>JAUIMM010000098.1:1792500-2535000 GCA_031769625.1 Taudactylus pleione
GTGCTCACTGCATACAGGAAAGTTAGCAATTTATAAGTCAGGTCTGACCTGCTGTGATTGTGCGAGTGGCTCCGATGTACTTCGATGTTACCAATGTTTTGGCTAGATTGCAAGGTATTACGGATGTGCGAGAGGGGAAGTGGGCATCTGCATGTTGTCGTGCGAGTGCTTTGGGATTGCACATTTTAGCATACTTTCGCAGCAGACCTGCGTATGCAATTGCAGCTACGATCGCATTAGCGGTCTTTGCTGAATCAGGCCCTTAGACCTGGCGCCTGAATGAGAGAGTACTTCTTAGACCTAACTTGAAAGCACAATTATCTGTGGACTTGAAAAACTATTTTTCTACCAATTTTGGATAGAGGTTGCTCTGGGGTGCCCCAAAAGATGGTCACCTGAGGCTCTCTGATTAAATCTGCTTCTTCATTAAGAAGGTCAAAACACAGAATACTATTGAGTCTTCTGCCTTGGTTACCACATTAGATCAACTTCATTAAACCTCTCACTCTGATGCAAATTACCATAAACTGTGGCCATGAGGGGGGAGCTGGGTCTTCTGCTGACTGCTAGGGTTGAGTTATCCCTCAAACGGCTTAACCAAACCTTTCATGAGGAAGGTGATAAGGCAGATAGGTTGTTGGTATTAATGCTGATCTGTAATGTCCTCTCCCTAAAATCTAAAACAGGTAAGCCCATTTATAACTCATCCCTCATTTTTGATGAGTTCAGAAAGTTTTACACCTAACTGTATAACCTTACATAATCCACAAACACTTCTCCACTCTTAGATGATTAATACAGGACTTTCTGTCCCACTGTCACCTCCATTACCTATCTCCAAGCTCTCTCAAACTTCTGAGTGAGAATATTAAGGTGCAGGAGATTTCAGACAAGATTAAGGGACTGAAGTCAAACAAAGCCCCTGGGCCAGATAGCTTCACAGTCATGTACCATAAAACATTCAATTCTATACTCTCATCCTATCTTGCCAAAGTGTTCAACAACATGATGTCAGGGAACCCTTTCTCTAAAGAAGCGCTTAGGGGTCTACATCACCAACCATTATAACGCCCTGTATGTGGCAAATTTTCGCTGTATTGTCAATACCCTAAAGCTGGAACTTCTGAGGTGGCAGAAACTAATAATCTTGTGGTTGGGGAGGATCTCGATCCTCAAAATAAATGTCCTGCCCCAACTGCTCTACCTCTTCCAAATGCTCCCATTTCAAATACCTCGGTCCACTCTAACACGAATGCACAGATGGTTCATACAGTTTGTCTGAAGACATACACCCACACACATGCTCCACTGTGGATACACCTGGAATCATTCTCTTGCCTTGTCACATCTGCTCCCCCTCCTCAGTCGTGGCAGTTTCATTATCCTCATCCATTGCATTTTCCTGCCATATCTGGTCCATGCATTTTAAAAGTACACTGTCCTCCCCCCATTACCCCTCACAGGTAAAATGGCTGCTGTTTACCTCACATTAACTTGTGGATAGCACAGGATATTAGAGTGGTATCGGATGTTCTTGATTCTGGCTGCTGCACCTGCCTGGATGTCCTATGAGATAAATATGATCTTCCAAATGTGAGCCCCTTTGCATACGTTGAGAAAAGACACTAATGGCCTGATTCAGACCCGCTCGCGAGCGCTGAGCGCTCGCAAGCGGGTCGATGTTGCCCAAGTGCGCATGTTGCCCAAGTGCGCATGCGCACGACGGAGGCGCCTCCGTCGTGTGCATGCGCGAGACCCGAATAACGACGCCCAAGCCGTCATTATGGGTCTCGCACCAAAGGGGGCATGCTGTCGATGGGAACGCCTACCGTCTGAGGCCGGCCCCACTGACATAACTAGTGATGTCAGAGGGCGTGCTTTTGGTTCTGATAGAGCCAAAAGCACTCCAGGGCTTGCGGCAGCGAGACCCTACCGCAAGGGTCTCGTCGCAAGCCCGATGGTCGCGATGGTCTTGACCATCGCGACCATCATTTTGACCGCTCGCTATAACTGTGGGTGGTCACCCACAGCTATGCGAGCGGCCAGGAGGCCGCTCCAAAAGGTAGGAGGGACGGCCCTGATTCAGAGCGAGCGCTCTGTCAGAGCGACCGGCTCTGAATCAAGGCCTATGTCAGTACTCTCCCCTTGCTGTAAATAGCTAAACCATTGACCTCTCTTGAACATGTGTACCTTGACAGCCCTCTCTAGAAGGGTATTATTTTTGTCTTTTACAATCTCTGATTGGAAGCCAACCAATCAGTAATCCCAAAACATGAGTTTAGCTAGTAAAAGAACTTGGGAACCCACCAGATGAGGACAATTGGTTAAAATTCAGGGAGAGGTTTGTGAAAGCTTCACACTGTTCTCAAGTTACAGATAATGCCTATAAGATTTATTATAGATAGTATCTGGTCCCTTCCAGGTTGAAAAAGTTGTATGGTAGTGGGGATGTAAAGTGGAAGGTGGGTCTGATTCAGTACCGATAGCAACTGCGATCGCAGCCCCAAATTCGCACAGAACGCAACTGCGAAAATATGCTAATGCTTGCCAAAGCTCAGCCGGCATAAAGACGTCCACTACTGCTTTCTCATATCCGTACCATCGATACTCATCGGCCAGTCATGCAGCATTTACATCAGGTCTGACCAGCCCCAGAAACTGCAAGTCTACACGCACGCAGTGAACTCTCATTCTGCGTATTCAATCGCATTGGCTAAGTTATGCACACCCAGGAAACAGCGTTTAAACGGACAGACATGCCTGCGTTCTACTGACCACCCCCCTCACCACCCCCGAACGCTGGCAGCATGTCACTCACTTTGCGAAGGATCCTCCAGGCATCCGTAGTTGCAGTGCCATCGCTGCGCACACGAAGTGTGGTTTATATGCATGCGTGATAAACAATCGGTTCATGTGCATCAATAATTGCACTTGTGTACTGATTCAGGCCCTGTGTTCATTAGCAGTGCTGGCTATGGGGGAGGAAGTGGGTAAACTTTTGAAATACCCAGTTTACAGGTTACCACCCAGATAATCAGAAACAACCAGATTTGTGAATGTTATATGTTGTTGCATTTGGCTTGATTCTGGCTGCTGCACCTGCCTGGATGTCCTATGAGATAAATATGATCTTCCAAATGTGAGCCCCTTTGCATACGTTGAGAAAAGACACTAATGGCCTGATTCAGACCCGCTCGCGAGCGCTGAGCGCTCGCAAGCGGGTCGATGTTGCCCAAGTGCGCATGTTGCCCAAGTGCGCATGCGCACGACGGAGGCGCCTCCGTCGTGTGCATGCGCGAGACCCGAATAACGACGCCCAAGCCGTCATTATGGGTCTCGCACCAAAGGGGGCATGCTGTCGATGGGAACGCCTACCGTCTGAGGCCGGCCCCACTGACATAACTAGTGATGTCAGAGGGCGTGCTTTTGGTTCTGATAGAGCCAAAAGCACTCCAGGGCTTGCGGCAGCGAGACCCTACCGCAAGGGTCTCGTCGCAAGCCCGATGGTCGCGATGGTCTTGACCATCGCGACCATCATTTTGACCGCTCGCTATAACTGTGGGTGGTCACCCACAGCTATGCGAGCGGCCAGGAGGCCGCTCCAAAAGGTAGGAGGGACGGCCCTGATTCAGAGCGAGCGCTCTGTCAGAGCGACCGGCTCTGAATCAAGGCCTATGTCAGTACTCTCCCCTTGCTGTAAATAGCTAAACCATTGACCTCTCTTGAACATGTGTACCTTGACAGCCCTCTCTAGAAGGGTATTATTTTTGTCTTTTACAATCTCTGATTGGAAGCCAACCAATCAGTAATCCCAAAACATGAGTTTAGCTAGTAAAAGAACTTGGGAACCCACCAGATGAGGACAATTGGTTAAAATTCAGGGAGAGGTTTGTGAAAGCTTCACACTGTTCTCAAGTTACAGATAATGCCTATAAGATTTATTATAGATAGTATCTGGTCCCTTCCAGGTTGAAAAAGTTGTATGGTAGTGGGGATGTAAAGTGGAAGGTGGGTCTGATTCAGTACCGATAGCAACTGCGATCGCAGCCCCAAATTCGCACAGAACGCAACTGCGAAAATATGCTAATGCTTGCCAAAGCTCAGCCGGCATAAAGACGTCCACTACTGCTTTCTCATATCCGTACCATCGATACTCATCGGCCAGTCATGCAGCATTTACATCAGGTCTGACCAGCCCCAGAAACTGCAAGTCTACACGCACGCAGTGAACTCTCATTCTGCGTATTCAATCGCATTGGCTAAGTTATGCACACCCAGGAAACAGCGTTTAAACGGACAGACATGCCTGCGTTCTACTGACCACCCCCCTCACCACCCCCGAACGCTGGCAGCATGTCACTCACTTTGCGAAGGATCCTCCAGGCATCCGTAGTTGCAGTGCCATCGCTGCGCACACGAAGTGTGGTTTATATGCATGCGTGATAAACAATCGGTTCATGTGCATCAATAATTGCACTTGTGTACTGATTCAGGCCCTGTGTTCATTAGCAGTGCTGGCTATGGGGGAGGAAGTGGGTAAACTTTTGAAATACCCAGTTTACAGGTTACCACCCAGATAATCAGAAACAACCAGATTTGTGAATGTTATATGTTGTTGCATTTGTTTTCTTTTTCCAGTCCAAAGCATAAATATTTGTTGTAAATGTATAGAATTTTATTAATCAAATGTTGAGCTAAAATTTCGGCAACCCTGTTCACAAGACATACTCGCCAACTTTTCCTGGGCTCCCCCGGGAATGTCAGAGGAGGAAGCCCAGGTTGGAGGTGTAGGGAGTGTGGCACCATGAATCAGGTCACTGTGGCACTGCCCCCTGCTGTACAATATTAAGATTTGCTGCATCTGGAAGCTGAGGTGGGGCCACAATGATGCAATTTGCTACAATCTCTGGAGATATAGGCAAATTCTAGTTTACTCTCTCGGGTGTGTGGGAGAGCTCTCCGAAATGTAGGAGTCTCCTAGGAGAATGGGCAAGCATGTCATAAGAATGAAGCCTCAGGTAATGTAATATTGGGGCAATTCAATTCTCAGCAATGTGCTAGGGAAAATGTATGACTTTGGTTGTCAGTGTCCCGACCATTTCTCTGGCACTTCGAGGTCATTACTTCTAAATAAATTGTCCCCTATATGTCAAAACCTTGGGCTGACCAAATCAAAATATTTCCAAAACAAACACTGCTAAAAAGATTATGGTATTAATTAGAGATGTGCGCCGACCCCCGTGTTTTGGTTTTGGTTTTGGATATGGATCTCCCCTGGTTTTGGATCTGGATTGGTTTTGACAAAACCTCACCTCCGTGTTTTGTTTTCATGTTTTGGTTTTGGATCTGGATTTTTTCTTAAAAAATAAAAAAAAAACTGCTAAAATCACATAAAGTTTGCCTTTTTTTTGTTCCTACAGTATTAATAACCTCAATAACATTTATTTCCACTTGTTTCCAGTCAATTTTGGTTACCTCACAGCTCACAATATTTATTTTTTTCATCCAGTTAAAGGGTCAAAAGGTTGCATCCAGCTTGCTAGCTCAAAACTGATTGATATAATTATTAATAGCGTTGAGGACTGTGCAAAGATGATGGTTGGGATACCCTTGAGGATTGAAGGCATGAGCCTTCATAGAGGATAAGGAAGTTAACGGCCTTGCATTATCATGATGACTGTTGGTGGCAGCTACAACATGTGGTTCTTGGCCTTGCTCTCCTGTCATGTGACAGCCCTCCATATTTTCTGCGGTCTTGAAGCAGTGTAACAAGCACCAATAGTGTAGCCAAGGTGCGGTTACAAAATTCACACACGTGAAGTCGCGCGCACACAGAAAAAAAATATACAGTAGACATTTTTTTTCGGGTCCAGAACTTGGGCCCAGAGCACAGATTGGTGACGACTGGAGTCGGGCAGCACTAGGTTGCGTTGCTGTATCTTGTGTGGCTAAGCCTAACACGCACACACACACACACACAGAAAATAAATAGACAAAAGACACAATTTTTTTTGTGTTTTTTTTTCAGGTCTAGAACTTGGGCCCAGAGCACAGATTGATGACGACTGGAGTCGGGCAGCACTAGGTTGCGTTGCCGACTTGCTAGATCTTCTGCAGCTAAGCCTAACACGCACAGACACACAGACAATTATTAGAAAAAAAAAGACAAGGTTTTTTTTTTTTTCAGCTCCAGAACTTTGGGCCCAGACCACAGATTGATGACGACTGGAGTCGGGCAGCACTAGGTTGCATTGCCGACTTGCTAGATCTTATGCGGCTAAGCCTAACACGCACACAGACAAATATATATTACACACAAAAAAATACACTTTATTTGGGTCCAGAACTTGGGCCCAGATGGACGCAGCAGACAGCACAGCACCAGCCCAGATGGATCAGCAACACCCCAGATGGACACAGTAGACAGCACAGCAGACAGCACCAGCCCAGATGGATCAGCAGCACCAGCCCAGGACACAGCAGACAGTACAGGACACAGCAGACAGTACAGCACAGCACCTCTCCCCAGCCCTACACTACCCACCCTCCCTGTTCAGTCTCCACAGCCGGAGTGAAATGGCACCCGCCGCGTCCCTTATATGTAGAGACGAAAGCTCGCGAGCTGCGAGATTTCGTCTCTATGGTTTTGCCTCGATGTCAGAGATCCGAGTAAAGCGGGAACATCCGCGCCGGCTTGGATCCGACTCGGATCTCCTTAATTCAGGTGGGTTCGGATCTCTTAGATCCGAACCCACTCATCTCTAGTATTAATGTACTCAGCGGAATAAGGAGACAACAAATCTGTCTTTATTTCAAGTGTCATATTTGCAGAATTTCTAAATACTGTATTATGGGCCTGATTCAGCAAGGATCGCAACTGCGATTATGTACGCAATCGGCCGATTGTTGCGTTCTGTGCGTGCATATGCATCCCAGTGCACGTGCGAAAACCAGCCACTGCGATTGGGACTGTGATCGCAACGGCTACGCAGACCCATCGCAGAATGATTGACAGGAAGTACTTTTGGGGGTGGTGAAGGGGGGGGGGGTTGGCGAAACACAGTTAATTTGAACGCCATTGCAGGGGTGTGCATAAATTATCCACTGCGATGCCCTACGCAGCCTGAGCTCTCACTGCGTACCGGAAGGTTAGAAATTTCTGAGTAAGGTCTGACCTTGTGCAAGTGTATGTGAGGCTGCGATGGTACTCGATGGTACTCGATGTTACCGATGGTTTTGCAGGCTTGCTAACTAGTAGGTGGGATCCTTATGTTGTGCTCCGGCGGCATAGCGATCACAGTGGATTAGCATATGATCGCAGTGAGACAGCAGGTGTAAGCGCTATTGCCATTGCAGTTGCGATCCTTGCTGAATCCTGAATCGGGACCTATGTACGTTGGAAAGTAGAGATACTCATCCTCTGCAGAAACCTGAATCACCTATGGAAGACCATCATGGCTTTGCAGCAAGGCACGGAAAGGAATATAACAAAACACAAAAATATTTAGCAATAGTTTTTCCCTCTGTTTACATTCTTGTAATACATCTACTGATATCATTACATGGAAATGTGCTAATTGATGTAATAAATATATTAATGACATGAAATTAAATTACATTGAAATGAATGAAAACCATAATGCATTGATATATTTTTGTTTTTCAGAATCGCAATGAGGATGTAGCATCATGCACAAATTCCGTAGCTCCAAGGAAAGCGGAGACATTCATAAACAATTTCAAAGAATTCTTACATATGCTGAAAAATAACGAGTCTTGTCTAACGGAAAATTATAATGAAGAGAAAACACGTACTCAGGGAAGATACATCAGCTGCATAAACATTGTAAAACTGTACCAAGACATCATCTAATAATAGAAGTCTACATTGAGAAGCTTGCAGCCTACCTATTGCTTAATATATAGGGGCCTATTCATCAACACTAAAATAACGTTTTATTTTAGTATTCATGAAGATACCTAACGCAGGAGATATCACTGATATCTCCTGGTTAAGTCCCCCTTTATTAACTTCTACACTCCCCATACATTAGTATGGGGATATGGAAATTATGGTATTCATCAAATTCCGAAAATTACGTATTTTCGGAATTTGATGGTGTTACTATTCGCCACTGAGAGGTGGCGAATAGCAGGTAACACTTACCTGCTTCCAGCTGGTGAGGTTCCCCTGCGTCTTCCTCCGTCGCTCTGGTCCGTCCACTGGCTCCTGTGGCTGCTCTGATACTATGGGCCTGATTCAGACCTGGTCGCAAGCGCTGAGCGCTCGCAACCGGGTCGATGTTGGCCCAGAGCGCATGCGCACGACGGAGCCGGCTCCGTCGTGCGCATGCGCGAGACCCGGATAGCGACGGGTGGCAACCCACAGCAATGCGAGCGGCCAGGAAGCCGGTCCATAAAAAAAGACGCCCTGATTCAGAGCGAGCGCTCTGTCTGAGGGTCCGGCTCTGAATCAGGGCCTGTGTTCTCCCAACAGAACACAATAAAGTTTAGAGAAAAAAATTAATTAATTAATTAATTAAATCTAAACTGTACTGTACTGTATTCTGCCGGGAGAACACAGTATCAGAGCAGCAGGACGGAGCCGGAGGCTGCTGCGCGGGCAGGTAAGTCGGGGACAGGGGGGAGGTGAGCGGACGGGGGAGGGGAGGTTGGCGGGCGGCACACAAAATTACAGCAGCTGTAGGCAGTGCTGCGCATGCGCTGGTTTTACAGATCTAACAGCGCTGATTACAGCTGCGGTAAGTTAGAGCAGAGAGGGAAAAGTATCTATTTCCCGAAAAGCTGTCATCACAAAAATTACAGCTTTTCAAAATAGATAGTTATGGGGAGGAGAATTGATGAATTCCTCCGGTAATTAGGTAGAACTCCATGCGAGTTCTAAACCTAATTACCTCCAGAGAAAGTTTAGGTATGATGAATAGGCCCCATAATCAAATTATCTCACATGTAAGATTGGTGGGATCCTCTGAATGTTACTTTTTATAATATTTTGGGCTCTATTTACTACAATCCGCATTGGTAATGCAGGTTGTAGTGCGATATTACCGACTGAATTCGCATTGCGAATTCAGGTAATATCACAGGGATTTACTACAAATCCCTTGCAGGGACAGAACTTGCAGGAGAGCTCTGTCCCTGCGAATTCCATCCGCACACTAGGCACGGTATTTTCGCCAAAAAATACTTTACCAGTGCCCCGTGCATGAACCGATCGACCGTCACTGCTAGCCCCCCGGCACTAAGCCCCGCCCCATCATTAAGCCCCACCCCCTGTGATCATGGAAACCCCCAGCGACCCCCCCTCTCCCTTAATTACACTTACCTGCATGATCCGGGCTCCAGTGATGTCTTCCATGTCCTCTGGTCAGGTGATATCCCATACTGCACTGGGACCCAATCATCTGATGACCGGGCCACAGTGCAGCATGGGAGACTAGCTGACCGGAGGGAGGACATCCCTGGAGTCAGGTAAGTACTTTTTTTTTTCTTTTTTTTACAGTTAATCAGCATGTGGTCTGTTTAGACCACACAGCTGATCACTGGGGCCGGCTCCCGGCTCTGCTCTCCCCGTTAGAGCATAGTAGGAGGCCAGTAACCGGGGGAGACCCTGGATAACGCCACCTCACAGGGCTTTCCCCGATATTTTTATACAATATATTTTTAGTAACTCTAACTGGATCACATTTCCCATTACAATTACGGGAAATGCGATCTGCTTACTAAAAATAAGTGATACTTAGGGGTTGGAGTAGAATTTTATGAATTCTACTCCAATTGCCCTTTAGTAACTGTAGGTGATACTAAAATAAAAAGGGTTTTAGTAAAAATAATGTTAATAAATAGAGCCCTTTGTCTCCCACTTTTTGATATTTGTTATTTGCTGAATTTTTTTACTGCCATTTAGTTTCTTTAAAATAAAAGATTAAAAAAAAAAGAATCTCACAAGTTAAAAATCCATCTAGAAATGTATAGTAGTCTCTAGCTATGCTTCTGTAGTATTTCCATTTGTATGCATTCATAGTAGTATAAACATGTGGTAATTAAATAATAATGCACGTTATAGCTTTTGGGAGTGATCTAAAGAAAAAATTGTAAATAGTGAATGTAGATCTACTGGAACATTTACAAATTCACCCATACCTGCCACAGAGTCTGAGCAGTAAGTAACAAATTATTTGGGATTTGTTATATGGAGGTAATTGTAAGCTAGGGCTGTGAGCATTCTGGGAATTTACTCCACAATCACCAATTTCCAAATTTTCCAAACTGTATGGAGGGCTGTAAATTTGGGTGTGCAAGCGGTGCCGCCGCACAGAGAGCGGAGCCCTGTGGGTGGCACCGTTGCTGCCCCAAGGCCCCTGCATCTGGGTGCCTGGAACCCTGCTGCAGTGTTGCTCGGAGTATCATTTGGATACTCCAGCCATGCACACTGCAGTATGTACAGCCCCCTGGAACATCCTGCGAGTCCTCTGGACAGTGATGTAATTCCTGGCGCTTTCTGGCCCAGCCCCCTTTGCATTACATAATGATATTATGCGCTCAGGGGGCTTGGCCAGCATAGGGCACGATAAAGCCCTGTTACGGCACTGACTGTATGTATATGTTTTAGGTTATGCTTTTGGTTATTTAAGAACTCATATCCCTCAATAACTTTCCTGTCTTTTTCTAAGAATTTTTTTTTAAATATAATAAAGCATATGTTTTCAGAAAATGTATTTCAAAATAAAAAAATACATTTTATTCACGCAGCTAAATTTACTAAGAGTCGTGTTTTTCTTTCAATAACAAAATTGTATTATTTGTCAATAGTACAGCATTTATTAACAATCATATTTGAGCTTCTATTGTAAAGTGTTGGTGATACCCATAGTTTTTTTTCTGTCTAAAACTCTGTCACATTATTCCCTTTACAATAGACTCAGTTGTCAAATTTCAGTATGAATCCACCATCAATATACCGCTGATTCAAAGCACTGCACAGATCAGTATGATCTGTGCAGGCTTCGTTATGTTAAAATAAATAAATGGCTAAATGACAAAAAAAAAAAAGAGTGGAGTCCCCCCCAAAATCCATAACGAGCGCTGGACCCTTCAGACTGGTCTTGCATTGGAAAATCGGGGGAAAATATGGTGTGGGATTCCCCTTATTTTCCAATAATCAGCAGGCTTAATTACCTGGTGGGCTGATACTAAAGCAGTTGGACGCACCGCTTGGGGTCCCCCTGCCATTATGCAACCAGACCCAAAATGGTCAGCCTAGGGATCTCTTAGAAAGTCAAGACCCCAACAAAAATGCCCCCCCCCCCCCAAGGGACAACAGGCAGATGCGGGGTTAATGGTAAATAAATAGTAACTAATATTATTTTTACAGACGGACTAAGATCCAGTAAGCCTGTCCTAGCATGATGGCACATGTAGAACCGTGCCAGCAAGCCCGGACATTAAGTGCCTGCTGGCATTTGAAGACCGCCTTTAAAAAGAATATGCCTACTTGGGATGACATTTTTACACATTTCCATGTTTTGTGGTTATTTTAATATTTTTTTACAGACGGACTACAAGCACCAGCAGGCCATTAACCATTACCCCACATCAACCATCATCAGGAATGCAGGGAATTTCAACCTGGGCTGACCAGTTTGGGGCTGGTTGCCATTATGGCAGGGAAACTCCACTCTGTGTTTCCCCTGCTATAGCGTCAGTCCAGTGCTGGCTATTGGAAAATAGAGGGAACCCCACGCCTTTTTTTCCTCTGATTTTCCAATGCAAGACTAGGATGATTATGTTTTCCAAACATTTAACCATTTATTTACTTTGACACATAAAGTATGCACAGATCATACTGATCTGTGCAGTGCTTTGGCCAAATATGCAACTGACTGGCAGCTCTATATTGTATTACTATTCAGCTGCAATGTTTGTGCGGCTTATGGACCTGATTCACAATTGCATACTCTAATGCCGCCATTGCTGCATCAGTGTCCACAATAGATCATACTTCCCTACCCTACCGATTCGGCTGGGAGCCTCCCAAAAATCAGGTGCCCCTCCCGGCCCCCTCAGAAAGGCAGACAAGCCTCCCGGTCCCCGACGACCTGACGCTCGCCCCCCCTGCGAGTCATCGTGGCCCCGTCCCCTGCTTCACAATGACATTAATATCGGCATTGTGAAGAGGGACGGGGCAATGGTGACACGATCGCGCTGTCACGCCCCATGCTCCACCCCTAATGAGACGTCAATGCGGGACATGCCCCCTTTTACCGCAACAGGTCCCCCCGTTGTGGAAGCCTGACAGCTCCCTGTGTGCAAAAATATGCAAATGTCATAGAAGCAGAGAGAGGTATTGAGACGCAGCATGCGCATACAAAGACGCAGCTATGGTCCTTCGATTATCGGTCTACCGAGTTATCCTATGTTCGCACAGTATGCCCGCGGGAACTGAGATGCCGGATAAAGTTTTTCTTGTGTGCGGGATCGCAGACACAGGATGTGACACGTCCCCAAAATGCCCGTGTTACTTGCCACCACTCCCTGTTACCTCCCCCAAACGCTGCCTGACTGTCAATAACAGTGTGAGTAAATAGTTGCTGTGAGCGACTACGGTAACGTACGACTTAGATGCATGCGCAAATTATCGATAATCGCTCCTCTGCGATACAACTCTGAATCAGGCCCGATATTGGTTTTACTAACCCATCGGTTACCAAATCCAGGGTTTCTATTGCCGTCTACTTAAAATAATCAATGTTTACTCCGTTGGTCTATTGGTGTCTAAGGGCCTGATTCTGAGATCTACACAAACCCAGTGGTTTATAGTGCTGGGACCTGTAGTACCACGTACAAAGATACAAAACAAAAATATACACAGCACATTAAAGGTCATTTGTTTTAAATACTGTAAGCACACTTCCAATCCCTGATTTTCCTTTTTAATATACTGTACTTCTGAACTTCAATTTATTTATTTAATTCTACAAGCGCCAGGCAGTGTATGAATGCAAAGGCTTGCTGGAATCAGTTGTAACATCAAACTTTTGAGCAGGACACATCCCGCAGTACATAGCCACAACCCTGCATGGAGATGGATTTCCTGGTGATATGCTAGGGACCGATGGGAAGCCACTGACACTGCTAGGCAGTCCTTGAGGGTGTTTGGTTGTACTGGGGGTGGGGCTGCAGTCCTGCAACCTCTTGGTAAAATCTGTCACTAGTTGTGACGGGGGACTGATTCAGAGGCGGTTGCAATGCCAATGTTTTCACAAATGGACACATTTTTTCTACTGCACATGGGTATAAGTCACACTGCACATGTGCCGCGATGGTACTTGTGATGACTGCTGCAGTGAGGATTTATTCTCAAAGTGATTGACAGGCAGCGATTTTTGTGGACAGCACTGGGAGGATGGCGACTGAAATGCAGATGTGTTGCGACCATGTTCGGGGGGTGTCTCAGCCAGCGACTGCGATCGCATATGCAGTTGCGAAAGCTCCAGCATCTCGGTTTAGATGGCTATTCTAAATAACCATCATTAATTATGTGTCTTTCTGACACATCAATATACTTATCGTTTTATTAGCCCAATTCCACCCATGGTTTTCTTTCTGTCTATTGCTATAATGAGAGTTCACACATCCTCACTTTTGCAATGTGCAGCTGTTTTGGTGTTTTAACATAAGTTTCTTTTAGATACACTCTTTGAGTGCTTGTTATACATTTAATTTAATAAATTAGCGCCTGGATAAAAATGTTTTCAATATTACAAATATATTGCCAATTATTGGCTTAATTGGCAACTATTTTAGGCCCTGCTAGATTCCCTCTGACATCAGAGCATGCCTGGGGAGGCTAGGGGGAGGTTGGGTCACAGAGGCAACGTGATGACTGACAGCAGGAGGAATAATAGAAGCCCATGGTCTGTGGCATCTGTGCTCTGTGGCTAGCGGCAGTGGCATGAATAGGGTGGTGCGGACCCTCCAGGGGGTGACACCAAAATGCCAGCTCCTCCTCAGTGACAGGGAGCCGGGCACTGCGGACTAACATCACAGTGCAGTGCCCGACTCCCAGTCACTGAGGAGCCAGCAGTGTTGGGAGAGTCTCTGGAGGCAACGCAGCATCTCCGGGAATGCTGGGCACACCCCCAGTGAGGCCACACCCATTTTCGAGTGTGCGCATCTGCAACACGCGCAAGGAGGGTTTACTAGCCGCACAGACCCCAGTGCTGCCACTGCCTGGCGGGAGGCAGTTTGTCCCCAGGATAGATACGGGCAGAGCCTGGTGGCTCTCTAGCTGACAGGACTGCCTTAAAGTTTGCAGAGGACACATTCATAAAAATGTAAGGCCCCCATTTATTGACGAGTTTTATCACCAAATCGAGTGATACATTTCACTGTGTATGATAATGGTGCTCCAGCCAATCAGCTCCCAACTGTCATTTTTCTAACAGTTGACAGTTGGGAGCTGATTGGCTGGAGCACCATTATCATACACAGTGACATTTATCACTCGTTTTGGTGATAAAACTCATTAATAACTGAGGCCCTAAGTATCTCTTCTGGTCATCTTATCACCTGACAAAGTGGGTGCTCGGGGGGGACTGGGATGTAAGAGCAGAACATGAACAGTGGGGGAGGGGGGTGTTTGTCCCTATCACAGTCATAACTGCAAGATAAGCAATGAAAATAATTGTTACATGGATTAATGGATTGTTATAGTTTTGTGCAAATATTGCACCTACATTCAATATTAGTTAGTCCCTTCAGTAGTATAAGGGCAATTTGTAACTGGTAAGCATTAAACAAATCAAAAGAATGACCAGGTATCACATATTTTGTCTACAGTTATTGCAACCTTATAAATAATATGGTATGATATATATGAATATGCAAGAATACCAAAGCTGGGTACACATTAGACAATGTGTACCCAGCACGATCTCGTGAGCGATGGGACCCAGCAGGGGTGCGAGCATCGGCAAGTGCATACACAATAGCCGGCAGCGATGGAGTGAGGGTAGCGGGGGCAATGCTGCATTCGGCAGCACGGCATCTCTAGCTACATTCTCTGATCTTTCTGTATATGAGTTCGGAGGATGCGACGAACGACCCGCGGAAGCGCAGCAGCATCATGCATACGTACTGGGCGACGATATGAACAATTTGTCTTTCAGATGCATCGGAATCGGTCAAATTGCTCAAGATATCGTCTAGTGTGTAGGGGCCTTTAGTGTAAAACATTTGCAACAGTATATAGTACTCAACATCAACAAAAATGTAGTGTCTGCTTTCCGTTACTGCATTAGCATTACTAGATAGGTGAGCAAACCTTATAAGCAGCTACAAACACAGACACAGCTAAAAGCTTCAAGGCAAAACTTCATGGATAACACAGCCTCATCCGGTGCCAGACAAGAGCTACTTTTCCCGACAAAATCCTGGTCAAAATTAATCCACTGGAGCTCACGTTGCAGATATTCATTGCTCATCTTGCGCAAACAACGCAGGAAGGCATATTTGGATGCTGTACTGCAGGCTTCCAAAGTGAAGATTTCAGCATCAAAATGCATTGCGAACATAGGATTGTCCTAAAAAGAAAAGAAATACTTATTATCTATAACTAAAATCCAAATTGGGTGCACTATTCAAATAGAAATTACATTTTTATAATGTTCATTCTTAATTTTGACAGTAAGAAGAGAAGATATAAGCCAAGGTAATGTTTTAGTAGAGAAGTTTCTTAAAACTTTTCTACAGGTAGATGTGTAGAGGAGAAGGTATAGTCCATGGGTCTCTATCAAACTGCCAGTTTTCCAGACAGTTTAGTAAATAAAATATAAAGTGCACCTGCCAACTTGGAAATAAGCACAGGATTCAGCTACACATGCCTATGCACAGAGCCGTAACTAGACTTTTTGGTGCCCTGTGCCACATAGAGCATTGGCGCCCCCCTCATTTTTCAAAGGGACATAATACACCCAAAAAAGGGCCATGGCCTCATGGGGAAGGGCCAGGGAAGAGATAGGGGAGGCCAGGAGATGCTGGGGATGAAATAAGAGGAAGCTACAAGCAAGTATGATAATAAACAGTAATTTGACAGGCCCAAACAGCGCCCCCTGACCTGTGGTGCCCTGTGCGATGGCACCGGCCGCACTACCCTAGCTGTGGCCCTGCCTATGCATGGCACTTTTCAGTAATATGAGGGAACATGAGAGCTCCCACAATCATTTTTGAAAGTTGGTTGCTATGAGTTACAGTAAGATTGTTGAATATAACTAAAGGTGGGTACACACCTAAAAGATATATCTGCAGATTACCTGATCTATATATTATATATACAGTATCTGCAGATGATGGTTGTTCATACACACTGAACAACCATCCGGCCGTGGGTCCCGCTGGACGGGGGTCACGTCACGCCACCCTCCCTGCGGCCTCTGGAGCAGGTGTACGAGTGGTTGGCTGACCGCCCTTACACACAGCACGATGAGCAGTTATATCTGCCATCGGCTGTGCAGCACAGCCGACACGATATGACTGTGAATGACGTCGTTCACAGTCATATCGTCGGTACACACTGGCCGATGCACCCATGATATATCGACCATTCAGTCACCCAATGTGTACCCAGCATTAGAGCACTGTAATCTTAAGGCATACTTGCTAACTCTCCCTTATTGTTAGGGAGACTCCCTGAAATAGTAGCAATCTTCCTGACTCCCTGAAGAGTCTAACAATCTCCCTGATTGCACCTTACCCCCCATTATGAAGCTGTTATATAATAAAAACAGAGATATATACATTCAAATGGGTATCATCAGTATCAATTCCTGCACTGGATATAAGGCACAATGGGCCTGATTCAGACCCACTCGCGAGCGGCTGTCCGCTCGCAAGTGGGTCGATGTTCTGGACTGAGCATGCGCACGACGGAGGGACCTCCATCGTGCGCATGCGCCAGACGCGACGAGCGAAGGAAAGTCCTTCGCTCGTTGTGTCTGATCAAAGGGGGCGTGCTGTCAATGTTGATTGACAGCACGCCCCCTTTGGTAGGCGTGCCGGGGGCGTGCCTCCCTGACGGGGGCGTTCCCACGGGAACGCCTCCCGTCAAAAGCCAGCCCACTGACATCACTAGTGATGTCAGTGGGAGTGATTTTGGCTCTGATAGAGCCAAAATCACTCCGGAGCTTGCGGTTGAAAACCTCAACCGCAGGCTCCGGCTCGCAATTTCGATGGTCGCGATGGTCTCGACCATCGCGGCCATCAAACTGCACGCTCGTATAGCCTGTGGGTGGTGACCCACAGCTATACGAGCGTCCAGAAGGATGCTCCATTTTCATGGAGGCCGGCCCTCATTCAAAGCGTGCGCTCTGCTCAGAGCGTACGGATCTGAATGAGGGCCAATGATCCTTATGGCTACAAGCATTTTCTGAAAAGTATCATTGTGTTTTCATCAACAAATAGATCTTACTAACTGTTTTGGGGCTCATTTAGATTTGGATGTAAGTGAATTTTATGGCACATATGTAGCAGCACACGTCCACTTTACTGCCGACCTCGTAGGTGTTGCTTTCACAGTCTCCCTGAAATGCTTTTTCAAAAGTAGGCAAGCATGGCCTAAGTTGTTAAATCAGTTACTCACATATTATATACCACTTGCCTGCATTGCAATATATGATGTAACCACCGGTAGGTGGGATTTCCCTGCCATTGTCAGGGGCACAGAGGGAGGGAGTGTATATTAATTTCCGGAGCTTGTCCGAGGGGCCCGAATTACCCTCTCCGACCGCAAATCAACACACAAACTACATTTTCTACACAGATAATTGGTACATTTATGAAACACCTATACAGGGCTGTAACTATGTATGTGATATCAGTGCCGTTGCACAGAGTGCAGGGCCCCGGGGATGGCACTTTCGCTGCCCCATGGCACCTTCATGTGACTAGCAGGCTGCCTGGAATGGTATCCTGC
Source organism: Taudactylus pleione (assembly GCA_031769625.1). Classification (NCBI taxonomy): domain Eukaryota; kingdom Metazoa; phylum Chordata; class Amphibia; order Anura; family Myobatrachidae; genus Taudactylus; species Taudactylus pleione. The sequence continues at coordinate 1,810,493 of JAUIMM010000098.1, forward strand.
AGCCAGGAGCCACCCGAAGAGTTCAAGTGAAGATCTGGACAGGCACCCTGCAGCCTGCAACATACCTGCATCTGCCTAGCCATCCCCCTGTTACCTCCCAGGAGTGCCCACTAAGAAACACACTAACTGCATCCAAATTAATTCTGTATTTTGGTGCAGTAACAATCAGGATGCATGTGCAGTGCTTAGCGCACGGCTCAGAGAGAATCAGGCCCTAAATTGGGAATAATTGTTTTTTTATGGGCCTGTTCCCACCACTGCATGCAGGGTTTATCATTTCAGAACATAGTATAACCTGTTTTTCATGTAGCACTACCAGTACAATATATTGTATTGATAAAAGCTAAATACATCAAAGGTGCAAGGTGTTGGTCCTCGATACTAGAAAGCATGGCCAAGTGCATTGGGGTGGGTCATACTGCTGTGTATACTAACGGGGTGGGGCTATGTCATCATGGGGGCATGGTCAGATCTCCTTGGCAGACTAGGGCTCCGAGTCAGATCAACGTCCCTCCCCCACTAAAACCACCACCAGTATTGGCTACCATGCCGTTTCCCCCAGCACATAGTGATGGCAGTGCCACCATTGGAACTTGACATGCATTGGCATGTAGCCAGGGGGCATATTATAGTGAGGGCAGGCAGTGCCATTCCTATGGAGGCTGCATGCTTAACAGGTTCCGCCTACCCTGTTCTCAGCTTACATTAATGGAGGGATCGGGAAGGGGGGGTAGACCGACACACGTGTTCCCTATCATTTTTTGGCGAACATCGACCTTAGCCATTATACAGATGTGTCCTCATACACCTAACCTCAATAGGACATATGGTGCAAGATTCCCGATGGACTCAGCATAGCAAATTTTTCTTAAAATTTTGTGTCTTATTCACATCACAGTCACAGCAAAACAGAACTCAAAGTGTACTACAGACGCTGGGCTGCTACGTTAATCGCACAGAAATTAGTTTTAAACACATACAAAGTAGCAGATGAAGCACAATGGAAAATGGCGTAAGAAAAAGCAGCGGCGTCTTCATTATCAGTCGTTCTGACAAAGCGGCCACTTCATCAGAATGACTATCTCAGTCTGAAACGCCTTAAGCGTGGCTCACATACTGTTTGTCCGTGGACTCCTGGCACACTCAGAAAAAATTTGGTAGAGGATTCCTGCCTTGAAACTGGACATCCAGAGTTTGGAACCTACTCACCTTGCTATATCTGAGTTTCCAGGGACCCCCCAGGCTGATGGTGATGCTGTATATGCCATTGTGGTGATATCTGAAATGCTGTTATTTTTCTTTTATTGTAAATGCAACATGTAAATTAAACCTGAGTTTTAAAAAGGATCTCTGCACTGTGGGCCTGATTCAGACCCGCTCACTAGATGCGTTTGCACGCAGTCATCTGCTGCCAAGGTATACAAATCCCGCAATCGCACAGCAAAACATTAGCACTCCCACTATGTCTTGGCGTGCAATCGCGGAATGTATTTAGACGCCCATCAGCCTGTCATAAGATCCCCACTTTCCCTTTGTAACACACGTCATCTCTGGGAAGTGTATTCAACAATCGGTAACATCGAGTAGCATCGAACCCATACCCAGCACTTGTGGCTGACCATACCCTACCGCAAGCATTGCGAGTGCTTCAGTGTGTAATTCAGCCATGTGACAAGTATTAAGATGCTGCATCTTAATTATGCACGCCTCTGAAACGGCGTCAAGATGCACAGACACGCCTGCATTCACACCACCACACCCCCATTTCCATCGACCACCCCCTGTCACCACCCACAAACAGCTCGACCTGTTACTCATTCTAGTGAGGTGTCTATGTACAGGGTGCGAACGCTTCCTGATGTGCACACTGCGACTTATACACATGCGCACATTGCATCCTGTATATCGGCTCGCTACGAGCAACGCATCCTAGCGAACGGGTCTGAATCGAGCCCTTTGTTCTATGTTTTCTGAATGTTTTCCTGTACCTCTGCTACTGCTAATTGTATTTGGGAGGGGAGACACTTGTTTTAGGAACTGGTGAATCTAAAGGAGAACCGTTCTTCATTATAAAGAGCTATCTCTAAGGACAACATAACACTCTCTTACTTCATCCGAGTGGACACCAGAGGACTTTATATTGTGATTATTGTTATCAGCTTATTACTGAGTGACACACATTGGTGTTTTGTCCATATAGATTTTGGTGCTCAGCTATTTTTGAACTTGTTACTTGGAGAGCACTCACATTTCTGTGCAAATTTCTTTTGTTATCAAAGTACTTTTCTTCAATTCCTCTACTTAATTATTCTCCTGCAATGTGTAGGAGATGAATACAATATGTGTCAGAAAGAGGCATGATATGAACTGGGGGCACTGTGACTTAGGGCTCTATTTACTACAATCCGAATTTGTAATGCAGATTGTAGTGTGATATTACCGAATGAATTCAGGCAATATCACAGGGATTTACTACAAATCCCTTGCAGGGACAGAGCTTGCGAGAAAGCTCTGTTCCTGCGAATCCCCTCCGCACTCTAGTCATGATATTTTCGCAAAAAAATACCGTGCCTAGTGTCCCGCGAATGCGCCGACCAGCCGTTGCTGCTACCCTCCCGGTGCTAAGCCCCGCCCCCGACACCAAGCTCCACCCCCAGTGATCGCTGACCCCCCCGCGACCTCCCCCGCGACCCTCCTCCCTTAATAGCTTAATAGCACTTATCTGCAGTCATCGGTGCTCCGGTGATGTCTTCCATGCCTCCGGTCAGCTGATATCCCATACTGCACTTGGACCCGATCACCTGATGACTGGGCCGCAGTGCAGCATGGGAGACCAGCTTACGGGAGGGGAGTCATCACCGGAGCCCCGACCACCGGTCCCTGGAGTCAGGTAAATGAATTTTTTTTTTACTATTTTTTTTTTTTGCAGTGTATCAGCATGTAGTCTGTTTAGACCACACAGCTGATCACTGGGGCCGGCTCCGGGCTCTGCTCTGCCTTTTAGAGCAGAGTAGGAGTCCGGTAACTGGGGGAGACCCTGGATAACGCCAACTCCAGGTGGCGTTATCACAGGGTTTTCCCCTGTATTTTTTTACAATTTATTTTTTAGTAACTTTGGTCGGATCACATTTCCCATTACAATTATGGGAAATGCAATCTGCTTACTAAAAATAAGTGATACTTAGGGGTTGGAGTAGAATTTTATGAATTCTACTCCAATTGCCCTGTAATAACTATAGGTGATACTAAAATAATGTGAAAAGTGTGTGGAAACACCATCTTTCACTTTATTTTAGTAAAAATAATGTTATATAGAGCCCTCAATGTGAACTAGGAAAACTGTGACAAAATGTAAACCGGGGTAACTGGGGCAAGTGAACTGGGGGTACTATAGCATAATGTGAAGTGGGACAACTGCAATGTGGTATAATGTGACCTGGAGGAATTAAAATGTGGCATAATGTGGCATAATGTGAACTGGGAGCACTGTGTGGAATAGGGGCTGATTCTGAGTCTGATGCTGCAGTGACCGTACCTGCATCTTTTGCCACAGTTGCGCCTGTGACTTTGTGTATATGTCACTACGAAGCCCTTCTTTGTTGTACATCTGAAGGTGTAAGCACTGAGGGCCAGACTCAGAGATGTACACAAACCCGTTTGTTCGCGTACATCTCCGATGTTTGGATGACTGTGCACGCGCAGCAGGTGTACTGCGCATGTGCAAGCCTCTGACTGCGTGCCCGCACACAGTGTGTCCCATGCTGCGGCGCTTGGGAGGCGGAGCGGGGGCATTCACTGGCCGCGTTCCTGGAAACGGGGGCGTGATGCCCCGTTTTCCAGGAGGGACGAGGTCAGGGTCTGTGTGGGTGCGTGCAGACTTCCTGGCCTCGCAAGTTGTCTCTCAAGAAGCTTTGAGTTGGGGACCCTTCAAAATGTTGCTATGGGACCCACAAAGTTCTAGTTACACCCGTTCTAGTTACACCCTTTGTAGCCAACACAAGGAAACCACTCATTGGTTTAACCATTGATGCTTAAACTGTGAGCATGTACAGTAGAAGACATAATTTAGTGCATGCTCAAATGAGATGAATGCAAGCCAGCTGCCATCAGATGAGCATTGGAAAAAAACACCTGATGGAAGGCGAACCTTCAGTGTCTGGTGTCCATCCCTAGTGCAAATGTATGATGGGACCCAACAGGAAACCGAGTACAGTAGAACACTATGAAGAGGCATGTACTGGATACACTGTCCTTGGGGGCAAGGCAAACATGTTAGGAGAAAGCTCCCTGTTCTGTCTCTGTCAGGCACTAGGGCCCCAGAATGCTGGAGACATGACCTCCAACCTTGTGTGCTACTGCGCATTCGCAGCCTTACCACACGTCTTCATCTCCATCGTCCATACTGAAAGTACATGACCCTGAGAGTCTCTACGCAGCAGTATATAAGAGACTGTGGGCCTCATTCATCAACAGGTTTTATTACACATATCGAGTGATAAAACTCGCAGTGTATGATACTGGTGCTCCAGCCAACCAGCTCCCAACTGTCATCTGTTTGTAAAATCACAGTAGGGAGCTGATTAGCTATAGCACCATTTATTATACACAGCGAGTTTTATCACTCGTTTTGAGTGATAAAACTTGTCGATGAATGAGACCCTGTGTTACAGAGTCCAGTGACTGTGTTAGATTTAATACACCACCAACGCTATACCTCTACATGTATATAAGCCAGTGTGCATACTCCTCTGTCACCACTACATGTACAAAAACACATGTGTGTGCTGCCATATATCCACGCAAAATATAATCACCCCTTTGTAAGGGTGTAAATGTACTGTGCAGGAGCAAGCATGAACATTGCCAAGTTAGTGGGTTCAGAAAATTAGGCTACATGGAGGTTTGCTATGCAGATGCAGTTAAAGCGGACACATTTATGGAAAGTCACTAGTGATCCCAGCGACAATCCCAATCCAAATGATGTGGATAGAGCCATGGGAACCATAGGTCTAGCTGTAGCACAGCATGTGTATTCCATAATTCACAGGATGGTGACAGCACTTTAAATGGGGATAGCATTGTTGCGATGCACTCTTTATGGCACTAAGCTAACTGCTTGCAAGAATATAAATAAATACAATGATAGGATCACACAGACAATGTAATGATCAGCATTACTGACTCACAGCACTGAGGTCATGGGTTCAACTGTGTGGAGTTTGTATATTCTCCCTGTGCTTGCATGATTTTCCTCTGGATAATCTGGTTTCCTTCCACACTCCAAAAATATACCGGTAATTTAATTGGCTCCCAATAAAAATTATCCCTAGTGTGTATGTGTGTGAGCATGTGGTAGGGAATATAGGACCTTATTCAGAGTCGGTCGCAAGCGCCGATGCGCTCATAACCGACTCGATGGTTAGGCCTGCATACGCGCAGCGGCCGCACTGTGCGTGCACAAGCCCCGGAGCAACAGAGAAACTCTGTCGCTCCGGAGCTCGCTACCAAAGGGGCGATCGACAGCTGTCCCCGTTTGGTAGGCGTGCCAGGGGGGTGGTTTCCAAAATGGAGGCGTTCCATTATGAACGCCTACCGGTTTGTGGGCGGCCACACTGACATCATCAGTGATGTCAGTGGGGAGCTTCCTGCTCCATCAAAGCAAAAAGCTCCCTGGGGCTTACGAGTGCCCAGACCCAACCTTAGGGTCTGGTCATAAGCCCCGATGGTCGCGATGGTGATCACCATCGCGACCATCAATCTGGTCAGTCATTAAGCTGTGGGTGGTAACCCACAGCTTAACGATCGACAAGGAGGAGGCCGTTCAGGATGCAAGGGGCCTCCCAGATTCAGTGCGACTGCTTGCATCTAATGACCGCCTATGAATGAGGGCCATAGATTGTAAGCTCCACTGGAGCAGGGACTGATGTGAATGGCCAAATGTTCCCTGTAAAAGTGCTGCAGAATATGTGTGCACTATATAAATTACTGGTAATAAATAAATAAATAGGATGCTGTTAATACGGTATCTCAGCATTTGACTTCAGTAGACATCCAAGTAGATGACGGAGAGACTGCAATGGTAATGCAAGAAAACCTTACCCCAGAGTATGATTCCTAGTAGTAGATTTGGAGTCATGTGCCACCAAACTATCAACAAAGATTCTACAGTCAATACTGTAATTTCAAGAGCGCATACATCTGTTGATGGGAAGTAATCATTAGGTCAAATTTTCAATGTTTACAATGTTGACATTCATAATGACGCAATTGTTAATATGTGTCAATATTGTCAGAATGCCAACATTTGAAATGGGTTTGACTGTGGGCAGGAGAGTTAGGATTACGCTGTCGGGGGAAGATAGTGTTAGGTTGCAGCAGGGAGGTTAGGGTTAGGCACTAGGGTTAGGGATTGGGGTTATGGATAGCAGAAGAATACCTACTGGAACGCTGAAGGATTTACATGTCTGACTCTTAAGTGATGGTCACATAATTGCTGGGACCCGGAAGCCATGCTGGAGCCACTGCAGCCATCAGGAGCAAGTAAGTAACCGCTGGGCCACAAGGGACAATATGTCAACATTCTTATTATGTCAATATTTCATCAATGTCTACATGATGAATGCTGACTTTGTCAAGGGAGACATTATGACCGTGTCGAGATTATAAATGCAGACATATCATACCACACCCATTGAGACAAAACGGATGTGGTATGATATGTCGGCAAAGGACGTGAAACCTAAAAGGCCCAAGTACAAGAGTTTCAAGTATCACAAAATGATACATAAGGCATCAAAGTGTAAAGCAAGTGAACCAACTGGTACTTCATTATGCAACCATGATAGAAAGAATGAGTTAGCACTAAATGTAACCAACAACAAAGATTGTTGGTGCATGGACTCAGGAGCAATGAGGCACTACCGCTGTAACGAAAGTTGGTTCAAGTCACTAAAGTCATGAGATCTTGTAAACGTCTGGGAAATAGGAGATAAAGTCCTAAATGCCACGAAATTTGAGACAATTACTGTGCACTTAAGAATTAAAGGTGAACCAGATGTGACCGACATAAAAGATTTTCTATTGTGCTTGAAAAGAAGCATTACAAGGTACAATTCGCAATCAGACAGTTTGTTTTGTACAATAAAAGAATGACTGTTGGTGCAACAGCCACCCAGTGCCAACAACTTTATATCCTAGACACTGAGGAGTGTTGTGCGATGGTGGCTTTAGATACCAAGCAGTCTTAGGCAGTGGTTCCCAAACTGTGCGCCGTGGCACCCTGGGGTGCCTTGGGACACTTGCAGGGGTGACGCAGGTTGGTTGTCCAGCACCACATCAAATTATTTATGGTTAGTGTAATGTAAATATGTGGACAAACAGAAGTGCAAACCTGTCTACCACCACATAACTGAGCCTAAGGATGACAGGTAAGCACAGTTTACTTCACTACATTTTTTCTGACTTTCTCAGTTACAAACTTTTGGCTTAGGGGTGCCATAAAAACAATGATACTCTAGGACGCCGTGATTCAAAAAAGTTTGGGAACCACTCGCCTAGGGTACTATGGCATAGGAGACTGGGTAACCTCGGATATGACAATGTACAGAAGCTTCTGGACGACATGGTGATGGGGATGTCAGTGAACAACCCAGAAATACCAGAATGTGAAAGTTGTGTGAATGATAACCAAACCCATTGCCCCTTTCCAAAGTCAGTGTCCAGAGCTAAATCACCATTGCAATTTGCGCAAACGGATGTGTGTGGACCAATGGAGGTGGAGTCAATAAGTGGGAAGCATTACTTCATAACACTCGTAGATGATGCTGCCGGGATGACACACGTATGCTTCCTGAAAGCTGAAACTGAAGTATCCAGTAAAGTTGCAGAATACAAGAGTCTAGGAGAAAACCAGACAGGCCTGAAAATATAAGAGCTGATAATGGTGGAGAATATGAAAATAGAGATCTTGCTACTTTTCTAAAGAGGAATGGCATCCAACTCCAGTTAACAATTGCCTACAGATCTGAGTAAAATAGCATGAGCGAGAGGGCAAATCAAAAAATCATTGAGAAAGCACAGAATACAGTATGTTAAGTGATGCAGCTCTGGATAAAAGATTCTGGGCAGAAGTAGTCTTCACTGCAGTATACCTCAAGAATCAAGCAGCTACAGTGACAGTCAAAAAAAAACACCATTGGAGGCATGGTCCAGTAAAAAGCCAAGTGTCAATCATCTCTGTGTGCTTGGATGTAAAGTGAATGCCCATATCCCTAGAAGAAAGAAAACACAAGTTACAGTAGATCCCAAGTCTATCTCATGATTTATGCTTGGATTTTGTCAACAAAGCAAAGGATACAGATTGTGGGACATTGTTAAACAAAATCTCATAAAGTCAAAAGATGTAGTCTTTCATGAGGCAGCTTCAACCAAAAGGAAGCTAAATGTTGCAACACCACAGGGATTTGTGATGCTAGACATGCTGGAATCATGTCAGAAACTGAGACTACAGATGCAAGTGATTGACCACAGAGCAGGAGCTCTATGAGGAGCATTAAGGGTAGACCACCTGAGGAGATCTTCTGCAAGAAGATAGACACTAGAAGTCTAGCTCACTACAAAGCCTGACTTGTTCCCAAGGGTTACACCCAAACATCAGGCATTGACCACCAGGAGATCTTGTCATCTTGTTGCGAGGTAAAATATATTATATTTGGTCACTGCTATATCTGTTATGCAAGATTTACTACTGTACCAAATAGACTTTGATTCAGCCTTAACCACTTAACAAAAGATCCTCAGCATTATCACCCCTCATCCCCCTAGTGGGATAAGGGGTGATAGTGATCATTGGCAGAGCCCCTAACTTCACCCTCAGTGTTAATGGGCCCCCACTGTTTTAGTGCCCCGCTCCCAATGTGTGACTGTACAGTATATACAGTATTATTCTTTTTTTTTTTTAGATATTTTTCACCCCCAGTCAAAAAAACTTGTGGTGCAGCATAACCCACCTCGCTACCCACCCCAGTGCTAAAAGATGACACCCCCAGTTGATCCCTATTACTTCCCCTCCCCTGTTCCAAAAGGTAGCCCAGTCCCCTCAACTAATTACAGAGCGCAGCAGAGTGTGTAGCATGCACTCAGAATGGACTGATCAATCCAATCCACAAAAAACGTGATGCCAGCGTTCAGTAATATTGGCAGCAGGGAAGGCCTACCTGCCTGCTGTCGCATCCCATGTGACCTCGCCCAGCAAGTGGTTAAACAGTGATCTATTTATGAGTCCACATAAATTTCTTACTTCCTTGCTTGTTAAACAGCCCTTCTAGTCACGCCATGCCATGGTGTGACTCGGTAGCGCTGAGCATCTTTTTGTGTGACTTTTTACCTTCAAACGCATCTTATTCACAAAGCAATGCCCATACAGCTTCTTTTGATCAAAATGATATGCAGCATGCCTATATTGTGTGTGCAACTGCAGGTGTATTTGAGTACGAGATGCTATGTTACATTGTCACAGCCGCTGACACTGTAACATAGTATTTCGAATGCAGAAACATTACAATGTAAATGAATTTCCAGAGGGAAAAGTATGTTTACTAAATAAATTACTGTATGGACTAAAACAAAGTGGCTGCTGCTGATACATCAAACATGACAGTGTTTTGTTAGAAATTGACTATACGTATCACTGCTTATACTGCAAGTGGAAAGTGAGAAATGTATTAATCATATTTGTGAATGTGGATGATTTGTAACAAGTTCAAACTAAAAGGTCTTGGACCGGTGCACCAACTACTAGATGTGAGAGTCAAGCCAAATGTTAAAGCTGGGACTGTTACTAAGGACCAACAAGTGTACATTGAGGCGATGCTGAACAAATTTGGCATGGGAAATGCTAAACCTGTCAGCACACCAAATGACAACAGTACAAAAATATCTAAAGCTTTGTGTCCAACTTCAGAGGCAGAGATGGAGGAAATGATAGAAGTTCCCATTAAAAAGTGACATTGGAATGTTGCTATACGCAAGCATTGGTACATGTCCAGACATCACGCATTCATTCGTGTGAGCCAATTTGCTATCAATCCTGGAAAATAGCATTGGATTGCTGTTAAGTGTATCTTGAGATACCAGATGCAATGGTGGAAGCAGGGAAGCCATCAGGTGCAAGTGGCTGATCGTTTCCCTTTGTGTATGCATCCGAGATGCACTGTGCATGTGTCCCGATGATTACCACACAATTTTGAAGTGTGTTTCTAGGTAGTAACTGGGGGGCTTAACCCGGTTGGCTAATAGTTGGTGTTAGCAACTGCATCTTAAGGCTCAGTTGCACTGGCACCAGAGGCTACAGTATGTTAAGTCAGACATTCTGTGTCTGCCATAGGGCAGGTGCAACGTCTGATGGTGTGGCCAATGCTGCGTGGATACTGTGTCTTTGCACACACATAGCTGGTTTGTGTCACAGCTGGTGGGCATCTCAATAGGTTGCCTATCAACCACAGCATTAGAATAAAGAGAATAAAGACACAGTAGAGGCTGTGACAAAAGACGCAGCCACTACTGCAATGGCATCCACCTCTGAATCACTCTTTTTGTGTGAATTATGCAAGCCCTGAGATGCCCACTTTCAATGCCCATGGATGCAGAAACATCGTCGGTGGTTCTAAACAATCCACCATCGACACATCAATCGCACCCTATGGCAGCTGCAGTCTCTCCTGAACTCTGGTAAAACATGATATCTATGGCTGCGGCTGTGCATCTGAGAACGCAGCTGCTTACACTGACACTCCAGCACCGGTCCCATGGCACGTCCAACAGTACGTTTCTGTGTACAGTCAGAGGAATGCGTGCGCTGCAGGACTTTGCAGTACGTTTTGTGTAGTAGAAAATTATTGCTCAACTGCACAAACATTGGCATTGTGTGCAACTCTGATTCAGGCCCACATGGGAACAATGGGCATATCTATAATGGGTGCAGTGTGTGCGGTGCACACTGGCTCCTGAGTTCATGTAGGGCCACACCTCACCTCCTGCAGCCATAGCTTTTACTTACCTCTCCGCCATCGCTACAAAAATCACTGAGGAGATCTGAACATGCACAGTAGAGAAGTCACCAGGAAATTTGCATCAGTGCCATTTTCCTGGAGATTTGCCCATAGTGTCACTGTCTACTCGGCACATGCCCGGCAAGAGAGGTGGGGGGCTTACGGAGACTGCACCATACTTGCCTACCCTCCCGATTCGGCCGGGAGCCTTCCAAAAATCGGGTGCTGTTCACGCCCCCTCTGGACGGCAGGCAAGCCTCCCGGCCCCAGCGAGCCAGCTGTATAAACCCCGCAAGCAGGGGGGGTTGTTACACAATTTGCACTGAATCTCGTCATCATAGCCCCGCCCCCTGCTTCACAATGCCATTAATCTCGGCATTGTGAAGAGGGGGCAGGGCCACGATGAAGTGATAGCGCTGTCAAGCCATATGCCCCACCCCCAATGGGGCGTTATGTTCCTGGCCACGCCCCCTTTTCACCATGACACTCCCCCCCGTGTGGTTGCCCGACAGCTCCCTCCTGGAAGGAGGGAGCCAAATGTCGGCAACCCTGGACTGCACACAGATCCCTCCTCTCTTAAATTGCCCCTGCCCAGAACCCTCCCATCTTCACCTTGCCTGAAAACCCCGGCAACCACCCTAAGAGCTGTGCCATGTGTAGCAACTACCTCTGTTACAGGGAAGCGTGGGATAAAGGTGGTGACATCGCAAACGTGGAAACATAAGAACAAATACAGGTAGATAAGCATTTATTTTGTAATTTCTTGTTTTGTATTCTCTCAGCATATCCCTAAGAGCTTACTGAAACATTTTGTACTAGTTCTTAATGTGTAAATATTTCTTATGTGCATGGGCTGCACTACACTTCACATAATAGCTTTTTTTTGTTTCTGGCCTCTACGAAATGTAGCAACTTTTGTTTTTAAAGTCATTAAGTTATGTTTATAGTCATGATCATTTGTGCTGGGCGGCGCACAGCAGGAACTTTAATCCTGCCTGTAATGGTGGTGGTGGTGACTGCGGCTGTGCCCCCAGGCTACAGAGCTCCGGGCGACAGCCCTGTCAGCCCGATCCTTGAGCCGCCGCTGGTAATCCTGGATTTGGTACATTACTTGGTGCCTAATGTACCTTCCTTAAATAGTCTTAATTTAATTGTACTTTTCTTACAGGCATCAAAGAAAGAACTGGGTACACCCATCCAAAGACATCCCTAAAAACCCAGATTCTTCTACTCATAAAGGGGGTGATTCATAGGAGGACACAGTTGCAGCAGTGTCTGCGACTTTTGTTATGTTATGTTTTTGCTGCTGATGATGATAGGTATCCTATTGAGACACCCACAATCTGTCGATGTGCATACAAAGACGCACTGTTGGCGGACCATCTGCCACACCATTGGACTTTGCTCCTGCCTATGGCAGCTGCAGAATGTCCACGAGACCATGGCCGCTGCTGTCAGTAGAACTACATCATTAACCAAAACCTAATCTTTACAGAAATCTCTAGGTAGCTTAAATTACAAACACTTAAATGTATAGGTGTAAAATACCCAGGCATCCTTCTTACTACCTCCTCTGACTCTTTATACAGAGCTAATTGGTCACCTTTCAAAAAAATATACCTGGCAGATTGAAACAGTTACTCCATTTGAACAGGCAGATATAGAGTGGTCAGATTTAATCTTAACACCTAGAATGTAGTATCTTTTTAATACCCTTCATATTCCATTCCGAATTTGGCAAAATAAAAGACCATCCTCTAGGAGTGGGCAATTAACGACCCCCCCACCCGTTGTAGAACTACACATCCCAGCATGCCCTACCACAGTTTTGCTATTTGGCCATGCTAAAACTGTTGCAAGGCATGCTGGGATGTGTAGTTCAGCAACAGCTGGATGGCCGATTATTGCCCACCCCCAAACCATACTTATCAAATCTTTAGTTACTGATTTCTTTGTTTTGCCAACATTCTAATAACATTCATGCCACTATTAACACTCTTTTCCCAAACACCAGTCATTGAGTAGAACGTGAAATTGGTACAGAAAGCATCCTTTGAATCCAAAACCCCTTAAATTCTGTCCCTTAGTTAAATAATACAATCATCATCAATACACTTACTCCATAGGTCATTCTAATACAATAAACACAATCTAATATCTACAGTAGTTCTCTATCTATCTCTCAATAACCATTTTGTATGGAAACAGCTTCATGAGCCAATTTTGTGCCTTGATATCTAAAGAGATGACTTGTAGACTTATATGCATCATGTAACCTTAATTAATATGGTTAAATGTTTGAAGACATTATGCCCCCATTGTGACATCCCTAAGACTGAGCAATTCTGTTTCGTTCAACCACAACACAAGTCTTGCCACAACCAAAATCAGGTTTATCAGCCCCGTCTCCATTCAGTAAATGATGCACAACATCAGCGCATTCAGTGGGGATAAGTTGGGTGTTGACCTTTCTATACACAGCTGAGACAGGTTCCTATAACCTTGCATTGCTGATTTAGCCTAAACTTGTTCTCACTCCGATCACAAGACAATGACATATTCATAAGACTTTCACAGTCATCTTGAACACCTTAAATGGTTGAACTGCTGTGTGTGCATATTGTTTACTGGAACTGTTCCTCTACTTTAGCTCAACACTACTTATTACTACACCATTTATTCTGTCTCTAAGCCCACTCTCTTCATGACAATCTTTATTCCACCCTCTGCTTTACTTCTAACATCCATAGGGCTCTATTTGTTAACATTATTTTTACTAAAATACAGTGAAAAGGGGTGTTTTCACACCCTTTTCACATTATTTTAGTATCGCCAAAAGTTACTAAAGGGCAATTGGAGTAGAATTCGTAAAATTCTACTCCAGCCCTAATTATCACTTATTTTTAGTAAGCAGATCGCATTTCCCATAATTGTAATGGGAAATGTGATCTGGCCAAAGTTACTAAAAATAAATTGTGAAAAAATTCCAGGGAAAGCCCTGTGAAAATAACGCCATCTGGAGGTTGTGTTATCCAGGGTCTTCCCCGGTTACCGGACTCCTGCTCTGCTCTAACGGGTAGAGCAGAGCCTGGAGCCGGCCCCAGTGATCAGCTGTGTAGTCTAAACAGACACTGTAAAAAAAATAAATTAATGAGTAAAAATAAAAAAATCTTACCTGAGTCCAGGGACCGGTGATCAGGGCTCCGGTGATGTCTCCCCTCCAATCAGCTGGTCTCCCAGCCTGCACTGGGGCCCAGTCATCACCTGACTGGCTCCCAGTGCAGAATGGGACGTCAGCTGACCGGAGCCACGGAGGACATCACCAGAGCACCGATCACGGCAGGTAAGTATAATTAAAGGAGGGGGGTCGCAGGGGGGGAGGGGGGTCACAGGGGGGGAGGGGGGGTCTCAAGGGATCGCAAGCGCAGGGGGAGGGGCTTAGCGAAGGTCGGTCGGCGCATGCGTGAGCACTTGTCACAGTATTTTTTGCAAAAATACCGTGATAAGTGTGCGGAGGAGATTCTCAGGGACAGAGCTTTATCGTAAGCTCTGTCCCTGCAAGGGATTTTTAGTAAATCCCTGTGATATTGCCTGAATTCGCAATGCGAATTCAGTCTATAATATCACACTACAATCTGCATTCAAAATGTGAATTGTAGTAAATAGAGCCCATAGTCTCTCACAGTCCTGTCTTGTGCAACTGTAACACAACCTTTAATCCATCTCTCATGATCTGATGCATCACCTACTGCAAACCCTTTCTATCTGGAATTCCCCTCCTTCATCCGTCCACTCTTTAATACAGGGGTGGGAAAGCTTTTTTTTGCCGAGGGCCATTTTGATATATATACCATTATTTGCGGGCCCAGTGCAAGTCACGCCCCCTTTGAGTGATGTCACATGGGAGCGGGGTCACAATCATCGGTGATTACAGCTATACTGTAAGGGCAGCAGTGTGACCATCTAAAGCATCCTAAGGACGCTCCAGGTGGCACTGCTGCATAGATTCTGGCTGCAGGGTGCCATTCTAGGCACCCTGCTAGCCAGATAAGGCTAGCAGAAAAATGCTCAAAGGGCCAGACCAAACGATTTCGCAAGCTTTATATGGCCATCTAAAATGCCATGAAAAGACTGATCTTCCTCTCTCCCTGCCCTACATCCATCGCACTAAGCATGGCATATCCATTTAGCGAAATAACAGGTAGCCTAGATAAACAGCACCAGAGAGACACTGGAGATTCAGGAGCCAAAGATCAGATTTCTGACAGGAAGATGAAGACTTGGCAGTGAAATAGAGGATAGAGGTGCTCTATTGGTTTGATCCTGGTCAGCTGAGATTACAAGGCTGTAATTTTCTGGGATCGTCCGGAGGTGTTTCCAAAATGGCAATCCATATGTCATGGAGGCTACGCTAGCATGTGGGGAGAATTTTGACCCAACCGGACCGGATGAGAATTAAAGGAGGGCCGCAGGAATGTGTCACTCTCCAAGTCCTTTTCAAATTAATCATCCTCACCTACAAATCCCTCACCAACAATAACCCTTCATACATATGTGTCCCCATACACTGTAACTTCAGTCACAGCACACAGTCCCTCTCAGTGCACTAGGTCCAGGGCAACTTCAAAATGTGCCTCTTATACACATAAATAAAACAACTGGAAGTGACAAAATAACATTGATAGATTATACTGATAAATTTGTTGTGTGACATTTGTACATCTGTGTGTGATAGTCTGAATCAGTATATGACGTGCTACAATGTAGCAGCCACAGCTTTTTGTGTCGCCAAGTTATGTTGTGCCTCATATGGGATTTGTATACTGTATGTTTAAACTAATTTCTGTTCGGTTAAAGTAGCAGCCCAGCATCTCTAGTACACTGTGAGTGGTGTTTTAGAGTGTCTGCAATGCGAAAAAGGCACCTACACCTCTCAGAGCGGCTCATTTGTGCTGGGGGTCTCACCCCATATCACGTGAATGAGGACACAGCTGTACATCTCAAACTTCATCTCAAAATACTCTTCTTTGTATTCCTTTAGATCTGCCTATGAGCTGTGCCTCGCCTTCCTTTATAATAACCATATCTCACTCCTGATTATATGATTTCGCAATGCCAATCCTCGCCTATTACATATTTTACTATTCTTTCTGAAACTGTTCCTTTCAACAAGAACCTACCAAGCTGCCACCTACACTCCCCATGCCGTTACACCCTTGCAACTGTCCCAAACTCTACTCTGATTGGGGGGTTTGGCTATCGGCAGAAAAAAAGAAGTCATTTATTGGAAAAAACACAAGTCACAGTCTGAACATGTACTGTACACCAAATTTTCCTATGCAGTGCCCCCAGTAGTGCCCCTTATACAGTGCCCCCAGAAGTGGTCCCCCCTACGCAGTGCCCCCTGTAGTAGTACCACCCATGCATTGCTCCCAGTAGTAATCCCCCTTGCAGTGTTCCCAGTACTCCCCCTATGCAGTACCCCGGTAGTAATGACCCTATGCAGTGTCCCCAGTAGTCCCCCTATGCAGTGCCCTCAGTAGTAGTCCCCCTATTCATTGCCCCCAGTAGTAGTCCCCCTATGCATTGCCTCCAAAAATAGCCCCCCTATTCAGTGCCCCCAGTAGTAGTCCTCCTGTGAAGTGCCCCCAGTAGTAGTCCCCCTATGCAGTGCCCCCAGTAGTAGTCCCCCTATGCAGTGCCCCCAGTAGTAGTCCCCCCTATGCAGTGCCCCAGTAGTAATCCCCCCTATGTATTGCCCCAGTAGTAATCCCCCCTTTACAGTGCCCCCAGTAGCAGTTCCCCCTTTACAGTGCCCCCTAGTAGTAATCCCCCATATGCATTGCCCTCAGTAGTAATACCCCTATGCAGTGCCCCCAGTAGTACAAAAATTGGACGCAATGACGATAAGGGCGCTAGACATAAATCAAAAACGGGAAAACAATATGATCACCAACTGCAATACTTAATAAGTCCTTTATGAAGGTGTCATGTATACTTAATCCAACAGGGATCTCTAGTCACAAATTTCAATGTGGTGAAATGATTCTCTTCCTTTGGAAAATCTTCTAGGTCAGCGTTTCCCTCAGTTTTTGTTTAACCGAAAGAAAAAAAAGACCAGACAGATATTCATGGTACTGTATAGTATGTTTTTCTTGAACAGGAAACAAAACTGTGTTGTACACATAAAGGTTTCTTTTTCCCAGAAGCTCATCCTTCACCACATAGAATCATGAATCCATCAGATTAAACGTGTATATAAACGTACCCCATTTATGGGAAAGATTATCTGTTGACTCATATAACGGTTTCTTTCAGACTATCTGTTCAATCACCATAGGTTCCTTTTCTTTCAAACGATTAATTAGGGAACCTCCAAACCTCCACCATATGGGTAATAAAGAGTTATTGTCTCCTTAATTTCCAAAATGATTTTATTCCAAAGCAAATAAAAAAATGGTATATTCCAACAATGCAGTAGTAGTGAGTGAACTACCTAACCTATGCATAAGATGTAAGCAAAGTCCGGATTCCAGGTCAGGAAACAAATCAAGCCACCATAGCACATCCAGAAAATTTCAAATGGTCCTCCACACCGACGCGTTTGTCAAGGTATAGAGAGGACCATTCCAACCCAAACATTTATACCCCTACCTAATGTCATCAACATCATACCTAAAACTATACATGGATCATCTAATCTACCCAATCCTAGATTATCACCATCTGTACAGTCTGCAAGAAAATCCCCTCCTGGTATTGTATATCGCTCTCTTGTTTTCCATTTCCCACTTATAATCTCCAATCATTTCGTACTTGAAAGTCCACGTCATATCCTGTCAAGATCATCTCACCGGAAGTGTCGCTTTGCCGCAATATCCCGGATGTGATGCGGACATACCCGCCTCCACGTCCTCAATATCTATCAAGGCTCCCAATAGAACCTTACATGGTACCTTTCACTAAAGTTAAGTCCATGGCCATTTTGTTGGAGTCTGTTCACTTCTCATTACATAGCGGTGGCCATTTTGTTGGAGTTCATCCATTCCATATTAAGTAGCGGTGGCCATTTTGTTGGAGGTTTTGATATACAATTACCTCTATTTCCCCAAAATAAATATAATGGAACTTCCAGAGATACTTCATTTGATGTTTATACATATCTATGACTAAAACATAAATAAATTAGTGATACTAAAAATATAAATTATCTATATAAAAACAAAATAAATCCATAAAAATGGGTATTTGACCAAAGAGGAAAGGATACATAAAAAAAGACTATGACATTAATATAATGGAAAGACAATTAATAAAAAGGATAATAGTCTAAAGTTCAAAATCAAGGTTGAGACCTGATGGAGCTAGCGTGTCAAAAGCGAATATATACTTAATTTCCTCTTTTGCCAATCTACTAAGTGTGTATTTGCACCTTACAGAATACCCTATTCTCCTAATTCCATAGAAGTTTTTTATCTCTCCAAATGAGCAGGTGTGCACTTTTTTAAAATGGGGATAAAGAGTGGGTTTCCAACACTCTTCTTCTTATTATTATTATTACTATTATTATTAACAGTTTCTTATAAAGCGCAGCAAATTCTGTTGCGCTTTACAATTTGAATCAACATTAACATTTTACTGGGTTGTAAAAGACAGACAGACATACATACAAGACACACATAAAAGACATACATAAAGGTAAGAGGGCCCAGCTCACAAGCTTACAATCTATAGGGAAATAGGTGTTGATACAAAAGGATAGGTGCTACATATTGCAAACTGGTCCAGCCCGATTGCAGATGTTCTTGGTGAGCTGTATAATCTAATCACACTGGAAAGTTGGCCTAGGGTTAGGAGGATGTTAAATTGAAGAAAGAGAAGATGTGATAGGTGTTTACTATAAGAAGGGAGTTAGATAGGGAAGCTATGAAGGTTATGTGGGCGGCCCTGGAATCTGATAAGCTTGTCTGAAGAGGTGAGTTTTCAGAGAACGCTTGAATGTTTGGAAACTAGTGGAATGTCTTATTTTGTGTGGGAGGGTAATCCACAGGGTGGGTGCAGCCCGAAAAAAGTCCTGTTACCGTGCCTGTGAACAAGTAATGCATGGGGAAGAGAGATCTTGTGCAGAGCGGAGATTTCTGGTTGGAAGATATTTTGAGATAAGTGAAGAGATGTATGTTGGTGTGGTTTGGTTAATAGCTTTATGTGTGAGTGCAAGTATTTTAAATTGAATACGGTAAAAGACTGGTAGCCAATGGAGGGACTGACAGAGTGGATCAGCAGACACTGAATGTTAGGTGAGAAAGAACAGCCTAACAGCTGCATTCAAAATGGATTGTAGTGGGGAGAGCCTGTTTTTGGGAAGACAAATAAGGAGATTATTGCAATAGTCAATGCGGGAAATAATGAGTGCATCTATTAGAGTTTTTGAAGTGTCTTGAGTAAGATAATGTCGAATTTTGGCTGTTTTTTAGATGTATGTAACAGGATTTAGAGACAGATTGAATGTGGGGAACAAAAGACAGTTCAGAGTCAAGGATGACACGTAGGCAGCGAGCTTATGAGGTGGGGTTGATTGTCGAGTTGTCAATAGTAATAGAGATATCAGGTTGGTAACTACTATTGGCCAGTGGAAATATAATTAATTCTGTTTTGGATATATTAAGTTTGAGGTGGCGAGATGACATCCAAGATGAAATGGCAGAGAGACATTCAGTGACACGGACAAGCACAGATGGTGATAAATCTAGGGAGGATAGGTAAAATTGAGTGTCGACCGCGTACAGATGATACTGAAAACCAAACGAGTTGATTAGTTTGCCAAGAGAGGTGGTATAGATTGAGAAAAGCAGAGGACCTAAAACTGAGCCTTGTGGTACTCCAACTGATAGAGGTAGCGAAGTGGAGGTAGAATCAGAAAAGCTAATAGTGAAAGAGCAATTAGATAGGTAGGATGAGAACCAAGAAAGGGCTGTGTCTTGAAGACCTAGGGATTGTAGTGTTTGTATGAGAAGAGAGTGGTCAACAGTGTCAAAGGCAGCAGAGAGATCTAGAAGAATTAGAAGTGAATAATGGCCTGTAGCCTTGGCAGTGACCAGAGTATTCACTACCTTAGTCAGTGCTGTCTCAGTGGAGTGTTGGGAATGAAAGCCTGACTGAAGTGGGTCCAATAAGTTGTGGGTGTTAAGAAAGTGTGTGAGGTGAGTGTAGGCAAGTCTCCTCAGTAGCTTGGAGGGACAAGGGAGCTGGGACGGTAATTTGAGAGAGAGTTAGGGTCAGAATTTAGTTTTTTAAAATGGGAGTGATCACTGCATGCTTGAACAGTGATGGAAAGATACCAGTAGAGAAAGAGAGATTATAGATTTTAGGTTAGTGTGGGATGAGCACAGGAAACAGAGCTTTACTGATTTGTGAGGGTATAGGATCAAGAATAGAGATAGTAGAGTAGGAGGATGAGAAGAGTGTAGATAGTTCATCTTCATTAGTGGGGTCAAATGATGAGAACGTGCCACTGGGTTCAGGTAGGGAATTGAACAAGTCCCTGGCTGAGGAAGTGCATACCATTTCATTTTGAATATTATCAATCTTGTTCTTGAAATAGGAAGCAAGATCTTGTGCACTGATAGTAGCAGGTGGGTTGGGTGACGGAGGGGTAAGAAGTGATTTAAATGTATTAAAAAGTCGCTTGAGGTTAGATGCTTGGGCAGAAATGACAAATTGGAAATATGTTTGTTTGGCATTATCCAGTGCATTACGATAACATTGGTAGTTAGTCTTATATGTGAGGAGTCACTTGGAGTACGAGACTTTCGCCACTGATGTTCTACTTTACGTGAGAGCTTTTGTAGGTGTCTTGTCAATTTGGAATGCCACGGTTGACGTCTAAGTCTACGCGGAGTGTGATGGGTAGCTGGAGCTACTTCATCAAGGGTTAGTTCTAGGGTCTGGTTTAGGTGTAATACAGCAGTCTCAGGAGAAGTGAAATTAGAAATAGGTAAGAGTGATTGTTGCAGAGAGGTGGATAGTTGTTCAAAATTAATAGCATTAATATCGCTACGGGTTTGAGGAGGCTTGGATGATTTGATTGGGATTGAGGTTAACGTAATGGAGGAGAGTGTGCAGGTGATATGGTTATGATCTGAGAGAGGGAAAGGAGAATTAGTGAAATTAGAAACTGAGCATAGTCTGGTAAATACAAGATCAAGGCAGTGGCCATCTTGGTGAGTAGAGGAGTCAGTCCATTGGGAGAGGCCAAGAGAGGATGTTAAAGAGAGAAGTTTGGAGGCATGAGAGGATTGTGGACTGTCAATGGGGATATTGAAATCACCCATGATGATGGTGGAGATGTCAGAAGATTGGAAGTGAGGGAGCCAGGCATAAAAATGTTCCAGAAATTGATTGGGTGGTCCAGGTGGGCGATAGATAGCAGCAATGTGCAGAGAGAAAGGGGTGAAAGTCCTAATAGAATGTACTTCAAATGATGTAAATGTAAGGGATGGTACCTGTGGAATAACTGTTTTGTAAAACATTGGGACAGTAGTATGCCTACTCTACCTCCTTTACTATTATAATTCTTATGTTGTTCAGATGTTCACTAATACATATTTTTAAACATCTTGTTGTGCGTCCAATATAAAACTTTCCGCACCCACACTCAACTGCATAAACCACATTTTTAGAGTGAAATGTAACAAAATCTATGATTTTATGTGTCTTTCCATTAATCAACACCTCCTCTATTTTCTTCTTATTGGTAGTTTTTGGAATATTTCTATAGCCCACACACATTCCACAGCGATAGAAACCAGTAGATTTCACTTATCCTGTACTCGTTCCTACTGATGAATGTAGGTTCTTTACCAGCTTTGTTTTTAAATTTGCAGCTTTCTTATAAATATGGATGGGCCTGGATGGTAGTGCCTTACCTAATATAGTATCTTTCTTTAAAATAGACCAGTGTCTTTTAAAAAATTCTTTCTCCCTCTCTGTGCTGTGAGTTAAAACCAGATATAAAAGCCCATTGAAATGTATCTTGAGTGGCTGGTTTAGGTTTGGGGATAAGTAAATCTTCTTTATTACCATCACATGCCTTTCTAAATCCTTCGTTTACTTATTCTTATTATAGCCACATGCCAAAAATTAACTTTCCATTATCATGGCTTGTTGTTCAAAAACTTTTTGATTTGTACAATTTCTCTGTAATCGTTTAAACTGACCACCAGGTATTGAATCTAGCCAATGCATAGGTTTTTGCTTACATCTTATGCATAGGTCAGGTACTTCACTCGCTACTACTGCATTGTTGGAATATACAATTTTTTTATTTGCTTTGGAATAAAATCATTTTGGAAATTAAGGTGACAATAGCTCTTTATTACCCATATGGTGGAGGTTTGGAGGTTCACTAATTAATCGTTTGATAGAAAAGGAACCTATGATGATTGAACAGATAGTCTGAAAGAAAACGTTATATGAGTCAACAGATAATCTTTCCTGTAAATGGGGTACGTTATATACATGTTTAATCTGATGGATTCATGATTCTATGTGGTGAAGGATGAGCTTCTGGGAAAAAGAAACCTTTATGTGTACAACACAGTTTTGTTTCCTGTGAGTTGGGGTATGCTCCTTTTCTGTGTGGCACCAGGAGTCTATAAGTGTGGTTATTAGAAAGGATTTTTTGTTCAAGAAAAACATACTATTCAGTACCATGAACATCTGTCTGCTCTTTTTTTTCCGGTTAAACAAAAACTGAGGGAAACGCTGACCTAGAAGATTTCCCAAAGGAGGAGAATCATTTCACCACATTGAAATTTGTGGTGAACTCCGTGGACGACGCAGCAACCAATGAGAGTCTGTCTGACTCTCAGTGGCTGCTATAACAAACACACAGCCACCACTGGCGGCTGTGTGTTTGTAAACTGTGTAGGACAGACCACTCTAACTGCAGGCCCACTCTGCACATCTGCATAAGTCCCAGAATCACGCTAGTCTGTATAGGTGCACATGCAAGATGACAAATTGGGAGGGTGGTCATTCTGCATCAGCCCTAATGTAAATACAGATGTGTTTGCATACCCCTTTGCTCAAATTGGGACAAATATTCCCGTTTTGACGTGCCATAGACTTTGCAATTTAGCTGTGCCAAGCAAATTTTTATTAACATTAGAGATGTTTGGTTCAGTTCTCTGGAAATCCGAATCCACACAAATTTTGTGGATCCGGACAGATTTGAGTTGCTCCGTTCGGGCGCGAACAGCCAGCATTTCTGCTTGTCCCCTTCTGAGGAGCTGAGCAGAAATGTATGAAAAGTTCATGGTTTGGGCACCCACACGTGGCTAAACTGGGCCGGATTGGGGGCGCAACAAGCGCCATAATTAATGGGTCCCCAAGAACAATTAAGTTGCAACATTGCATGCCTATTGATTAGCGCGACTTAAAAAAGAATTGAATCGCCCCCACAGAGATCATTCTGTCTCTTCTCCATTCAATTGTCAAAAATTACATGGGCTTATCTTCCATTGGTACAGGCAATAAACAATCAGTATAAAATGATTTTTCAAATATTTGTAATATATTTGATACACTTATGCAAATAATACTTTGATGTAAAGATTATATAAAAGGAATTAATACATTTCAGGAAAACAGTTCATTTAAAAATAAGACTTGTAGTACAAGAGCACCTATATTAAAACTGTAGTGAGTGGGACCGAAAGGTAACATAAGGAAGAACTGTTTCTAGGGATCTATCACCCATAAAGGCTGCATTCATGGTGGGAATAAAGTACACCCAGAATGCAATGGGACAAGCAAACGGATATTAAGTTGCAAAAATATAAAAAATAACCATATGAAAAAAAAACATAACAAAAAAACACACACAAAAATTAAAAACAGAAAACAAATTCTATGTTTTTATGATTAGAATTTACTTTATGAGGATTGAACACAACCCATGCTTTCCATGTCATCGGTCATGGGAATTAAATGCTTCTATGTTTGCACCACATCACTACAAGTAAATGGAAGTTTTGATGTTACGGACTTTTAAAAATCTCACGTACATCTATTAGTGGGTGTTTGGAAAATCTGCACACAGCAAATGCATGTATTGATTTGTGAAATAAAAATGTAGCGTTAATAAACAAAACACAGCCCTATTGAATGGTATAATAGGCGTTATAATCAGGAATACAATTGCTGGCACACTTCTCTACTTACCTGGGAGTGATCTAATCCATCAATAAGCGTCAAATCCTTTAAATGCCAAGTATGCTGTGATTCGCATTTTACTGAAATTTTCTCCTCCAACACATGTAACCAAGTCAGTAAGACAGCATTTGTGGAAGACACTGTAATAGCAAATAATTAATGTGCATTGTAATGTTAGCTATGAGCAGTACTGTACACATCAAATACTCACTATGTTTATTGGTGGTTGGCTATTATTATTTGTCATAAATATAGGTAACTACTGCTAAACCCAACATATTTGGTGACTATTTATTTCTACTGTTGAGGAACAACTACAGTATATTTATATAAAATGAAAAAGAACAAGGATTAAAACCATTTCTTAAATATTAATGTTAATGTTCCTTAACTTTCCTATTTACCATTACTTTAATAATGTATTATTATTATTATTATTATTATTATTATTATTATTATTAATAATTATAACAACTTTTATTTACATTGGACCACAAGGGGTCTGCAGTGCCTTTCATAGTATATAAACAGAAAACAGTGCAAACATAACAATAAAAAAGTGCAAAAGATTTACAGTACAACCCATTGTAGATACAAGTTCTAAAAACACTGCAGCATATGCAGTAAAAATACCAAAGGTTCGGTGCCCCAGTTGGTGATGCATAAATCCCAACTGTCCTGATTTCAGTGAGACATACCTGCATTTCGGGCACTATCTGCTATTCCACCTGGGGGCCGCAGTGTTCCACAGACGGGGAGTTGGGTTGGGATACACTCTGTTATCCAGCAGCTCCAAAAGCTGGGCAAGTGCCCAGTCTGATGAGAACAGGGAACAGGGGCATGATGCACAGTCACGCCCTAATGTGTGCAATAGGGGGCATGATATTGCACATCATGAGATCCATAGTGTCCCGCAGTCGGCCGCCGCAGTGTACAGGATGAGGCCAGGAAATCTCAGTCACCCGACGGAGATCCTGGCCTCTTCCCTTCCCCCCCCCAACGGCAGTGAAACGCCTCCGTTTTGGGTAACGGAGGCTGTCGCTGCCCCCTCTCCACCCCAAACGGCAGCAAACAGTCAATCACTGACAGTCTGCTGCCAGTTTGCAAGCGTACTCGTAGACCTGTTCTGCACATGCGCAGAACGGGTCTGGCTCCTGCGCAGATTCCCAAACATCGGAAATCTGCGTTCAGCAGTGCACTAGAATGCATGGCTCCATGTCCTCTTCAGTGTTGGGAGGTATGGTAATGGGGAGAAGATGATACTATAGGCAGGGCCAGATTAAGGTCTGTGGGGGCCCCTGGGCAACAAACATATGGGGGCCCCTACTAAATGTGACAAACTGGGGGTATGCGCAATGGGGACCTTATGCAGAGCCCCCAGTAGTGTCAGTGCCCACAATGGTAGTGCCCCGTATGCAGTGCACCCAGTAGTAGTGCCTCTTATGCAGTGCCCCCTATGCAGTACTCCCATTAGTAGTGCCCACTGTAGTAATGCCCTCTGTATAGATGCCCCCAGTAGTAATACCCCTGTAGTTGTGCCCCAAATAGTAATGCCCCCCAGTAGTAATTGGGTGTGTGCCCTATAGTAATGCCTTCGTAGTAATGCCCCCTGTATAAATCCCCCAGTAGTAATACCCATGTAGTTGTGCCCCCAATAGTAATGTCCCCAGTAGTCATTCCCCCTTTAATAGAGCCCTCTGTAGAAATGCCCCCAGTAGTAATGCCCCTCTATTAGTGCCCCCAATACTAATGCTCCCTCTCTAGTAGAGCCCCCAATAGTAATGCCCCCTGATTAATGCCCCCAGTAGTAATGCTTCCCCCTCCGAGTAATGCCTCCCCCCGAGTAATGCCCCCAGTAGTAATTCCTCCCCAGTAATGCCCCCAGCAGTAATGCCCCCCCAGTAATGCCCCCAGTAGTAATGCCTCTCCCCTCCCCAAGTAATGCCCCAGTAGTAATGCTCCCCCCTGAGTAATGCCCCCAGTAGTAATGCCCCCCACCAGTAATGCCCCTAGTAGTAATGCCTCCCCCCCTCCCCGCATAATGCCCCAGTAGTAATGCTCCTCACCCAGTAATGTCCCCTGTAGTAATGCCCCCCGCCAGTAATGCCCCCAGTAGGCCGCTTGCACTAAAAAAAAAAAAAAAGCTCATACTTACCTTAAGCTAAGCCCCGCATCCGCTGCACTCCGCTCGGCTGCTCCTCTGCACTATGGCAGAGATGTCTCTAGTGAGAATCCGACATCAGGCGGCCACCGTTCGGCCGCGAACGGGGATCCGAGTCAGGCGGGGAACACCCAAACAGGGTTCGGGTGGACCTGGATCCTCTATGTTCGGAGCGGTTCGGATTCCACAGAATCTGAACCGCTCATCTCTAGTATGTAGGCGTCCCACCTGTATACAATTGGCTCAGCACTTAGTACTGTATTCGGAACGGGGCGGCCAGTATGTTCCAGATGTAGGCATTGTAGTAAAGGCTCTAGGGGACCAGGCCGGGGAATCCACTGCAATGGGGATAGACGTTTCCGCATGCAGCGATCAGGTGAGAAACGCCGGCACAAAGTCCCGTTCAGCAGTGTGGTATAGAATCTCAAGCACTGCAGCTGGTAGAGAACCAAACAGGGGATTCTTGATTCAATAAGAATACACGCTGCTGTATGTGCTGACGGATCAAGTGTGAAGTGCCGGAAAAGTCCCGTTCGTCAGTCTTAGTATAATGTAGACAATAGTGGAGCATCCAGCATCGGGATGGTAGATAAATTCCAAATATGAAGACTCAACGCCTTTCTGTGCTCATAAGCACCTTCGTCTGGAGTAGGATATTATTCTGGAGCTCTTTCCAGCATCATTGGCATCCAATATAGTGACCCTATCTGGACATGGTAAATATTTACCCCCTAATCACTTTTTTGCATTCTTGTACGGGACATTGAATTTCAGTCATTTATTACTAGAATACAGTTTTATATGTATTACTTGTGAGATTATATTGCCATTTTTTATATATGCAATTTATTATTAAATGCTTCTTTTTAATATAAATTTTGGAATCATTATAACTAGTCTGCGCAACCAATATATCACTGTTACTACTTATATTGTGCCCAGCCACCACCCTATGCGTTTTGTCACTGGGGCTGTCATCAAGGAGGCTTTTTTCTTAGTCGAACAGGTTAGTCTGGACCACTAGTCTTATAAAGGACCATGCAGTTATTTGAGGAAAGGTAGAACTACTGTATGTATCAAATTTCCATCCTGCCACAGGTCTATTTGTCAGGTATGATTGCACAACATTACTACAGATGTGTCCTCATGCACTGTTGCTTCAGTCGCACTAATTTGCCCCTCTCCCTATGCCAGGTCCTGTTTGACTTGGCCACGCCAAGCACCATCTTATTCACACAAATAGAATTTACAAAAATACTTTTCTAGATTGCACTTATTAATTTGATGTGCAACATTAGTACATATGTGTGCAAATGAGTCTGAATCTGTATACAAAGTGCTACAATGAAGCGGCAGCGGCTTTGTCTCACGGCAAGTTCCGTTATGCTTCATCTGCGACTTTGTATGTGTTTAAAGCTAATATCTGTGTGGTTAAAGTCGGAGCCCAGCATCTCTAGTACACTTATAGTGTTGTTTTTCTGCGCCTGCAATGCGAATAAGACACAAAATTGAAAGAAAATGATGTTATGCTACACCTCTCAGTGCGGCTCAGTTGCTCCGTATACAGTATTGAGGCTACAGTAGGTATATGACAACACTTTCAAAGCTCTTCTTACTAATCCTGCCTATGCAGGGGCACCAGTCCAAGGGCTAAATTTACTAAGCATCAAGTTTGCGTCCGATTGAACCGACGAGTATCGATGTCAGATTGCAGTCTAAAAGAAAAACTATTTACTTTGCATCGGTTTTGACTGTGATTTAATATCCAACAGCAATACCCGTAGGATTTAATTCCCCTATTCCGCAGCAGACTCTCAGAGTGGAAGCCCTGTACAAATAACTATGATCTGTGCAGGCTTTGTCTTGTTAAAGTCAGTGGCGTAACTAGGGCAGGGCGAGTGAGGCACGTGCCATGGGCGCCGTAGGACATATGGCGCAGGGGGGCGCTGCCAGCCACGGTCCTGCCCGGCTCGTCCTAGTTAGGCAGTGTAGTGCCAACTGTAGTGTGTGCGGTCAGTGCTACACATTTACACAGGACAGGCGCTAGGCTTCCCTGCGCCGGTCCTGTGCTGCACAGCCAAGCTCCTTCCCTCCCACCACTTACCCAATAGCGCCATGAGGAGGGTGGGAGGCGGGCTCAGGCTGTGCAGTTTAACACACACATCGCTGCCAGCGCAGCAGCAGCAGCGATGTGTGTGTTAACCAGCAGCCAGTGAGAGTCAGACAGACTCTCATTGACTGCTGCGGCGCCCACTGCAAGAGCCGGGCTGGAGCTCACCCATGAGCTCCGCCTTCTGGCTCTTGCAGTGGGTAATGGGAGAGATGTCATGACGTCTCTCCCATAATGCAGAGCGTGCCAGCCCGGGAGGACTGACGTGTGGCGGCAGGAGCAGTGGCCGGAGCGGGGATTCACGTAAGTGTTTTTTTTTGTAACTTGTGTGTCTGTATTACGGGGGGGGGGCTACTACTGGGGGCGACCTCTACTGGGGGTGGGGCACTACTGGGGATTACAACTGGGGGGGCTGCTACTGGGGCACTAATCAGGAGGGGGAACTTCTACTGGGGACTACTACTGGGGGGGAACCACTTTTGGGAGCACTGTATAAGGGGCTTACTACTAGGGGCACAAGGGAAACTACCACTGGGGACACTATATAAGGGGATTACTACTAGGAGCCACTACTGGGGGCACTGTATAAGGGCACTGGATAGGGGGGATCACTACTGGGGGCCAGCATAAGGGGGACCACTACTGGGGGCACTGCATGGGGGGAACTGCTACTGGAGTCACTATATAAAGGGCACTGCATAAGGGGGTACCCCTACTGGGGGCACTGCATTGGGGGCACTGCTACTGGGGGCACTATATAAGTGGCACTGCATAAGGGGGACCACTACTGGGGGCACTTCATAGGGGGGACCACTACATAGGGCACTGCATAAGGGATGACCACTATGAGGGCACTGAATAAAGGGAACTAATGAGGGGCTGCATAAGGGGGACCACTACTGGGGGCATTGCATACTGGGGGTACTGTATAAGGGGAACTAATGGGGGGCTGCATTAGAGGGACCACAACTGGGGGCATTGCATACTGGGGGTACTGTATAAGGGGCACTACTGGGGTTAAGGTGCATATGGAAAGGAATGTTCAGAGTAATGATAAAGGGGTGTGTGTCATGTTGACATGCCCTATTTTTAAGTGACCATGCCCATTTTTCGCTCATAGGGAGGGGGGGGCTCTATTTTTAAGTTTGGCCTGGGCTCCAAATACCCTAGTTACACTACTGGTTAAAGTGTTTATAAATGGATAAAAATCCATAATCCATAACCAGCCCGAGCCTCTGAGCCTAGGCTGGTATTGGAAATTAGGAGGGGGGTGTGGGGAGCTCCTCATGCACCTTTATGCCATTAGATATTTTGTTTTGTTTTATGTTCTCCAGATAATGAGTCCATTCTCTAATGTAAAGTATACCCAAAAAAGCTATATTTTAAGGGGGGTACCTTTTCATAATCTAACCGACCTAATGTGCCCCTTTTAAGGAATGTTCTTTTTCATTTTGGACCTTTTCTAAAATTTGTTGTTGTAGTTCATATAGATAAACCTCCACATACCAGTCTACATGTAAGCTATTTTCTTAGATTACACATACTAGGATATTTTTTTGTGGAAAACAAGTCAGCTGCCTTTATTATTTTAGTTGCATTTCATTTTCTACTCCGTATGTCCCTATATATGCAAGAGCCCCCTCATACCTCTTTATGCCATCAGAACCCCTTCAGTGATGACCTTAATAGGTTGATTCTGAGTTGGGAGCAAAGGAGCTGATTCAGACCCGCTCGCTAGGATGCGTTCACTTGTAGCTGGCCGATTTTCGCATTCTGCGCATCCATGCGCATCGCAGTGCACATGCGCGAACCAGCATGAGTGAGTGACAGGAAAAGCCGTTTGTGGGTGGTGACATGGGCTGGCTACTAGAAACGGGAGAGTGGAGGTGTGCGCCGTTTAAGAGGTGTGCATAATTAATAAGCAGCATCATTGTACACGTCACCTGGTTGTATTTCACACTGAAGTGATCACAGTGCTTGCACCAGGGTATAGTCAACCTCAAGCGCTGCGATCGCATCCGATGGTGCTCAATGTACCAGTGGTTACATGTACTTCCAGGAGATGACGTGCACAAGTGGGCGTCTTAAGACAGGCTGGTAGGCGTCTGCATACACAAAGTGATTGCGCGCTAAGACATAGTGGGTGTGCTTATGCCTTGCCTTGCGATTGCCTGCCTTGCTGGGTGTGTGCCGGATTTGCATATGCTGGGTGCAAAAGAACGCATCTATGAGCTCCAAAGTGCGGCAGAATTAAAATGTGCAGAGAGATATAGATTAAAGAGGGACATGTCCAATCTCAAATCTAAATTGCAGTGTCAAAATAAAGCTGTCCAGCATTTGTGGGCTGCATGCAAAACCAGGTGGTATTTATCCTGTATCAGGAGTATAAGTTCATTCCAGGAGCCCAGAGGCAATATACAGTAGTTGTTGGAGCCCTCCTTGACTCACATTTACTACCAACAATGCCAGTCCCAGCAGCACTCACACAAACTCTCCCTAAACCACATTCACTACCAACACCCCAGCAGCAACCAGACACACACTCCGAGACCATCATTCACTACCATCACCCCCAGCAGCACCCAGACACACACTCTCCTCCCCCTGCATTCACTGCCAACACCCTAGCAGCAGCCTGACAAACATTCTCTCCCCTGCATTCACTGCCATTCCTAGAGACTGGACTCCAGGGATGGTGACCTGGGAGAGGGAGGACCACAGCACCTGGCTCCTGGGCTCCTACCTTATTCCTGCTCTGGGGCACATAAAGCAGAACCTGGGGCAATGGAGGAGGTCAGTGTACCCTCTTCAGGGCTGGCGCCCGGAGATGATCACCTTCCATTGTCTCCTGTATTTCTGCCCCTGTGATATGGAAGGAAAAATTAAATGAATGTAGTTGCACCCTTTGCATTGCAACATGGTTTGTTGCACATACAAAGTTAATGGCTTTTTTTTTTTTGCTTTACTCCCAACTCAGAATCAGTCCCTACTGTATAGATGTAAGAGCCCCCTCATGTCATCAGAGTCTCTACAGTCATGTCCCTTTATTTGCAAGAGAGCCCCCTTATGCTGCTCATGTTGGCAGATATGCAATAAAGTACTGTTTGGCCTCTGGTCTAAAGAGAGCTAGGCCTCTGAAGGACAAATTGGCATCACTCATGCGTGCCGTGAAAATAATTTGACTGATGCAGACAGGGACACAGAGATATACAGTATGGGTCTAATTAACATTTTCACTTGCTTTTCTAGAAATTAAGTTTTGGGGCCATTCAGCAAATTTGTAATGCAGGTAATCACAGATATCTTCTGCTTACCTTTCACTTCCGATGCGGCCCATTATCCCCATACACTAGCAGAGCCGTCCCTAACCAATTTGGTGCACTAGGCAACATTTTGGCTGGTGCCCCCTAGCAGATAATCCATCCACCATACTCAATGTTGCATTCAATATGAACATTTGCACTCCAATAAATTCCTTTGTATTTCCTTTCAAACCCAACCAATTTGAATATAAATTTATTTAATTTAATGTAGATTAACACTTCTGTTCTTCCCTCACGGCAAGCCTTGCTCTTTCCTCGCAGCACCCCTCTCCCCTCATTGCAAGGTCCCTATCACCCCCTCACCCAGTACCCCAGCATAGCACCCATCACCCCTTAATGGGAGGAGGAGCCGCTGCAGCCCTCCTCCAGTGGCCATTTGCATTGTAAGGTAGCTCCACCCACCAGAGCAGAGGGTCTCCTGGACGCCCGCATCCAGCAGGCCCCTGCGGCATGCCCCAAACTTCCTCCAGCCCTAGGCATTTGCCTAGTTTGCCTATGCCTAGGGCCAGCTCTGTACACGAGTATGGGGACAGAAATTCATCAAGCTCCGAAAATACAATATTTTCGGAGCTTGACTGCGGGAGCATTCGCCATCTTCAAATGGTGTTTGCTCGTGCAATTGGCGCAAACCCTGCTCCTTCCCTTTGGATCCCTCTGCCATTGTCCAGGCTCCTTCCGCCGGACGCTGGGACTTTGTGCACCTGCGTGAACTCTAGGTCATACAGGCACACTAGCACTGCCGAGTCAGAGCCTTTCACGGAGACACCTTATTTTCAGATCAGCTGTCTCCGCGCCGGAGCAATGATAAATTGCTCCGGTGCTCGCAGTGAGTAAGGATGTTCCGCTTGGACCCCGGTAATTAACATAATGAATAGACCATATATTGTGGGACTGGGTGCTAGAGTAAAGTATTAAGTTGTGTAAATCAGATTGAAACTACATCCAATTACAGCAAAACAGTACATACCTGAGAAATGGTTGAGAGGAAAAAGATTTATTGAACATAGAGGTGCTCTATAGAAATATTATATATGGCAAACATTTTAATATTTCATTTGCATGGTATAGCAAAAGAAATACCTGGTACATCAGAAGTGGTAAAATGTTTTCTGTATCTCATTTTTATATGGTATCTAGTCCACTGTGTAAGTGACCAAAGACTTCCTCTGCTCCTTGCACTAATAGCGAGCTCCCTCATGACAGCAGTACACTGGGCACTGTGTAAGTGACCAAAGACTTCCTCTGCTCCCTGCACTAATAGCGACCTCCCTCATGACAGCAGTACACTGGGCACTGTGTAAGTGACCAAAGACTTCCTCTGCTCCCTGCACTAATAGCGACCTCCCTCATGACAGCAGTACACTGGGCACTGTGTAAGTGACCAAAGACTTCCTCTGCTCCCTGCACTAATAGCGAGCTCCCTCATGTCAGCAGTACACTGGGCACTGTGTAAGTGACCAAAGACTTCCTCTGTTCCCTGCACTAATAGCGAGCTCCCTCATGTCAGCA
The DNA here is from genome assembly GCA_031769625.1 of Taudactylus pleione. Classification (NCBI taxonomy): domain Eukaryota; kingdom Metazoa; phylum Chordata; class Amphibia; order Anura; family Myobatrachidae; genus Taudactylus; species Taudactylus pleione. The sequence continues at coordinate 1,843,859 of JAUIMM010000098.1, forward strand.
GTACACTGGGCACTGTGTAAGTGACCAAAGACTTCCTCTGCTCCCTGCACTAATAGCGAGCTCCCTCATGTCAGCAGTACACTGGGCACTGTGTAAGTGACCAAAGACTTCCTCTGCTCCCTGCACTAATAGCGAGCTCCCTCATGTCAGCAGTACACTGGGCACTGTGTAAGTGACCAAAGACTTCCTCTGTTCCCTGCACTAATAGCGAGCTCCCTCATGTCAGCAGTACACTGGGCACTGTGTAAGTGACCAAAGACTTCCTCTGCTCCCTGCACTAATAGCGAGCTCCCTCATGTCAGCAGTACACTGGGCACTGTGTAAGTGACCAAAGACTTCATCTGCTCCCTGCACTAATAGCGAGCTCCCCCATGTCAGCAGTACACTGGGCACTGTGTAAGTGACCAAAGACTTCCTCTGCTCCCTGCACTAATAGCGAGCTCCCTCATGACAGCAGTACACTGGGCACTGTGTAAGTGACCAAAGACTTCCTCTGCTCCCTGCACTAATAGCGAGCTCCCTCATGACAGCAGTACACTGGGCACTGTGTAAGTGACCAAAGACTTCCTCTGCTCCCTGCACTAATAGCGACCTCCCTCATGACAGCAGTACACTGGGCACTGTGTAAGTGACCAAAGACTTCCTCTGCTCCCTGCACTAATAGCGAGCTCCCTCATGTCAGCAGTACACTGGGCACTGTGTAAGTGACCAAAGACTTCCTCTGCTCCCTGCACTAATAGCGAGCTCCCTCATGTCAGCAGTACACTGGGCACTGTGTAAGTGACCAAAGACTTCCTCTGCTCCCTGCACTAATAGCGAGCTCCCTCATGACAGCAGTACACTGGGCACTGTGTAAGTGACCAAAGACTTCCTCTGCTCCCTGCACTAATAGCGAGCTCCCTCATGACAGCAGTACACTGGGCACTGTGTAACTGACCAAAGACTTCCTCTGCTCCCTGCACTAATAGCGAGCTCCCTCATGACAGCAGTACACTGGGCACTGTGTAAGTGACCAAAGACTTCCTCTGCTCCCTGCACTAATAGCGACCTCCCTCATGACAGCAGTACACTGGGCACTGTGTAAGTGACCAAAGACTTCCTCTGCTCCCTGCACTAATAGCGAGCTCCCTCATGACAGCAGTACACTGGGCACTGTGTAAGTGACCAAAGACTTCCTCTGCTCCCTGCACTAATAGCGAGCTCCCCCATGTCAGCAGTACACTGGGCACTGTGTAAGTGACCAAAGACTTCCTCTGCTCCCTGCACTAATAGCGAGCTCCCTCATGTCAGCAGTACACTGGGCACTGTGTAAGTGACCAAAGACTTCCTCTGCTCCCTGCACTAATAGTGAGCTCCCTCATGTCAGCAGTACACTGGGCACTGTGTAAGTGACCAAAGACTTCCTCTGCTCCCTGCACTAATAGCGAGCTCCCTCATGTCAGCAGTACACTGGGCACTGTGTAAGTGACCAAAGACTTCCTCTGCTCCCTGCACTAATAGCGACCTCCCTCATGACAGCACTACACTGGGCACTGTGTAAGTGACCAAAGACTTCCTCTGCTCCCTGCACTAATAGCGAGCTCCCTCATGACAGCACTACACTGGGCACTGTGTAAGTGACCAAAGACTTCCTCTGCTCCCTGCACTAATAGCGAGCTCCCTCATGACAGCAGTACACTGGACACTGTGTAAGTGACCAAAGACTTCCTCTGCTCCCTGCACTAATAGCAAGCTCCCTCATGACAGCAGTCTACTTAGCACTGTGTAAAAACAGACTTCCTCAGGAGAGACAGCTCCTCTTTTTCTTTCCATGAGATAATCCTACAACAATAAAATTTTTGGAATCCATGCAAGTAGACGTGAGGTTTATAAAATCATGGACTGCTTACTCTGTGATCAAGGGCTAAATTTGTTTTGCACATAGCTCTTAATATCTTTATATCTCTGTCGATAACTCACTGAACACATACTTTATAAATATTATTATTATTATCCTTTATTTATATGGCGCCACAAGGGGTCCGCAACGCCTTACAAAGTACAGCAACAAATGAGCATATAAGACAACAGTTATTAACAGTACAGACAATGCAGGACAAGTACATGATTTATAAACAATGCTGCATAACACCTAAATAAGCAGCAGGGTATCAGTAACCAGGTTTTAGGTGCCATTGTAAATTAAAGTAAAAGACAAGAAGCACATGAGGGAAGAGGGCCCTGCTCGTGAGAGCTTACATTCTAAGGGGAGGGTCAGACAAACAGGGGTGACACAGATGGGCTAGATAGTGAGGAAAGTGCATAGAGTAGTGGGTTAGGATGAGTGCTAGAAAGCATTGAGGAAGAAATGGGTCTTGAGAGCCCATTTGAAGATTAAGAGCCAGGAAGCCAAGTGATGGAGGAATTTTGAACGAAGTCCATGGAGACAAAAAAAAAAGCAGCTACTCGAAGAAGTTGGAAGAGGCAAATGTCATTAGTGTCGAATGGAAAGAATGAGATGGAGGGTTCAGAAGGCAAGACTTGGTAGGAGTGACCCAAGGATAGCAGGACCCCAAGACCACCACCTTGGAAATATCCAGGCCAGGGTGTGTGAGAGAATATGAGGCCCCCAAAGGAGATAGCTGCAGGAGCAGTGGTGTCAGATGGGTAAGTCCGGGGTTTGGTGATGCCAAGGAGAATCAAGGCGTTGCAGATGAAGTGCTCATGAACGGGGACCAGTTTATTATAGACAAAACCGGCTTTCCAGAGAGAACAGGAGAGAGGGACAGAGTTAAGAGGCGAGAGGAGAATGAAATTATTAGAGTTGATATAGTGTGGAGGTGATATTGATCTAGAGAAGGGGGATAAGGAGTGTGGGCTTATGTGGCTGTCTTCTGAATGAGGAAGGGTGACAGCAACTGGTGGGTAAGGTGGAGGTGGGGGGGGAGAGGACAGGTAACCTGGAGAAAAGAGAGGGTGCAGGGTTTAGTGGTGGTGCAGTAGAACCATGGTGGAAGAGAAGTGAATAATACTGGAGTTGTGGGAGATGCAGTGGAGAGACTTATATGTGATGAAGAGAGACAGAGGAGGGGAAGGATGGGGAGAAGGTAGAGGGGACTATGGATGGAGAAAAGAGGTGAAAACTGGCGGTAGAGGAGAAAATAATGTAGCAGCTGAGTGAGGGAGGAGTAGAAGAAAAGAGACATAGTGTACATGAGGCAGTTGGGGGGGGAGTCAGTAGTAGTAATGAGTGTGAGATGAGGGAGCAGTACAGTTCAAAGGTCAAAATTAGATAAAAGAAAGAACAGTGCTGGAAGATGTAAAGGCACAACTACAAAAGTATATTATAAACAAAAAAGGAGTTACAGTAGCAAGACTTTAGAATTAGTATAAAGTATGATTATATTAAATAAAAAAAATGTATAGGTGTGAAACAATGGTAGATACTACAGTGATATAAAGATAAATTGACAGTGGTACTGGAATGATTTAAACAGCGTAGAGAAGAAAAACAAACATACAAGAATAAAATATGAATTTAATATAAATTTATACAAACTTGTATTTTCTAATACTTTAAGCATACATGTAGCATTATAGAATGCTTACAGGAAGATTATTTCACACACATTTCTTTATACTGTATAGCACAGGATTTAATTTGTGTAACAATTTTAAGCATTCAAATACAACAATTATATCATAATTACCCTGCAAATAAAGCAATACATCAGCAGAGACATAAAAATACATACCTGAAACACAGAGATAGTTCTTTGCGTCTTCTTTATTTAAGTTTGAAAGCTGTAGGACATGAGTAAGTTTTTCTCCTTTGAATTTAAATACTTCCTTCTGTAAGTTACTTTTAAGTATTGATACCATAGTCTTGCAGCGGTGATATAACCAGGATGACTGCTGCATAGCCTGAGCCAGTGCTCATATAGCTATTTATTGTATCTTATATGACAAGCTTTCAAATTAACAAACCTGCACTCAATATTTTCCAAACCATGGAATCAATGAACTCTCAGTTCAGTGACCGAGGGAAAAGATGGAATTTCTAATCATTCAGAACATGAAGTCAGAAAAGTAATGTGGTCAGGATTAGGAGTGAGCGGGTTCGGATTTCTGAAATCCGAACCCCCCCCGAGCCCCCCGATCCGAGGCCGATCCGAGTCAGGCTCGACTTTTCCCGCCTGACTCGGATCTGAAATCGAGGCAAAACATCATCATCCCGCCTTCCGGGTCTCGCGGGTTTTGGATCCTATATAAGGTACCCGCGTCTGCGCCATTTTTTCACTCGGCTGTGGACAGTGAAGAGGGAGGGTGGGAGTTAGGGCTGGCTGGGCTGTGTAGTGTAGTGTAGTGCAGTGTAGTGTTGTGCTGTGTTGTGCTGCGCTGTGCTGCTGTTGTCCATAGGGGCTGTGTCCACTCCTCCAAAGTCCATAGGGGCTGGCTGTGTTGTGCTGTGCTGCTGTTGCCATAGGGGCTGTGTCCACTCCTCCAAAGTCCATAGGGGCTGGCTGTGTTGTGCTGTGCTGCTATTGTCCATAGGGGCTGTGTCCACTCCTCCAAAGTCCATAGGGGCTGGCTGGACTGTGTTGTGCAGTCAGTTGTCCATAGGGACTGTGTCCACTCCAAAGTCCTGTGCAGTGTCCCAGTCCTAAAGGGGTGATGTAGTGTTATCCAGGGGGTGCTCTGTCCATCAGGGGTGCTCCCCCCAAGTGCAAAAAAAATAAATATTATTTCTGTGTTTGTGAATTGTGTGCGCAGTAGCCGCACGTGCATCAACAAAGTAGCGCCAAGCGTGCGTCTGTGTCATAAGTAAAGGGCCAGCTGGCTTGACCGTTAAAGGGTGCTGCAACCCCCAAAGTGCACTCCAAAGCAAATAAAAAAATATTTTCTGTGTTTGTGAATTGTGTGCACTGTGGCTGCACGTGCATCAACAAAGGAGCAGCGCCAAACGTGCGCCCGTGTCCCATAGGTAAACGGCCGGCTGGCTTGTCCGTTAAAGGGTGCTGTAAACCCCAAAGTGCACTCAAAAAAATAAAAAAATATATATTTTTGTATTTGTGAATTGTGTGCGCAGTAGCCGCACGTGCCTCAACAAAGTAGCGCCAAGCGTGCGCCTGTGTCATAAGTAAAGGGCTGGCTGGCTTGACTGTTAAAGGGTGCTGTAACCCCCAAAGTGCACTCCAAACCAAATAAAGAAAGATTTTCTGTGTTTGTGAATTGTGTGCACTGTGGCTGCACGTGCATCAATAAAGGAGCAGCGCCAAGCGTCCGCCTGTGACCCATAAGTAAAGGGCCGGCTGGCTCATTTCTTAAAGGGTGGTGTAACCCACAAAGTGCACTAGTCTCCAACAAAAATAAAAAAATATTTTCTGTGTTTGTGTGCGCCTTAGCCGCACGTATATATCAATATAACATAAATGGAGGACCAAGCTTTCTCCGATAAAAATAAAATAGGGAAAGATCAAGAACCACTTCCTCCTAGTGCTGTTGCTGCTGCTGGGAGTTGTTCATCATCCCAGAGAGGAAGTAGGAACACCACTACTTTTACTAAACAATTGACCCTCCAACAGTCCTTAGCGAGGAGGATGAAGTAGACAGCAGTCATCCTGAAGGAAAATGTGCGTCCGGTATCCGCCATTAGTGCAATGGGATTTAGACAATTGATGGAGGTAGTGTGTCCCCGGTTCCAAATCCCGTCTAGATTCCACTTCACTAGGCAGGCGATACCGTGACTGTACAGAAACGTCAGAAAAAGTGTCCTCAGTGTCCTGAAACATGCGGTTGTACCCAATGTCCACTTAACCACGGACATGTGGACAAGTGGAACAGGGCAGACTAAGGACTATATGACTGTGACAGCCCACTGGGTAAATGTATCACATTACGCAGCACACTGCCGACAACCTCTTAGAGAAACTGAGGGAAATCATCGCCCAGTGGCTTACCCCACTTAGACTCTCCTGGGGATTTGTGATATCTGACAACGCCAAAAATATTGTGCGGGCATTACATCTGGGCAAATTCCAGCACGTCCCATGTTTTGCTCACACAATAAACTTGGTGGTGCAGAATTTTCTGAAAAGCAACAGGGGCGTGCAGGAGACGCTTTGGGTGGCCCGAAAAATTTCTGGCCACTTTTGCCATTCAGCGACTGTGTGCGCACATAAGTAAAGGGCCGGCTGGCTTGTCCGTTAAAGGATGCTGTAACCCCCAAAGTGCACACCAAACAAAATAAAAAATTCATTTTTTTTCTGTCTTTGTGAAATGTGTAGGCTGTATCCACACCTGCATCCTCAAAGCAGCAGCGACAAGCGTGCATCTGTCTGTTAAAGGGTGGTGAAACCCTCAAAGTGCGCTCCACAAACAATAAAACAATTCTTCTTTTTTTCTGTCTTTGTGAATTGTGTGGGCTGTAGCCGCACCTGCATCCTCAAAGCAGCAGCGACAAGCGTGCGTCTGCCTGTTAAAGGGTGGTGTAACCCTCAAAGTGCGCTCCACAAAAAATAAAAAATTCTTCTTTTTTTTCTGTCTTTGTGAATTGTGTGGGCTGTAGCCGCACCTGCATCCTCAAAGCAGCAGTGACAAGCGTGCGTCTGTCTGTTAAAGGATTACATCGGTGACAGCATCCAAGTAGGCATGTCAGACAGTCCGTACCTGTACGGCAGGAAAAAGAAGCAATTTGGAGGCCCCTGTACAAACTGGCTCTATTTTACCTGAGTTGCCCCCCCTCCAGTGTGTACTCCGAAAGAGTGTTTAGTGCAGCCGGGAACCTTGTCAGCGAAAGGCGTAGGAGGTTGCTTCCACAAAATGTGGAGAAGATGATGTTCATAAAAATGAATTATCAACTCTTCCAGGAAGACCAGCCTCCAGAACGTACAGAGGGACCTGTGGTGGTGGATTCCAGCGGGGACGAATTAATACTCTGTGAGGATGAGGATATACACAACACTGAAGAAGGTGAGGAATCGGTGAATGAGGAGGATGAGGGGGCATCTTGCCTCCGTAGAGCCAGTTTGTGCAGGGACAGATTATTTGCCAGCTTGTTTTGTGGGGGCCCAAACGAACCAATCATTTCAGCCACAGTCGTGTGGCACACCCTGGCGCTGAAATGATTGGTTTGTTAAAGTGTGCATGTCCTGTTTATACAACATAAGGGTGGGTGGGAGGGCCCAAGGACAATTCCATCTTGCACCTCTTTTTTTTCTTTGCATTATGTACTGTTTGCAGCCTAGTTTTTCAAACTGCCATCCTGTCTGCCACTGCAGTGTCACTCCTAGATGGGCCACGTGTTTGTGCCGCCCACTCGTGTCGCTTAGCATAGTCATCCATCTACCTCGGTGCAACCTTTTGGACATAAAAACACTATTGTGAGGTGTGAGGTGTTCAGAATAGACTGGAAATGAGTGGAAATTAAGGTTTTTGAGGTTAATCATAGCATAGGAGCAGAGAAATCAATACATTCTGTGATTTTAGCTGTTTTTATGCTTTTTTAAAAAACAAAACAGATCCAATACACAAAACCAAGAACCCAAAACACGGAAGGGTGGTTTTGGCAAAACCAATGCAGATCCAAAACACGAAGAAAGATCCAGATCCAAAACCAAAACACAAAACACAAAAAGTGGCCGGTGCACACCCCTAGTCAGGATACAGGACGTGTGCTTGTTACATCTGGGGTGATGGAGCTGCTGAGGAAGGCAGACATACTTCTGCATGCCATGTCTATATGGATTTAACAAATTACAGCATTGTACAGAGAATATGTAGTCTTTCACCAGGGGCGTAACTAAGGTAGTGCAACCAGTGCCATGGCACAGGGCACCGCCGGGCAGGGGGCCCTGTTTGGGCCAGTCAATTTTCCTGTTTATTATCATTCCCTTGTAGCTTCCTCTTCTTTTATCCCCAGCATCTCCTGGCCTCCTCTATCTCTTCCCTGGCCCTTCCCCATGAGCTCATGGCCCTTTTTCAGGTGCACTATCTTAGGTCCCTTTTTAAAAAATGGGGGAGGGGGGCAATGCACTCTCTGGCACAGGGCACCAAAAAGTCTAGTTATGGCTCTGTCTTTCATAGTAGTCACTGCCACAATGGAGCCTGCGCCTAAATTCACTACCACACAAAAAAGTACATAGAGAAATGGTTACCAGATCCTAGCGAAAACAGGCTGGGACATAGTGTTGTCATGTCTGCTTTCAATCAAGGCTATATAAGGGGATGCGGTTAATATCTCTACGCCGGAATCCCGATCACTGACAGGACACCGGCGGCGTAATCCCAACATGACAGGGGATGCCCACATCGGAATCCCGGCAGCCGGCATCCCGATCGTAAGGAGACTAGGGCAAGGTAAGTATCAGCCGTGGGGGAGGGTTAGGTTTAGGCACCCCAGGGGGACTTAGGGTTAGGCTGCAGGAGGGGGAGGTTAGGGTTAGGCTCCAGACAGTGGGGTTAGATACAGGCACCACCAGGGGGAGGTTAGGGTTAAGTACTAAGGGGGAAGGGTTAGGGTTAGGCACTAAGGGGGGAGGGTTAGGTTTAGGCACTGACCGGGCTGGTTAGGGTTAGAGTGCGGGGTAGGGAGGGTTATTATTAGGGTACAAAAAAGGAGGGTTAGAGGGCAAATAGGACAGGGGAACAGTACTCACCATTCCCCTGACGGGATTCCAACCATTAGGATGCCACTGTCAGCATGTTACCTTCTGTATCTGAGAGGTGAGTGCATCCTAACGGCAATCTATTGTTTGTTGTGTGAAGCATATAGGCAGCCTTGAAAAACGGAAAGGTCCCGAAACGTGTTGACAGCAGTTGACAGGAGTGCCGTCTTGTATCTGGTATTGGAGGAAACGCGGGTTTAGTGGACGAGAGGACCGAGAGGCTGGTTCCAGAGCCTTCATCTCTGATACAACCGTTTGGCCTTCTTTACATAGGTATCTGGTCATGGACCATTATTTATACATTTGTTGAGAATTCCTCGAAGAACAAAAGAAACAAATGAAAACTTCTATTCTTTTGCAGTTAATTTCTTTTCATTCTATTTAAATGCACTAGCGAACCTATACGAATAGTCTTTTCTTATTTAATTATAAATAATGGTGGTAACACAATTAATATGTGTAAATACATCATGCCTCAGCTTATATAACATAAGTCTTCCACAAAACAATTAGCCAAGTGTTAATCAATCTATTTATTGGTTATGTGGAGATGAAAGGAGAACCTCCCTAAAATACAAAGGGGTTCTGCTTAAAATCATGTTTGGAAAATCACTATTGGAGATTTTTCTAAAAAGGTATACCTAGTGAGACAGCACTTGTTTTCTGTTATACTATATTGTTTACAAGCAGTGGTGCAAGCAAAATAAACCTTTTAACAGGCTGAAGACGTGGCCACGTGTCACTAAGGGTGTGGCCATGCAGCATGGGCGTGTGTCCATTTGTCAGCAATCTGGGGCATGCACAACAGCTTCAGAAGCTGCTGGGCTGCCCGCCGTCACTCATGGGCTGGCCCGTGTGATGGGGTGCATCTAGCCAGATATGCAACTACTAGCGGCAGGAAGATGGTCGGGCGGTATGATGTACCGTCAACTAAATCCTTAATGGTATGCCCGTATCGCCTTACTTGCACCACTGTTTACGAGTGAGTTAGACCAGTGCACTAGCCTACCTCCATCTGGATGGTACATAGGGGCCCTTACCCATAGTTGCTATGGAGAATTCAAAAACCTAGTTACGCCCCTGATCCCACTTGTGTCCACAGACAGAAATTCTCAAAACATGACCTATTGGGAAAACACCTACCTCATATATACACTGGACTATATACACTGGACTCTTGAATTGTTTTATAAACTGAGAGGTCCCCCCTTTATTATTATCATACACTAGAGCAGCGCTCATCAACTCCTGTCCCCTAACAGTGCATGTTTTCCAAGTCTCCTCAGTATACAGTAACAAGTGCATCACCTGTGGATCTATTAAAATGTGTCAGCCAGTAATAAATACAGCTGTGCACCAACTAGTAAATCTGGAAAACATGGACTGTTAGAGGGCCCGGAGGACTGAATTTGGAAAACACTGCACTAGAAGGAAAAGTCAGAATAATTTACATATTGATGTATGTGGATTCAAAGTCTAGATTTAAAATAGCACTGAAATAGAAAACAATATTTTATTAATGCTTTTTAAAAGAATTTGTGCTGCAAAATATTTTAAAATAAGTAGGGCTGTTTAGGAAGGGGGCAGAGTGTTTAAAATAAATCTTCATTATTCATAAAAAAGAGGGCTCTCATGCTTATATTCCCCAATAATAGTGTCATAGGGCTCTATTTACTACAATCCGCATTAAAATGCAGATTATAGTGTGATATTACCGACTGAATTTGCATAGCGAATTCAGGCAATATCACAGGGATTTATTAAAAATCCCTTGCAGGAACAGAGCTTGCAATAAAGCTCTGTCCCTGCGAATCCCCTCTGAAGCCTTATCGCTGTAAATTGTCTTTAGGTTCAGTTAAGTGGTGGTGGACAGGTTTGCGCTTCTTTTTCCACATATTTCTATTATATTGACCATAAATACTTAATTTGGTGCTGGACAACCAACCTGAAGCACCCCTGCAAGTGTCCCGAGGCATCCCAGGGTGCCACAGCGCACAGTTTGGGAACCACTTAGAGTCTTATTTCATTGACTTGTGTAAAAATACAGCTAATCGTACTCAACCAGAGATCATGAATTAAAAGCTATTATTTACTATATCCTATCTCATATAAAGTATAGTTCATTCAATTTTATTACCCTTATCCCAATTGTATGCTAGAAGTGATATACAGTACTGTATACTTTGGTAAATGTCATTGTGTTTAACAATAAATCAAAGGGTATTCCCAAATCAGAGCTTCCCAAACTTGGTCCTCAAGGCACCCTAATGGTCCAAGGGCCTGATTCAGCAAGGAACGCATTTGCAAAGATGCATGCAATCAGTCGATTGTTGTGTTTTGCGCATGCATATGCATCGCAGTGTGCGTGCGCGAACTAGCACTTGCGATGGAAACTGCGTTTGCAGAGGTTACACAGACCCAGAGCAGAGTGATTGACAAGAAGTGTCATTTTTGGGTGGTGACGGAAGGACGGGGGGGGGTCGGGCAAATGCAGGTTTGCCAGTGCGTTTCAACGCCGTTGCATGGGCATGCATAAATGAGCCACTGCGATACCTGGCGCCTCCTGAGGTCTCATAGCGTGCGCAGAAGTTATCAATTCCTGGGTTTACTTAACTGTGCACATGGGTCTGATGTTACCGATTGTTTTGCTATGTTGCCCTAGTATACGGATGTGAGTAAGGGGAAGTTGGCGTCATTATGTCAGGCTATGTATGCAATGTGAATGCAAACATTTAAATAGCATCACTGATATTAGCAACGCCATTGCGTGCGCATAAGCAGAATAACGATCCATGCTGATCAGGCCCCCATGGTTGAACACAGGTGGTTAAATCAAAGAGTTACTAATTAAGTCACATGTGCCTATGCATGGTTATCCTTAAAACCTGGACCGTTTGGGTGCCTTGAGGACCAAGTTTGGGAACCTCTAGTATATAGTATTTACCAGGGCTGTAATAGGGCTCCACCCAAGCTCCCCCTGAGAGCATGGCACCGTTTGCACACTCCTAGTTACGGCACTGGTATTTACTATATGGTGGTTTTCCCTTAAAAAACTACGAGGATGATGTATTGAGAGCTGTGGTTGCGATGGGCAACTTCTCTACTCTTTTCACTGCTTGATACATCAACCCCTGTGTTTCTTGTATTCCCATTATGTCTAATAGTTGCACTTGCTTACAAGGAGTATACAATACTGTACATATCTCATAACTTTGTAACAGATAAAATTGGGAACCCGTACGCCTGCTACGTGCGCGCCAGGCATGGCCTTTCTGTGTAGGGGCGTGGCCTCACAACACCTCCCCTTTTCATTACTCCGGGGGTGAGCCCAGCATCCCCGGAGATGTTGGGATGCCTCCAGGCTCTCCCCAAACGGTGAAGAGTTGCCGTGCGCATCTATTCACCCACTGCTTTGCTATGCAGAGCAGCGGTGACATTGATTTCCCCAAACTTCCCCCCACTGCAGGACACTGTGGCCTGAATAGCGGGACTGTACTGCCAGAAGCGGGATATTTTGGAGGTATAATACATCTAAACTATTTTAAATGGTTTTGCTATTATTTCTTGGCTAAAACCTACAGTATTACCAGTATACACTGCAATATTTATTTATTAATAAATTAATTGATTTATTCATTGATCAGAACATATATGCCTACTGTCCCGGGACCTGCGGGAGCCTCACGATTTTTCGGGTACATCCCCGCACCCCCGGAAGAGTAGTCACTTCTCCCGCATTTTGCCTGTTTCCTAGTAAAGTGGGCAGAATGGGGAGAATCTTACCGTGATTCCGTGATCTGTCAGGAGGGGACTTGGCTTAATGACACAAACCTATGATAATCGTCACAAGGGGCGGGGCTTAATGATGCAATCATCTGGCTCCTCCTCCATCACTGCCCACCTGCATCTAGGGATGGAGTCTTCTCCCGGACAGAAGACTTCAAATGACGGTAAGTATGGATCAGAATTGGCTTAGTTGTGCAGGCATCTTCCCTGAGACCATAAGTTTCAGAGCTCTGTGTGTTGAGGACAAGTTGTAAATAGCACAATTTCGCCCCAGGTGTCCACACAGTCAAGCCACTGAACTGTTACCATGGAGACCAGAGACGATCCCATCCTGATATACAGTATTCTCTCAGCCCATGAGGTCCATATGATGTCACATGCTTGTGGTCTCCTTAGCTAACGTGTGCAAGAAGAACCTGCAAGATGGCAGCAATGGAAAAGCTAAAAGCTGCAGCAGTTAGAGAGCAGATCTGTGGTGCATATTTGCCTACTGTTAAAAAAGCATTTCAGGGAAATTGTAAAACCAACACCTACTGTATGATCCAAATGTACATAAGCTACAAAGCAGTTAGTAAGACAGACTTACCTACTTTCTAGTTGCCCCCTCCGGGAGGGGGTAGCTGGGTCTGCATCCAACTCACAGCAGGGGGGCTGGACATAGCAATTGGTGGGCAGTGCTGGTGGCATCGTGGCTCACTTGCATAATTGTGGCCCCACCCTCCACTGTACACAGCCGATATTATAGGCACTGTACAGTGAGGGGGGGCTACGCTGAATCGCATGATCGTCTCCACCTTGGATTGCCCACTTTTGCTCAGGAATTGAGCAGCCACGGGGGGTGTGGGCAGCAACGGGGGTGGTGCGGGGAGTTGACTGACAGCTCCGGGAGACTTACCTGATTTTTCGGGTAGCCGTGGGTGCCTAATTGTGTTCTTTCCTTTCCTGGAGAAACCCAGAGAGGAGATTCAGGAAATGCGCCCCTCCCCATCATAGCATAATGCTGCAAATCGTGCATATTTGAATAAGTGGTGGGGCCAAATGACGCCATTACTGTAGAAACATGTCACTAGGCTTTGCCCCCTACTCACAGACTGCAGATTTCCGGGATTTTTCTCCCCATACTGCGCACATCACTAAGAAGTGGGAGGAATGTGGGAGATCTGCCTACTCTTCCGGGGGTGTGGGGGGCTACACGGAAAATCGGGAGCCTCTCGCAGTTTCTGGGAGAGTAGGGAAGTATGATAAAAACACACTGATGCTTTTCAGAACTTGCTCATGTATTGTGTTTTACAAGGGGTTCTATGTAAGTGCCAAGAGAAACCTAATATGAAAATGCATGTAGCCATAGGGATCATTGTGTCAGGGTAATTACACTGATGTACCATTGAATATATATAGCTCTAATTTCCTTTTTTTCCAAGTGTATAACAGCTACATAATGAAGCTAAGGTGCAATCAGGGAGATTGCTGGATTCTTCAGGGATTCAGGAAGATTGCTACTATTTAGGGAGTCACGTGCTGAACGAGTGAGAAATTGTCAAATATACAGCTACTGAGAGTAAGGGGACACTTAATCCACTGCTCAGGGCTTTCTCGAGGCCCGTTCCAGCTGAACGGCTGCAGAGTGGTGCCATCCCATAGCGGACACAGTGCAGTGGCCGCCAGGACCCATATCCATCATGAGACGTCCTTGTAGCCTGGCCTGGGGTGTGCTCTGCTCTGCCAGGTGGCTCAGAGACTGGGCGTGATCCTACAGATGCTGATGCGTGGGCGTGACATCACCACTACTCAGACACTAAGGCAGACTGATCAGCTGCGGTGCTAAGGACTGTGATGAAGTGATGAGGGGCTGAAGATGGCGATGAGGGGCTGAAGATGGTGATGAGGAGCTGAGGTTAGCGATGAGGGCTGAGGTGTTGAAAGGCTGATGGATGAACAAGGGCGCTGAAACCCCTTTTTGGAGGGGCCCAAGTCAGCTGCTGAGGGGGACATTGACACTATCTGCAGCGCGCAGCAGTATGTACAGTGTTTTTCTTATTTGGAGGGAGGGGGTGTGGCTTCACCTCACAGATTTGGCTATGCAGCAGTGATGGCAGAGGAGGGGTGTACATAGCTGAGGAGCTGGGCACAGCATGGGAGGACATGCTCCTGTGTTTACTGCTCCTGTGTTTGTTCTCCTAGAGCCGGGCTGTGCTGCTGCAGCCGGTCCCTCCCAAGCACACACAGCAGCAGCAGGTTGCATGGGGTTGGGAGCATGGCAGGGGAGGCAGAACCATCATTGGACCTCCTGGTCCCCACTGTTCAGCACTTCTTCCTCCCCTGCCCTTAGAATACCTAGCAGGGAGCAGCAGTGGCCTGTGCTAGATGCCTGGGGACTTCCTCTCTATATACACATATATTATCTTTCATACATAGTACAGATTATTACTGCATGTACTGTAGCACTCAGACACTGTAGCATATATCTCTTGTGTTACTATGTTACTATGTCATAGTATTTTCTCTTTTTCTTTTTTTTGAGGGATGGTCATGCCTCCCGGATTTGGTCATGCCACACCCACCCTGCAGTACCCAGGCCCCGTTAAGCTCTCTACAGCACTGCGCATGAGGGGTGAAGATGGTGATAAGAGACTGTGTTGAAGTTATTAGGGGCTGAGGGCCTGGCTGAGGGAGTGGGACTAAGTTTTTTTCTGGCTGTGGTGGCATTAATTCAATGTGTGTTATTTTTTTTCCTTTTGGGGCAATCTTTGAATCCAAGTGTTTTATTTTGTTCCTGTGGTGGCCAATGTGTGTGTTTTTTTCCCTGTGGGTGTGTGTGTGAGTTAGGATGCCTACATGGACCCAAGAAGAGGCCACCCATGGGTTTGGTAAGTACAGTGGGAACGTTTTTTAATAAAATACTAAAACATATGGTGTGCGAGTCCTGTCTTTATTTTAATATTTTCTTTACATACGGAATACAGGTGCCAGTTGTTCCACAAGTGCCGGCATGCCGGGGTCGGCATCCTGGGACCTGTGGTCCGCCTGTAATGAACAATATTAATAACAAATATTTTACCATTACCCATGTACCTAAAGCCTGGGGGTGCGTGGAAGAGCCCTGGGCATTTTATTTTTGGGGTCCACACTATCCGAGGAATTCCAGCAGGTCCAGGAGTAGGGCTGACTAGTTTAGGGTTGGTTGCCATTATGGCAGGGGGATACCATGCTGTTTGTCTCCCTGCTATAGTGTCAGCCCCCCGGCTGGTTCATCATGGTGCTGATTATTGGAGAAAGCGGAAACCGTGCGCTGTTTTTCCCTCCATATTTTCCAATACCAGACTAGGCTCAGAGGTCCAGCACTGGTTATTAATTTGGGAGGAGACCTCACACCTTTTTTATTTACATTTTACTATTTCGGTGCTACAACCAGCATCTAATCTAGGGGCTGTGGAGAAGTGTGTTGGTAATATATTATATTTGCAACCAGGATTTGAATTTTAGGTTATTAGTTCTTGATTAATCAAAACATTCTATAGAATTTTACAGTTTATATTAAACTGCCATACTGTCTGCCACTGCAGTGCCACTCTGTTTCCTAGATGTGCAGTGTTTGTGCCACTACATAATTGCCGTGATGCGCGTGCGCGGGCACACGCATTGCTACATAGCGCAGCTCTCGCTGGGCTGTCACCAGGTGTAGCTGGTATTCTCCCCATTGATGTCTATGGTGTGCCTGTGTATACGCACGCGCATGCCATAGATGCTGTCACACTAGTCGCGCCATCCATGCCGCGATTCACTTGCATTGAGGGAAAAATGAGCCAGGCTACAGCTGTATATTGGTGAAAACAATATTGTGAGCTGTATGGTGGTCAAATTTGTCTGGAAATGACTGGAAATGTTATTAATGTTAATATTACTGTAGCTGGAAAAATAAAAACAAGCACATATTACATGATTTTAACTGTTTTTATCAATTTTTAAAGATAACCTAAATCAATTTTGACAAAACCAAAAACCAAAACAAGATGAAGGTATAAAATCAAAACATGGGGATCCGCACACATCTGTAATTTCAGCCGATTTACCTGTCAGATAGGGACAATTGGTAGGTACAATGGGCCTTGCAGCGGAGGATACTTAACACCGTAGCAATTCATCATTCATAAATGGCCCGGTAACCTAAATATGCGGAAACTAGCATTTCCTCATGGTTAACTGGCCATTTATCGTTTGATATATCAGTATGTACTGATTAACACTGCTCTGCTAATAGTAGTGCACACAGCATTGCCTGTGTATGTGAAGGGAATAGGAACTCATTGGAGAGAAGCCTAGCACTAAATGACACTTGAATTATGGTCATTCCCACTTTGATGGCACAACAGGAAACCCTTCCCCAGACATTGGTGATATGTGTGTAGGGGTGGGATGGAGGTTGGGGGCACTATGAGTATTTTAGCCAAGGACAGACAGAATAATTAGTCAGGCTTTGGTTGCAGCTGACCTAGATCAAATGATTACACTTTTATTTTTAAGCCATTGTAAGAAAGTGTGCTCAATGTGGTATCCACCCATTCCTCAGTGACATAATTTTCTATTTATAAGAGCAATGGTATACTGCAATTCCCATCTGAATTGATTGCACTATTATTCCTCTATTTAGGCTAGTTCTTATAATAGCGGTTTTGCATTGATCATTGCTTTAAACTCATTCAGAATTGCTACTAGTTATGCTACTGTGGCATACATTGTCAGTAAATTGTGATTTTGGTAAAAATCAGTTCATTGTATTCCCCCTTCAGTGTTTATTACAGTACATCAGTATTATGTGTATGTACTTATGAAACTATTTTTATTAGTAATCCTGCTGGAATTCCCTAGGGAGATATAGACAATAATGAGATTTGTATTAAAACAATTTCTGTACTGCTATTCTAATCCTGTAGATTACTGGGGCCTATTTATTAGGGGTGTGGTATAACATATAGACAGTAATTAGTTAGACAATGTCTAGATAGACACCAGATGTTAGACAGTCAATAGTTAGACAGGGACAAAAGTTCGACAGGGACAAAAGACAGACGCACTAAAGTTAGACATGTAAAAAGGTCGACATTTACAAAAAGTCGACAGGGTAAAAATTTCGACATGAAAATGGTCGACACAAAAATGGTTGACATTTTTTTTTTTTTAGCCCTTATCTTCACCCTAAACCTAACCCTAACCATGGGGGTAAGTGCCTAACCCTCCAGTAAGTGCCTAACCCTAAACCTAACCCTAATTTTTTTTTTAAATGGGTTGACCATTTCTGTGTCGACCATTTTCATGTAAAACTTTAGACCCTGTCGACCTTTTGTACCTGTCGACCTTTAGGATGTCTGACTTTTGTCCCTGTCGAACTTTTGAACCTGTCTAACTATTCACTGTCTTAAAATGGGTACACACGTCATAGGCAAATGCAGGGGGGGTTTCTGTCTGCCTGGAAACCCCCCTCTCCAGCCTACACCATGACAACAATAGAAATAGTAATATAATAGATTGTTACTAGTGCTGCATGTTCTTCTCAGTATCACAAATGAAATAATTAGCACCACCTGTGGATCTTTTAACATGTGTCAGCCAGTAATAACTACACCTGTGCACCAACTAGAAGATCTGGAAAACATTCACTGTAATGCTGGGCATACACTCTACAATTATCTGTCAGATATCTGTCTAATCTATCTGGTGGGAAGGAAATATGGTCCATTTTCTAGTGTTTGGGAGCAAATTTCTATTGTCATTTGCTCCCATGCATTACCAGGTTTTCATTCCAACCAGCCAGATTGGACAGATATCTGACAGATAATTGCATAGTGTATGCCCAGCATTAGAGATGTGCTGCTATAAAGCCCAATATGTACATATATGTGCAGGGCAGTGCTAGGTTATTCTACTGCTCCCCCAGACTCCCTCCAGTGCTCTGTAATGGTGCCCACATCTAAAATAAAAACATTCACCTCAGGCAGGATGGCCCTACTGCCGCATTTAATGGCTTACTGTGATTGCTGGTCCTGTATATGCTGGAATTATGACACAATATACTTTGCATGACGCATATTAAAGCTGGTTAAGTGCCAATTCTACACACTCTAAAATCAGGCATTTGGAAACCCCCTTCTAGAAATCCTGCGTTTGCCACTGCACGTAAAGATTTTCTGTCCAACCAGCCAACTAGTTGATTGGTTGGAATGAAAATCTGGTAAGGAATGAAAGCAAATGACAATCAGCAATTTGCTCCCAATCACCAGAAAATGTACAAAAACTGTTGTTTGAACAAATTGTTTATATCAAACATTTAGCAAAATTGTCTAACGACCATTTTCATCTGTTTTTTGGCATTTAGGAGCAAATTGCTGGTCATCAGTTACTCCCATACCTTACCAGATTTTCATTCCAACCAATCAGCTAGTTGGATGGTTGGACAGAAAATCGTTGTGTGTGTGTGTGTATGTAGCTTTAGAGTTAATTGCATGCTGTCTTAAATTACTAGTGTGTTTCTGTTTCAGTCATCATTTGCATTCACCTGGATATTTAACACTGCTATTTTTTTTTTTTACCACACATCTACATTCTCATTTAATCTAATGGTGCATACACACGGTCCGATCTGTCAGACGAACGATGAAATATGAACGATAAACGATTTGAATGAACTAGGAACTACGTACGATTTCAGACAGTATTAAAATGAATGAAAATCTTCCAAATCTGACTGCACACCCATCAGATGTCAGATATCGTTATCTGACAAATGGGAACATGCATCGTTCATCGTTGCAGGGACACATGTCGGATTTTCTTTCAGATATGAACGATTGAACAATTTTCAAAATCGTTATTGTACAAATCTGACAACAAATCTGATCGTGTGCATGCACCATTACCTTCTCAGCATTAGTATTTGCATGTAATGATAATGGAAAGGTAATGTGCACAGGAAGCGTACAGCAGATTACATTTGTTAATCTCGTGGTAAAAGATACAGACTAGGAAATCTATTTACAAAGCCTTGGTTGGAGATAGAGTACCAACCAACCAGCTCCTAACTGTCAATCTTCAAACACCGGCTGCAACATGGCAGTTAGGAGCTGAATGGCTGGTACTTTATCCCCGTTCACTTTATCTCCATCCAAGGCTTAGTAAATAGACTCCTAGGTAACACAATAGAGTGTGGTATAATATATATACATACAAAAATGTCAACATGATCATTATGTTGATATTTACATGTCGACAATTAGCTACCTAAAACTGAACTGCACTGTTATTGTTTACATTCAGAACATGGCAACATTCTGACTGTCAGCATAGGGGTTAATCATACAACACATTTACACTGATACATTAGACAATTACTGACAAGTTACAATTGACATAATAATAACCCATAAATTCTATAATTACATAGAGAAGGAGCCTTACACATGGCAGCTTACATGCTAGATGGGATATGGGTGCACTGTACGCTGTGGACACAAAAAGGGAAAGGGAGAATAGTTGTATAATGTAGAGGCTAGAGAGTCGGAGTATTGAGCTTGAATGAAAATATGAGTTTTATGGGCATATGTAGAGGCTGGGAGACTGGATGAATCACTAATGGAGCATGGGAGGGCATTGCAGTTGACACTGTGGCATTATGGATACATCAATGCGACATAATATATACTGGGGACACTGTATGGTACAATATATATTAGGGGCACTGTGTGGCATGTGTACTAGCAAAACTACAGTGTGACATATTGGAAACTAGAGCACTACTATGGGGCATGCAATGAACTAAGGCACTACTATGGGGCATAAAATTAACTAGGGCACTACTATGGGTCATAAAAATAACTAGGGTACTACTATTGGACATAACATTTCAGTAGGATATTACTATGGGGTATAAAATGAATTAGAAGGTGTCCCTCTGGAAACATTAGGGTAGAGGCCCTTTTAAAATGTTGCTACAAAATTCTGGCTACACCCATGGCTCTCCTTATACTCAGTAAAAGTCATACCCTAGTTTTAAGCTCCCTTTCATTAAATATCGTAGACCCAAATATTTACCCCATATCCTCATAAATAATCATATTCCTGATTTGACCCACCCCCCTTTCCTGATTAATAAACATAGCCCAGATATGACATGCCCCTTCTGCCTTATTAAAAAATCAAACTCGAGAATCGGCAAAGTCAAAATTAATTTTCTCCCCTGTTTACTTTATCTGTTTCAGACTCTCCCCATGCCAGTAGCGGCTTCAGCGCCAGCTTCCAGTCAATCCTTCTATGTAACCATTTTGTTTGGGCAGGCCACAAGCTTCATATTTGCAGGTCTATTTTGGCTAAACTAATTTCTGAGTGGCTAAGGTCTCTCGATAATACAGACTTTTTACTACTTAAGCAAATTATTTGTTGCCATTCTGAACCCGAAAACAAATGATGGGTGGATCTTGAAATCTCAAAGGGAGGTCAGGTCAATATGATTGTCTGGCTCTCTCATCCCTACAGAGCAGTGTAGGCCTACTCTGTACCATCAATTCAGTTCCCCCATTCTTGTGGGATTGGCATAGGCCTACTCTGTACCATCCATTCAATTCCCCCATTGGTGTGGGATAGGCGTAGGCCAACTCTGTACCATCCATTCAGTTCCCCCATTGGTGTGGGATTGGCATAGGCCTACTCTGTACCATCCATTCAGTTCCCCCATTGGTGTGGGATAGGCGTAGGCCTACTCTGTACCATCCATTCAGTTCCCCCATTGGTGTGGGATAGGCATAGGCCTACTCTGTACCATCCATTCGGTTCCCCCATTAGTGTGGGATAGGCATAGGCCTACTCTGTACCATCCAGTCGGTTCCCCCATTGGTGTGGGATAGGTATCTCACAAGTTAGCATCAACCCCTCCCCCATGACTTTGCATTGTGACATACCTTATTTCCTCTGACTGTAGTGTTATCATGGATTTTTTGTGGCAGCGTATTAAAATATACCGTTTCCTTCACATAAAGGGAAAGTGTGCGCCCTCCTCTCATAGCCTAAGGACCATTTGAATTAATTTTTTTGTACTTGGTAGGTCATAAAGTTAACATCTCAGTAATCTACAGCTCTAATAGCCCCATCTGCCCCCCTACATGAACCTCATGAATTTGCTTGGGGCTCCAATAAACCTACTCCTATTGGCTAGGGATGGGCCGCCATTAGAAGACATGCCACTAAAGCCTTCGTTAGTGTCACCATATGGATTCTTGTCTTTACCCATTGGTACTTAGTACTAGTTAGGATCCATGCCAATTTCCTGGCAGTGTCCAGCAACTGTTGCAGGCACTGTGGTGAATGTACATTTTTTCGGTATTTGGATGGAAGATAGACAATATTTAGGTCGACAGTCAATAGATTGACACTAGCTGGTCGACAGGTAATAGGTCAACATGGTCTAAAGGTTGACAGGGGCAAAAGGTCAACTGACAAATGGTCAACAGTGCAGAAGGTCAACAGGTTTAAATGGTCGACACACAAATGGACGCCACAGAGGTGGTTGACACATGTTTTTTCATGGTTTTTCAAAAATTTTAAGGTTAAGGTGAGGGTTAGGCACTTGGGTGAGGGTTAGGTTGCTGGAGGGTACTGTTAGGCACACCAGGGGAAGGGTTAGGATTAAGGATAAATAATAAAAAATATATATATATGTCGACCATTTTGGTGTCGACCATTCGATCCTGTTGACCTTTTAACTCTGTCTACCATTTGTCAGCCGATCTTTTGTCCATGTTGGCCTTTTGACCATGTCAACCTATTACTTGTCAGTCAACTGACTATCGAACCAAACATTGTCGATCTATTATACCACACCTATTTTTTTTACACACAGTGGACATGCCCCATTCTCCAACTATTCTGGCACCATGTGATTGTGCAAACAACTGGCCTTAACTTGCCTCATGATTCCTCTGTTTCCCTCCTGTATGCCCCTGTTCAACACATTAGCAAACTTCAGGATAGGCTAAATGTTCACATTTGTCATGCGACCAAGTTCATAATAGCTAAACACTGAAAAGCTACAGTAGGTGTCACCTCCAGTTGCAGCTATCTTAGCTTGTATAAATTGTGTGGCTCTCATGGAATACATCACGAGCTTGCAAAATAATTTGGTGACAAACTTTTACATAGTTTAAACCCCTAACCATTTTTTTTTTTTCCCCACTATCCTAATATTTCCAGCAGTATTGGTTACTGTGCCCCTTGCGTTTGCATAAAATCTACAATATGCATGTGTCATTTTAGTTTACCAGTACACATCTATGAATACCCCAATGTCGCTAAACATGAAATAATTGCTTTCCAGACTTGGATTGTGGTTCCAAAGCACAAAAAGTTCTTATTGCATAAAAATAAATTTACACGCTTTGATCTATCACAATTAGCGCAAAGACAATTAAATACAAAAGGTACAGCCAATACATACGCAAGCGCTCTGAATCCAGATTCCCGGCATCAAACGTGAAGCCTCCGTCATAAGAAAGAAAGAAGATGACTGACTACAGGACTGAGAGCGCTGACAACACAATAGGAACGAGCTGGCATAATTCCATTGGTTCTTGTTCTTGTCATTCTGGTACGATGCAGGTCATAGGACAGTTCATATGGGGACAACAGGGATACGGTCCATCCCTCCAGACGAGATAACACTACATACAAAGTACATATTCTAACTAATAATTCCCTATAATCCATAACCACTGAACGCAAGATGCGACTCCTTCGCCGATAGATTCAGATATCTGGAATTAAACAGGGTGTCAGTATGATACCAAACATGACATGTCTACTAAGTTCTATACCTTACATATCATATATGTACATTTTACACCACAATGATTAGCTAACAAAAACCTCTATTATTATGCTCAATACTAGGGAACCTTTTATATGTGTGCTTGCATAAATGAATGTGAGATATCTACAGGAATTCATCAGTGTGCGTTGTACGTCTGAATGCAGCGCAAACGTGTGCTGCGTGTATGTGTCGTGTATCATGCAAATATGTGCTGAATGTGAGTTTATATTTTATTCACTAATGTATGTCTGTATATGTGTAATGGATTTATATATATATATTAGGGGTGTGCACCGGCCACTTTTCGTGTTTTGTGTTTTGGTTTTGGATCTGGATCTTTCTTCGTGTTTTGGATCTGGATTGGTTTTGCCAAAACCACCCTTCCGTGTTTTGGGTTCTGGGTTTTGTGTTTTGGATCTGTATTTTTTTTAAAAAAAGCATAAAAACAGCTAAAATCACAGAATTTGTTGGTTTCTCTGCTCCTATGCTATTATTAACCTCAATAACCTTAATTTCCACTCATTTCCAGTCTATTCTGAACACCTCACACCTCACAATAGTGTTTTCATGTCCAAAAGGTTGCACCGAGGTAGCTGGATGACTATGCTAAGCGACACGAGTGGGCGGCACAAACACGTGACCCATCTAGGAGTGACACTGCAGTGGCAGACAGGATGGCAGTTAGAAAAACTAGGCCCCAAACTGTACATAATGCAAAGAAAAAAAAGAAGTGCAAGATGGAATTGTCCTTGGGCCCTCCCACCCACCCTTATGTTGTATAAACAGGACATGCACACTTTAACAAATCAATCATTTCAGCGCCAGGGTCTGCCACACAACTGTGGCTGAAATGATTGGTTCGTTTGGGCCCCCACAAAACAAGCTGGCAATTAATGTGTCCCTGCACAAACTGGCTCTACGGAGGCAAGATGTCATCCTCATCCTCCTCATCCACCGATTCCTCACCCTCTTCAGTGTGTACATCCTCATCCTCACAAAGTATTAACTCGTCCCCACTTGAATCCACCACCACAGGTCCCTCTGTACCTTCTGGAGGCTGGTCTCCCTGGAAGAGCTGATAATTCATTTTGATGAACATCATCTTCTCCACATTCTGTGGAAGCAACTTCCTACGCCTTTCGCTGACAAGGTTCCCGGCTGCACTAAACACTCTTTCGGAATACACACTGGAGGGGGGGCAACTCAGGTAAAATAGAGCCAGCTTGTACAGGGGCCTCCAAATTGCCTCTTTTTCCTGCCAGTACAGGTATGGACTGTCTGACATGCCTACTTGGATGCTGTCACCGATGTAATCCTCCACCATTCTGTCAATGGTGACAGTATCATATGCAGTGACAGTAGACATGTCAGAAATTGTTGCCAGGTCCTTCAGTCCGGACCAGATGTCCAAACTTGGTCCTGCCTGCCCTGCATCACCGCCAGCGGGTTGCTTAGGATACCTAAGTTTTTTCCTGGCAGCCCCAGTTGCGGGAGAAAATGAAGAAGGAGCCGTTGACGTGTCACGTTCCGCTTCAGCTGACAGTGTGTTCACCAGCAGGTCTTTGCACCTCTGCAGGCTTGTGTCGGCCGGAAAGAGAGACACCACATAGGCTTTAAACCTAGGATCAAGCACGGTGGCCAAAATGTAGTGGTCTGATTTCAACAGATTGACCACCCTGGAATCCTGGCAAAGCGAATGAAGGGCTTCATCCACAAGTCCCACATGCCGAGCGGAATCGCTCCGTCTTAGCTCCTCCTTCACTTTCTCCAGCTGCTTCTGCAAAAGCCTGATGAGGGGAATGACCTGACTCAAGCTGGCTGTGTCTGAACTGACTTCACGTGTGGCAAGTTCGAAGGGCTGGAGAACCTTGCACAACACGGAAATCATTCTCCACTGTGCTTGAGTCAGGTGCATACCCCCTCCTTTGCCTATGTCATAGGTGGATGTATAGGCTTGTATGGCCTTTTGCTGCTCCTCCATCCTCTGAAGCATATAGAGGGTTGAGTTCCACCGCGTCACAACCTCTTGCTTCAGGTGATGGCGGGGTAGGTTCAAGAGTGTTTGCTGGCGCTCCAGTCTTCGGCACGCAGTCGCTGAATGGCGAAAGTGGCCAGAAATTTTTCGGGCCACCCAAAGCGTCTCCTGCACGCCCCTGTCGCTTTTCAGAAAATTCTGCACCACCAAGTTTATTGTGTGAGCAAAACATGGGACGTGCTGGAATTTGCCCAGATGTAATGCCCGCACAATATTGGTGGCGTTGTCAGATATCACAAATCCCCAGGAGAGTCTAAGTGGGGTAAGCCACTGGGCGATGATTTCCCTCAGTTTCTCTAAGAGGTTGTCGGCGGTGTGCCTCTTACTGAAACCGGTGATACACAGCGTAGCCTGCCTTGTAACGAGCTGGCGTTTCTGAGATGCTGCTACTGGTGACGCTGCTGCTGTTGCTGCGTAAGGTGATACATCTACCCAGTGGGCTGTCACAGTCATATAGTCCTTAGTCTGCCCTGTTCCACTTGTCCACATGTCCGTGGTTAAGTGGACATTGTGTACAACGGCATTTTTCAGGACACTGAGGACACTTTTTCTGACGTTTCTGTACAGTCTCGGTATCGCCTGCCTAGTGAAGTGGAATCTAGACGGGATTTGGAACCGGGGACACACTACCTCCATCAATTGTCTAAATCCCACTGCACTAATGGCGGATACCGGACGCACGTCTAACACCAACATAGCAGTCAAGGCCTCAGTTATACGTTTTGCTTCAGGATGACTGCTGTCGTACTTCATCCTCCTCGCTAAGGACTGTTGGAGGGTCAATTGTTTAGTAAAAGTAGTGGTGTTCCTACTTCCTCTCTGGGATGATGAACGACTCCCAGCAGCAGCAACAGCAGCAGCGGCAGCAGTAGGCGTAGCAATGCAGGATCCTCCAGAGGAATCCCGGATAGGAGAGTCAGTCATGCCAGTGACATGGCCTGCAGGACTACTTCCGATCCTGACTAAGGAGGAAATTGACGAGGAGGGAGTTGACGGTGTGGTTTGCAGGCGCTTGGATACAACAGGACAACGGGATTTAGGTGTCCCTGGACTGCTTACGGTCTTAGCCAAAGTTTCTGAACTTGACAGTAACTTTTTATGAACGCGCTGCAGGTGCCGTATAAGGGAGGATGTTCCTAGGTGGTTGACGTCCCTACCCCTACTTATTTCACCTTTACATATGGTACATATGGCAAGACAGTTGTTGTCCGGATTTGGATAGAAATATTGCCAGACCAAAGAGGTGGAATGTTTGGTCTTCTGCCCAGGCATGACCGTGATGGGCTTTTTCATCCCACGGACAACAACTGTCTCCCCCGGAGCCTGATTTAAACAAACCACATCACCATCAGAATCCTCCTCGCCAACTTCCTCCTCAGCGCCAGCTACACCAGTATCCTCATCCTGTTGTACTTCAACAGTGACATCTTCAATTTGCATATCAGCAAGTGGACTGTGGGTGCTCCTTTCAGCACTTGCAGGGGGCATGCAAATGGTGGAAAGAGCCACCTCTTCCCGTCCAGTGCTGGGAAGGTCAGGCATCGCAACCACCACCACACTTGGACTCTCCTTGGGGATTTGTGATATCTTCTTAGAAAGCACAGTTCTTCGCTGTGCTTTTGCCAGCTTAACTCTTTTGATTTTTTTAGTGGGAGGAGAGCTTCCATCGTCATGTGAAGCTGAACCACTAGTCATGAACATACTAGGGATCGACCTTAACCGTTCCTTGCCACTCCGTGTCGTAAATGGCATATTGGCAAGTTTACGTTTCTCTTCAGCTGATTTAAATGTCTTTTTCAAGGTCATTTTCCTGAACTTTGCCATTTGGGATTGTATGTGCCCTCTACTATGACATTGGGCATCGGCCTTGGCAGACGACGTTGATGGCATGTTATCGTCTATGTCATGACTAGTGGCAGCAGCTTCAGCACTAGGAGGAAGTGGTTCTTGATCTTTCTCTATTTTATTTTTATCGGAGAAAGTTTGGTCCTCCATTTATGTTATATCGATTTGATATATACGTGCGGCTAAACACAGAAAATAATTTTTTTTTTGGTTTGGACTGGAGTGTACTTTCAGGGGTTACAGCACCCTTTAACGGTCAAGCCAGCCGGCCCTTTACTTATGACACAGGCGCACGCTTGGCACTACTTTGTTGATGCACGTGCGGCTACTGCGCACACAATTCACAAACACAGAAAATAATTTTTTTTTGGGTTTGGACTGGAGTGTACTTTGGGGGTTACAGCACCCTTTAACGGTCAAGCCAGCCGGCCCTTTACTTATGACACAGGCGCACTCTTGGCACTACTTTGTTGATGCACGTGCGGCTACTGCGCACACAATTCACAAACACAGAAAATATTTTTTTTTTTGGTTTGGACTGGAGTGTACTTTCGGGGGTTACAGCACCCTTTAACGGTCAAGCCAGCCGGCCCTTTACTTATGACACAGGCGCACGCTTGGCACTACTTTGTTGATGCACGTGCGGCTACTGCGCACACAATTCACAAACACAGAAAATAATTTTTTTTTTGGTTTGGACTGGAGTGTACTTTGGGGGTTACAGCACCCTTTAACGGTCAAGCCAGCCGGCCCTTTACTTATGACACAGGCGCACTCTTGGCACTACTTTGTTGATGCACGTGCGGCTACTGCGCACACAATTCACAAACACAGAAAATAATTTTTTTTTTGGTTTGGACTGGAGTGTACTTTCGGGGGTTACAGCACCCTTTAACGGTCAAGCCAGCCGGCCCTTTACTTATGACACAGGCGCACGCTTGGCACTACTTTGTTGATGCACGTGCGGCTACTGCGCACACAATTCACAAACACAGAAAATAATTTTTTTTTTGGTTTGGACTGGAGTGTACTTTGGGGGTTACAGCACCCTTTAACGGTCAAGCCAGCCGGCCCTTTACTTATGACACAGGCGCACTCTTGGCACTACTTTGTTGATGCACGTGCGGCTACTGCGCACACAATTCACAAACACAGAAAATAATTTTTTTTTTGGTTTGGACTGGAGTGTACTTTCGGGGGTTACAGCACCCTTTAACGGTCAAGCCAGCCGGCCCTTTACTTATGACACAGGCGCACGCTTGGCACTACTTTGTTGATGCACGTGCGGCTACTGCGCACACAATTCACAAACACAGAAAATAATTTTTTTTTTGGTTTGGACTGGAGTGTACTTTCGGGGGTTACAGCACCCTTAACGGTCAAGCCAGCCGGCCCTTTACTTATGACACAGGCGCACGCTTGGCACTACTTTGTTGATGCACGTGCGGCTACTGCGCACACAATTCACAAACACAGAAAATAATTTTTTTTTTGGTTTGGACTGGAGTGTACTTTCGGGGGTTACAGCACCCTTTAACGGTCAAGCCAGCCGGCCCTTTACTTATGACACAGGCGCACGCTTGGCACTACTTTGTTGATGCACGTGCGGCTACTGCGCACACAATTCACAAACACAGAAAATAATTTTTTTTTTGGTTTGGACTGGAGTGTACTTTGGGGGTTACAGCACCCTTTAATGGTCAAGCCAGCCGGCCCTTTACTTATGACACAGGCGCACGCTTGGCACTACTTTGTTGATGCACGTGCGGCTACTGCGCACACAATTCACAAACACAGAAAATAATTTTTTTTTTGGTTTGGACTGGAGTGTACTTTCGGGGGTTACAGCACCCTTAACGGTCAAGCCAGCCGGCCCTTTACTTATGACACAGGCGCACGCTTGGCACTACTTTGTTGATGCACGTGCGGCTACTGCGCACACAATTCACAAACACAGAAAATAATTTTTTTTTTGGTTTGGACTGGAGTGTACTTTGGGGGTTACAGCACCCTTTAACGGTCAAGCCAGCCGGCCCTTTACTTATGACACAGGCGCACGCTTGGCACTACTTTGTTGATGCACGTGCGGCTACTGCGCACACAATTCACAAACACAGAAAATAATTTTTTTTTTGGTTTGGACTGGAGTGTACTTTCGGGGGTTACAGCACCCTTAACGGTCAAGCCAGCCGGCCCTTTACTTATGACACAGGCGCACGCTTGGCACTACTTTGTTGATGCACGTGCGGCTACTGCGCACACAATTCACAAACACAGAAAATAATTATTTTTTTGGTTTGGACTGGAGTGTACTTTCGGGGGTTACAGCACCCTTAACGGTCAAGCCAGCCGGCCCTTTACTTATGACACAGGCGCACGCTTGGCACTACTTTGTTGATGCACGTGCGGCTACTGCGCACACAATTCACAAACACAGAAAATAATTTTTTTTTTGGTTTGGACTGGAGTGTACTTTGGGGGTTACAGCACCCTTTAACGGTCAAGCCAGCCGGCCCTTTACTTATGACACAGGCGCACGCTTGGCACTACTTTGTTGATGCACGTGCGGCTACTGCGCACACAATTCACAAACACAGAAAATAATTTTTTTTTTGGTTTGGACTGGAGTGTACTTTCGGGGGTTACAGCACCCTTAACGGTCAAGCCAGCCGGCCCTTTACTTATGACACAGGCGCACGCTTGGCACTACTTTGTTGATGCACGTGCGGCTACTGCGCACACAATTCACAAACACAGAAAATAATTTTTTTTTTTGTTTGGACTGGAGTGTACTTTCGGGGGTTACAGCACCCTTAACGGTCAAGCCAGCCGGCCCTTTACTTATGACACAGGCGCACGCTTGGCACTACTTTGTTGATGCACGTGCGGCTACTGCGCACACAATTCACAAACACAGAAAATAATTTTTTTTTTGGTTTGGACTGGAGTGTACTTTCGGGGGTTACAGCACCCTTAACGGTCAAGCCAGCCGGCCCTTTACTTATGACACAGGCGCACGCTTGGCACTACTTTGTTGATGCACGTGCGGCTACTGCGCACACAATTCACAAACACAGAAAATAATTTTTTTTTGGTTTGGACTGGAGTGTACTTTCGGGGGTTACAGCACCCTTTAACGGTCAAGCCAGCCGGCCCTTTACTTATGACACAGGCGCACGCTTGGCACTACTTTGTTGATGCACGTGCGGCTACTGCGCACACAATTCACAAACACAGAAAATATATTATTTTTTTAGCACTTGGGGGGAGCACCCCTGATGGACAGAGCACCCCCTGGACAACACTACAGCACTCCTTTAGGACTGGGACACTGCACAGGACTTTGGAGTGGACACAGCCCCTATGGAGAACTGACTGCACAACACAGTCCAGCCAGCCCCTATGGACTTTGAAGTAGTGGACACAGCCCCTATTAACAACAGCAGCACAGCACAACACAGCCAGCCCCTATGGACTTTGAAGTAGTGGACAACAGCAGCACTACACTACACTACACTACACAGCCCTAACTCCCACCCTCCCTCTTCACTGTCCACAGCCGAGTGAGAAAATGGCGCCGACGCGGGTACCTTATATAGGATCCAAAACCCGCGAGACTCGGAAGGCGGGATGATGACGTTTTGCCTCGATTTCAGATCCGAGTCAGGCGGGAAAAGTCGAGCCTGACTCGGATCGGACTCGGATCGGGGGGGTTCGGGGGGGTTCGGATTTCAGAAATCCGAACCCGCTCACCCCTAATATATATATATATATATATATATATATATAGCTTTATCCAGTAACTGGTGTTTTTGATATTATATCCGTCTGGATCTAATTCCAAAAGGTCATATAAAATGAGGTTTGTTCTGCTCTCTGGTGGCATAGCAAGCCTTGGCCGGAGTCCAGAAGTCTGATAACTCAACAAAGGCTTTCCTATGCTTATTTAGAATACAATTGTCAGTACTTCTTTAACATAACATAAGCATTGGACACAAGGCATAGAATTGCTAATGTTGGTAAAACTTATGACAATTGTTTCTAACTCTACATTCAGAACACTTCCTCTGAGCATATCAGTGTCTGTGTTACATTTCAATTGCCACAGACATACTGTATCTGTATGCGGAGCTTCTCAATACATATGCAAACACTCACAATATCTTTGTGTATTATTAATTACTTGTCACAGACTTACTCATGCTTACTCACACTTGACTAAACCTTGAATGACATATATATATACAGTTAGGTGCATAAATATTGGGACATTGACAGAATTTTCATATTTTGGCCTCTATTCACCACCACAATGGCTTTGAAATGAAACAAACAACATGTGCTTTAACTGCAGACTTTCAGATTTAATTTGAGGGTAATTACATCCAAATCAGGTGAACGGTGTAGGAATTACAACGGTGTCTATATGTGCCTCCCACTTTTTAAGGGGCCAAAAGTAATGGGACAAACTAAACAATCCTAAATCTAACTTTCACTTTTTAATACTTTGTTGCAAATCCTTTGCAGGCAATTACAGCCTGAAGTCTGGAATGCATAGACATCACCAGATGCTGGGTTTCATCCCTGGTGATGCTCTGCCAGGCCTCTACTGCAAATGTCTTCAGTTCCTGCTTGTTCTTGGGGCATTTTCCCTTCAGTTTTGTCTTCATCAAGTGAAATGCATGTGCAATCGGATTCAGGTCAGGGGATTGACTTGGCCATTGCATAACATTCCACTTTTTAGCCTTAAAAAACTCTTTGGCTGCTTTTGCAGTATGCTTCAGGTCATTGTCCATCTGCACTGTGAAGCGCCGTCCAATGAGTTCTGAAGCATTTGACTGAATATGAGCATATAATATTGCCCGAAACACTTCAGAATTCATTCTGCTGCTTTTGTCAGCAGTTACATCATCAATAAATACAAGGGAACCAGTTCCATTGGCAGCCATACATGCCCACACCATGACACTACCACCACCATGCTTCACTGATGAGGTGGTATGTTTTGGATCATGAGCAGTTCCTTTCCTTCTCCATACTCTTCTCTTCCCATCACTCTGGTACAAGTTGATGTTTGTCTCATCTGTCCATAGGATGTTGTTCCAGCACTGTAATGGCTTTTTTAGATGTTGTTTGGCAAACTCTAATCTGGTCTTCCTGTTTTTGTGGCAAACCAATGGTTTACATCTTGTGGTGAACCCTCTATATTCACTCTTGTGAAGTTTTCTCTTGATTGTTGACTTTGACACATATACACCTACCTCCTGGAGAGTGTTCTTGATTTGGCCAACTGTTGTGAAGAGGTTTTTCTTCACCAGGGAAACAATTCTTCTGTCATCCACCACAGTTGTTTTCCGTGGTCTTCCGGGTCTTTTGGTATTGCTGAGCTCTCCGGTGCGTTCTTTCTTTTTAAGAATGTTCCAAACAGTTGATTTGGCCACACCTAATGTTTTTGCTATCTCTCTGATGGGTTTGTTTTGATTTTTCAGCCTAATGATGGCTTGCTTCACTGATAGTGACAGCTCTTTGGATCTCATATTGAGAGTCGACAGCAACTGATTCCAAATGCAAATGTCACACCTAGAATCAACTCCAGACCTTTTACCTGCTTAATTGATAATGAAATAACGAGGGAATAGCCCACACCTCTCCATGAAATAGCTTTTGAGTTGATAGTCCCATTACTTTTGGCCCCTTAAAAAGTGGGAGGCACATATCGAACGTTGTAATTCCTACACCGTTCACTTGATTTGGATGTAAATACCCTCAAATTAAATCTGAAAGTCTGCAGTTAAAGCACATCTTGTTTGTTTCATTTCAAAGCCATTGTGGTGGTGAATAGAGGCCAAAATATGAAAATGATGTCAATGTCCCAATATTTATGCACCTGATTGTATATACAAATTTGTGCCCATCGGCTTGCTTCCGACGCAGAGTAGCGTCCGATTTACTCTTTATCAGCCCATAAATGACTAGATCGTCAGATAATAATTATAAACGATCATAACCAATTATTTGACTTCGACACATCATAGAATAATTTCTTATTTTATATGCTATTTATCAAGACATCACGTGTACAATAAAATTTTTAAAAAGCATATTTAATCAGGAAGCATGATGCAAAAGCCGAGCAAGTGCTTATACAGCAGGTTATTGTGCCATATACAGCATCATATAAACAAACCTCGATTCTGTTTTCCTAACCATTAGATCAATGTCAGTTCACTGAAGCTAAAAGCTGGAATATGTAATCAACTCAGAAATGGAAACCATGAAAGTAATGTGGTCAGGTCACAGGAAGTTTTATAAATGGCTACTGAGGTGGGTACACATTCTTAACCCTTTCAGTGCTGGGACTCATTCGGCTCATATACAGTAGCTCTGAAATGAATCCTTAGTACACATAGGTCCTGAATCAGATGCAGCCACATCCGTGTGTGTCTTTTGCCGATCGCATGCATGTGATATTATGCAAATGCCGCTACAAAGCCCATCCCTGGTGTAAGGGACTGAGGGCCTGATTCACTACGGATGGCTATTCTGCTTATACCCTGCAAAGCAGTTGCTAATATCAGCAGTGATATGTAAATGTTTGCATTCGCATTGCGATCGCAGCCTGACATAAAGACGCCCACTTCCCCTTACTCACA
Organism: Taudactylus pleione; assembly: GCA_031769625.1. Classification (NCBI taxonomy): domain Eukaryota; kingdom Metazoa; phylum Chordata; class Amphibia; order Anura; family Myobatrachidae; genus Taudactylus; species Taudactylus pleione. The sequence continues at coordinate 1,877,672 of JAUIMM010000098.1, forward strand.
TCCATATACTTGACCAACATAGAGAAACAATCGGTAACATCGAGTAACATCGGACAGTTAACAAAGCCCAGACCTTACTCAGGAATTGCTTACTTCTGCGCACGCTATGAGACCTCAGGCAGCTAATTTATGCATGCCCATGCAATGGCGTTGAAACACACTGGCACGCCAAACTTTCAAAGTCAGTTTTACCCAAACGCAGGGCCTGATTCATTACGGATCACAATATTGTGTACGCACGCAGTTCAACTGCGAAAGTATGCTAATCCATTCTGATCGCAATGCAAACTCATCACTATATAAGGACGCTCACTTTGCATTACACACATCCGTAATATTTAGCAGAATAGCAAAACCATCGATACAATAGAGTACCATCGCAGCCTCATACACATTTGCACAAGCTCTGACCTTACTCAGAAATTGCTAACAACCACGAACGCTATGAGACCTCACACTGCATAGGACATCGCAGTGGCTAATTTATACACTCCACTGCAACGGTGTGTGAACGCACTGGCACATCTGCGTTTCCCCGACCACATCCCCTGTCACCACCCACCCGATCCAGCACTTTGGGAATCGGTGGAGAGGTAAGTACACTCTATGGGTGCAGGGTGTGCGGTGTGGGCCCCCCTGGACCCAGGGGCCCATGTGCACCGCAAACCTTGCACCCATTATAAAGATGCCTATGCAACTGTGGGCCTGATTCAGACCCACTCACGAGCGCTCGCAAGCGGGTCGATGGTGCCCTAGTGCGCATGCGCACGACGGAGGGAGCTCCGTCGTGCGCATGCGCGAGACCTGCATAGCGGCGGCCAAGCTGTCGCTATGGGTCTCGCACCAAAGGGGGCGTGCTGTCGATCGTGAGTGACAGCACGCCCCCTTTGGTGGGTGTTCCTTGCTGAATCAGGCCCTGAGACACCTACTTGCAGTGGGCCTAATCCAGAGATGGACGGAAGTAAAGAGCCGCACACAAGCAGCTTTGCAATTTCGTCCATCTTAATGCAAATGCAGAAGGAGGTGTCAGATACCAGCTTGCTGCATTTGCGAACACCATTGCAACCATCTCGACCGATGATCGCGATGGTTGCTCCTTTGGTCAGGCTGCAGGAGCTGAAGGTCCTGCAGACTGACTGAGTGTTGGTCACTTCAGAGGCCAGGAATCTGCATCCGCTGACGCAGACCCTGGCCCCTTCCCTCCAGGAAAGCGTGGGTGACATGCCCCAGTTTCCAGGAATGGTGAACAGCCACGTCTACCCCAAACACTGCAGCGTGTCAATCATGCTGCAGATTGGGAGGGGTCTGCAAGCCTGCGCAGGCTCAGACTCCTAACCATAGGAGATGCATGTTCATCATCAGATGAACGTACGTACATCTCTTTATCAGACCCATTGTCTGTATACTCTGATATACCAGGCAGCACAGATGGTGTAATGGTTAACCTTACTGCCTCACAGCACTAAGGTCGTGGGTTTGATTCCCACCACGGCCATAACTGTGTGGAGTTTGTATATTATCCGTGGGTTTTCTCCGGGTGCTCCGGCTTGCTTCCACACTCTAAAAATGTCATTGGTTTCTGGTGATGATAAAACAACTACAGTAGCATTTGCTTTTTACTGGGCCATGAGATTGAACTGTTCCAAAGTTTGAACACCTTGTTGACTGGTGATCCCTGTAATTACCTGCCCAATCTGCATATATAGATACAGATGTGTCCTCATCCTCTAGCCTCAATTCACTTTTCAGTGCCAGTGATCGGCCTAGTCACATGTAACTCTGCTAGCACCAGGTGTCTTTTTTGTTAAGATTGCATCTTAGTTGCAATGCGATAGGAGACTGTGTTGATTAATTTGATATGCGACACTAGTATATATGTGAACGTCTGAGTCTGCTAAATGAAGCACATTGGAACTTGACATGAAAAAAAAGCTGTGGCCTCTATATCGTTGCATCTCGTATATAGATTCAGAGGGGTATATTTACTAAAGTGTCAGTTTTTAGAAGTGGAGCCGTTGCCCATAGCAACCAACCAAACACAGTTACACGTACATATGCAAGTGTCACATATCAAATGAATCAGTGCAGTCTCTTGGCGCATCCTAGTTACTTTGTATTGTGACTAACACACATTTTCAGCATAAAAGATGCTTGGCATTAGCAGAGTCGTATGGGACCTGGCGCGTCAAGAGGGCTTGTTTGGCGAGACTGCAGAAATGATGTATGAGGACACATCTGTACCTTACTTGCAATTCAAGTTTACTTTCTGATGACAATATCACGTTTAAGTCCTGCGTGTATATAAGATACTGCATCACTCGCTTAATTGCATTCCAATCTCTTTGACGAGGTCTACTCACTTGACTCACACGTCTACAAAGATGAGCTACTGAAATATCAGCCCTAGTAGTAGTTGCCACACATAAAAGTGTCTCCATTGCTTGTCTGTACTGTTCTTTATGATGTGTCAATTGGTGATGTCACACTCTTTGCTTCTGACATTGAGATTTATAGCAATTGTAGCAGACTGGTTGAGTAGAAAACTTCCATCTTCTTCTGGCTGTATGTGGATTCCTAGGTAGTATGTCACCTTTCCCAGATCTTTAGCATCACAGTGTGAGTCTAGAACTTCACCTAGTTTTGTGATCTCTTCTTCTTGGGCAATCAATCTTCCGATGCAGACTTCCTGGCCTCGGATACAGAGCAGCGAGGGACAATCTTAGTAACCTCAGGGTTACTCACATTGCCGAGTATTAGTTTACGCTATTGCAAAGCTGCTTCCCACAGCATTGTGGAGCGGGGGTCGGAGCCACGGTTATGCAATTTAACGAGAATCGCGTCATCGGCCTCCTATACCGCACACTTCACTAGGGAAGTGGGTGGCCCCAACCCCTGGAAGACAAGTGCCACCTGATTTTCGGGAGCCTCCTGGGCATTCCGGGAGGGCAGGCAAGCATGGCCTGTATGCTGAGCACTATTTGGTTACTCCTGTGCATTGTATGCTTCCAAGTTCCTGCCTTCCATTCAGGACTTCTGACCCAAGGTATTCACTAACTAAGCACCTCTCTGTCCTGCTGGTGCTACCACATACTTCTGTTAATTTGTGCTTTAAGCTACTTTCAGTTCTATTGCAATAGACATACTTGTAGTATTAGACCATCCAGTTTGCAACTACAGCCAGTCTGTTCTGCTGGTTCCATCACAGCCTGCAGTTTGTCAGTGACATATCAGCCTGCTATTATTCATTGTGCATCTCTGTGATATCTACTCTGCCTATTCACCAACTTCTACAGTGTGTAGCGGAGTGAGCACTATGTAAGACTCTTAGGGGTAAATTTACAAAGATTTGCGATGGTCCCGATTTTCAAAGTGATTTATCTTGCTGGTACTCGCCAAAACTCGGGTGATTTAATCCATTTTTTTATTCCAAATTTACCAACAGGCGATTTGAGGCTAAACGAGTTTGCCGATGGTGAAGCAGAACGAGATATCTCTCTTGAGTAACTCGTTTTGCAGGAGATTACTCACCCAAGATTGCAGTGTTTTCTCTCTGCAAATCTCTCCCGAGCTAGCAGCCAGCACATATCAGTGAGATATGTGCTTGCTGCTTGTGTGTTAAGACTTGTAAAAAATAAATAAATGTTTTTTTTTTAAAATGACGTGAGGTCCCCCCCAAAACACTAACCAGCCCCGGACATGCCAGCTAGTCCTGGTTCTTAACATCACAGGGAAAACAATTTGTAGGGTTCCACTGTAATCTAAAAACCAGCACCAGGCACCAGGGACAGAGCTGGTTTTAAATATATGGAGAAAATAATTGACATGAGGTACCCTGTATATTTAAAACCAGCCCTGGACTCTTTCTAATGGGGGACTGATGCCACAGCCAGGGGTGCCCTTTCAACGGGCCCCCCAGCTGCAGCATTAGCCCTGACCATTAGTCAGCCCAGGCCAGGGATCCCTGGGGAGTTGGGGACCCCCCAATAAAGGGACCACCATCTCCAGGGCACCCCTGGCTTAGGCTGATAGCCCGGGGCTATCCCCGCCACCCCTGTGCGGTGGGTGGCATGTTGATAGTGTTAGGCGTAGTATAAAAATTAGAATTTTCATCTTTGTCTTTACAGTGGAACTACAGGTCCCAGCAAGCCTCCCACACATGCCGGTACTCGGAGAACCACAAGTACCAGCATGTGGGACATTAAGGATCCCCTGGTGTCACGGCCAAGGTTTCTTGGCATGGCAGTCACCGGGTATTACCTGTGAGGTCATTATGGCGGGGGGTCTCTGGCAGCGGTGCTGGTGTTTGGCAAGGGGCATACACTGCGTGTGGTTCTGTGCGGGCACATTGTCACTAGGCCTGGTGTGGTCTGGTGGTGTTTCTGTTCCGTTGGCATGGGCGCCACCATCTTGCCTGCGGCCATGTGATTCCGGCTGTCCAATCCTGGTAGGTCATGTGCTCATTCCAGCCAGTCACAGCATGGCACTGAGTATTTAGGAAGGTCCAGAGCCTTCCTTCCTTTGCTAGTGCAATGTGTTTCTCAGCTCCGGCTGAGAGAGAGCACGTGTGCCTTACCTGCCTGCATGTCTGTTACGCTACTAGCCTGAACCTTGCCTGCTCCATCCTGCTGGATTTACCCTGCACCCTCCACATACCTTTCACCTGCCTGAGTACCTGAACCTGCTGTTCCCTGCATCCTGCCTCCCTTCACTCCCAGCTGGACTTCATTTCCTCAACCTGCATTTGTTACAGCTCACCATACCTGCATTCGTTACAGCTCATCATACCTGTATTCAGTTACAGCTCATAATACCTGCATTCTCTTTCAGCTCACTATACTTGTATACTGGACTGTTCCTGCCTGTCACTATCTGGACATTTTCCCATTAACCTCCACTACAGTTATCAATTGCACTTTAGTGCTATACCTGGACTTTTTATTTGCCATTCCCATGTCTTCTAAGTCACTTATTAAAAACCCCACTTTTTAATTTGTCAGGTTCTGTGTCTGCTCCTATCACCACCCCAGGTCCACAACAAATTCAGAACCTCACAGTTTGCACTGGCCCATGGATCCAGCCACGGAACAGGAGTCTGGAGTGGATTTATTTTGCTGTATTGCTGGTCGTTTAGAAAACCTGGAAGCTATGCAACATCAAATGGCCCAGTTCCTACAGGTGATGTCTAAATGCCAAGATAATCTGCAAACCTTGTTAATCACCCCTGGGGTATCAGTAACTACATCTCCTCCTGTGCCTTGTAATACAGGGACCAGGGTATCCCCATGTCTACATCTACTCATGCCAAGCAAATTTGAGGGCAACCCTAAGCTCTGTCGTGGGTTATACACTTAAAGTGTGATATACACTTTACGTTACAGCCTTCCCCACCACTAGAGCCAAAGTGGCATACATCGTGTCTTTGCTGACCGGTTTGGCTTTGGATTGGGCCTCCCCACTCTGGGAGCGTTCAGACTCACTGCTGGATAACTATACAGACTTTGTATTTTCATTCAGGAGGATTTTCATGTCAGCATCGTCCAGCATCATGACCCGAGACAAGGAACCCGTCCTGTCAGCCAATATGCTGTACAGTATCAAATCTTGGCATCAGAGCTTAAGTGGAATGAGGAGGCCCTCACCTCAGCCTTTTGGCATGATCTGTCCGACTGATTAAAAAATGATCTGATTACCCGTGAGCTTCCTACCAATGTAAATGATATGATCTCACTCTGCAACAAAATTGACCTACGCTTCAGAGAACGTCAGGCTGAAAAGCACAGATCTGACCGGCAAAGGTCATTTACGTCTCCCTTGCCTACCCGGCCACCCCATCCTCCTATAGATGAGGAGCCCATGCAGGTGAACCAAACCCATCTCTCCAAAGAGGAACATCAGATAAGGATGCTAAAAAACCTCTGTACTATAGAGATTCGGGTCACCTGGTGGCCTCCTGCTCCCGCAGGTCAGGAAACGCAAGTTCCTAACTGACCTGTTGCTCAAGTTAGGAGTTATTTGCCCGTCCCCAAAGACTTCAAGATTTCCTTAGCTTTGGATCTCAAGCCCAATCCTGTCTTCGTCTCTGCTCTATTAGACTCTGGAGCAGCCGGAAACTTCATGACTTCCAGCCTAGTTTATAAACTTCAGATTCCTTGTTCATCTCTCAAGCAAGCAATTTCCCTGACTTCAGTAGATGAACATCCTCTAGCTACCTTTATGTGATCACCAAGGAAACTCAACAAGTATTAGTTCATTTTGGGGCACTCCACTCCGAGTCTTTAAAGTTCTTAGTTATACCAGAGGCTGCTCAAGAAATCATTTTAGGACTACCCTGGTTACACCAACATAATCCCCGGATAGACTGGTGTTCAATGCAGATTGTTTCATGGGGAACTGACTGTCAGAAATCATGTCTTCCTAAAATACGACCTGTAAGAAAGACACCTTCGTTAACATCTCCAGATATTCCCAAGGAGTACCAGATGTTCTCTGATGTTTTTTCCGAGCAACAGGCGAACATCTTACCTCCCCACAGAGAATGGTACTGTCCTATCGAGCTGCTATCTGACAAGATGCCACCTCGTGGTCGCACCTACCCTCTATCCGTGCCTGAGACTCAAGCCATGTCAGAGTACATCCAGGACAACCTAACAAAGGGCTTTATTCATCCTTCCACCTCTCCCGCTGGAGCCGGCTTCTTTTTCGTTGGCAAGAAGACGGAGGCCTAAGACCTTGTATAGATTACCGGGGCCTCAATGATATAATGATTAAGAATCGATATCCTCTTCCCCTGATCACAGAATTGTTTGACAGAGTTAAAGGGTCCATCATATTCTCAAAGCTGGATCTGAAAGATGCTTATATTCTCATCCACATTCGTGCTGGCGATGAATGGAAGACCGCCTTTAAAACTAGAGATGGACACTTTGAATACCTTGTGATGCCCTTTGGGTTGTGCAATGCCCCTGCCATGTTTCAGGGCTTTGTTAATGAGATTTTCCGGGACCTGTTGTACGTCTCGGTTGTAGTTTACCTGGACAATATATTGATTTTTTTCGTCTTCTGTAACAAAACATCATGAACATGTGAAGGAAGTATTGTCCCATCTGAGAAAGAACCACTTTTACTGCAAACTGGAGAAATGTGTCTTTGGGGTTCCCAGTGTGCCATTCCTTGTTTACACCATCTCTGGCTCCAGTCTAGAAATGGACCCCAAGAAGGTGCAGCGATTTTGGATTGGTCCTGTCCTCAAACTTTGAAAGCCATCCAGAGATTGCTTGGGTTCGCCAACTACTATAGATGTTTTATTTAAGGATTTTCATCATTATTGGCTCCCATTACCTCGTTGAACCAAAAAGACACTAACCCTGCCCTATGGCCACCTGAGGCAGAGACTGCCTTCCAACTTTTAAAACAGGCATTTATTTCAGCTCCAGTCTCACGACAACCAGATCTGGATAGGCCGATTCAAGTGGAAGTGGATGTGTCTTCAGAGGCTGTGGGTGCAGTTCTTTCCCAGCGTTATGACGATAATCAAGTTCATCCCTGTGGGTTCTTCTCAAAGAAGTTTACTCCTGCCGAGAGAAATTATGCCATTGGTGAGCAAGAACTTTTAGCAGTAAAGTTAGCATTAAAAGAATGGAGATACCTGCTGGAAGGGGCCAAGTTTCCCTTCACTGTCTTGGCCGAAGCCACCACATCAGAAACACTGAATCACATTATAATCTAGTCTTTTACAGGGAAGGAACCTTCCTGGCCTGGCTGGCCTGTCTCCAGGTTCCTCACCCTCAGTCTTAGGTACATTCAATCACCCAGCACCCTTCTCCCCTGGAACAGTCTTACCAGTGCCGATGGGAGTTTGCCGATGCGCCATCGGGGCTCGGTGTGGCACAATCATCAGCTCCTCAGCCGCCACGTACCTTTACACCAGTTTGACTAGCTGGTCTGCGGACTTAGGGTCTGCATGGCTCACCCACTTGCGCAGAGACGCAGGTAGCGATCGCAGATACTGGTCCATTGTGACTCTTTCCACAATCTGTGGTCCTGTCAGCATCTCGGGCTGCAGTCATTTTGTGGTTAGATGGACAACGTCATGCATCTGTGAGTGTGGAGGTTTTTCCATTTGGAAGTCCTAGCGGTGGACTCGTTGGGCCCGAACAAATGAGGTGACTCCCAAGCGGGTTAGGATCTCCCGTCTTAACTTTGCATAGTCCTTGGCATCATCCAGGCATAAATCATAGTAGACCTTTTGTGGTTCTCCAGACAGGAAGGGTGCCACAAGACTTGCCCACTGCTCTTTAGGCTACTTCTCTCTTTCGGCGGTTCTTTCAAAGGCCGTAAGGTACGCCTCCACATCATCAGTCTGGGTCATCTTTTGCAGAAAGTGACTGGCCCGTATAGTGTGAGTGTTAGTTAGAAGAGCAGGGGAAGCATCAGACCGGACTACAAGCTGTTGTACCACCTATTTTATGGCCTGGCTATATTCCGCTATGGCCTGGCGGGTCTCCTCGATGATGACTTGTTGTTGCCTCTGGGCTGCCTCCAAGGCCAATAGTTGCACCTGGATGGGTTCCTGCTGAGCTCTGGTAGCTTCCTGCTGAGCCCTGGTAGCTTCTTGCTGAATTTTGTTCGTTTCCTGCTGAGCTGCCGTAGCTTGGAGCAAGGCCTTTACAACGTCCTCCATGTTGTCTTTAGGGGTAGGCTGAAAGCAGAACCTGGCCTCTCTGAGTATTTGCTGCGCCACCCTCATGGATTCCACAACTTTGTGTCTGTCCCTTTAAATTTTAAAAGAAACATTTTTCTTGCTGCAATTTCAATGTGTGATTGCCCGCATTCTACACCAACTGTGATAAGGTCGGGGTAGCGGGTCCCTCTACTGGGGTAGATGGACACCACCTTACACACAGCAGCCAGGAAACCAGCACTCCAGTCGTGGATTTTCGTGCAAGCTGGACGGTGCCAGTTTTTATTGTGCAATTTCAACAATCAAATAAACAAAACATAAAATAAACCCTAGACCAGCTTCGTACTAACTAGACAGCAAGTTCTCTATCTAACAGAACACTAAACAAAATCCCCGTCCACAGTACCTTCTGGTTTACAGCCTGCAGTGTCTCAGAGCAAGCTAACCTGTGGCCTGCTCTCCCAGGTATGAGACACTCAGCTACAACTGAACACAGATTAAATCAGCTAGTTCCAGGTGTAAGCCCTAATGAGCCTGCTACCAGGCTGAAAGGCCCAAAACCTGGAGTGGCCTGTGGATGGAGCCCTCCCTCTCCTCACATCCACACCCCCAGGACCCAAACCAGGTTTTTCGAAAGCCGATACTCTGGTCTGTTTACAAGTTTTTAGAACACATAGGCCAATAACCTAGGACAAATGTACCTGCCATTGACCACTTTACCAGTGCTTCTATCACAAACTTATATTATATATATTTACATACAGACACTGTATTTATATGCATACCTCCCAACATGACCCATTAAAAACGCTCCGTTCCTGGACGTCCCTCTTAATTTATGATTGCCATCACCTGTGTTGAACTAATTAATTGATAATAAAGGTGTTTCAACACAGGTAATGCAATCATAGATTAAGAGGGAAGTCCAGGAGCAGAGCATTTTGTCCCTTCTGGAATATGTTGTGCGAGTATGTGTGTGTGTGAAACATATATATATAATATATATATATATATATATATATATATGTATACATACAAGCGGCGGCACTCGAGCATAAATAAAAAGACGGAAGCTCCGTATCAAGTCAACGTTTCAATTCAATAAACGAATTTTCATCAGGACAAAGAACAAGTAAAAGTGACTTACCTAAATACATTCCCACACCAAAGACACCCAATGTGCAGACCAACTCCATCTCTCTGAACAGACCCCGTCAGCGTCCGCGCGGTGCTCCGTCGCTGCCAAATGACGTCAGTCTGTCAGAGCCCGGTTGCTGGGAAACCAAAATACATACAAATGAATGAACATGAAAAAACAACATCGCAATGTCAACAATTTTATCTATGAATTTCTGATATTTGGTATTCAGTATTTATAAGTTAGCTGGCCATGCATGTATTTTCATTGACGTATTTTTTCTTCGATACATTGATAGTATGCAGGCCAGTATATGTGTCTTAAGGATAATACCATTGTGCGTTAATTGTTCCACATTACTTGGAAGGGCACCAGAGCACTTATCACTGTAGAGCAGTGGTCAGGGAACAGGGGTAAATTGCCCCACATGGGGTAAAAATTTAATTCCTGGGGGTAATGGACGGACAGCCGGGCATGCATATGAAGATTCATATGCATGCCCGGCTGTGCCGCAGGGAGGCTCTAAGGCGGACGCCCTCTGAGATGTTATTAACAGCGGGTGCCTGGCTCCTTACCTGCAGCTCCGCATTAGCCAGAGGCTGGAGTTCTCTTCTGAACTCCAGTTTCCACCTCTCTCCATGCGCACTATGGGAGAGACATCATGACGTCTCTCCCATAGTTCCGAGGAGCCGCAGGGCGGACAGGATGGCAGCGGATACAGGAGCAGGGATTAAGGTAAGTGGGTTTTTTTGTACAAGCGGCACTACTACAGGGGCATTATATGGGGGCACTACTACAGGGGCATTATATGGGGGCACTACTACAGGGACACTATATGGGGGCACTAGTACAGGGCATTATATGGGGGCACTACTACAGGGGCACTATATGGGGGCACTACTACAAGGGCACTATATGGGGGCACTACTACAGGGGCATTATATGAGGGCACTACTACAGGGGCATCATATGGGGGCACTACAGGGGCATTATATGGGGGCACTACTACAGAGGCATTATATGGGGGCACTACTATATGATTTCCTTCCCTTCAAATCAAAGGGGTAACGTCGGCGTATCTAAATATATTTTGGGGTGAAAGGTAAAAAAGTTCCCTGACCCCTGCTGTAGAGGATTGAATGCCGGACCATTACCCATTTTTTATATATATATATATATATATATATATATATATATATATATATATATATATATACACACACGTACAGTATATATATCTACAAGATAGTTTTTTGAACTTCGTCAGGTCCACACACTGTTACACAATCCCTAAAAATGGGAACACTGTTAAATTACACAGATTGCAGGGCTGGCTCCTGTGGGGGTTGGCAGTTTGACAAAAACATGAGAGAAAGCTACAAAAGTATCATTTTCACCTCAGTCTGAGCAAACTTGATGACTCATGCAAGTTCATATTAAATCCAGAGCCTCTATGTTTGCATGCAAGGGCGTGACTAGAACTTAGTGGGCCACATAGCCAGATCTTAAAAGGGACCCCACCAGAGGTAAAAAAACAGATACACTTGCCCCCACACAGATCTCATTCATGTTATGCCACAAAGAGCCTGCATCCAATCATGCACACATGATTGGGGGCAGGCTCTGTGTGTCATAACATGAATGATACTTTTGTAGCTTTCTCTCATGTTTTTGTCAAACTGCCAACCCCCACTGGAGCCAGCCCTGGAACCTGTGTGGAGGGCCACAGAGGTAGCTTGGGCATCATAACAGCTGCACCCCTTGCACCTACATTGTTATGCCACTGTTTGCAAGCATTTTAGCAAACAGTGGGGTCCTTTTCAGGGTCAATGAAATGGGGTTAACGGCAAGGACAATGTATACATGACATATGGAAACCTAGTAATTAGTGGAACCTCCAGACCTCCCTCCTCTAAGCAGCTAAAATGTTAGCACATTTAGGGCCTGAGTCGGATGCAGAAGCACATGCAGCATCATCTAAAAGCGGGCACCCGTCTGCAACTTTATGCAAATGCTGACACAAATTTTTTTCCCTTGTGTACATCACAGAAGCCCGAATGTGCAAGGATTGGTGTGTCCTTATACATCACCATTGGTCGCACCATCGACACTTACACCAGCCATATGGCAGGTGCAGGTTCTGTTTCTAACTATCACCTCCTAACAGGGCTGCCATCAGGGGGGGACTGCCGGGACTCAAGTACCGGGCCCGGAGACAGTGGGGGCCTGGCTGACAGCGGCGAAGAATGCATCGGGCGGCTGGCAGGGGCCAGGGAGAAAGCATCAGCGCTGTGGCATTTGAACTATGTAGTACATACTGGAGCCGGCCATGAGCTGTGATCGGCTCACGGAACGGCAGCCTATTACTAGCAGCAGCTCCTTATCAGCCAATCAGGAGCGGCCACTCCTAATTGGCTGCCGTTCCACGAGCTGTGATTGGCTCGCGGCCGGCTGCATAGTTCAAATGCTGCAGGCTGCAGCGTCGTGGCTGCTGGCGGACAGCTTCAGTCCGACTCCATAGTGAATTCCACAGCGCTGATGCTCTTTCTTTCTCCCTGCCTGGCGCCCGCTGCATTCCTCACAGCAGCTAGCCGGGCTCGGGACAGGAGAACGCAGGTATGTTGACCCTGCCCTGTGCCCCCCTTCTCTTGTCCAGCCAGTCTTTCCTGCGCCCAACCCCCCCGCCAGCCTTCCCTGCCTTGTCCCTCCCCCAGTCCAAATAGTCTTCCCTGCACCCCCCTCCTAGTCCAGCCAACCAGCCTGTCTTGCCTGTGCCCCCTCCCCATGTCCACTGAGCCTTTCCTGTGCCCCCTCAGTCCAGCCAGCCTGCCTTGCCTTGCCCCTCCCCAGTCCAGCCAGCCTGTTAAGTCCAGCCAGCCAGCCTTCCCTACCTCCCAGTCCAGCCAGCCTGCCTTGCCCCTCCCACAGTTGAGCCAGTCTTCCTGACCCCCCTCCTAGTCCAGCCAACCAGCCTGTCTTCCCTGCGCCCCCTCCCCATGTCCAGCCAGCTTGCCTGTCTTCTTTGCCCTTCCCCTACTGCTCTTTGCCCCTGTAGACCAACCAGCCTTCCCTGCCCCTTTGCTACCCCAGTCCACCCTTCCCAGTGCCCTCCCTGGCCAGTGTTCCCTGCCCTGTGCCATCCCCCACCCACTCCCCCATGCCTAGCCATCCTTGTTTTATGCACCAATTGAGGCAAAACCCCTGCTATAGCTCCACTCACATTATCCACCACTCTGCCCAACTCTGCCTTATACCCTGGGGGGGGCTGCCTAATTTGCTAGTACCGGGCCCCAGAATTTCTGATGGCAGCCCTGCATCTGTGAATGCAGCAGTTTGCATTGACATGCCGTGACATAACACTCCCACTGAACGGACTATATGTGTGCCGAGGTATGCCATTACTTTCCCTTATACCAGGGGTGGCCAACCAGTCGAAGGCAAAGAGCCCAAAAATATATGTAGTCAATCAATAGAGCCGATAGCATGCGGGCGCCGTATGCGCGTGGGCAATAAAGAGGCGTGACTTGTCACAAGGTCACACCCCATTTTTGTGCGCACGCCTTTGGTATGACATTTGCAGGAGCATGACCTTGTGTCATACCCCCATTTTTAGTCATGCTGGGGGTGAGCCCAGGACATTAAAAATAAACATTTTACATAATCTTCCCAATATACATTTTTCACTGTTGAAGTGAAAGAAAAAGCCAGAGCAACATAGAAAACACGTTCACATAAAATACATATTGAAATCTAGAACCACATAAAATACATTGAGAATGCCAGTGCCCATTATGCTGTGACCCCTGTAGTTGTGCCCCTTCTGCAATCCCCCCTGTAGCTGTACCCATTTAATCAATGCCTCCATTAGTTGTGGCCCTTATGCAATGCCCCCTGTACTTTGTCCATTAAGCATTGCCCCCCAATAGTTGTGCCCCTTCTGCACTGTCCCCTATGGCTGTACCCATTAAGCAATGTCCTCTGTAGTTATGCCGTTTCTGCAATCCCCCCTGTAGCTGTGCCCATTTAATCAATGCCCCCAGTAGTTGTGACCCTTATGCAATGCCCCCTGTAGCTGTGCCCATTATGCAATGCCTCCAGTAGTTGTGCCCCTTCTGCACTGTCCACTGTAGCTGTGCCCATTAAGCAATGCCCCCTGTAGCAGTTCCCCTCCTGCAATGTTCCCTGTAGTTGTGCCCCCATCACTAGCTCCCGCCTCCCCCTATGAAGAAACTTACCTTTGTGCTGGCATAGCTCCACGCGCAGTAGCTGCTGCTTCTTCTTCTGCCACCTGCTAGACCTAACTGGATCCAGCAGATGCGGGGGCTCCTCACATCGTGGGTGACGTCAGGACATAAGATGCACACCTGAAAAAGGGCCATGGCCTCATGGGGAAGAGCCAGGAAAGAGATGGGGGAGGCCAGGAGATGCTGGGGATAAAATAAGGGGAAACTACAAGTGAAAATGATAATAAAAATTGACAGGTCCAAACAGCGCCCCCTGCCCTTTGCCATGGCACAGGTCACACCACCCTAGTTACGGCCCTGATCAAAAGAATGTACAGTCAGCTGTGCATCAGCCCCTTTATGTTTATTTAGGATTTATAGGTCTCTTTTTGTTTTAATATCATTTACTATTGCCTTTACTATGGCCCTCATTCAGAGCCGTACGCTCTGAGCAGAGCGCACGCTCTGAATGAGGGCCGGGCTCCATTTTCATGGAGCGTCCTCCTGGACGCTCGTATAGCTACGCCCCCATCAGGGAGGCACGCCCCCGGCACGCCCACCAAAGGGGGCGTGCTGTCAATCAACATTGACAGCACGCCCCCTTTGATCGGACACAACGAGCGAAGGAAAGTCCTTCGCTCGTCGTGTCTGGCGCATGCGCACGACGGAGCTCCCTCCGTCGTGCGCATGCTCAGTGCAGACCATCGACCCACTTGCGAGCGGACAGCCGCTCGCGAGTGGGTCTGAATCAGGCCCTATGTTCTAGTTTTCCATCTCTGGAGGATAAAGAATGTTATAGAACAATTGTTTTTGCCCATTTCTACTATCTTTAAGGTTTACAATTTTTACATATATACTATATAATAAGAACCGCATGTCTGTATGTTTGTTCCAAGTTCGCGCAAAGACTACTGAAGTGATTTTAATGAAAACTGCATAATTTTGTGGTGGAAACTCCTAGGAATAACCTGCACTTTGGGCCTGATTCAAACCCACTCGCGAGCGGCTGTCCGCTCGCAAGTGGGTCGATGTTCTGGACTGAGCATGCGCACGACGGAGGGAGCTCCGTCGTGCGCATGCGCCAGACGCGACGAGCGAAGGAAAGTCCTTCGCTCGTTTTGTCTGATCAAAGGGGGCGTGATGTCGATGTTGATTGACAGCACGCCCCCTTTGGTAGGCGTGCCGGGGGCGTGCCTCCCTGACGGGGCGTTCCCACGGGAACGCCTCCCGTCAGAAGCCGGCCCACTGACATCAGTCCGGAGCTTGCAGTTGAAAACCTCAACCGCAGGCTCCGGCTCGCAGTTTCGATGGTCGCGATGGTGAAGACCATCACGGCCATCAAACTGCACGCTCGTATAGCCTGTGGGTGGTGACCCACAGCTATACGAGCGTCCAGGAGAACGCTCCATTTTCATGGAGGCCGGCCCTCATTCAGAGCGTACGGCTCTGAATGAGGGCCTTTGTTTCATCTTAATCCGACAAGTAAAAGCTGAGCAATAACAAAAACAAAATTTGTTGACATCATCAATACATATGCAGAACGAAAGAGAAGAAAGGTTTGTCTATAGTGCGGCGCACATATTTTGAATTTCTTTATATTAAAATCATATACTTTATTAGATATACATTAAAAAATTATTGCCTAATCCCAAAAGGGAATGGTATTCAGCAAAATATTGGTTTTAAAATAATAGAAAAATTGACAGTGTGTATAGAAATAGAAATGTGCAATAAAATTTATTTTCTTTCGCTGTGTGTCCTCTTTTATTACTCTGTATTATTATGTTAGATAATGTGTTTAATATAAGGAGATAAATCAATTAGAACCTCTCAAAAATGTGTAGATGATAGCTTAATATTATATAGTATATCAATAATATGTCACTACATATATTGATATTATCAATACCATTAATTAACTCATTCACTGGGTTATCAAATTTTATTTCCAGACCTAATGCAAGCATAAAGATGGTCTGGTTTTTATCAGGGATTGTACCAAATCCTAATTCCCTAACGAATTCTTACATGATATTGTATCAACATTGGAGGTGTTTCTACTCCTTTTACTGCTTTGGAAGGTTGTTTTGTCACCAAACCTCTACATATACATAGTAGCAGTGTGGTTGTAATTAGTATAAATGGAATATATTGACAACAATGTTGCTATTTCAATCCACTGTTAACTGATATAATCCCAAACCACCAATCTTCTATACTCAGTGCGCAGGGTTATTACATCTTCAACACCAGCTTTTATAACATGCAGTATACATATAAACACATAAAACAATTGAAAAATTATCAGATTTACGAGGAGCACACAGCGAACGTGCCGATACGCGTTTCGCTGTGATGTGCTTTATCAAGGCAAGCCGATTGCCTCTACAGCCCCAAGATTTATTCATGCAGGAGCACCAATCACGCTCCGTTTTAAGGTCACATGTACAACGCGACCAATCCGGCGCTCCCTTTCATCTCCCTTTGAGGCTCTCCATTTGAGCCAATGATTGTTAGTCTCAGATGTTGAAAATAGAAGGTGTGTTCCTTTTCACCAATCACACCGCAGTCTATTCTAATTACATGCTTCCATTATTATGAATGGGGCTAGCATTGGATAAGGTAATGGTATAGTTATAGCTACTACTCCATTATATAGTAAAGCTTTGCCCTTATTATTGTATACATCTCATACTTCTTCCTAATAATCTTTTGATCCAGTTTTATTTAATCATAATCTATATCGATATTCTTGATATGGACATTAATATATTGTTAATTAATAATATATAAAAATATATTGCCATATATATATATATATATATATATATATATATATTTATTAACTCCACAAAAATTAATTCATCATCCAAAATAAATGATTATATTGATAAAATTAATGAAACCTATGAAGATAATTATATATAGTGAATTAAAGTAAGAAAATAAAATAAAATAAAAATGTATCTGCAAATAAATACATGTGCTATTTATCTGTGATAAAATGTGAAAAAATAATATATATAAATTCATATGCATTCGCATATGAATATTCAGAGTTGATACTATCAATCAAACTGAAATCCATGATAGTACAGTGATTCCTCCTTTGTGTGATGGAATATAAAATAATTCTACATATTCAAAAAATTACAGTGCATTTCGTAAATACAAGTGAAACTATGTGTAAAAAAAGAGATTAAAAAACGAAAATTAGTGAATAATGAAAAAGTGAACAAAAGTGTATTGTGAATATCTTTATCAATTATTGTCATAGATATTCCATCTAACCTTGTAGTGATCCTATATATTTTTATATCTCTTGATACATTATGTATCCCATATACAGTATTAGTTAATACTCAGGGCTTCAAATTATCTAATTCATCAAAAATATATCAAAGATCATATAATGAATATCCCATATCCGTATTTTTATATAAATAGATATTTCCTCATTAAATCTTACTCTTTTTCTATTTTTCAGGATTGTAGGAATAGATTCCATCCTTTCAAAAAACTACTCATCAGGACCATCCGGTAAGTATAATATGTTGTTAAAGTCATTCTGATTCAAATTATACTAGGACGTATGTCCCAGGTCATAATTAGAGAATCTCACAAAAATTAAGCATAGCTATTGTTCTCATTTAGCCCTTTAGGGTATACACTGTCCATTAAAAAGGTCATCTTAGCTTAAATTTTTAATAATTCTTTATCTATATTTCCTCCATGAATCCCCATTTGAATATGTTTCATCCCAAATGCTTTCATTAGATTAGGATTGCTGTCATGAAATTTATAGAAATGTCTAGCTACAGATGTTAGTGGTTTAAATTTTACTAGGTCTTGACTGGCATTTCTAATTGTACCTGCATGTTCCAGAATTCTTATTTTTAATGTTCTTGATGTTTTCCCCACATATTTTTTACCACATGGGCACTCAAGTTGGTAAATTGTGCCCACTGTGGTACATGTGATATAGGATTGAATTGTCCATTTCTTATTATACTTGTCATAAAATCGTTGTTTCGGGATCATATACTTACAGGTCTTGCAATGGCCACATCCAAAGGATCCTTTTTTGTTATACTGATGTGCCCAGCTATAACGTGGCATCACAGCGCTATCTCTCACGCCACGCATGGCGCGCCACACACTATGCCATGAGTCGCGCCACAAAGAAAGTTTATTAGTGAAAAAAGTAATTACGTGTAATACAACATTTTGCCCACCAGATGTCACTTTTCCTAAACTACATAGCGCATGTGTCTGATTTCATTAAGTGTAATACAACATATTGCCCACCAGGTGTCACTTTTCCTAAACTACATAGCACATGCGTGTGATTTCATTACGTGTAATACAACATTTTGCCCACCAGGTGTCACTTTCCAATGTACCGTACGGTATGTTCTGTATCACCGGCCGATGATTGTTTGACAGAAGCTTAGACATTAGACTTTACAAACTACAGAACTCTAGTAATGGGTGAAGCATGTGGCCTAGCGGTCTAATGCCTAGTCTCACTGCTTCTCCTCTCTTCTTCTTCCATGGGTTCGAGACCTTGAAAATACAAAATGTTTTTTTAATTTATTTTTTAAATCTTCACTTAAAATATTCAGTATTCAATACAGTACATGTGGAGCGCATGTCTGCCCAGTGCTTCGGGAGTCAAACAGCGAAACTAGGATTTTTATTATTGTACATACAGTACTGTACCTTAGAACGCAAACTTGCGTCAATGCCGGCACTGACATGAACGCGGACATTATAGTGATTTATTATGACCATCAAGTGGCAATGGGCCCTGTTAAAGAGACTGGTTTCTGTATATCAAACTGACTGCGCGTTTAAACCACAAAATTGCGTCAATGTCTGCGCGTGCCCAGTGGTCAGATTTTAATCACAATGGAATGTGTGCCCCATGTCCAGTGGAGCCAAGCCATACATTAAGTAGCGCTATTTTATGGCGCATGCCCAGTTGTCTGTATTGCTAACAGTACTGTTGAATTTTCACACTAGTGCCATTCTACACTGTCCGAGACTTACAGTACCGCACAGTATACACAATAGTAAATTCATTACTACATAAGGTGCTACAGTAGTGGACTAACAGCAGTTTGTAGGGCAGATGCAGAGCGCAAACTTGCGTCAATTAAAATGCTGTCTTAGACTTGGTAACATTAGTAATATAATATGTTTAGTAACTGATAGTTGACTGTGTATAAGAGAGAGGTCTCTATAGTACAAACTGACTCGGCGTTTAAACCGCAAAATTGCGTCAATGTCAGCACAGTTTGCGTTGTGGTAACTTATAGCCAGTTCTGATGGGTTACGGTACAAATAGGATCTCTGGCTTGTGCCCAGTGGCGGGGTTGCAATGCATTGCCAGTGGTGCTGTGCCATAGCCATACCCTTGTAGCGCTATGGCTATGTACTGTAAGCCATGGCGTACAGTATGGAATATCATACTGTACAGTACCAGGTCATGATTCACACACAGTGAAAGTGTGTTATTATTACACTGACTGTGTAATAATAATATTAAAAATAAAAAGTGTAACCTCGACTGTCTAATAATAATGAAAAGCTTCATTATTAAGCTTCCTGGTTTCGAACCCGTCTGCAATGTAGAAGTTCGATTTCTTACCTCTACGCTACAGACGCCTGAGTACTGTACTTCATCGTATGGTACTGTAGATGTCACATAAAGTACTGTAGAGGACTAGGAGAGACTTGTGAGCAAGGGCTTAGGTGATCCGTCTTGCTTACACTTCTCTCCTTATGTTCGAGACCTTTATAATTTAATTTATTTTTTTAATGTTCACTATAGTACTGTAGTTCAGTCTTGTTATCCAACCCTTACAAAAATCAATCTATTGTACTGTAGATGTGCCCAGCTACAGTACTGTAGTTTGTTGCTCCATACGGTACGCCATACAGTATACCGCATTGTTGCGCGCTACACTGTGGCGTATTGAGTCTCATAGCACTGCGCATGCCCAGTTGTCTGTATTATATGGTACTTATAACTGTAGTTGTAAGTACAATATGGTAGACATTGTAGTGATTCCCTGACTCTAGGAAGTACAGTACAGTAGATGCAGTAGTCTAGGGGGCTAATGCCTAGCCCTACTGCATCTACCATTTTCTTGTCCCGCTGGTTCGAGACCTTTAAAGTACATACTGTATACGGTAATTTTATTTTGTTTTAAATCTTCACTAATACAGTACATTATCCAGAAATTCTGGTATTTCTATGCCACAGTACTTTGACCAAAAAGTCTAACCTTGTTAATAAAAAATAAAAAGTGTAACCTTTCAAGCTTCGAACCCGCAAAAGGGTTGTACAGGCAGCGTAATGTATTGGTTTGATTATTTACCATTATACTACAGCCGCCTGCAATACCAAGTTTGCACCTGGCTTGAGTGTTTCCTACAATACTGTACGTCATCGTATCTCAGGCGCATACCCAGATCTACTGTATACCCATTTAGCGCTTTTTTTTTTTTTACTAAACTCAGTACATTTTATATATTAGGGGGTAAATGTACTAAGATGGTAGTGCTTATTAAGTGATGTTGCCCATAGCAACCAATCTGATTCCAGGTATTACTGTACAGTATCTTCTAGAAGGTTTTACTGTAGATAAATGCTAAGTACAGTAGAATCTGATTGGATGCTATGGGCAACATACAGTACAGTAACTTCTTAAATAGAACTCCCATCTTAGTAAATTTACCCCTACAAGTTTCACTTTTTCCCCCCAATTTTTTTTCTTCCGCCCCCCAAAATGAAAGTGAATTTTTAGTGTGTTCTGACTTTTTTTTTAAAAAAGTTACGCAGTTTACAGTACCTTTAGGGGACGTTGAAGGCTTCCCGCAACATTGCACCCCAATTCACCAAATTTTTCCGCCTGCTATTCATACAGTAGGCGAAACTTTTTAACATACTGTCTTACTGTACATTGCATTGACTTCCCGCCTACAGTAGGCAGAAAAGCTTTCAAATTGAATACAGCGATAATTTTACGCCTGGCAAAATTACGTAATCTCCCAAACAGTTTTTAGCCAATCCCGTGTTTTTGCTCCAATGGGTGAAAGTGTGCCAACCAATGTTCTCCCAACTGTCATCTCACAGGCTGTGTTTGAAAAATGACAGTTGGGAGCTGATTGACTGACACTTTATAACTTTTTTATCACTTCTCACTGTCTAACACTGCTTAGTACAGTAAATAGACCCCCTTGGAGTGAAAAGACGAGACCGGCTAAAAACAGTAAATAGACCACCCCAAAATTGAAAACGTCCCTCAGTGTATACAGTACTGTATGTCTACTGTACTGTATTCTACTGTAAGTGCCGGGCAGCTGTGAAATCACTGTGATGGGCAACAGGGATACTGTACAGTATATGACTGTGGGCGTCAACCCCCATCTGCCGGCGCGCCCCTGGTGAGTGAAATCCTGGCAAATAGGACGATACACCCCTGCATCTGTGTGTTATTGACTTTTTGTACAGTACCTTTTTAATGACAGATGCACGTGTTGGGTCTCAGGCGCACTTAAAGACTGAATTACATACAGTACAAACACCAATTGTATAAATTAATAACAATTTTTATTTAACCTACAGTAACATGCTTTACAGAGGGGGGGGGCGGGGGAACTTGTTTAGCTTTCCACTCCTGTAGTCCTCTACTGTCACACGCTTCTTTCTTCTGCCGCTGGCATGTCCTGGAGTTCCAAGCTGGACACGGACATGACTACTGTACAGTACCTACAGTAGGAGGAAAGAGATGATGTGAGAACAGTCCTTCCTCAATGCCGACCGATACGCCCTACTGGACCGAGGACTACACAAAAAGAGTTGGCTTTTAATTTAAAATCATCACTGGCACTTTTGGCCTCAGATTCAGAGTTTCACCTATACCAGGTGCAGACTCTACCGTGCATCAGAGTGCAAGGTTCACTGTACGCCCTGAAGAAAGGAGGATAGGCAGAGACAAACAGACAGTAAAAGACAGACACACAGGTTCGCACCGGAGATGCTCTTGTTCTTCATCCTGCTTGATCCCACACACCCTGTACTGTAGGAGAGAGAATCCGCTGTGCAGGGCCCTTCCCTGCTCTAACAGTGTCACACTAATCCACTTCTCCACATTAATATATGCCCTAACTAACCAGACTAATAATTTTATTAATAACTACAGTAATTTTTATTATACTGTAATTAAGCCTGGTGGTGAAATACTGTAAGCAGTGCCCCTAGGCCCACAGCCCATAATATAACGATAAAAAAAAAAAATACATGAAACAAGACAGTATTTGGGTGCCCCAGATGGAGGTGAACACCAGCTGTGTGAATACGATAACAGAGCACTAACATTACCAAAAATCTCACCTTATCCTGATGTCGAAGGGACCGCCACTCTAACCATACAGTAGATGTACAGTAGAAGCCTGTCTCTCAAGTCACGGTGCACCCACTACTGTATGTCTGCAACTATGGATGTGGATGTTGAAGCAGCCACTACTACTGTACTGTATATGAACTAAAGGAACTTGAAAACTTGAAACATCTGCATTACAAATGGCAACATCAAGCGCAGTAGCAGAAAGTGGCAGCTGCAGCACAATCTGTGATGATGCCAATGTGTGCCTTGGAACAGGGGTCAATGTAGGTGTAAGGAAAAGAGGAAAAGTATGAAGTACAGTACATAAGGTACAGTAAGGGAAAGTTATTGTAGACAAAGAGCTTATAAAATAAATTAGGAGAATACTGTATAATGTAGGGACAGAAAGCACAACCACAATACTGTACATACAGTATGGACACAGTGTACAGTACTTAGCAGTCCGGATCACAAACTGAAAAGAGGAAGTTAAACCCCTCCTCCACATTACAAATTATATACAGTACAGTATAAGCTACATAGCAGTTGCTTGACCATTTCTTTCGATGACAACTGGTAAGACTCTATGGAGATGATCAATATAATTGTTACACTGGGCACGTGTCAATACTGTTCTCCAAAACTTCATTATCCCATCCAAAAGTTCCTGTTTAGTTGTTGGTTTCACATCAGACCTGATGAACCTCTTCAACTGGGCCCAGACCATTTCTGTCACGCTTGGCGCTGGGGGAGTGGAAACTCTGGGTCCGGGTTGCGGGAGGAAACGAAGGCGAGGGGCCTGGATATATGTTCTCCTCATCCACAGCTCTCGAGTGTTGACGAGACCTGGGCAATGGTGCGGAGTCTAACCCACAGGATGGTGTTCGCCAGTGACCCCTCCAATCGGGATTTGGGCTTAGCTGCACCCTGTGAGCAGGTCGCGGTCCTTTGACCAGGTACCCGAGCTCAGTGGGAATTGGAGACACAAATAACCGTGGCCCTAATAAGAGATGCCTAAGGTTTAAGGCACTGTGGAGTGATCCACAAACAACGTAAAGAAGTCTGGCAATACTGTAGCACAAAGTTCACTAGTGACACGTTTAACACACAGGCAGATATGGTAATTCACTGTTGTATGAAATTCACTAGAGGCTCGTTAGCACACAGGCAGCTGGTAATTAACTGTTGCACCTGGTTCACTAGAGACTTGTTTAGCACACAGGCAGATGGTAATACACTGTTGCAAGAAGTTCACTAGAGACACGTTTAGCACACAGGCAGATGGTAATTCACTGTTGCACAAGGTTCACTAGAGACACGTTTAGCACACAGGCAGATGGTAATACACTGTTGCAAGAAGTTCACTAGAGACACGTTTAGCACACAGGCAGATGGTAACTCACTGTTGCACAGGGATCACAGTAACGTCTTGGCACACAGGCAGAGATGGAATACACTGTAGAGGAAATAGAATGCCAGGAACCTGGACCGGAACTCAACTAGGGACTAGGAGACAACCGTTGTTCAGGCAGTTTGCAGAAAGGTGGAAGCAGGCTATATACCCCACAGAACCCTTTGATAGGTGCACAGCGATCAGCTGACGCTCACCTATCCCAGGCCAGAAGTACAGTCACATGGGCCGACTGACATGGCGGCGCCCATGCCAGGAACCCCGAGTCCAGACACCGGACCGCCCGCAGTCCCCTACGCACGGGGAGAATGCTCAGCGTCCTCTCAGCCACCGCGCCAGCTGCCCGACCGCCCGGGAGATCAAAGGAAGCCGGCGAGGAGGTAAGGCTGCGCTGATCCCCGGCAGAGCCCTGACAATTTCAATGGGATTCATGTCCGGTGACCTACAGGTAAGTAAAAAAAAAATATTCAGTCACAGTACTGTACTTTAGTAAAAAGTGTACTAGAATAATTACTGCTTGGTACTGTACATACTTTTTGGTACAATAAACAGTTAATACAGTACTATAGGACAATACTCACTCTGGTGGTGTGCGTTCCCAATTTATCCCTCTCTCTTCCATGAATTTTGCTGAAGCTGAATGTTTGGGATCATTATCCTGGAATAATCGATGTCCTGATGGGAAGCATTTTCTCACAAATGGCACCATACAGCAATCTACTATTTTTTCTTGGAAGAAGGTCTTATCCATGATGCCTAAAGAGATGAGAAATTTTCAGTAACAAGCATACACTGTACAGGACTGTAAATAATTTTTAGAACAAGCATTACTGTACTGCACCTTCAAAAATATAGATCGGTCCTACACCCCAACGAGATATACCTCCCCATACATGGACTTTTAACGGATGCTTCGGACGTGGTTTAAGTGAGAGATGTGCACGGTGTCGGAAGGACAGTCTTGAGAACCTCTCGAGAGAAACCGAAGTTTCATCTGTGAAAATTACGTCATTAAAATTCTCTCCACTATCTATCCACCGTCGTGCTTGTTCAACTCTCTTTACTTTATTAACATCCCTGATCATGGGATTTATCCTGTGAAATAAAAACAAGTTTTAGTTTACTGTCATGTAAAATCAGTGCATTATTAATATACAGTATATATATTTTACAGTATGTACAGTACCTTGTAGGGCCAAAAGTCCATCCCAGTTCCTTACGCATCCGTTTGATGCTGGAACAGGAGATGTCCAGGTCACATTCTGCTTTTAGAATACGTTTGATTTGCAAAGCTGTACGCTCATCATCCTCACAAGTCAATTTGTGCACAATCTTTTTGACGCTCCTACGGTAGAACACATACAGAGCATATAGCAATTATTGGACAGTTAGTGTTGAAATTGGAACACAATACAGTACCAATCTAGCAACATACAGTATACTGTAATAAAAAAAGGTTGATGTAAAGTACCTACCATGTGCATTTAGAAGGAAATCTATATCTGGTCCGCGTTCTCTCAACTGCATGATAGCGCACAGTCTGTAAACTAACAAGAACACCACACTCTTTCAGCCAGGCATGGATCTGTCGTGTTGTTTTGTGTTCTTTTTTCATGCTTGCAATTATCTTGCTGATGGCTTTGCTGATTTTTGCCATATTTGACGACAAAATCTGTGTAAAGAACAAGAGAAATACGTTACAGTACTGTTGCTGAGTATACAGACTGAGTACAGTATACAGTACATAATTTAATGTTCAGTATCTTAAACACAGGGGGGTATTACATTCTTACTGTACATCAGCCATAACATGTACAGTATAACCACCTAGTAAATTTCATTTTGCAGGCTGTGTTTAATAAATGATAGTTTTGAGCTAATTTAATTTAATCTCACATCAAGCTTTCATACAGTATGCCCCTAAATACGCAAATATGCATCTACCGTATGAAGGAGACAAACAGGACAATAAACACAGCAATATTGCGACTGAAACTAAAATGGCCGCCGAGCAAAACAAGATGGCGACGGTCACTCACGGGAGACTATGAGGGGCAGTGGGAGGCTAGGGAACGATCGTTGTGTGTGTGATAGTTACTCCATACACAAATAAGCCTCTACGGGGATGTGTGAAGGACGGGGCATACCGAGGTAGCGGCACGATAAACACAGCAATATTGCCACTGAAACTAAAATGGCTGCCGAGCAAAACAAAACGGTACCGTATATGCATTGAAAACTCGCTGCGCAAATCAGCGTCTAACACAGCAAACTGCAAAATGACCGTGAACCTAGCAAGCTCCCATACTTACAGTACCAGCGGGTTGATACTGTAGGAAACACCTGTAGAAGCTCAGGGTACTCAGGGTACAGCAATCAGCAGCAACAACAACAGCGGCTTACAGTAGAAGTCAGGCAGCGTTGCAGGTAGTAGTAGTAGTAGTAGTAGTAGTAGTAGTAGTAGTAGTATCTCAAGGGTTCGTACTGTTGATACGTGCCGATGAGACAATCCGAGCAGCAAGTCCGTACAGTTAAGTAGCAGATTCACAATGTGGATAGCTAGTGCGGTCTGAGACGCTCTTTTATGCTACCAGAGACAAAAGAATTCCTTCCCGCAGAAAATCTGGCTGCTGATTGGTGTATTTGAAAAATGCACTTCCTTGTGGTCCAATGGCATGGCAGAGTTTCGGCGGCAAGGTTTTCTTTGTCTCTGGTAGCATAAAAGAGCGTCTCAGACCACACTAGCTATCCACACTGTGAATCTGCTACTTAACTGTACGGATTTGCTGCTCGGATTGTCTCATCGGCACGTATCAACAGTACGAAGCCTTGAGATACTGTACTACTACCTGCAACGCTGCCTGACTTCTAAGTCGCTGTTGTTTCTGCTCATTACCGTGATCTACCTCTGCAACTCTGCCTGACTTCCGAGTCACCTTTGTTGCTGTACCGTGAGCTTCTACAGCTGTTTCCTACAGTATCAACTCGTTGGTACTGTAAGTACGGTAGCTTGCTATGTTTTTGCAGTATGCTGTGTTAGACGCTGATTTGCGTAGCGAGGTGTTGTGTTTATCGTCCCGCTGCCTCGGTATGCCCCGTCCTTCACCCATCCCCGTAGAGGCTTACTTGTGAATCCAGTAACTATCACACACACATACCGATCGTTCCTAGCCTCCCGTTGCCCCTCATAGTTTCCCGTGACTGACCGCCGCCATCTTGTTTTGCTCGGCGGCCATTTTTGTTTCATTCGCAATATTGCTGTGTTTATCGTCCCGCTGCCTCGGTATGCCCCGTCCTTCACCCATCCCCGTAGAGGCTTACTTGTGAATCCAGTAACTATCACACACACATACAACGATCGTTCCTAGCCTCCCGTTGCCCCTCATAGTTTCCCGTGACTGACCGCCACCATCTTGTTTTGCTCGGCGGCCATTTTTGTTTCATTCGCAATATTGCTGTGTTTATCGTCCCGCTGCCTCGGTATGCCCCGTCCTTCACCCATCCCCGTAGAGGCTTACTTGTGAATCCAGTAACTATCACACACACATACCGATCATTCCTAGCCTCCCGTTGCCCCTCATAGTTTCCCGTGACTGGCCGCCGCCATCTTGTTTTGCTCGGCGGCCATTTTTGTTTCAGTCGCAATATTGCTGTGTTTATCGTCCCGCTGCCTCGGTATGCCCCATCCTTCACCCATCGCCGTAGAGGCTTACTTGTGAATCCAGTAACTATCACACACACATACCGATTGTTCCTAGCCTCCCGTTGCCCCTCATAGTTTCCCGTGACTGACCGCCGCCATCTTGTTTTGCTCGGCGGCCATTTTTGTTTCAGTCACAATATTGCTGTGTTTATAGTCCCGCTGCCTCGGTATGCCCCGTCCTTCACCCATCCCGTAGAGGCTTACTTGTGAATCCAGTAACTATCAGACACACATACCGATCGTTCCTAGCCTCCCGTTGCCCCTCATAGTTTCCCATGACTGACCGCCGCCATCTTGTTTTGCTCGGTGGCCATTTTTGTTTCAGTCGCAATATTGCTGTGTTTATCGTCCCGCTGTCTCGGTATGCCCCGTCCTTCACCCATCCCCGTAGAGGCTTACTTGTGAATCCAGTAACTATCACACACACATACCGATCGTTCCTAGCATCCCGTTGCCCCTCATAGTTTCCCATGACTGACTGCCGCCATCTTGTTTTGCTCGGCGGCCATTTTTGTTTCAGTCGCAATATTGCTGTGTTTAACGTGTGTTTGCATTATTGTACCACTTTGCAAATTTAACTTTGAGACTAATGGTTTTAATGGTCATGTACACACTAAGTTTTGATTTATGTTATAAAAATAGCAAATTTGGCGCTGTACTTTACAGTACTGTACTGTATATCAGTTGAGATATTCACACATTTTATTACTGTTGAGCTGACACCTACTGTACCTTACCGTACAGTATATAATTAGGGAGTGTTTTTTATACACCTGTATTTATCATATTTATTATCTTGTGCCTCTATACAATCTCACAATAGTGGTTAGTGCTTTAACAGTTTTAGCGCTGTGTAATCTCCTATATTTACTAGGGGTGTGCACCGGCCACTTTTCGTGTTTTGTGTTTTGGTTTTGGATCTGGATCTTTCTTCGTGTTTTGGATCTGGATTGGTTTTGCCAAAACCACCCTTCCGTGTTTTGGGTTCTGGGTTTTGTGTTTTGGATCTGTATTTTTTTGAAAAAAAGCATAAAAACAGCTAAAATCACAGAATTTGTAGGTTTTTCTGCTCCTATGCTATTATTAACCTCAATAACCTTAATTTCCACTCATTTCCAGTCTATTCTGAACACCTCACACCTCACAATAGTGTTTTCATGTCCAAAAGGTTGCACCGAGGTAGCTGGATGACTATGCTAAGCGACACGAGTGGGCGGCACAAACACGTGACCCATCTAGGAGTGACACTGCAGTGGCAGACAGGATGGCAGTTAGAAAAACTAGGCCCCAAACTGTACATAATGCAAAGAAAAAAAAGAAGTGCAAGATGGAATTGTCCTTGGGCCCTCCCACCCACCCTTATGTTGTATAAACAGGACATGCACACTTTAACAAATCAATCATTTCAGCGCCAGGGTCTGCCACACAACTGTGGCTGAAATGATTGGTTCGTTTGGGCCCCCACAAAACAAGCTGGCAATTAATGTGTCCCTGCACAAACTGGCTCTACGGAGGCAAGATGTCATCCTCATCCTCCTCATCCACCGATTCCTCACCCTCTTCAGTGTGTACATCCTCATCCTCACAAAGTATTAACTCGTCCCCACTTGAATCCACCACCACAGGTCCCTCTGTACCTTCTGGAGGCTGGTCTCCCTGGAAGAGCTGATAATTCATTTTGATGAACATCATCTTCTCCACATTCTGTGGAAGCAACCTCCTACGCCTTTCGCTGACAAGGTTCCCGGCTGCACTAAACACTCTTTCGGAGTACACACTGGAGGGGGGGCAACTCAGGTAAAATAGAGCCAGCTTGTACAGGGGCCTCCAAATTGCCTCTTTTTCCTGCCAGTACAGGTATGGACTGTCTGACATGCCTACTTGGATGCTGTCACCGATGTAATCCTCCACCATTCTGTCAATGGTGACAGTATCATATGCAGTGACAGTAGACATGTCCGAAATTGTTGCCAGGTCCTTCAGTCCGGACCAGATGTCCAAACTTGGTCCTGCCTGCCCTGCATCACCGCCAGCGGGTTGCTTAGGATACCTAAGTTTTTTCCTGGCAGCCCCAGTTGCGGGAGAAAATGAAGAAGGAGCCGTTGACGTGTCACGTTCCGCTTCAGCTGACAGTGTGTTCACCAGCAGGTCTTTGCACCTCTGCAGGCTTGTGTCGGCCGGAAAGAGAGACACCACATAGGCTTTAAACCTAGGATCAAGCTCGGTGGCCAAAATGTAGTGGTCTGATTTCAACAGATTGACCACCCTGGAATCCTGGCAAAGCGAATGAAGGGCTTCATCCACAAGTCCCACATGCCGAGCGGAATCGCTCCGTCTTAGCTCCTCCTTCACTTTCTCCAGCTGCTTCTGCAAAAGCCTGATGAGGGGAATGACCTGACTCAAGCTGGCTGTGTCTGAACTGACTTCACGTGTGGCAAGTTCGAAGGGCTGGAGAACCTTGCACAACACGGAAATCATTCTCCACTGTGCTTGAGTCAGGTGCATACCCCCTCCTTTGCCTATGTCATAGGTGGATGTATAGGCTTGTATGGCCTTTTGCTGCTCCTCCATCCTCTGAAGCATATAGAGGGTTGAGTTCCACCGCGTCACAACCTCTTGCTTCAGGTGATGGCGGGGCAGGTTCAAGAGTGTTTGCTGGCGCTCCAGTCTTCGGCATACAGTCGCTGAATGGCGAAAGTGGCCAGAAATTTTTCGGGCCACCCAAAGCGTCTCCTGCACGCCCCTGTCGCTTTTCAGAAAATTCTGCACCACCAAGTTTATTGTGTGAGCAAAACATGGGACGTGCTGGAATTTGCCCAGATGTAATGCCCGCACAATAGTGGTGGCGTTGTCAGATATCACAAATCCCCAGGAGAGTCTAAGTGGGGTAAGCCACTGGGCGATGATTTCCCTCAGTTTCTCTAAGAGGTTGTCGGCGGTGTGCCTCTTACTGAAACCGGTGATACACAGCGTAGCCTGCCTTGTAACGAGCTGGCGTTTCTGAGATGCTGCTACTGGTGACGCTGCTGCTGTTGCTGCGTAAGGTGATACATCTACCCAGTGGGCTGTCACAGTCATATAGTCCTTAGTCTGCCCTGTTCCACTTGTCCACATGTCCGTGGTTAAGTGGACATTGTGTACAACGGCATTTTTCAGGACACTGAGGACACTTTTTCTGACGTTTCTGTACAGTCTCGGTATCGCCTGCCTAGTGAAGTGGAATCTAGACGGGATTTGGAACCGGGGACACACTACCTCCATCAATTGTCTAAATCCCACTGCACTAATGGTGGATACCGGACGCACGTCTAACACCAACATAGCAGTCAAGGCCTCAGTTATACGTTTTGCTTCAGGATGACTGCTGTCGTACTTCATCCTCCTCGCTAAGGACTGTTGGAGGGTCAATTGTTTAGTAAAAGTAGTGGTGTTCCTACTTCCTCTCTGGGATGATGAACGACTCCCAGCAGCAGCAACAGCAGCAGCGGCAGCAGTAGGCGTAGCAATGCAGGATCCTCCAGAGGAATCCCGGATAGGAGAGTCAGTCATGCCAGTGACATGGCCTGCAGGACTACTTCCGATCCTGACTAAGGAGGAAATTGACGAGGAGGGAGTTGACGGTGTGGTTTGCAGGCGCTTGGATACAACAGGACAACGGGATTTAGGTGTCCCTGGACTGCTTACGGTCTTAGCCAAAGTTTCTGAACTTGACAGTAACTTTTTATGAACGCGCTGCAGGTGCCGTATAAGGGAGGATGTTCCTAGGTGGTTGACGTCCCTACCCCTACTTATTTCACCTTTACATATGGTACATATGGCAAGACAGTTGTTGTCCGGATTTGGATAGAAATATTGCCAGACCAAAGAGGTGGAATGTTTGGTCTTCTGCCCAGGCATGACCGTGATGGGCTTTTTCATCCCACGGACAACAACTGTCTCCCCCGCAGCCTGATTTAAACAAACCACATCACCATCAGAATCCTCCTCGCCAACTTCCTCCTCAGCGCCAGCTACACCAGTATCCTCATCCTGTTGTACTTCAACAGTGACATCTTCAATTTGCATATCAGCAAGTGGACTGTGGGTGCTCCTTTCAGCACTTGCAGGGGGCGTGCAAATGGTGGAAAGAGCCACCTCTTCCCGTCCAGTGCTGGGAAGGTCAGGCATCGCAACCACCACCACACTTGGACTCTCCTTGGGGATTTGTGATATCTTCTTAGAAAGCACAGTTCTTCGCTGTGCTTTTGCCAGCTTAACTCTTTTGATTTTTTTAGTGGGAGGAGGGCTTCCATCGTCATGTGAAGCTGAACCACTAGACATGAACATACTAGGGATCGACCTTAGCCGTTCCTTGCCACTCCGTGTCGTAAATGGCATATTGGCAAGTTTACATTTCTCTTCAGCTGATTTAAATGTCTTTTTCAAGGTCATTTTCCTGAACTTTGCCATTTGGGATTGTATGTGCCCTCTACTATGACATTGGGCATCGGCCTTGGCAGACGACGTTGATGGCATGTTATCGTCTATGTCATGACTAGTGGCAGCAGCTTCAGCACTAGGAGGAAGTGGTTCTTGATCTTTCTCTATTTTATTTTTATCGGAGAAAGTTTGGTCCTCCATTTATGTTATATCGATTTGATATATACGTGCGGCTAAACACAGAAAATAATTTTTTTTTTGGTTTGGACTGGAGTGTACTTTGGGGGTTACAGCACCCTTTAACGGTCAAGCCAGCCGGCCCTTTACTTATGACACAGGCGCACTCTTGGCACTACTTTGTTGATGCACGTGCGGCTACTGCGCACACAATTCACAAACACAGAAAATAATTTTTTTTTGGTTTGGACTGGAGTGTACTTTCGGGGGTTACAGCACCCTTAACGGTCAAGCCAGCCGGCCCTTTACTTATGACACAGGCGCACGCTTGGCACTACTTTGTTGATGCACGTGCGGCTACTGCGCACACAATTCACAAACACAGAAAATAATTTTTTTTTGGTTTGGACTGGAGTGTACTTTCGGGGGTTACAGCACCCTTTAACGGTCAAGCCAGCCGGCCCTTTACTTATGACACAGGCGCACGCTTGGCACTACTTTGTTGATGCACGTGCGGCTACTGCGCACACAATTCACAAACACAGAAAATAATTTTTTTTTGGTTTGGACTGGAGTGTACTTTCGGGGGTTACAGCACCCTTTAATGGTCAAGCCAGCCGGCCCTTTACTTATGACACAGGCGCACGCTTGGCACTACTTTGTTGATGCACGTGCGGCTACTGCGCACACAATTCACAAACACAGAAAATAATTTTTTTTTTGGTTTGGACTGGAGTGTACTTTGGGGGTTACAGCACCCTTTAACGGTCAAGCCAGCCGGCCCTTTACTTATGACACAGGCGCACGCTTGGCACTACTTTGTTGATGCACGTGCGGCTACTGCGCACACAATTCACAAACACAGAAAATAATTTTTTTTTGGTTTGGACTGGAGTGTACTTTCGGGGGTTACAGCACCCTTTAACGGTCAAGCCAGCCGGCCCTTTACTTATGACACAGGCGCACGCTTGGCACTACTTTGTTGATGCACGTGCGGCTACTGCGCACACAATTCACAAACACAGAAAATAATTTTTTTTTGGTTTGGACTGGAGTGTACTTTCGGGGGTTACAGCACCCTTTAACGGTCAAGCCAGCCGGCCCTTTACTTATGACACAGGTGCACGCTTGGCACTACTTTGTTGATGCACGTGCGGCTACTGCGCACACAATTCACAAACACAGAAAATAATTTTTTTTTTGGTTTGGACTGGAGTGTACTTTCGGGGGTTACAGCACCCTTAACGGTCAAGCCAGTCGGCCCTTTACTTATGACACAGGCGCACGCTTGGCACTACTTTGTTGATGCACGTGCGGCTACTGCGCACACAATTCACAAACACAGAAAATAATTTTTTTTTGGTTTGGACTGGAGTGTACTTTCGGGGGTTACAGCACCCTTTAACGGTCAAGCCAGCCGGCCCTTTACTTATGACACAGGCGCACGCTTGGCACTACTTTGTTGCTGCACGTGCGGCTACTGCGCACACAATTCACAAACACAGAAAATATATTATTTTTTTAGCACTTGGGGGGAGCACCCCTGATGGACAGAGCACCCCCTGGACAACACTACAGCACTCCTTTAGGACTGGGACACTGCACAGGACTTTGGAGTGGACACAGCGCCTATGGAGAACTGACTGCACAACACAGTCCAGCCAGCCCCTATGGACTTTGAAGTAGTGGACACAGCCCCTATTAACAACAGCAGCACAGCACAACACAGCCAGCCCCTATGGACTTTGAAGTAGTGGACAACAGCAGCACTACACTACACTACACTACACAGCCCTAACTCCCACCCTCCCTCTTCACTGTCCACAGCCGAGTGAGAAAATGGCGCCGACGCGGGTACCTTATATAGGATCCAAAACCCGCGAGACTCGGAAGGCGGGATGATGACGTTTTGCCTCGATTTCAGATCCGAGTCAGGCGGGAAAAGTCGAGCCTGACTCGGATCGGACTCGGATCGGGGGGGGCTCGGGGGGGTTCGGATTTCAGAAATCCGAACTCGCTCACCCCTAATATTTACCTGTATATACTGTATAACACACGCACAGTCTTAGGAGACAGAAAGAGTACTGTAATTGTGCACAAGGCTGAGACCGCATATGCGATGTCGCATGTTTGCGTTTTGCGGTTTTTGGGCGCACAGTATGTGATGCAGAGCCCTGTCTCACATTCTAGACAGTAGATTCACTAACAGTTTCTGCAGTTATGAAATCACTATTCTGTGGTGCTAAATTGTACGGCACCGTCAGTTTTGAATATTCAGTACAGGCACATTCATAGCGGCACACTAGTTGTCCTAGCAGACGGGGGATGGTGTCCTTGGCAATGGTGACAATTCGTAGCATTTTTCAGGACACTGAAAGAGCTGACAGCAGAGCTGACTGCTTACAGTAAATGGATTAACAAAGCTTCCTTTATTATGGTAATGTGAGGCTCTTGGCTTGCTTTGGGGGAAGGGACCTGATGCACTGTGTATGACTCTTGGCCCACTGGGCATGCGCCAGAAATCCCATCGCAACCCTCCTACTGGGCATGCGCCCGCCAGAGATGGAAATGCAACAGCATTACAGTAGAGTACAAATACTGTACCAACTGCAGTAATACAGCCAACTGCGCATGCTCAGTGATAGCATAGTGCTACATGGCGTATGGCTTGGCACCACAGATCCCATTGTACCCCCTCCATTTCTAATCCATCGCAGATGGCTGACAGCCACCATAGCGCCAACCGTGTAATACAGAGAGCTCTCTCTCATACAGATCCCACTACTACCGTACTTAGTGTGCAAGGTTGGAGCAGCATCACCATTGTCATCAGTTTGCGATGCAACGCTATTTTGCACAGCAAACGCACAGTCAGCTTTGAACACAGAGCGCTCTCTCACAGACGGAAACCACTCTCAGACACAGTCCAAGGGACGTAGCCATAGTGCACAAGGCTGAGACCGCATATGCGTTGTCGCATGTTTGCGTTTTGCGGTTTTTGGGCGCACAGTATGTGATCTCACATTTTAGACAGTAGATTCACTAACAGTTTCTGCAGTTATGAAATCACTATTCTGTGGTGCTAAATTGTACGGCACCGTCAGTTTGCAGATGCAGAGCCCTGTCAGCCACCATAGCCACAGTATGAAATCACTATTCAGTGAAATACAGTACAGTACAGAGCCATCTCTGGGCACTACAGATCCCATTGTAAACCCTCCACTGGGCATGCGAATGAAATCCGATTGACGAAAGCGCAGACATTGACGAAAGTTTTGCACTTTTGAAACACACAATCTGTTTGTAATGTCTTACTTTTAAGCAGCCTTTTAAACAACAACACTATAGCCTTTTAAACAAGTTTCACTATAGTGTCCAGAGCAGACAGTGACAAAAAAAATATATATACAGTACGGTATATTCTTTTCCAGGGATCGAACCCCGGACCATAATTCTACCAAAGTGATCACCTAACCACTAGCCCACACGACAGCTACAGTGAACCACAGAGAGTGGCCTCATCCTTGTGCACTCCTCCCGCTGCTGTTTTTTAATAAAAAAAAAAAATATGTCATACTGTAATGCATCCCATATCAGTGAAAGCTGTGCGTGCATCTCATTATTCTACAGTATCGGTTATACCGTGACAACAACTCCGGCAACTTCTCTACTATTCAGTTACTGCACCGTACCGTATGTACAATACAGTATGTGCAGTGATTTGCATCCTGTTATAAGATGTTACGTACAGTACGGTACAGTACTATATACTGTATATGTATATTATGCGACATTAAAAATACAGTATGGGTTGTGCGCTCATGCAAATGCTGTGAATATGATAGACATTCAGTACAGTGGAGCACTCACCACCCAGCGGTTAAGCACTATATTACATGCAATTACAAAAGTGGAGCACTCGCCACCCAGCGGTTAAGCAATGTATTACATGCCGTAGCATATCATTCGTTGAAGAATACCACGGTATTCCACAAGTCCATGGCGCGACTCAGAGGCCTGCACGCCACGCCACAAGTCCATGGCGCGACTCACGCCACGCCATGAGCAACAAAATAGCTGGGCAGATCTGTACAATGATTTTTTTGTTGTACTTAGATGACTATGAACTAATCTATCTTTAATATTATGAGACCTCCTCCAACTGGTCTGTACTCTTGGAGGTAAGATCATTGATAGATCATTATCAGTTGACAATATTGGCCAATGTTTCTGGAGAATGTTGTTTATTTCTCTCCAGCGTACATTAAATGTCCCAATAGATCTCACTGTGTCATCTTGATGTTTTTTCTCCTTTGGTTTCAAAAGTGAATCTCTTGAATACTTTTCAGTTTCTCTTGTTGTTTTCTTAATTAGTCTATTACTGTACCCCCTTTCTCTAAGTCTGTTACACAGTTATTGTTGTCTCACTATTTGTGATTCCATAGTGGAACAATTTCTTTTAGTACGTAGCATTTCTCCTTTCGGAATAGCTCGAATAGTGGCAGATAGATGAGAACTAGCGGAGTGTGAGATACTGTTGGTAGCAGTGTCTTTTCTAAACATATCGGTCATGATACGACCAGATTCCTCAATTCGTATTATTAAGTCTAGAAAGTGTATCTCTTCTTGACTCATGGTATATGTCAACCTAAGGTTAAGATCATTTGTATTCAAATCTGTATTTTGTATTCAGCATCTGCTACATATATATATATATATATATATATATATAGTGATATATTTTTATATATTATTAATTAACAATATATTAATGTCCATATCAAGAATATCGATATAGATTATGATGAAATAAAACTGGATCAAAAGATTATTAGGAAGAAGTATGAGATGTATGCAATAATAAGGGCAAAGCTTTACTATATAAGGGAGTAGTAGCTATAACTATACCATTACGTTATCCAACGCTAGCCCCATTCATAATGATGGAAGCATGTAATTAGAATAGACTGCGGTGTGATTGGTGAAAAGGAACACACCTTCTATTTTCAATATCTGAGACTAACAATCATTGGCTCAAATGGAGAGCCTCTAAGGGAGATGAAAGGGAGCGCCGGATTGGTCGCGTTGTACACATGACCTTAAAATGGAGCGTGATTGGTCCTCCTGCATGAATAAATCTTGGGGCTGTAGAGGCAATCGACTTGCCTTGATAAAGCACATCACAGCGAAACGCGTGTCGGCACATTTGCTGTGTGCTCCTCGTAAATCTGATGTTTCAATTGTTTTATGTGTTTATATGTATACTGCATGTTATAAAAGCGGGTGTTGAAGATGTAATAACCCTGCGCGCTGAGTATAGCAGATTGGTGGTTTGAGATTATATCAGTTAACAGTGGATTGAAATAGCAACATTGTTGTCAATATATTCCATTTATACTGATTACAACCACACTGCTACTATGTATATGTAGAGGTTTGGTGACAAAACAACCTTCCAAAGCAGTAAAAGGAGTAGAAACACCTCCAATGTTGATACAATATCATGTAAGAATTCATTAGGGAATTAGGATTTTATACAATCCCTGATAAAAACCAGACCATCTTTATGCTTGCATTAGGTCTGGAAATAAAGTTTTATAACCCAGTGAATGAGTTAATTAATGGTATTGATAATATCAATATATGTAGTGACATATTATTGATATAATATATAATATTAAGCTATCATCTACAGATTTTTGAGAGGTTCTAATTGATTTATCTCCTTATATTAAACACATTATCTAACATAATAATACAGAGTAATAAAAGAGGACACACAGCGAAGGAAAATAAATTTTATTGCACATTTCTATTTCTATACACACTGTCTATTTTTCTATTATTTTAAAACCAATATTTAGCTGAATACCATTCCCTTTTGGGATTAGGCAATAATTTTTTAATGTATATCTAATAAAGTATATGATTTTAATATAAAGAAATTCAAAATATGTGCGCCGCGCTATAGACAAACCTTTCTTCTCTTTCGTTCTGCATATGTATTAATAAGGTATTTAGTACCATTTGTCTGTTGGCAGCACCCCCTACTAAAATATATATTATTATTTGAATATTAAATATGGGGTTACATCATGTAACTAATGAATGTGTGCGGATATAAGTCCCTTCCCATTAGTATTTTCTATTGACATCATCAATGCAAGAGATAGGTGTGGCACCATGCATGCGGCCAGTAAGGGGTGGGGGGAGAGGGGCTTTGGGCCAGCAGTCATTTGAATAGGATAGGATACATAGCAGGCTTGCCTACCCTCCCAATTTGGCAGGGAGCCTCACGAATATTGGGTGCTGCTACTGGCCCCCAGGAAAGGCAGGCAGGCCTCCCAGCAGCCGTCATCCCTCCCTACCCCCCCGGGAGAGTTAATATCAAAACCCCCGCAGCTGGGGGCCTGGTGACGCGATTCGCGAAGAATCGAGTCATTGTGGCCTCGCCCCTGCTTTACAACACCATTTATTCCAGCATTAAGAAGAGGGGGCGATCTCGCGGCCTCACCCCAGCAACGTCATTATTCTATGGCCACACCCTCGCTCAATGACGTAAATTCGTCCCAGATGCCCGGAGGCAAGTTATAATTTGGTGCCCCCCCCATGATAGCCACTGACACTGTAATGTAGCAATTTGCAAGCAGACAGGCTATAGTTAGATGAAGGCAGCAGTTGATGGTCTGACATGGAGCTCTCCACTAGTGTATTGTAGCTCCTGAGGTGTCAGGAAGAGGTGCCATGTATTGGGCGGCTGTGACGGTACACTCCAGATACATGGTGTGATAAAAGCACTGGAGAAGTGTTGAATGGCTGCTATATATGTCCAAGAT
This sequence comes from Taudactylus pleione, assembly GCA_031769625.1. Taxonomy (NCBI): domain Eukaryota; kingdom Metazoa; phylum Chordata; class Amphibia; order Anura; family Myobatrachidae; genus Taudactylus; species Taudactylus pleione. The sequence continues at coordinate 1,916,655 of JAUIMM010000098.1, forward strand.
TCCTGTCTTATGTCTTTTAAAAACCCCAGGAGAAGTCTGTTGGATAAGCAGACTAGAAATGTCGGCTTCTGTGAAAAGCAGGAATGGGTCCTGGGGGTGTGGATGTGAGGAGAGGGAGGGCTCCATCCACAGGCCACTCCGGGTGTTGGGCCTTTCAGCCTGGTAGCAGGCTCATTAGGGCTTGCACCTGAAAGTGGCTCAGATAAGCTGGGTTTTTTCATAGCTGGGTGTCTCATAACTGGGAGAGCAGGCCGCAAGTTAGCTTGCTCTGAGACACTGTTGGCTGTAAACCAGAAGGTACTGTGGACGGGGATTTTGTTTAGTGTTCTGTTAGATAGGGAACTTACTGTCTAGTTAGTGCCCAGCCGGGCTAGGGTTTATTTTATGTTTTGTTTATTTGATTGTTGAAATTGCACAATAAAAACTGGCACCGTCCAGCTTGCATGAAAATCCATGACTAATGTGCTGTTTCCTGGCTGCTGTGTGTAAGGTGGTGTCCATCTACCCCAGGAGAGGGACCCGCTACCCTGACCTTATCACAATTGGTGGAGAATGCGGGCAAGCACACACTGAAGTTGCAGCAAGGAAAAATTTGTCCTTTAAAATTTAAAGGGACAGACATGAGATTGTTGAATCCATGAAGGTGGCATCAGCAGATGCTCAGAGAGGCCAGGTTATGCTTTCAGCCGACCCCTAAAGACAACATGGAGGACATTGTTAAGGCCTTGCTCCAGGCTACGGCAGCCCAGCTGTAAACCAACAAAATTCAGGAGACAGCCCTAAGGCAACAACAAGTTACCATCGAGGAAACCTGCCAGACCTTAGCGGAGAACAGCCGGGCCATAAAAGAGGTGGTACAACACCTAGTAGCCAGGACTGGAGATGCTTCCACTGACCCTCCAACCCACACTCGCTCTATACGCGCCAGTCATTTTTTGCAGAAGATGACCCTGAGTGATGACCTGGAGGCGAATCTTACAGCCTTTGAGAGAACTGCAGAAAGGGAGAGTTGCCCAAAGAACAGTGGGCAAGTCTTGTGGCACCATTCCTGTCTGGAGAACCACAAAAGGCCTACTATTATTTATGCCTGGCTGATGCCAAGGACTATGCAAAGTTAAAACGGGAGATCCTAACCCGCTTGGGAGTCACTAAATTTGTTCGGGCCCAACGAGTCCACCGCTGGGAGTTCCAAATGGAAAAACCTCCATGCTCACAGATGCATGACCTCGTCCATCTAACCACAAAATGGCTACAGCCCGAGACGCTGACAGGACAACAGATCATGGAAAGAGTCGTGATGGACCGGTATCTGCAGTTGCTACCTGCATCTCTGCGCAAGTGGGTGAGACATGCAGACCCTAAGTCCGCAGACCAGCTAGTCGAACTGGTGGAGAGGTATGTGGCGGCTGAGGAGCTGTTGAGTCTGCCCCACTGAGCCCCGATGGCACAACAGTGAACTCCCATCAGCACTGGTAAGACTGTTCCAGGGGAGAAGGGTGCTGGTTGATGGAATGTACCCAAGACTGAGGGCGAGGAACCTGGAGACATGCCAGTCGGGCCAGGAAGGTTCTTTCCCCATAAAAGACCAGATTATAATGTGATTCAGTGTTTCCGATGTGGTGGCTTTGGCCATATTGCAGCTAATTGTTCTCTTACCTCTGAGCCTATGCAATGTGATACTGCTCATGTGTACCGCAGGGGGTCTTTCTTTGCACAGCCAGCCTGTACTGCTGACTGGCGGGCTGAGACTGATAAGCACATGTGTGTACTCACTGTAGAAGGCAACCGTGTAGAGGCTCTGTTAGATTCTGGTAGCCTGGTGACACTTATGAAAGCTGAGCTTGTGAACCCCTTGAAGCAGGAGGGGCTGGGCTGCACATCCTAATATTAAACATGATGATAGGTGCTACCATGCTGAGACCAGTAGTTCTACAGCAAAAAGGAGAGGGGGGGGGGAGGAGCAGGTGCACACTATAAGCACTAAGAAAACAAATAATCAAAATATCTATTATAGACCAATAATTAACATGGTTTAAATGTAAGGTTTCTTAGTACATGTTTGGCCAAAGATGTTTGCCCACCTACCACGTCACGGTGAACCTTATACAGGTGTATCCCTAACATCTCTAATACTAACACACTAATTAATTTATCAAGGACTTACCTATCATAGAGCCCATTAGATGTGTGTACTGCAATGCAAGGACCCATACCAGTTAAAATCACCTGGGGCAGGCAGGAAGAGTGCTAGCCCAAAGAAGGGGTCTCACCTTCAGAATGTACCTTAAATACACACACAGGAAACGGGAGGGGCTGGGCTGCACATCCTAATATTAAACATGATGATAGGTGCTACCATGCTGAGACCAGTAGTTCTACAGCAAAAAGGAGAGGGGGGGGGGAGGAGCAGGTGCACACTATAAGCACTAAGAAAACAAATGATCAAAATATCTATTATAGACTAATAATTAACATGGTTTTAAATGTAAGGTTTCTTAGTACATGTTTGGCCAAAGATGTTTGCCCACCTACCACGTCACGGTGAACCTTATACAGGTGGGTCCCTAACATCTCTAATACTAACACACTAATTAATTTATCAAGGACTTACCTATCATAGAGCCCATTAGATGTGTGTACTGCAATGCAAGGACCCATACCAGTTAAAATCACCTGGGGCAGGCAGGAAGAGTGCTAGCCCAAAGAAGGGGTCTCACCTTCAGAATGTACCTTAAATACACACACAGGAAACGGGAGGGGCTGGGCTGCACATCCTAATATTAAACATGATGATAGGTGCTACCATGCTGAGACCAGTAGTTCTGTGTGTGTATTTAAGGTACATGCTCATTCCAAAACCCGACGGGAGTGTGCAATTTTGCAATGACTTCCGGAAATTGAACAGTGTGTCAAAGTTAAATGCCTACCCTATGCCTACTGTGGACGAACTAATTGAAAGGCTGGGGACAGCCAGATATTTAACTACTCTTGCCTTAACCAAAGGGTATTGGCAAGTGCCATTAACAGAGAACGCCAAAGAAAATACAGCTTTTTCTTCACCAGAGGGGTTGTTTCAATACAAGATGTTGCCCTTTGGGCTACACGGGGCAACTGATACCTTTCAAAGAATGATGGATAGGATTCTAAGGCCCCATAGACAGTATGCTGCTGCTTATCTGGATGATGTGGTCATTCATAGTCCTGTTTGGCAGTCTCACTTGCCAAGAGTACAAGCAGTGTTGGACTCCATCAATAAGGCAGGTTTGACATCTGGGGATGGAGAGAAATAAAGTATCTTGGGTACACCATTGGCAGAGGTTTGATAAAGCCACAGCTCAATAAGATTGAGGCAATACAAAACTTGTCACGACCCCTGAATAAGAAGCAGGTGAGAGCCTTGTTAGGGATCACTTGGTATTATAGGATGTTTATACCCAATTTTGCCACCATTGCAGTCCCACTGACTGACCTTACCAAGGGTAAACAGAAAGTCATGGTGGAATGGGGTCCTGAAGCAGAGAAGTCTTTCCAGGAGTTAAAAATAGTGTTATGTACCCAACCAGTTCTGATGACCCCTGATTTTGACAGAGAGTTTGTTGTACGAACTGATGCATCGGATGTAATCATCGGAGCGGTCCTGTCCCAAAGCAAAAAGGGTGAAGAACACCCGATTTTTTTCTTAAGCCGGAAATTAAATGTACATGAGAGAAACTATCCTACGATCGAGAAAGAAGCATTGGCCATAAAGTGGGTGTTAGAAACTCTCAGGTACTACTTGGTGGGAAGGAAGTTCAGATTGATCACTGACCATGCCCCTCTGAAGCGGATGTCATAAAACAAGGACAGTAATGCGAGAATAACGAGATGGTTCTTGGCATTACAAACCTTTAAATTTATGGTAGAACACAGATAGGAGGCCAGCTGGCCAATGCAGATGCTTTGTCACGTGTCGATTGTTTGGGGGCTGCAGTTGTTCCGCCCCACAGGTCGAAACAAAGGGGGGGATATGTGATAGAAGCACTGGAGAAGTGTAGAATGGCTGCTATACATGTCCCAGATTCCTGTCTTATGTCTTTTAAAACCCCCGGAGAAGTCTGTAGGATAAGCAGACTAGAAATGTCGGCTTCTGTGAAAAGCCGGAATGGGTGTAGTCATCAAGGATCCTTCTGAGGAATCACGGATAGGAGAAGAGTCAATCATGCTTCCAATAACAACATTGGATGCAGCAGGACTACTTCCGATGACGAATGAGGATGTTGATGATGCAGGTATTGGTGTTGGAGATCGAAGGCACTTGGATCTCACAGAGAGGGAGCAAGTAGGTGACTCTGGACTTGTTATGTTTTGAGTTTTGGAACTTGGTGACGTACACTTTGATATTTGATGAATGCGCTCCAAGTGACGTAACAAGGAGGAGGTTCCTAGGTGGTTTAGGTCCCTCCCTCTACTCACTCCTGTATGGCAACGGGCACATACTGTATGGCTTGACAACTGTTGTCCGGATCGGGATGGAAATAATTCCACATGTGAGAAGTAGAATTTTTTGTCTTTTGTCACGGCATGACAACAATGGGCTTTGGCTTTTTCAAACCATGGGCAACAGCTGTTGCCTTACTTACACAAAGGACATCCTTGGCATCAACATCCTCATCACCAACATCTTCATCATCAACATCCTCATCATCCTTAGCACCTTCAACTACCAAAATATCCTCCTCCTCCATGTGCAATTCCACAGAAGCATCCTCAATGACTACGTGTGCAAGATGTTGACTGCCTTTCCCCACATTTACAGAGGGCACACAAATGTTTGAATTTGGAGGATCCTCCAGTACACTAGTATTTAGGTGGGGCTCACACATGGCAACTGCGGACACACTTGCACCCTCCTCGGGGATTTGTGAGTTCGATTTCTCAGGGCACACAGTTGGTTTCCCTGGAGCTGTCTTAACAACTTTCACATTTTTAATTGGACCACCACCACCACTACTACTACCAGCAGAAGGGCTATCAGCAGTCTTCATAAAGAAAGGCCAAGGCCTTATCCTTTCCTTGCCACTTCGTGTAGTGAATGGCATATTGCCAATTTTTTGTTTATCTAAAGGCAAATATCCTTTCAATTTTTTTTTCTTAATTTCAGTAAAACTTGCTTTATCGATGGCGTGACTTAAGCCCTGGGGCATGGGCCTTCATAGAGGACGAGGAAGTTGACGGCCTTGCACTGCTGGCGGCAGCTACAACATGTGGTTCTTGGCCTTGCTCTCCTGTCATGTGACAGCCCTCCATATTTTCTGTAGTCTTGAAGCAGTGTCACAATCACAAATAGTGTAGCCAAGGTGCGGTTACAAAATTCACACATGTGCAGTCGGGCACACACACAAAAATATTAGAAAAAAAGACAAATGATGATTTTTATTTTTTGTCAGCTTCAGAAGAACTTGGGCCCAGAGCACCGATTGATCACGACTGTAGTCGGGCAGCACAAGGTTGCAACTTGCTTTGCTGGCTGGCTCTTGTGCACTACTGCGGTTAAGCCTAACACCCACGAGCACACACAGAAGAAAAAAATATAAGACACTTTTATTGGGTTTTTTTTGGAGCACGACTGTAGTTTGGCAGCACTAGGTTGTTGCAACGTGCATTGCTGGCTGGCTCTTGTGTGCTACTGCAGTTAAGCCTAACACCCACGAGCACACACAGAAGAAAAAAATATAAGACACTTTTATTGGGGTTTTTTGGAGGACGACTGTAGTCGGACAGCACAAGGTTGCATGCGTTGCTGGCTGGCTCTTGTGCGCTACTGCGGTTAAATATAACACCCATAAGCACACACAGATAAATATAAAATACACTTTGAATTATTTTTTTTTGGAGTCCAGAACTTGGGCCCAGAGATGGACACAGCACAAGCCCAGGACACAGCAGATAGCCCAGATGGATCAGCAGACAGCACAGTGAGTGACAGCACCGTGACCAGAGACCAGAATGGATCAGCAGACAGCACAGTGATAGTGACAGCACCGTGACCAGAGACCTGAATGGATCAGCAGACAGCACAGTGATAGTGACAACACCATGACCAGAGACCGGAATGGATCAGGAGACAGTATAGTGACAGTGACACTATATATTGTAACATGGCCGGATTAGGGGTCCCTCTCCTGGGGTAGATGGATCCCGCTTCACACACACAGCAGCCAGAAAAATAGTACACCAGCCTGGGGTCTCGTACTAGCTGGTCGGTACCAGTCTTTATTGTGCAACGTAAAAGGAGAACAAAACATAAAAATATACGCTAGCCCGTCTGGGCACTAACTAGACAAGAGGTTTCCTCTCTAAAGAAATAGTGGGGCCTACTGCCTCCACCATCAACACAAGCGTATGCACAAGACTTAAAGGTAGTTTCACCAAGTGTCTCTGAGCCAGCCAGTCTGCTTGCTCTCCCAGGTATCAGACACCAGCTTACCATCACACACAGCCTATATCAGCCAGTTCCAGGTGAAGATCCTATTGAGCCTGCTAACAGGCCAAAAAGGCCAAAACCTGGAGTGGCCTGTGGATGGAGCCCACCCTCTCCTCACATCCACATCCCCAAGACCCAAACCGGCTTTTCAAAACGCCGACACTCAAATTTGCTTCACTGCAGACTTTTCTCTTGGGGGTTTTTAGAACACATAAGTCAAAAACCTAGGACGAATGTATCTACCACTGACCACTTTACCAGTGTTCCTATCACAATATACAGTCAGGCCCATAAATATTGGGACATTGACAGAATTTTCATATTTTGTCCTCTATTCACCACTACAATGGCTTTGAAATGAAACAAACAAGATGTGATTTAACTGCAGACTTTCAGATATAATTTGAGGGTAATTACATCCAAATCAGGTGAACGGTGTAGGAATTACAACGGTTTCTGTATGTGCCTCCCACTTTTTAAGGGGCCAAAAGTAATGGGACAAACTAAACAATCCTATATCTAACTTTCACTTTTTAATACTTTGTTGCAAATCCTTTGCAGGCAATTACAGCCTGAAGTCTGGAATGCATAGACATCACCAGACGCTGGGTTTCATCCCTGGTGATGCTCTGCCAGGCCTCTACTGCAAATGTCTTCAGTTCCTGCTTGTTCTTGGGGCATTTTCCCTTCAGTTTTGTCTTCATCAAGTGAAATGCATGCTCAATTGGATTCAGGTCAGGGGATTGACTTGGCCATTGCATAACATTCCACTTTTTAGCCTTAAAAATGTCTTTGGTTGCTTTTGCAGTATGCTTCGGGTCATTGTCCATCTGTACTGTGAAGCACCGTCCAATGAGTTCTGAAGCATTGGACTGAATATGAGCATATAATATTGCTCGAAACACTTCAGAATTCATTCTGGTGCTTTTGTCAGCAGTCACATCCTCAATAAATACAAGGGAACCAGTTCCATTGGCAGCCATACATGCCCATGCCATGACACTACCACCACCATGCTTCACTGATGAGGTGGTATGTTTTGGATTTTGAGCAGTTCCTTTCCTTCTCCATACTCTTCTCTTCCCATCACTCTGGTACAAGTTGATCTTTGTCTCATCTATCCATAAGATGTTGTTCCAAAACCGTAATGGCTTTTTTAGATGTTGTTTGGCAAACTCTAATCTGGTCTTCCTGTTTTTGAGGCTCACCAATGGTTTACATCTTGTGGTGAACCCTCTATATTCACTCTTGTGAAGTCTTATCTTGATTGTTGGCTTTGACACAAATACATCTACCTCCTGGAGAGTGTACTTGATTTGGCCAACTGTTGTGAAGAGGTTTTTCTTCACCAGGGAAATAATTCTTCTGTCATCCACCACAGTAGTTTTCCGTGGTCTTCCGGGTCTTTTGGTGTTGCTGAGCTCTCCGGTGCATTCTTTCTTTTTAAGAATGTTCCAAACAGTTGATTTGGCCACACCTAATGTTTTTGCTATCTCTCTGATGGGTTTGATTTGATTTTTCAGCCTAATGATGGCTTGCTTCACTGATAGTGACAGCTCTTTGGATCTGATATTGAGAGTCGACAGCAACTGATTCCAAATGCAAATATCACACCTAGAATCAACTCCAGACCTTTTACCGGCTTAATTGATGATGAAATAACGAGGGAATAGCCCACGCCTGTCCATGAAATAGCTTTTGAGTTGATAGTCCCATTACTTTTGGCCCATTAAAAAGTGGGAGGCACATATAGAAACCGTTGTAATTCCTACACCGTTCACCTGATTTAGATGTAATTACCCTCAAATTAAATCTGAAAGTCTGCAGTTAAAGCACATCTTGTTTGTTTAATTTCAAAGCCTTTGTGGTGGTGAATAGAGGCCAAAATATGAAAATTCTGTCAATGTCCCAATATTTATGCACCTGACTGTATATATATATATATACACACTGTATACATATACACACACACATTCTGCGTGGTGTTATTCTGAGGCATCTTCAACAGAAAGCAGTGTATAGTACAGACCGATCGCTGCTGATTCCTGGAATGAACATAACACTTTTACGCAGCCATAATATGGAAAATGTTTCTCAGGGCTACAGGGCACAAATGATTTCACCTATCGAAAAGGGAAGTGCTGAGTTATAGCAAAGGCTCACTGTCTTCCAATGACTGAATATTGCAGAGTTACTAAAAAAAAGGTTACATTATATTGCATTTTGTGAAAAGGGTGAGTAAAATCATAGGCAAAACTAGAAATTTGGTAATGGGTGGTACAAGTTCCAAATACCTCATCATAACATGTGTCACCTTGACAGTTTGCCACTCGGGAACATTAGTTAGGGAGTAAAGTTTTCTATCTTTATCGGTATACTCAGGCAATGGTTTCTGATGCCTGTTTTTTCAAGCTGTTTTTTTCTCTTATTAACATGAAATATCACTGTAGTGTGGACAGTTTATATTATTCCACATGAAACTGATACCCCTTTTCCACCAAAATTCCAGGTCTGTCCCGGAGTTGGAACAGAGGGCCAGATTCAGACCCGGTCGCAAGCTCTGAGCGCTCGCAACCGGGTCGATGGTGGCCCAGAGCGCATGCGCACGACGGAGCCGGCTCCATCGTGCGCATACGTGAGACCCGGATAGCGACGGGCAATCCGTCGCTCCGGGTCTCACACCAAAGGGGGCGTGCTGTTGATGTTGAGTGATAGCACGCCCCCTTTGGTGGGCGGGCCAGGGGGGGCCATGAGAACGCCTACCGTCTGGGGGCTGACAAGTGATGTCAGTGGGAGAGCTTTCGGCTCTGTTTGAGCCAAAAGCTCTCTGGGGCTTGCGGCCACGAGACTCTACCACAAGGGTCTCGTCGCAAGCCCGATGGTCGCGATGGTCTTGACCATTGCGACCATCATCCTGGCCGCTCGCATTAGCTGTGGGAGGCAACCCACAGCAATGCGAGCGGCCAGGAGGCCGCTCCATAAGAAAAAAAGACGCCCTGAATCAGAGCGAGCGCTCTGTCAGAGCGTCTGGCTCTGGATCAGGGCCAGAGTTCCTATCCGGATCAGACCCGGAATTTAGCCGGCGCCGACTCGGAATATTCCGGGTCTATGCTCACAACGGAGTCGGTTCTGCATAGACCCGGCTTTCCCAGCGTGAAAGTGGACACTTGGAGATGACACCATCTCCAAGCGCCACTGAGGCCGGACCAATCGGCCGGCTAGCAGCGCACTCCAGGTTATCGTGACCCAGAGTGCGCTGTTCTCACAGCAGGGTTTCACGGGCTAGGCCCGTGTTAAACCCTGCTATTTACCTGGGTTGGATTGCCGGGTCACTCGACCCGGCGATCCAACCCTCTCCCCTTTTACACCAGGGAGCTGCCCGGGTTAACTCTGCAATAACCTGGGTTTTAGCTCCGGTGTAAAAGGGGTATAAGTGAATGTCCGGGGGACCCGAGAAGCTTTTTGATTTTTTTGAGTATGAAATGTGTAGGGGTCTGTCAGCCATTTTGAGGTGTGTGGCAAATCACCTGAGTGGCAGAAGGAAAGAAGGATAACTGCTGTGATCCCCTCACCTGAGTGATTGTCCTTTCATTCTAGCACAGTATAAGGGCAATGGGTATCATTTTAGCCAGTGTGTGCTCTCTGACCCCTTCCCATTCACTAGAAATATATTGGCAATGATGTGTGCACTACTGCTAGGCGCAGGCAACTTGCCCTTCACAAGAATAGCGATGCAAGTGGGACATGCCTCCCAAGTGTCCATGCAGTGAGGACAAAGGGCCTGATTCAGCAAGAAACACAGTTGCTTAAAAGCACGCAATCAGTAGATTGTTGCGTTCTGCGCATGTGTATGCATCGCAGTGAGCGTGCGTGATCTAGCCACTGTGATCGGAACAGCGATCGCAGAGGAAATGCAGACCCATGGCAGAGTGATTGACAAGAAGTGCCGTTCTTGGGTGGTGACGGGGGGGTGGTCGGGCGAACGCAGGTTTGCCAGTGCGTTTCAACGTCGTTGCATGGGCGTGCATAAATTAGCCACTGCGACACCAGATGCCACCTGAGGACTCATAGCGTGCGCTGAAGTAAGCAATTCCTGAGTGAGTAAACTTACTGCAAAACCTGCGCTGGGTAATTTGTATAGGGTAATGGTAGCTGCTTGTACTATGGAGATAATCCCAGATCTACTACGAACAATGATAGTAGATACAGTTATAATGCCTGTGCTGGTGTGCGTAATTCTATAAGTGCCTGGTGGGACAATGAAAATGTATGTGTAGAGCTGATAATAGTAAGTATTGTCCTGGGGGGGTTGCGCTCTGGAGGGGCGCCATCCCGTGCCCTCCGTTCCGTCAACTTACCCTTCTTCTTCTTGTTGGACCAGGACCAACATCACCAACAAGAAGAAGAAGGGTAAGTTGACGGACCGGAGGGCACGGGACGCCGCCCCTCCAGAGCGCAACCCCCCCAGCACAATACTTACATCTGCACATTGTATTATATCCACTTTTTTCATACAATTGGAGGACAGTGCTCACATTTTTACCCCCCCACACACTTTTTTTCTATGTCCATTTGACCTTATAATTCTATCTATCTATTATCCATTTCCTTCACCAGATGCTGCATACAATATTCCTCAAATTAGAGAGCACTGTTACTTCTCAGTTAATTTGTTGTAATATTTACTGGATCTATTAAAACCACATAATAACTATTTTTGTGTGCTTACTATTATCAGATCTACACATACATATTCATTGTCCCACCAGGCACTTATAGAATGACACAGACCAGCGCAGGCATTAATTCCTGAGTGAGGTCTGACCTGCATTAACTGTGCATATATGTCCGATGTTACTCAATGTTACAGATTGTTTCTCTATGTTGGCCAAGTATACAGATGTTAGTAAGAGGAAGGGTGCGTCCTTATGTCAGACTGTGATCACAATGCGAATGCAAACATTTACATATCACCACTGATATTAGCAACTGCGTTGCGTGCGTATAAGCAGGATAGCGATCCATGCTGAATCAGGCCCAAAGTCCTGACTAAGCAGAGCAGTTACCCAAAATTGGGACTACATCGCCACAATCAGGTCAATTGGCAGACTATTCCGCTCTCTCCTACCTGTTCCTGCAGTTTGCACTACCTGCTGCTGCGTGTCTGGATCGCCAAAATGTTGGGGCTCGGTTTAGGAAAATTAATAGATATGTGAAATATGGAAAGTCTAGCAAGGAATGAACACTGTAGGAGTTCCTATCCCAAACCAGCACCAATGTTAAAACAACAGCACCCATGTTTAATAAATAGACCTTCATGTCTGCAACCAGCCCTGACAAAAAAATTAATAACATTCAAAAAGTAGCAGACAGCTTATACCTATACACAGGACAGCTGCTTGTTTGTTCACCGGAGGCTTGCCACCTAGCAACAGCTGGAGGGTTAGGTGCAAGCCTCACGGCCATCGCTGAGAAGGAAAGTGAAAAAAAAACCATTCACTTACCTTCTCAACAGCCGAGGGAGTGGGGGCAGCCGCGGACACCGGTTACGCATGCACACATGGAAGCGCACGCTGGTCACGTGCGCCTGGGAATATAAGCACGCTGGCCCCACCCCCTGCCAGATTTTACCTTAGCAGTGAGGAGATGGAGGACACCATATCAGTGTCTGCATTGGCTGTGTCCCCCTCTCTCAGCAAGAGGAGTTAAAGGCAGTCCTCTAAGCAGGGCTTGCCTGAGGATATTAATAGTTTTTCCTCAGATGAGGAAATATTATTTAAAAGGAGAAAACTGTTTAACCCTGTCAGGTCGGAAGACAGCAGGGACAGTTCAGAGGAAGGTGAGCTCACTCCGACTGCACAGTCCCCTTCCCCACCAGCATACTCTAATAAAGGGGGAAATTCATCAATGGAAAAAATGCGGTAAAACCCCGAAAATGCGGGTTTGACCACATTTCTCATATGCACTAAGCCCCAGAGTGCGATGCACTCCGAAACTTAGTTGCGGTGGGTAACACCACTTTCCTGATGGCGTTACCCATAGAAGCCTATGGGCTTATTTCCGCAGCTCCAATTGTATCCCTCCCAGCACCCCCAGCGGCATGCGCAGAAGGATCCCGGAGGGCAGGGTTACATATAGAGAAATACACAGACATACACCGAACCCCCCCGAGCCCCCCCGATCCGAGGCTGATCCGAGTCAGGCTCAAACTTTCCCACCTCACTCGGATCTGAAATCGAGGCAAAACATCATCATCCCGCCATCCGGGTCTCGCGGGTTTTGGATTCTATATAAGGTACCCGCGTTGGCGCCATTTTCTCACTCGGCTGTGAACAGTGAAGAGGGAGGGTGGGAGTTAGGGCTGGCTGGGCTGTGTAGTGTAGTGCAGTGTAGTGTTGTACTGTGCTGTGCTGCGCTGTGCTGCGCTGTGCTGCTGTTGTCCATAGGGGCTGTGTCCACTCCTCCAAAGTCCATAGGGGCTGGCTGTGTTGTGCTGCTGTTGTCCATAGGGGTTGTGTCCACTCCTCCAAAGTCCATAGGGGCTGGCTGTGTTGTGCTGTGCTGCTGTTGTCCATAGGGGCTGCGTCCACTCCTCCAAAGTCCATAGGGGCTGGCTGTGTTGTGCTGTGCTGCTGTTGTCCATAGGGGCTATGTCCACTTCTCCAAAGTCCATATTGTGCTGTGCTGCTGTTGTCCATAGGGGCTGGCTGTGTTGTGCTGTGCTACTGTTGTCCATAGGGGCTGTGTCCACTCCTCCAAAGTCCATAGGGGCTGACTGGACTGTGTTGTGCAGTCAGTTGTCCATAGGGGCTGTGTCCACTCCAAAGTCCTGTGCAGTGTCCCAGTCTAAAAGGTGCTGTAGTGTTGTCCAGGGGGTGCTCTGTCCATCAGGGGTGCTCCCCCCAAGTGCAAAAAAAATAAATATTTTTTCTGTATTTGTAAATTGCGTGCGCAAGTAGCCGCACGTGGATCAACAAAGTAGCGGCAAGCGTGCGCCTGTGTCATAAGTAAAGGGCCAGCTGGCTCGTCCGTTAAAGGGTGCTGTAACCCCCAAAGTGCACTCCAAATAATATATTTTCTTTTTCTGTGTTTGTGAATTGTGTGCGCAATAGCCGCACGTGCATCAACAAAGTAGCGCCAAGCGTGCGCCTGTGTCATAAGTAAAGGGCCAGCTGGCTTGACCGTTAAAAGGTGCTGTAACCCCCAAAGTGCACTCCAAACAAAATAAAAAATTATTTTCTGTGTTTGTGAATTGTGTGCACTGTGGCCGCACGGTAATCAACAAAGTAGCGCCAAGCGTGCACCTGTGTCATACGTAAAGGGCCCGCTGGCTTGACCGTTAAAGGGTGCTGTAACCCCCAAATGCACTCCAAACAAAATAAAAAATTATTTTCTGTGTTTGTGAATTGTGTGCACTGTGGCTGCACGTGCATCAACAAAGTAGCGCCAAGCGTGCACCTGTGTCATAAGTAAAGGGCCGGCTGGCTCGTCTGTTAAAGGGTGGTGTAACCCCCAAAGTGCACTCCAAACAAAATAAAAAAATATATTTTTTGTGTTTGTAAATTGTGTGAGCAGTAGCCGCACGTGCATCAACAAAGTAGCGCCAAGCGTGCACCTGTGTCATAAGTAAAGGGCCGGCTGCCCCCCCTCCAGTGTGTACTCCGAAAGAGTGTTTAGTGCAGCCGGGAACCTTGTCAGCGAAAGGCGTAGGAGGTTGCTTCCACAAAATGTGGAGAAGATGATGTTCATAAAAATGAATTATCAGCTCTTCCAGGGAGACCAGCCTCCAGAACGTACAGAGGGACCTGTGGTTTGTTAAAGTGTGCATGTCCTGTTTATACAACATAAGGGTGGGTGGGAGGGCCCAAGGACAATTCCATCTTGCACCTCTTTTTTTTCTTTGCATTATGTACTGTTTGGGGCCTAGTTTTTCTAACTGCCATCCTGTCTGCCACTGCAGTGTCACTCCTAGATGGGCCACGTGTTTGTGCCGCCCACTCGTGTCGCTTAGCATAGTCATCCAGCTACCTTGGTACAACCTTTTGGACATAAAAACACAATTGTGAGGTGTGAGGTGTTCAGAATAGACTGGAAATGAGTGGAAATTAAGGTTATTGAGGTTAATAATAGCATAGGAGCAGAAAAACCAACACATTCTGTGATTTTAGCTGTTTTTATGGGTTTTTTTCAAAAAAATACAGATCCAAAACACAAAACCCAGAACCCAAAACACGGAAGGGTGGTTTTGGCAAAACCAATCCGGATCAAAAACACAAAGAAAGAACCAGATCCAAAACCAAAACACGAAAAGTGGCCGGTGCACACCCCTACTTGGTAAATGCCCAGTTGATGGGTAGTGTGTTTTCCAGTCAGTCATGGGGTTCTCTTTACCTTCTGGCAAAAGGGAAATGTTTCACTCCTCTCTTGCCTCTCTCTCTCCCCGCTCTGCTGTCTCTCTCCCCTTTCTCCTCACTCTTCCCTTTCTCCTCACTCTTCCCTTTCTCCTCTCTCCCCTTTCTCCTCTCTCTCCCCTTTCTCCTCTCTCTCCCCTTTCTCCTCTCTCTCTCCTCTCTCTGCCTCTCTCCCTCCTGCTCTGCTGCCTCTCTCTCCCCTTTCTCCTCTCTCTCCCCTTTCTCCTTTCTCTGCCTCTCTCTCTCCTATCTCCCTCCCCACTCTGCTGCCTCTCTGTCTCTCTTGCTCTCTCATTTCAAACGTCTTGCACCTGTCTGCGGTCTCACTCCCCTTTATTTTTGGTCCCCTATGACATTCGGAATGCGATGCTTCATGCATCCCACCCTAGGTGAGTAATAGGGGTTTTAGTAGTAGGGACAGATGGAGAGCAGTCTCTAGAAGAGGAGAGGTGTCTGTAGGTGACGGGGGGCGCCAGAAACTTTTTTGGCAGGGGGGAGCAAAATTTATAGTTACGCCACTGATCATAGAGTATGCATTCTGGACCTCCCTGCCATTTTTTCCCCAGAGGTTGACCCAGCCCTCTCCTCACTCATGGGGGATAAGGCCCAGAGGGACACTATTGATAAGTTACTGAGTAAAATTCAGTTTAAAGTCTCAGACGCTGCTGGCCCACTGCTGTTTGTCTTAGACAAGGCAGAGAAAGAAGGAGTCTCTAGTGGCTCCTCCATCATAGCTTCTAAAATGGACCTTTCAAAAGCTATTAGCATGACTACATTAATGATTGGTCAGACCTTTGACTTTATATCTAACTCCCGCAGAACTCGCTGGTTAACTAGAGCAGGTCTCACTAATCTAGCTTCCAGGCCAGTAGATGTTTCTAATCTGACCGACTCTGACCTCTTTGGGCCTGACTTTATTGATGAGGTCAAAGGGCATCATGGGCGTGCATAAATTAGCCACTGCGATTGCATACACAGCTCTGTGTGTCAGAAGAGCTCCCATGGCAAGGGTAAGATGGCTGCCAATGTACTTCGATGCTACGTAGGCATGCGTAGTCGCACGCAGGTGAAAAGGCAGCAGTGGGCGTCTTAATGCTCAGGTGATCTTTGCTGATATTTGCATATTTTAGCAACTACAGAATATGCAGTTGCGATCGCATTAGCGACCGTCTCTGAATCATGCCCAAGGTCCGTTATAAGGCCCGCAAATCCTTTGCAGACATTTTTAGATGTTATGAGGGGCCACCTGCCTAACAAGCGCCCCTTTCGTCAGGAGGGTCGTTCTGTTGGAGGCAACCCCACAGCACACAAGAGAGGCTTCTATCGGACACGAGTCACAAGAGGTGCTGTGTCCGGCAATACCAACCCCTCCAGATTTAGATTTGTGCATATACCTCCTACTTTTATATAAGTCAAACATGTTTGCCCCTAATATAGTATCTGACAGCACCAAAAGTAGAAAAATAAAACACAATGGCTACCACCACAAAAATAAAACATAAGCTTTGCATGAAAAAAAAAAAAACACATTAGCACCGATAAGAGAAAAATTAAACACAATGGCTTTCACAGCACTTAAAAAATAAAACATATAGGGCCTCATTTATCAAAGAGTTTTATCACTCACAACAAGTGATAAAACTTGTTGCAAATGATAAATGGTGCTGCAGCCAATCAGCTCCCAGCTGTCATTTTTCAAACAGATAACAGTTCGGAGCTGATTGGCTGGAGCACAATTATCATACACAACGAGTTTTATCACTCAATGTGAGTGATAAAACTTGATGATAAATAGGCCTCATAGGTTTCACATGAAAAAAAAAAAACAAATAGGACCCGCTAGGATAAAAAAATACATTGACACCAAGATAAATAAAACACAATGGCAACCACAGAAAAAAAATAAAACATATAAGATTTGCATAAAAGAAACAAACACATTGTCCCAGTCACACTGTGCTCCCCATCACACCCACACTGTGCTCCCCTCTCCTCCTCCCACCCACCCACACTGTGCTTTCTTCCCTTATCCCACCCATACTGTGCTCCCCATCCCACTCTGTGCTTTCTTCCTTTATCCCACCCATACTGCACTCCCCTTCCTTATCCCACCCATACCCTGATCCCCATCCTACAATGTGCTCCCCTTCCCTTATCTCACCCACACTGTGCTCCACTTCCAGCATAGTGCTTTCCCTCCCCCACATCCCACAAAGTGCATCCACTGCCCCATCCTACGTAGTGCTTTCCCCTCCCCCACATCCCAAATTGTGCTTCCCCGTCACCTAATGCTTTCACCTCCCCCACATCCCATATAGTGCTTTCCCCTGCTCTCCATCCCACAAAGTGCTATCCCCTGCCTCCCATTCCACAAAGTGCTACCCCTGCCCCCCATCCCACATAGTGCTTCCCCCCATTCCACATAGTGTTTTCCCCTGCTCCCATCCCATATAGTGCTTTCCCTCAACCCCACATCCCACATAGTGCTTCCCTCATCTCACATAGGGCTCTATTTACTACAATCCGCATTTGTAATGCAGATTGTAGTGTGATATTACCGACTGAATTCGCATTGCGAATTCAGGCAATATCACAGGGATTTACAACAAATCCCTTGCAGGGACAGAGCTTGCGAGAAAGCTCTGTCCCTGCGAATCCCCTCCGCACTGTAGTCACGATATTTTCGCAAAAAACTACCGTGACTAGTGCCCTGTGCATGTGCCGATCACCCGCGACCCCCCCCTCCCTTAATAGCACTTACCTGCAGTCATCGGTGCTCCGGTGATGTCTTCCATGCCTCCGGTCAGCTGATATCCCATACTGCACTGGGACCCGATCACCTGATGACCGGGCCGCAGTGCAGCATGGGAGACCAGCTGACTGGAGGGGAGTCATCACCAGAGCCCCGACCACTGGTCCCTGGAGTCAGGTAAGTGAATTATTTTTTTTTACTATTTTTTTTTCTTTTTTTGCAGTGTATCAGCATGTGGTCTGTTTAGATCACTGGGACCGGCTCCGGGCTCTGCTCTGCCTGTTAGAGCAGAGCAGGAGTCTTGTAACCGGGGGAGACCCTGGATAACGCCACCTTAAGGTGGCGTTATTATCACAGGGCTTTCCCCGATATTTTTTTACAATTTAATTTTAGTAACTCTGTTCGGATTACATTTCCCATTACAATTATGGGAAATGCGATCTGATTACTAAAAATAAGTGATAATTAGGGGTTGGAGTAGAATTTTACGAATTCTACTCCAATTGCCCTGTAATAACTATAGGTGATACTAAAATAATGTGAAAAGGGTGTGAAAACACCCTTGTTCACTTTATTTTAGCAAAAATAATGTTAATAAATAGAGCCCATAGTGCCTTCCCCCATCCCACATAGGGGATAGCACTATCTCCCATTCCACATAGTGTTTTCCCCTGCCCCATCCCAGTGCTTTCCAATCCTACATAATGCTTTCTCCATCCCAAATAGTTCTTTCCCTTGCCTCCCATTCCACAAATTACTTTCCCTGCCCCCATCCTACATAGTGCTTCCCCCATTCCACATAGTGCTTCCCCATCCCACATAGTGCTATGCCCTGCCTCCCATTCCACATAATTCTTTTCCTGACCCCCATCCCACATAGTGCTTCCCCCACCACACATGCTTCCCCCATCCCTCATAGTGCTTTCCCTGCCCCCATCCCGCATAGTGCTTTCCCAGCCCCCATTCCACATAGTGCCCAATCCTGCCCCATCCTGCATAGTGCTTCCCCAACCCACATAGTGCTTTCCCCTGCCTCCATTTTACATAGTGCTTCCCCCATCAAACAAAGTTTTTTCCCTGCCCTCTCTCAAACATAGGGCCTTATTCAGACCCGGGCACAAGCGCTGAGCGCTCACAACCGGGTCGATGTTCCCCCACTGGGCATGTGCACGTCGGAGCCGGCTCCTACGTGCGCATGCATGAGACCCGGCTAGCGACAGGCGCTCCATCGCTACGGGTCTTGCATCAAAGGGGATGAGCTGACGATGGTGAATGACAGCTCGCCCCATTTGGGAGGTGGGCAGGGGGGGTGGCCAGCCAAACGGAGGTGTTCCCGATGGAACGCTTGCCATTTGGGGGCGGCCCCACTGACATCAGAAAGAGTCTGTAGAAAGAGTCTGGGGAGAATTTCTGTAGAAAGAGTCTGGGGAGAATTTCTGTAGAAAGAGTCTGGGAGGAATTTCTGTAGAAAGAGTCTGGGAGGAATTTCTGAAAAAGGATTGTCTGTGAGGTGCTTCTGTGGAGTGTCCCTAGATCTGTCCAAATAGGGGTGCAGTAACCCCTCTCATTTACCCAGGATTACAAATACTGCACCTGGTGCTGTCTGTAATGAGTTGCTGTGGAGTGCCCTTGGAGCTGTAAAAATAAGGATGCTATAACTTTTATGTTTGCCCTGGATTACAATTACCAGACTTCACATTAGCCTGGAAGGCTACCTTTCCAATCTGCCAGGAGAGGTGCTCTGATGCTGGATGTGAGTCCCTGGAGTAATCTTGCCTGGGGATTTGCATAGAGCACACTGCTTTGAAAGAAGCCCCCTCTGAATAAAGGACTGCCTTCCTAAGTGCCTGTTATCAGGAGGAGCCACATTTGTAAATGTGCGCATGCTGGGAGAGAAGAGTAGCTGCCTGGGAAGGAGGTCTCATCGCTCCATTGTCGCAGATGAAGCCCCAGCTGAGGAAAAAGTCCCGCCAGTGACGAAAACCCTGCTGGCACCCGCACGGGCAAAAGAAAAGACAGCCCCAGAGGAAGAGTGCTTCAGGACCCCTCCTGCTGCTGTGTGTGTTTGCTGGACAGAGCCCCAGTGGAAAGGGATTTTGCACCTGTTGCTCCTTGTAAAATACCTGCCGGAGGTCTGCAGCTGGAAGCTCCTGTGCGATGCCTAGCATCCCGGAGTTTCTCTGGACATCGTGAGAGGCTGAACAGCCACTGCCAGGGGTGAGATCATTCCAGAACCTCCCTATACTCTGTCCCTCCACAGCCCCTATCTTCCCTACATTAAGGCCCTGCCCCTCTGTACACCTATCCTATCTAGGTCCCCTGGGTCTATTGCATTATCCTTTACCTTGCGGCTAACCATGATTAGGCTGGGAGACTAGGTTTTGTGTAAAAGCTGCGACCGGGATTTAGTCTCCCACACAACTGGGTGTAGAAAGCAGTCATAGTGTTTTAAATTAGGTAAAGTGTGTGTGTAGTGATGAAATAGGGGGGAAGTAAAAGATAGGTCACCCCCTCTTTTTCCCAAGAGTTGCATTGGTCATTTTCTTTCCTGTGAACCTCTGGCTCATGTCCAGGAGGGGACGTGCCTTATGGGTGTCGGCTCATGTCCGATGCCACTGTGGGTGATGTACAAAGTATTTTATGTCTAGCTTTAAAGTAAATGTTATGCCATGTGATATGTATTTGGCTCTGTTTACTGTTTGACTTGTGTGTTAGCTAAAGGGTTGATGGTGGCCCTCCGTGGCCCTTTATCTGTTATAATACTCTGTAAAGCTGTTCACTGCTTGCTGTGTTATTATCGTCAATGCTGATTAATATTTTGCTTGCATGAAATATTTGAGTATTTACCCGTATTGGTGTTTATGTAAATTGTTTCTTATACACTATTTGGCCCGGTAACCATTTCAAAGTCCATTCATGCTGATGTAATGTATATTGCTTGTTTATTTAGCCCTGTGTAACCCCGGCTGGCAATTCTGGTGATAGTAATTTGTGGCATAGGCAATTAGGAAGACTGTTGTCCCTATTTTCTCAAGGCTCAAGGACTGTGTTACATTATTGCAAGTGGCCGGTGAACTACTGCTACCAGCATAGCCTCAGTTGACCTTATTTTCTCAAGGCCCAAACACTGTGTAAGTTACTGCAAGTTGCCAGTAAACTACTGCTATCTGCATAAACTGTGAGCCGTTTTCAGCTGATAAACTGTATTTTTAAACTATTTGTTGGTACAGCTGGTGCACTACAAGAACCTATCCAACCGGCAGGTGCATAACCCTGCTTGCAGCTAATTATTTTGCATAGACTATTTGTTGTTACAGCTGGTGCACTACAAGAACCTACCCAACCTGCATGTGCATAACCCTGCTTGGAGCAAATTATTTAGCATAGACTATTTGCTGTTACAGCTGGTGCACTACAAGAACCTATCCAACCTACATGTGCATAATCCTGCTTGGAGCTAATTATTTTGCATAGACTATTTGTTGTTACAGCTGGTGCACTACAAGAACTTATCCAACTTGCAGTTGCATAACCCTGCTTGCAGCTAATTATTTTGCATAGACTATTTGTTGTTACAGCTGGTGCACTACAAGAACCTATCCAACCTAAATGTGCATAATCCTGCTGGGAGCTAATTATTTTGCATAGACTATTTGTTGTTACAGCTGGTGCACTACAAGAACCTATCCAACCTACATGTGCATAATCCTGCTGGGAGCTAATTATTTTGCATAGACTATTTGTTGTTACAGCTGGTGCACTACAAGAACCTATCCAACCTACATGTGCATAATCCTGCTTGGAGCTAATTATTTTGCATAGACTATTTGTTGTTACAGCTGGGGCACTACAAGAACCTATCCAACCTGCAGGTGCATAACCTTGCTTGCAGCTAATTATTTTGTATGGACTATTTGTTGTTACAGCTGGCGCACTACAAGAACCTATCCAACCTGCAGGTGCATAACCCTGCTTGCCGCTAATTATTTTGCATGGACTATTTGTTGTTACAGCTGGCGCACTACAAGAACCTGTCCAACCTGCATGTGCATAACCCTGCTTGCCGCTAATTATTTTGCATGAACTATTTGTTGTTACAGCTGGCGCACTACAAGAACCTGTCCAACCTGCATGTGTTTTCCCACGTTTTTTTCTCAGCAAAAAGGGAGCGTTAACCCAGACTGTATTTCACAGCTATAGACTGCCGGAGCACCATTGATTCAAGCTAGACCAGCAGGTTTCATATTTAGGTCTCTCATTTGTTTTTTCGGTAAAGTAAAGTTCTGCAGGAATTGTGGTTCTTGTTGGTTTCACATTGCTTGCCAGCTGGGGTCACCGGTAGATGACGGGGAGGTAATAAATAAATACCTTGTCATTGAATAGTGTAATTAATTTTATTGCATCTGTAAATGGTAAATATCTCCTGTCATTTGTTGTTAATTATTAACAAATAATAAAATTGCGTTGCACCTTCCCTCCTGACTGGTCATTGTGTCTGCAAAAGGGGAATTCAGGCTTGCCTCTCTGTCACGGTGTGTCCTATCTTAACACTGGGAAATCGGCCAACGAAGCAATCCGAACACACCTGAACCTGGTGCTAGTGGCGCAGCACTGTACAAACCAGTCAGTACATCACAGGAGCTACATGCTCGATCAGAGCAGGAAGCTCCCTGGGGCTTGCGCTTGCCAAGACCTAACCTTAGGGTCTCATCGTAAGCCCCAATGTTTAGCTAGCAACCAGGAGGCCGCACTTCACACCACAAGCGGCCGCCCTCATTCAGAGCGACCGCTTGTATCTAGGATCGAGTCTGAATGAGGGCCATAGTTCCACCCACCCCCACCCCAGGGTCCTCCCAGGCAGGCTACACTTACCTGTAATAACACTGGCAGGAAAGTGAAAGGCACCCAGGCCAGGGCTGTCTTCTGGCTCCTCTGAGACTGCCTCTTCGTCCTGTCTGATGATGCTTCCGGGGACTGTACAGGCTGAGCAAGGGATGGCCATCGACCATGATTCATAATAATCGATGGTTTTTGGCCAATGTTGAATGCTTTTACCATCGATGAGGGAGAACCAGATCGTTTCCCTCCATCGATGGTAAAGCATGACCAAATGTTTCGGGGTTTTTTGCAAGATGCCGGGTCACGGAGCATAGCTCCGCTCCTGGCACCTACGAAAGACCCACTCCAGGTTCTGATTGGCCCACGGGCCAGTCCGTTAAAGAAAAGGGGTGACCATCGGTTGTTGAAACCATCGATAGACATCCACAGCAAAGTTGAACACCATCGATGGTCACTTGCTAAATAGCCATCGATGGTAACCATCTATGGTAAGACCACCGATGGCCATCCCTAGGCTGAGCCCTAAGGTGGGGCGGCGGTGTTCCCCGATGACTGAAGTTCAGCTTACAGTAGTTCAGACTACTGGGATCTCTGGCTAAGAGTCATAAGGCAGCTCCGCCCCCACCCCAGTGCTCACTCCTGTCCAGTGTCCAGTCCCTGGCAGCAGACTGATGCTGATGTCAGCTGGCCCTGTGAGCACACCAGGTATTAGCTGCTCCCAGTCCTCAGTTCCTCAGTTCCCACAGTGCTCATGCTCACAGTGGGGGCGGGCGCGACATGACGTCATAATGTCGCATTTTTCAGCCACTCACCGGGCAGTCAGAGTGCACCACAGGGGCGGATATGCTCCTCGGCCAGACCACATTAATGTAAATATATTATATATATTTAAAAAGAAATGCAGCTGCGATTCTAATGGGGGCTCCGGTGCACCCCCGGACCCCACAGTAGTTTTGTTTATGAGTATAATCTATTTACACTTGTTTTCTAGTAATATTGGGCCTGATTCGGAGATGTATGCTAAGGGCATGCAGTTGCTGTGCTAATATATGTTAATGCCGCAGGAGGTGTCAGAAGTCAAAAGACGCTCACTGCTAGCATCTCAGATCTGAGTGCTGCATCCAAAGACGCAGCGCCGTTTTACCATTTGTGACCAACGGTTGCAGCATGGGCCCTCTCATGAGCAGGTGCTGAGGATTTAAAGCTACATACCTTGGAGGTGGAAATACTAGAGGGACTACAGATTCCTGATCCCGGGGAGTGTTGTTTCATGCGAGTAAATTCCTTACACCCACACCTTCTGACTGGAAGACGATAAGTACTAAGATACCATTGTGGGACAGTAGGGGTGAGTTAAAGGTCCATCTCCCTCTACAGATTAGCATTCATTGATTATTTTTTGTTATACTCTGTTTGAAGTGAATATTCAGCGTTTCCTTAGTCTAATCTCTTCTACGATTTGACCTAATGTAGTTGCTCTGTGTTTGTTTATATTTCTTATCATTGTCCTTGAGGGTTTTCTAGAGACTACCCTTATACATTCAACAGCAGCAACCCAGTGAAGCGCAGATTCATATTATCTTTTTAATTCATTAAATATAAGTGTCCCCCTTCCTCCCTCACTGATTGTAGCAGACCAGGCCTCATCCCCTATAAAACCACTCAGCCACTGACTGCATTAAATATATAAGTGCTCCCCCCTGACCCCCCCCCCCCCATTGATTATGGAAGGCCAGCCCCATCCTCTATAAATCCCCTCAG
The DNA here is from genome assembly GCA_031769625.1 of Taudactylus pleione. NCBI lineage: Eukaryota > Metazoa > Chordata > Amphibia > Anura > Myobatrachidae > Taudactylus > Taudactylus pleione. The sequence goes on from JAUIMM010000098.1 coordinate 1,940,881, forward strand.
CCACTTCCTGCATTGAATATAGCAGTGCTCCCCTTCCCTCCCCCCTTATTGATTATAGCAGGCCAGGTCCCATCACTTATAAAGCCCCTCAACCACTACCAGTAATAAATATATAAGTGACCCCCCCCTCACGCAGACACCTAAAACATATATTTGTATTTAAAGTGCAGCACTGTCTGTGCACAAACGGGCACCACACTCCCAGGACCATGCACCTTGCTCTCTTCTAGGGATGGTTATTGACCATCGATGATTCATAATAATCGATGGTTTATGGCTGATGTCGAATGCTTTTGCCATCGATGGGGGAGAAACAGATGATTTCCCTCCATTGATGTCTAAGCATAAATGAATGGGGTTTTTTTTACAAGGTGCCAAGATACTGAGCAAAGCTCCGCCCCCAGCACCCACAAAGCCACGCCCCCAGGTTCTGATTGGTCCACGGGCCAATCAGTCAAAAAACAGGGATATCCATCAGTTGGTGAAACCATCGACTGTCATCCATAGAATAGTTTGTAACCATCGACGGCTACTTGCTATTTTGCCATCGATGGTAACACCACCGTTTGCCATCCCTACTCTCTTCTCTTCTTTTTTTTGTGGGCGCATTCCAGCTCCTCTGTCCATGCGTGTGACATCATGACATCACATGCACAACGCAAAACGCACAAAAGCTCAGACAGCTGCCGGTTAGCTCTTAGCCAGGAAGTTTGGTGGATCCATGCTGATTTTGTATTTCTGTACATATGTTAATAAAGGTTCTTCCTTTTTTACTGATGAAGTATTGTATGTACAGTATGCCAAACTCAGGTAGCGAACCATCGGCCAATATGCAATGGCGTCTATTTGGACTTGATGCTGGCAGCCAATCAGTAGCAGCCATGTTGAACCAATCATGTCTCCCCACATCATAGCTCTTGCTGTGAAGCCTTCAGTTCGGTGGTGGTGTGAAAAAAAGATGCTGCGTGAAGAGCTGGGGAGGCTACGGAAGAGTAAAGAAAGAAGATAGGTGGCGCAACAAAAAAGATGAGAACCGGAGAATGCTGCAAAGGGTGGGAAGCAAACAGCTAAATGAAGCTTTCCCACTGCAGCCTCTCTCAGCTTACCGGTAAGCCACCAGTAATTTACTCCCCTCCCATCCTTAGACCAACAGGTGTCAGGCATTAGGCCCAGGTCACTTTATGTGCCCTAAGGTAGGCAGGCAATAGCCTGAGCCCCTGGTGAGTGGCTGGACATTAGGCCCAGTTCACTCTTTAGTAGTAGATATGTAAGGGGGCCCCTATTGTGTGGCATAATGTGTATAACGTGTACTACTGTGTGGCACAGGACCGCCATCAGGGGGGGGACTGCCAGAACTGAAGTCCTGGATCCGGACCCTGGCAGAATGGTCCTACCAACGCTGCACAACTTGCAGCCCCACACTACCCCCTTGAACAAAAGAAGGAGGCCTGGCCGCTGCTCACGCCCACTGTCGCCCCCTGCCGTCGCCGACCCGGCCCCCATTAAGTAAAAGGAGGACCCGCCAGGCCCACTCCACCAACCTCCAGGACAGGCTGAGACACGCCGACACCTATGTTCAATTAAGTCTGTTTTGGACTGGAGTATGCGCGAGTGATGTCATGATGTCACGCCGCACCACTGGAGGGAGAGGTCGGAGGAGCTGCAGCGAATGAGAGGTGTCTGCCGGGGGAAAAGAAAGCAGGGCAGGGCAATCTGAGTAATGGTCTAGTAAGTCATATTTAATAAAACAAAAGGGAAGTGGGATGTAGAGGAATGCTTAATAAATTTTGGCCAAAATATTTGACAATATTTTTGAATGTGTATAAATAAGGTAATAGGGAAAGTGAGGTTGTGAGGGTACAGGGGAGGGGGGGGGCTGCCTATTTTGTCAGTCCTGGGCCCCACAATTTCTGATGGCAGCCTGGTGAGGCATATTCTGTATAAGGGGTAATACTGTGTAGCATAAGGGGTACAACTGGCATAATGTGAATAAGGGGCTCTACTGTGTGGTATATTGTCAATAAGAGGTACTGTGTGGCATTATGTCAATAAGGTGTACTACTATGTGGCCTAATGTGTATAAGGGGTACTACTGTGTGGCAAAATGTGAATAAGGGGAACTACTCTGTGGCATTATGTGTATAAGGGGTACTACTGTGTAGAATGTGAATAAGCGGCATTACTGCGTGGCGTTACGTGTATAACTGGCACTACTGTGTGACATTATTTGAATTTTTACTATAGTGTGCCCCCACGCCCCTTCCCAGCAAGGTCTTTTAAACTATTTGATTATATACTTTATTTCAGTGTGGAACCATTTCAAAGTGATGTCACTATCCTAATAATTGGTGCATACAAATGAATTGATTGATCAAGACTCTGGGGTGAATATACTAAAAGTTGATTTTGGCTCAATTTAAAATCAACCAAAACAGAAACAACATCCCCACAAAATCGACCACATTCTGATTTCGATGATGCATTGGTTTCTATTTGAAGTTCTAAATGTGTTCTATTCACCCTCAATTGACCCCAAAATTATACAAAAGTATTCTTATTGGCCAAACATGTCACGTGCACTGTATTACCCACAAACATTTTCATCCCAGTGCTAATTTGCATATCCACAATTTTTTAAAAGTCATTGTTAGTTCTCCTTACCCTGCTTTTAATGAAGCATATATGACCCTCTTACCTAAAGCTGATAAAGACCCTAATCTGTTATCCTCTTATAGAAACATCAGTTTACTGAATGTAGAAGTCAAGCTTCTGGCCAAAATCATGGCGACGCGGTTCCAAACTATACTCTCATCAATTTAACTGAATACCAGTTGGGCTTTGTAGAAGGTCAGCATGCAATAAAGGCCATCCATACAGCAGTAGCAGTAATAGTGGCTTCTCATATTTCCTCAACGCAGCAAAACATGCTTTTAAGCCTAGATGCCCACAAGGCATTTAATATGGTGCTTTGGCCGCTTTTATTTAAAGTATTGGAGGGACAGGGTTTTGAGACGGGATTCATAGATTTGATTCACTATTTTTACAACAGGCCCTCTACATCTCTGTTAATTAATGGGATTATAGGATCTCGTTTTGTTTTGGAGAGGGGCACCCATCAGGGTTGCCCTTTATCTCCTCTCTTATTTAATTTAGCGTTAGACCCTCTACTGAGAACATTTCAAAATTGGGCAGTCTTTCAGGGTATAAAAATGGGCCGTAAGGTAATTAAAATATCAGCACTCACTGATGATATCCTTCTCTATGTAGTTAATCCTGAACAGTCTCTTTCTCAAATATTTAATAAAATTGATTTATTCGGCTCCATTATAGGTTTTCATGTAAATATGGAAAAATCTACTGCAATGATACTCTTTGGTGAGCGCTTATGTCCTGCATGGGCTACCAGGTTCCCACTATAATGGGTCAAAACTCATATACCATATGTAGGAATAGTCCTGCCCCATAATCCTGTGGATTTATATAGGTTTAACATAGGTCGGGCTATACATATCCTTTCCAATTATGTAAAAAAGGTTGGGAATGTCTACTATAGTCCTTCTTGGGGAGAGCTAATTTACTCAAAATGGTAGCGGTGCCTCGTCTGCTATATCCATTGCAATCATTCCCTATAATCTTGACTAAAGCAGATGTTCAATTGATAAATGCCCTGTTTCAGAAATTTATCTGGAAGGAGAGCCATTCTCGAATTGCTCTACAAAAACTTTGCCAACCGAAATCAAATGGAGGCACACATTTTCCGGTCATTGTAACATACAATCATGCGGCTTTCTTACGACACTTACATGGCTGGCTTCACAACTATCTACCCCAAAACCTCATTGGAACAAGACTTTTTGGGCGACATGGTTTTAATTTGTTTTCTCCACCAACATGACCAGGAAATACCAGACCCTCTAAAACTAAATCCTTTTTTATGGCTGACCAGAAAAAATTGGCACATCCTTCAGCATAAGGCCGGCTTAAATGCCTTTCATTCCTTATACTTACTTTTATTTCAGAACCCTAATTTTCTAGATGGCATGGCTGCTCACCCCTTCACTTTGTGGAGTTTGGCTGGGATACAAAATATTAGATTTTTGGTATCCACAGAAAACAAAGTCTCCAAACCTTTGTAGAAATTTCTTCGCAATTTGCCGTGGTCAGCCCTTATCCTCTGGCTTATTGGACATTTTTCGGATGGGGATTGAGACAGTACTCTGGATTGCTTCATGATGCAACCTGTACCTAACTATAAAGCTATATTGGTCCACTATACATTTTTGAGGGATATTTTGGACAACACTAAGATTACTGAGGGCATGGCCGGATGGTTGACCCATTTCCCTACTATAACTATATCTGTACTAAAAAAGTCTCTTTTGTTTTCTATGAAAACATTACCAGCTAGTATGTATACTGAACTTTTTCTCAATATACTGTATATCATAACACCGATTTATCTCCACTCCGACGTTTCCGAATGGGAACCTCGGACATTCATGTCTGTCCAAAATGGAAAACGATTCTGCAGGGCTGGATAGATAGTGCACCTCCACAAATACCTATTCCTGGACAAACAATTTTCTGTTCAGGATGGACTGGGTGGAAACGCTCCTGCATAAAGAAAATTATGGGGAATACTTTTTTATGATATGGGAATCGTATATAGATATTCGTCCGCTTACAACTAGGAAACAAATCCATCACAGCCATAATAATACTACATGGTATATAACCAGGTTGGTAGCACAGGATACACCTATTTCCTTGAACTGGTCATCGATGAGGGGTTCGCTGGGCTCGCATCCAGGGTTCCTATGATAGTGTTTTGGAATTGCAGCCACAATTATTAATGATCATTGTTTTCTTTCTCTTCATATGCTGATAGTCTGTATGTTGAAATTAGAGATGAGCGGTTCGGATTCTGTGAAATCCGAACCGCTCCGAACATAGGAGATCCCAGTCCACCCGAATGCTGTTCGGGTGTTCCCCGCCTGACTCGGATCCCTGTTCGGGGCCGAACGGTGGTTGCCTGATGTCAGATTCTCTAGCGAGAATCCGACATCAGGGCTCCTATTGTGTAGAGCAGAGCGCTGTGATAGCATTCTGCCCTACACAGATACAAACACACAGCCGCCAGCAGCAGCTGTGTGTTTGTTACAGCAGCCAATGAGAGTCACACAGACTCTCAATGGCTGCTGCACGGAGGGAGCTGGCTGGAGCTCACTCAGGAGCTCTGTCTTCCGGCTCCCTCCTCAGCGCGTGGATGCAGAGCGGACAGCGCGGGAGCGGGGATTCAGGTAAGTTTTTTTTTTTAATGTGTGTAAGGGCCGGGGGTGCTACTGGGGGGGAACAGCTACTAGGGGGGGTCTGCTACTTGGGGGGGCATACTATTGGGGGGGCCAGCTACTGGGGGGCCATTCTACTGGGGGGGCCTGCTACTGGGGGGGCATACTACTGGGGGCCATACTACTGGGAGGGCCTGCTACTGGGGGGCCATATTACTCAGGGGCCATACTACTGGGGGGGGCTGCTACTGGGGGGGGCATACTACTGGGGGGCCTGCTACTAGGGGGGTCTGCTACTTGGGGGGGGCATACTACTGGGGTGACCTGCTACTGGTAGGCATAATACTAGGGGCCTGCTACTGGGGGGCCTCTACTGGGAGCCATACTGCCTGGGGGACCATACTACTGGGGGGCCATACTACTGGAGGGGCCTGCTACTGGGGGGCCATACTACTGGTGGGGGCATACTACTGGGGGGGCATACTACTGGGGGCATTGTGTAAAAGGGGCACTACTGTGGTCATTGTGTAAAAGGGGCACTACTGTGTGTCGTAACATAAATAAGAGACACTACTTTTATGGTGTAATGTGAATCAGGGGCACTACTGTGTGTGGTAACATAAATAAGAGACACTACTTTATGGTGTAAATGTGAATCAGGGGCACTATGTGTGGTGTAATGTGAATAAGATTGTGCACTGTGACTCCTTGGGCCGTAGCCTACTTTGTAAACAAGTACTGTGATTCTGCTGGCCGTACCCCACTGGGTGGGTGCACTACTTTTCATTTCTGCCACTGCTGTGTGGCAATGTGTCATAGATGTGCATTATACTGTGGTGTCTGTGCCGCTGCGCCGCTGCTCTGTCGCTTAGTAACCGGTCGGCTCACTGCAACCTTTGGCAAATAATGTTGAAAACAATATTATAAGCTGTGAGGTGGTCTAAATTGACTGGAAATTAATGTTATTGAGGTTAATAATACTCTAGGAAGAAAAAAAAAGACCAATTTTTTTGTAAATTTTTGTAAAAAAATCCAAATCCAAATCCAAAGCCAGTCACCGCAGTTTGGCAAATCCAAATCCAAAACCGGACGACGAATTAGAACCAAATCCAAATCCGGCAAAAATGGTCCGGCGCACATCCCTAGTTGAAATGTGTATATAACACATGTTGTTCTCAATTTACCATTGGTACCATTTTATTTATGTGCTTTATTTCCAATATGGCCACATTTATTAAGGCTATACTGAATATTGTATTTGTCACATTTATTCTGTAATAGTGTGATGGGGTTTTTTTTATAGAGTAATTGTCAACAATTGTTCTATGATGCCTCTATAAAAATTATTATTATTAAAATAAAAAAAGTAATTATTATGCTTTTAAATTAAATGCCTGATTTATACAGCCAAAGTGCCACACATGCTTTTCTCCCATGTTTTTTGCATCATATTGAGTTTTCAGACAATTCTACATGATTTAAGATCAAATAGAACTGTTTCTGATGGTTCTATTGAAAATGGGGATTTGGGGTCGATTTTGGTCTATTTTCAAATCAACTGTTAGTAAATAAGCATTTCCTACTGAAGGCTATGGGAAAGTAACGATGGTCTGTTTGAAGTTCTTTTTGTGTGTGAAGTTGAATTTCTGGGGATTTGGGGTAAGTTTTGCCTTTAATAAATGCCTAATTGTCAAAATCACCACCAATTCCCCTCAAACTAGAATAGAACTGAAAATCGACCCTTAGTAAATTTGCCCCTCTGTGATGTAGGTTATTTAAGGTTTACTAAATCTAAAAAAAAAGACAGATTTCCTGGGCTGATATACAGAGTATGTGGGTCGTAGTGACATAAAGGACACTGCTGGTAAAAGTCATGTTTCCTAGATTAATATCAGCATTGCAAAGGTGCTAGTTACTTAAACAATATGTGATGCAAAGCATAGGAAATAATTCATGTAAAAGCTAAAACGCCCATAGGTTTATAACTAACCATTTCTTTACAACTACTCATATGACCTTTGGCTATGAAGTTTTACTCAGAAGATTCCTAAATTGAGGTGTATACATTATTTATATAAGAAATACAGTTTCTATTACATTAATAGTATGTTTACAATGAAATCTATTTTTTCTCACACATGTTGCTAAGGTGGCAGTAGCCATCTTCCCTTTCATACTGCTGAAGCATACTTTTCTGCCCCCTCTAATAATATGATGATCCTTATTAAAAGTGTATATACAGAGATTAAAATAATGTATATTTTCAATACATATACAGTAAAATGTTTACAATTCTAATATGAGGGGATAGATGATATTGTGCCACAGAATTGGTTTGGTGCGTTCAGTAGCAGGGTGGTAACTAGAGGCGTGCGAGTGGCGCTGCCCCACGGCCCCTGCATCTGGCTAGCAGGATGCCTGGAATGGCACCCTGCAGTCAGTGTCACTGCTGCACATCGGATGGAAAACCAGCCCGGGAGATTTCTGGAAGCAGCCCTAATGGAGGCGGGACTGTTGAGGGAGTGGGGGTTGTCAAGGGCCTGATTCTGAGTTGGACACATTCGCAGCCTTCCCTGCATCTTTTGTGTGTTAAGTCTGTGACTTCATGCTAATGCCTCTACAAAGCCCTTCCCTGGTGTATATGCGTGTGTGCGAATGTGCAAGGACTGAGAGGCCCACTTTCACACACATTGTTCCCCCACTGGAAAAACAAACACATTGGCCCTCACAGGGAAAAAAAAACAAGCACATTGCCCCCCACAGGAAAATAAACACACAATGTCCCCCCCACAAGAAAAACAACACACACATTGTCCCTCAGAGGAAAAAATAAAACACCTTGGCCCCCACACAAAAAAACGAACAAACACATAGGCCCCCACAGAGAAAAAAAAAACACATTGGCCCCCACAGGAAATGATACAACACATTAGCCCACACAGGATAAAATAAAAAAAATTACCACACAGGGATACAAAACAAACACATTGGCCCCTACAGGAAAAAATATAACACAAGGCCTGAGCCCCCCTGAAATATCCATATACCCACTTTAAAATAATGACACAACTAATGCCCAGGGTAATTTACCAGGGGCAAAGGCTCTCTGCCGACTAACATGTACCACAGGCCTGTGGCCTGACTGTGCCCAGGGGTCTAGTGCCCGACAATCCTGGTGGTCTAGGGAGGGTTAAATAAGTGACGGTGTGTGAAACCGCCTACCGCAGCGCTGGGAGATGCTGCAGTGGGGATTTCGTTTAGCTCCTTTCGTTTCCACCACTGCAGCAATCTTTAGTCTTCACAGGACCCCTCACGGCACAGCACCCCACTCCAATCACAGCACAGTACCCCTCTCCCATCACAGCACAGCACCCCTCTCCCAGCACAGCACCCCTGGACCCTCACAGTTCACCAACCCTCACTTCATTTTATGGACGGCACTGGGTTAGCGACAGTGTGACTGCTCCCAGTGCCCGTTAACAAAGCGGCTGCATTTTGATTTAAGCACAAGCCGCAAGGCAATCACAGCTCATGGACCGGCAGCCAATCGGGCAGACACAAATGCCAATAATTGTATCCCCAATTGTTGATGTATACATCACACACACACCCAGCCTGTGCCTCACACTCACACAGTGATACCCCGTGCCTCACACACACACACTGGCATCCAGCCTGTGACTCACACACCCAGCCTGTGCATTTGCCTCACATACATACAGTGACACTCAGTATGTGCCTCTCTCTCAGACACATACAGTGTCACCCAGGCTGTGCCTCACACACAAACACACACACACACATTGACACTCAGGTTGTGCCTCAAATGCACACACAGTAACACCCAATCTGTAACATACAACACACATTGACACCCAGCCTGTGCTTCACACACACACAGTTACACCCAGCCTGTACCTTGGCGTCCTGGGTGTCTGTGATGGGCTCACATAGAGCGGGGTCTGAGCAGAAACAGGTGGCAGTAGCACACACCAATATGATGAGGAGACTTAGGACCCAGCACCTGCCGTCAGATACCCTCATCCTCCATGCACAGCATCTACTGAGAGGTGCTGCTATCACTCCCAGAAGAAGTGCCACCAAAGCTATGCCGCTGCTCCTGGCTAATGATACCTTGCAGTGTTCCTTAGCCAGAGCAGATGACCGCTTCCGTTTTGCATACCACAGTGGTGGAACGCAAGTCCCGAAAGTGTGGCATCTGACTGGCAGACACATGTATCAAGTAGAAAAGAGATGGGGGTTTAATCCCCTATTGTCCCTCAGCACACTGAATTATACTAGCAACAATATATGAACACTATATGGTAATAGAATTTCAGAGATATTAGTTGCATGCATTTGCAAATACATGGGATGCTGCTAGGCCTCGTCAAGGCTTCTCTGTCACTAGCAGTCCCTACACTAAATGGTTCATGTCCGGGGCACAGAGCACCCCAAAATAACGTCCAGCCCAGGACCCCCCCAGGGCATCACACGAAAAATGGAAAAAGAGTGACAGTGCAGTGTAAAGTATAGAAGTGTGCAAGTAATTACTAAGTGTTAAGGGGTTAAAATATATGTGAAAAATTACATGAATAATAAACAAACATAAAAAGGTGATGTGAAGAGTAACTATGTGTATTAAGTGGTGATGCCCTCAGGAGGCCCAGCCAGAGCAGCCTCGGGGGCCCTACACCCAAACGCTCACCCCAAATGTAATGTATGCCGCTGCTCCTGGCTAATGATACCTTGCAGTGTTCCTTAGCCAGAGCAGATGACAGCTTCAGTTTTGCATACCACAGTGGTGGAACGCAAGTCCCGAAAGTGTGTCATCTGGCTGGCAGACACATGTATCAGCCCGGGCTGGCAGGCTGGGTGAGCCGGCCCAGCAGAGGAGAGAATGGGACAGGGAATCACTTAAGGATAAAAACTAGTTATCATGACACTAGGAGAGTTGAGATTTAGATCGGGACCCCTTGGGCTAGCTGGGCGTACTGGTTAGAGAAACTTGATGGCCTGATAATGCTGTTACTCATTATTCTGCAGTAGTCTACAGAGAACACCAGCCATATGCACCAATGGTGGAGTGTTTGTAGCCACTGGGCAGAGTTGGTAACTATGTCTATATTTAACAGAGATATGTACATTCAAATGGGATAATTGGTATAATTTTCATGCATGGGAATGATCCCTATGGCTACATGCATTTTCTGAAAGTACTGTATCAGTGTGTTTTCATCAACAAGTAGATCTTACTAACTGCTTTGGGGCTCATTTATATTTGAATGTAAATCTATTTTATGACGCACCTCTCAGATGTAGCAGTACACAACCACTTTATCGCCGCGCTCATAGGTGCTGCTTTCACAATCTCCCTGAGATGCTTTTTGAAAAGTTGGCAAGTATGGGTGGAACTGCATTCTTTCAGTTGTGTCTGGACTCTGGAGTGTTGCAATGAGTTCCGCCCACGCTCGTCGCCCTGCATCTGCATTAATGCCAATCAAAAGTGACTCCTCCTCTGAGAAAATCAATAAATATGCAAGAGTGGGGAGGGGGTCATGTGCTTGCAATGGCTCAGTGACTGGGTCTGGGGATGAAAAAATAAGTGAATATATATAAACTGGGAGCTGAGGTGAATGGGGCATAAAATCAATAAATATACAAAAAAGGGGAATCATGATGCTGGTGAGCCACACAGGAATAGGGCCACAGAGACACAGAAGGACTGGTGCTGGAGAGATGCAGGAGGGATGACTATGAAGAGATGCAGGGTAAATGGCGCTGGAGAGATAAAAGGAGAATGATGCAGGTGCAATACAGGGATGATGGTGCTGTAGAAATGCAGGGTGGTTGGAGCTGGAGAGACGCAGGTGGGTTGAGGCTGGAAAGACACCAGGGAGATGAGGCTAGAGCAGGGGTTCCCAACCATGGTCCTCAAGGCACACTAACAGTCCAGGTTTTAAGGATATTCATACTTGAGCACATGTGAATTAATTAGTACCGCAGTTATTTTGATTTAACCACCTGTGCTCAAGTATGGATATCACTAAAACCAGGACTGTTAGTGTGCCTTGAGGACTGAGGTTGGGAGTTACTGGGCTAGAGACTTGACACATTTGATAGAATTAGAAGGAAAACGCTGGGACATAGTAATCTTTGTTAAGACATCAATTCTAAAGAAACCATTTGACTGATACAAATGGCAGCAAATTAGCAAATACAGGGCCTGATTCAGTACGGATTGCTATTGTGATCACAGCTGTGATTACGCATGCAGGTCTGCTGTGAAAATATGCTAATGAATGCAATCACAAAGCCATCGCCCAGCCAACATAGAGACGCCCACTACCGCTATCTCACATCTGTAATACCTTGCAGTCCTGCGAATACATCGGGAACATCGAGTAACATCGGCCCCTCACGTACAATTACAACAGGTCTGACCTTACTCCTTGTAGCATGCAGTGAGTACTCAAGCTGCATATGCCATTGCAGTGGCTAATTTGTACACAGCCATGCAACGGCGTTCAAACGGACTGGCATGCCTGCGTTTCTCTGACCACTCCCCCGTCACCACCCCCAAATGCTGACGTCCCGTCCCTCGGTCTGTGATGGCTTTATATTTGCATAGGTGAACGCACTGCGATCGCAATGCTATCTCACGCACTCACCGAGGGTGAGTAAATTTTGGTTACTGGGCAGAGAGGTGAAGTCGATCTGATTCCCTAACACAGTAAATCTAAATGTACACTTTTAACAATGAATATGTTTTGAACAATATTCACACAAATAAGGTAACACTTTACAATTTTCAGGTTTATTAGACAGGAACTCCGGAACTGGAGCTATGAATGGAAAAGTTATTATCTGACAGAATTAATAATAACAATACATTTCATTTCCAAATAACACCGATTAATGAATAAATATTTTTCAACTTTCAATTTTCCTTTGTTAACTGTCTACTAATAAAGATAACAATGAATATTTCTAACTCAGACTAATATTAAATTGTAACCCTTAGTCTGGACTAATTATCCTTCCTTTTTAAAGTCTGCACTTACTGGCCAGTTTACTGTCATTGGTGCACATTCACGGCAGTGGTCAGCTGACAAATTGAAGGCCTTTATTTAACTTTGAGCTCCCTGACAAATTGTATTATATGTAGCAATCCTGGGCTCTACCCAATTCACTAAATTCTCCTGACAAACTGATGTTAAAGTCTTACTGAAGTAAACTGAAACTATCCTTTTGGTTTCCTCAATCCAGACTTTTAACAATTATTCCCACCACGGCCCTACCTGTGCGGAGTTTGTATATTCTCCCTGTGCTTGTGTGGGTTTCCTCCGGGTGCTCCAGTTTCCTCCTACACTCCAAAAATATACTGGTCGGTTAATTGGCTCCCAACAAAATTAACCCTAATGTGTATATGTGTGTGCATGTGATAGGGAATATAGATTGTAAGCTCCACTGGGGCAGGGACTGATGTGAATGGCCAAATATTCTGTGTAAAGTGCTGCGGAATATGTGTGCGCTATATAAGTAACTGGTAATAATAATAATAATTTTGTATCTGTTATAAGAGGCTGTATGAGTCATCTGCTTACTGTTTGTGGCTGCTTGCTATCTGCGCTACACTGTACAATAGTTTGCTCCTGCAGTAAAGTGGATTCACAGCTTCGTCTGCCTTAAGCTAATGAGAAGATAGTTGTATTCACTACCATAAATATCCTGGCTGCGTTCTGTAGCTATAATCGGTTGAGGCTCTTTGGGAACAGCAGAACTTCTATTATGTGAAATAGGAGATGAAATTATAAGAGACTATTTGTCATATATAGGAACGTTAGCCTGCTTTTCTTAAATAGCTATTCCTCAGTCTCTGCTATCTGAAGCAATTAATATGTGAGTCACTGCTCTGGTCAGTTGGAAGTGTATGTACTAGCTGTTGCTGCAGAATGACGGTAGGGGAAGTCCTCCAATAGTGCTCACAATGTCGAGTCTATGCTCTTCCTTTTCCTCGGCAGCAGTTTAGAACATTGACAGCACCAGCTCCCACTGTCACTCACGATAAGCCAGGCCCCCTTCCTCGGCTACTGCCAGAGTCCAGGATCAGCCTCCTCTCTCTGAGCCACTCCCCTCGGTCCACCCAGGGCCACTGCAATTCAGCTGTAGCTCTGCCCAGTTACACTCCCAGATGCTGCTCTCTATAGGGGTAGGTGGGTCCCAAAGCTCAGCTCCGCCCATCTTGTGGCTGCCGATGCTCCAAAAACACCAGGCTCCTCACTCCGTGCCACAGCTACCGATGTCAGGTTCAACTGCATGGTTCCTTACCAACGCTCACCACTAACTGATTCCCCCAACGGTAAGACTTAACAGTCCGGTGCCCCAGTACCCGGATGTTTAACGCTGGGGCCGCGGAACACGGTGCAGTCAGGCCACGGTGTTCCCGCACTTTCACTCACGCGCCGACTCCCGCATCCTGCAAAGCTGCACTTGTTCAGCCAAATCCCTTTCTTGTCCCCACCTCACCATCAGACCTATGGGGGTACACATGTCCTTGTGGGGATGCATCAATCCCTACACACAGTCCCCTGGTTGGGTATCACACACTTCCTTGCTTGAATTTTGCATGTCCTCACGCAACCAGGAATTGTCAAAGGCCCTGATTCAGAGCCGGACACTCTGACCTGAGCGCTCGCTCTGAATCAGAGCCCACCTCCATTAATATGGAGCGTCCTCCTGGATGCTCGTATAGCTGTGGGTCACCACCCACAGCATATACGAGCGTGCAGGATGATGGTCGCGATGGTCAGGAGTGATTTTGGCTCTATCAGAGCCAAAATCACTCCCACTGACATCACTAGTGATGTCAGTGGGGCCGGCTTCAGACGGTAGGCATTCCCTTGGGAACGCCTCCGTCTGGCAGGCACGCCCCCGACACGCCCACCAAAGGGGGCGTGCTGTCTGTCAACATCGACAGCACGTCCCCTTTGATGAGACACTCCAAGCGAAGGAAAGTCCTTCGCTTGTCGGGTCTCGCGCATGCGCACGACGGAGCTCCCTCCGTCGTGCGCCTGCGCAGTGAGGACCATCGACCCACTTGCGAGCGGACAGCCGCTCGCGAGTGGGTCTGAATGAGGGCCAAAGTTCATTAAAGAACAGTCTGTTAACATATTTTTCACGAAACATATTTACAAAAAAATACATATAATCATATACAATTTGTACCATTAAAATTATGAATTTTATCATCTGTATCTTGAGAGGCAGAACTCCTTTTGTACTTCGTTCTGACCTCATCACAGATGTAGGATCTGAGATAACATGACTCTCTGTTTCTGACACATCATATTCTGAAACATCTGAAATGGGAATAAATTCCTGACTAACAGAACTTTGGCTATCTCCCACAACAGGCCACAACATATGCATGGGGCTAATTAAGGTAACATCAAGGGATTGTACTATTATTAAACTCAACCTCTCTGCCACATTGTCCCTCTCATCTTCATGTAAAGGAACTGAATGGATATATTTCTTGAGTTGAGTTCGATGGACAACCAGGGAGTAACGTCCATCATTCTTGGTGATTCGGTACACAGCAATATCAGGTCTTAGTATTTCTGTTACCACATAAGGGGTCTTTTCCCAATGACTATCCAGTTTGTTACATCGTTGATTGTTTTTCTTCCAGACAGTATCACCTATAGCCAAAGGTGTGGCCAAAGCATTTTCATTGTAATGCTCAGCTTGTCCATTGTTTGGCCGACTATAGTTTGCGCTGCTTTGAATCTTTGTCTGTGTTCTTTTACCCAGTCAGTGGAATTATTTCCTGAGCAGCTTCTTGAGGTACTTCCAATTTTACATCCACTGGTAATTTACCCTCACGTACGAAAAGCAGATAGAAAGGCATGTACCCAGTCAAACTGTGCTCTGTATTATTGTAGAGAAAGGTGATCTCTGTCAGTAGCGTAGGCCACTCCTGTCATTCTGGCAATGGGATAACTCTCAGCATATTTATCAGACTGATTCATCCTCTCACATAGGCCATTACACTGTGGATGATAGGCAGTAGTCCTCAGTTTTCTGGATCTGTATAAGTCACACAATTCTTTGAATAATTTTGACTTGAATGCGGTTCCCTGATCTGTTAAGATGTTTTCCGGATATCTGTAAGGGTGCACGAATGCCCTCCAAAATATTTCAGCTGTTTTCTATGATAAATCTCAAACAGGGAGAGCCACTGCAAATTTGGAAAAGTGATCTATCATTGTTAGTGCATATTGATATCCAGTTCGACTGGTCTCCAATTTCACATGATCAATGCATACTAATTCTAGAGGATGACTGCTGACGATGGGGTGTAATGGCGCTTTTTGGTTAATCTGTGACTGCTTTTGAATGGCAAAGTTAAGACAATTTTTACACCATCTCTCGATGTCCTCACACATGCTAATCCAAAAGTATCGTTTACGTAAGTGGCCTTCCAACTTTTGGGTACCGAAATTACCTGACTGGTCATGATATGCTTGAAGAAGAAAGTGGATCTTTTCACGAGGTATGATAATCTGAGTGGTAGGACAGTGTGTTTTGGGGTTGACACTATGGTGGACTAAGAGATCTCTCTGAATCCCAAGGCGCTCTCTCTGTCTCCAGTGTTTAATAAGTACCGGATCCGTGTTATGTCTCTTGTTTTGTTAAAATCTTTTTAGAGAGTAAGAGAGTCTTCAGTTGAGAAAGTAGTGGACTCTCTTCCTGTAATTGCCTCCACTCCACAAGAGGTTCTTCTTTAGCAATTTCTCAACATTTTCCATTAGATGGAGAATTAACTTTTGCTGACAATGATTGCTGATGGGTGAATAATGCATAGAAGGCTGGCATCTCCACTTCCTCCCACTGATCTTCCTCTTCTTCTCTTTTGTCCTCGTGAGGAAGTCATGACAATGCGTCCGCATTAAGATTATTTCGCCCACTTCTATATTTGATGGTAGACTGGTAGTTGGCCAATCGCGATGACCACCTTTGTTCCAGTGCTCCCAGATGGGCAGTTGGCAGATGGGACAGCGGGTTGTTGTCTGTAAAAGCTATAAAAGGGGTGGCCACCAAGTAATTTTTGAATTTCTCAGTGACCTCCCAGACCAAAGCCAGAAATTCTAGCTTAAAAGCACTGTAATTGGCGTCATTACGTTCGGTCCTTCTTAAGCTCCTACTGGCATAAGCGATGACACGTTCTTGTCCATTCTGCATCTGGGATAGAACAGCTCCTAATCCCTGGTTACTGGCATCTGTGTGGAGAAGGAAGGTCTGACTATAATCAGGGTAGGCCAACACTGGTGCTTCAGTCAACAGATGTTTTAACTGATTTAATGCAGCCTGCTGCACTTTGGTCCAAACTACTGTGGCATGCTTACTGTGCTTGATATTAGGGATTCCACGAAGTAGTTAATGCAGAGGGGCTGCAATCTCAGCAAATTTTTTCACAAATCTCCTATAATATCCGACAAACCCCAAGAATCTGCATACTTCCTTGAGAGCCCTTGAAACTGACCAATCTTGAATGGCTGCAATTTTCTCTGGATCTGGGGTAACTCCTTCCTAACTCACAATATGCCCTAGGTATTGTACACTGGTCTTCAAGAGATGACATTTGGAAAGCTTTACTTTGAGGCCATATTCTGCCAGCCTGACGAAAACCTCCCACAGATGCTGTAGATGTTCATGGTAGGTCTTTGAGTAGATAATAATATCATCTAAGTACAATAAGACCATTTCAAAATTCTTATGGCCCAAACAGTGTTCCATCAGTCTTTGGAAAGTTCCCGGGGCATTACATCGGAGAACTTTCGGAGGCCAAAAGGCATCCGATCAAATTAATACAATCCCATTGGTGTAATGGATGCTGCTTTCTCCCTATCTCCAGGTGCATTGGGATCTGCCAGTATCCGCTTGTTAAATCAAGTGTCGAGTAGTAAGTTGCTGATTTCAGTGCTGTTAAAGACTCCTCTATTCTGGGCAATGGATAAGCATATTTATAGGTAATTTGATTCAACTTCCGGTAATCTACACAAAAACGTAGACTCCCATCTTTCTTTTTCACAAGGACCATAGGTGCTGCCCACGGGCTATGGCTTTCTCGTATAACTCCCATAGCCTTCATTTCTTCTAACATTTGACAGACCGGCTGCTATCTGCACTACACTGTACAATAGTTTGCTCCTGCAGTAAAGTGGATTCACAGCTTTGTCTGCCTTCAGCTAAGGAGAAGATGGTTGTATTCACTACCATAAATATCCTGGCTGCGTTCTGTAACTATAATCGGTTGAGGCTCTTTGGGAACAGCAGGACTTCTATTATGTGAAATAGGAGATGAAATTATAAGAGACTATTTGTCACTATATAGGAACTTTAGCCTGCTTTTCTTAAATAGCTATTCCTCAGTCTCTGCTATCTGAAGCAATTAGTATGTGAGTCTCTGCTCTCTCTGCTCAGTTGGAAGTGTATGTACTAGCTGTTGCTGCAGAATGACGGTAGGGGAAGTCCTCCAATAGTGCTCACAATGTCGAGTCTCTGCTCTCCCTTTTCCTCGGCAACAGTTCAGAATGATGACAGCAAAATATAAAGAGCGAGAGGCTAGGGGTTGTATTCTTATGGGTGCACAGAGCAATTATATATACTAAAATATAACTTTTAATATCAATTTAAAATGATCCCAATCTTTGGGAGATATACAGTGAAATATATAGGTTTAGACAATGAAGAAAAACATGTGAAAAAAGAAAAATAAACACAATATGACAAGTGATAGTATTTAAAAGAAATAAACAGAGTACGGTCCACTAATTAATATCTGCTTAATGCCAAATACTGCCTATTTAATGTAATACAAAATAAGTGTAGATAAACTTAATAAGTAATAAGTTCCTACTACACTAAAGCCTGTTGGTGGCTAATATTTGTTCATGGTAATTATCCTGTAGTATATAAGTTCAACTGCTGACATCAGTTATGTCTAACCTGTTCAATAGGAGACCCACTAATTATGATTGATGTCCGGCAAAACGCTGATCAGGAAGGAGACTAAGGTGCATACACACGGTCAGATATTTCCTTCAGATCTGAACGATAACGATTTAAAAAATCGTTCAGTCGTTCATATCTGAAGGAAAATCTTATATCTGACAAATCTCTCAGATCTGTCAGATGAACGATTTGAACAATGCGCATTCCCGATCAGATAACGATATCTGACATCTGATGTGTTTGCAGTCAGACTTGGACGATTTCCATTCATTTTAATGCAGTCAAAAATCGTTCAAATCGTTGGTAAAATCGTTCAAATCGGTCATCTGACAGATCTGACAAATCTGACCACGTGTATGCTCCATTATTGTATTTTTTTAGGTCAGACTAAATAATCGTAGCTGCATTCACTTCATCAATAACTCTGGCAGTTTTCTCATTATATTCTGGCAAAGTATACACTACATGTTCTTTGCTGCAGTTATAGTCCATATGTTAATTAAATGTGTATAGTGATACCAAATAAATATAGCCGATGTTCATACTATCACCAGTGCTGGTGGTCACTCGTTTTATTCTTCAAAAGCAATTACAGTTGTTATATTATCAACTGTGTATCTTACTCCAATTGAACACAATAGTAGCGATATACTGGTTACTAGCAACAATGTTCATTTATTATTGAGGCCATGAAGATTTTCTGATATAAAACATCAGTTGATGTAATTAACTGTTTATTGGCTAACAGTGTAGCGCTTATAAAACGGCCATTCACTCTATTATAGTTGCCGTATCTTACTTATAGCATCTCATTGATTATCTCAACATTAACATTGTTTGCTATTGATATAGCGCTTGTAGCACTGCCATTCAATCTATTATAATTGCCGTATCTTATTTATAACATCTCATTGTTTATTTCAACGGTGACATACACAGTCTTATGTGGTGATGTTGTAAGTGAGAAAGCTTAATGATATAATTCCCATATAGCGGCTCAATCACTCGCCGTTAGAGCTATCTATAATGGGTAATACGCTAATCTCACATTCACAATATTAGGCTTTATATACACAATTTAAATATTCATCTCAATTAAGGGCATATTAGCTGGTCCCTTCCGAAACCTCAGTCTCACAATCACAACATTGAACTTGTTATAGGCAGTTAAATAGTCATCTCAATTGAGGACATATTTAGCGTACCCTCTGAAACGCCAACACGCGCATTTCACTGCTTAGACAGCTTTATCAAGGCTGGATCCAGAATGATGACAGCACCAGCTCCCACTATCTCTCACGATAAGCCAGGCCCCCTTCCTTGGCTACTGCCGGAGTCCTGGATCAGCCTCAACTCTCTGAGCCACTCCCCTCAGTCCACCCCGGGCCACTGCAATTAAGCTGTAGCTCCATCCGGTTACACTTCCAGATGCTGCTCTCTATAGGGGAAGGTGGGTCCCAAAGCTCAGCTCCACCCATCTAATGGGCCGATGCTCCAAGAAAACCAGGCTCCTCACTCCGCGCCACAGCTCCCGACGTCAGGTTCCTTACCAACGCTCACCACTAACTGATTCCCCCAACAGTAAGACTTGACTGTCCGGTGCCCCAGTCCACGGATGTTTAACACTGGGGCCACAGAACACGGTGCTGTCGGGCGCACGGTGTTCCAGCGCTTTCACTCGTGTGCCGGCTCCCGCATCCTGCAAAGCTGCACTTGTTCAGCCAAATCCCTTTCTTGTCCCCACCTCAACATCAGACCTATGGGGGTACACATGTTCCTGTGGGGATGCATCAATCCCAACACCCAGTCCCCTGGTGGGATATCACACATATGCATGCGCAATATGCACCATTGACTGATTTGCATATGCCCACAGTTACAATATTAATAGAGTTCAAAGTTTGCCCTGCCGCAAAACTTCAATTACTATGTATTGTCCGGTTGAACCTCTGTTGCATGATGATGACATTTTTTTACGTGCCTTGGGCACCATTATCCCTGGATGCACCTCTGGCAGTTGCAAGGCACCACCTCTCTAGGACCAATTTAAGCCTTATTGCTATTGTATTAATACATTAGTGGTAAATATTAATATATATTAATATTAGTCTCCATTCACTAGTAGTGGTGCTTAGTAATTCCTCTGCTGAGATTTTCAAATTTCAGTTTAGTAGTACTGTCAATTGCTGAAGTGCAAAATTGGAGCTGGGATGAAAACATAATACTATACCAGTAGGCTAGACATTTTTAGAAGTGAGATATCCAATCTCGTAGTTATGACTGGGTGATGGATATGGTTTATGCAAAGGGTTCCCATGTAAACAGATTACTTCTCACAGCAAAGGACAGTTTAGACAACACACTTCCCCACAGTGGTATAACAACTAAAAACATGTACACATTTATAATAATATATAATGAACCCCACAAAAAGTACAATTGTAAAAGTATAAAATAATATTAATTTAAACATTTTTGGGGTGATTTGGTGGGGTGAATAAATATCTTAAAAGACAGTGGACTGTCAGGTCTCTTGGGCACACCTCTGTGCTTTTCTATGAATACCCACAGTATATTAGATCTAGGCTGTCACAAAGAACATCTACAATTAATGTTATCTAAATCAACAAGGAGCGCAGATGATTATCTCGATTAGCTCGCGGCTCGCGAGCTTTCGTCTCTATATATAAGGGACGCGGTGGGCACCATTTCACTCCGGCTGTGGAGACTGAACAGGGAGGGTGGGTAGTGTAGGGCTGGGGACAGATGCTGCGCTGTTCTGTCTGCTGTGTCCTGTTCTGTCTGCTGTGTCCTGGGCTGGTGCTGATCCATTCTGGGCTGGTGTTGTGCTGTCTGCTGTGTCCATCTGGGCTATTGCTGCTGATCCATCAGGGCTTGTGCTGTGCTGTCTGCTGTTTCCATCTGGGCTGTTGCTGTCCCATCTTGGCTGGTGCTGTCTGCTGTGCTGTCTGCTGCGTCCTTCTAGGCCCAAGTTCTGGACCCAAATAACGTGTATTTTTTTCAGGGTCGGATTAAGGTCTGTGGGGGCCCCTGGGCAACAAACATGTGGGGGCCCCTATTAAATGTGACAACTGGGGTTATGCGCAATGGGGACCCCAGTAGTGTCAGTGCCCACAGTGGTAGTGCCCCGTATGCAGAGCCCACAGTAGTGGTGCCCTTTATGCAGTGCCCCCAGGAGTGGTGCCCCTTATGCAGTGCCCCCTATGCAATACTCCCATTAGTAGTGCCCCCAGTAGTCATGCCTCCTGTAGTTATGCCCCCTGTAGTAATGCCCCCTGTGGTTGTGTCCCCAATAGTAATGCCCCCTGTATAACTACCCCCAGTAGTAATACTCCTGTAGTTGTGCCGCCAATAGTAATGCCCCTCAGTAGTCATGCCCCCTGTATAAATTCCCTCAGTAGTAATACCCCTGTAGTTGTGCCCCCAGTAGTAATGCCCCCTATTGTAGTGGCCCCAGTAGTAGTGCCCCCTGTAGTAGTGCCCCAGTAGTAATGCCCTGCCTTCAAGTAGTAAAGCACCCAAGAGTAGAGGCCCCCAACATTAATCCCCCCTGAGTAATGCCCCCAGAAGTGGTACCCCCAATAGTAATGCCCCCAGTAGTAATACCCCCCTGAGTAATGCCCCCAGTAGTAATCCCCCCTGAGTAATGCCCCCAGTAGTAATCACCCCCCCGAGTAATGCCCCAGTAGAAAAGCCAATTGCAAAAAAACGCTAATACTTACCTTAAGCCACGGCGCCCGCTGCCGTCCACGTCCATTCCGCCCGGCTGCTCCTCTGCACTATGGGAGACAAGTCATGACGTCTCTCTCATAGTGCACTGCGTGAGCCGGAGGCCGGAGCTCACGAATGAGCTCCAGTCTCCGGCTCCAGCTGACACTGCGGGGAGGGAGCCGGGCGCCCGCTGGTTACAATCGGCGGGCGTCTGGCAAATAATGCCTCCCTGCAGCGCCGTGGTTAGGTTGGACGGAGGAGGCAGAACTGGTTCCGTCTCCTCCGGTTCACATTAACCCCGATGGGTGTGGGGGCCCTTCAGGTGTGGGGGCCCAGGGACGATTGCCCCTGTCGCCCCCCCCTTAATCCGGCCCCGATTTTTTTGTTTAATATATATATGTCTGTGTGCGTGTTATGCTTAACCGCACAAAATACAGCAAGTCAGCAATGCAAGCTAGTGCTGCCCATCTACAGTCGTAATCAATCTGTGCTCTGGGCCCAAGTTCTGGAGCTGAAAAAAATTAAAAAATCTTGGGCCTGATTCAGAGCCGGACGCTATTTGCGCTCGCTCGTCAAGAAAATAGGGGTGGCTAATCAAATGAACCGTTCGCTGTTTGCGGTCTGTTCACGCCTCTAGGTCTGAACGAGCGTACAAAACTTGCGGTCGTTTTTTGGGAAACTACGCCCCCTGGCCGCTCGCATCCTACGTCATGTCCGCTATTTATTAGATTAATCGAGTACATCGAACAGGGTATGAGTTGCTCGCTATTCCTGTAGTTGGTTTTTGCTACCACAATTTTGCGAGCAGTTCTGGTAAAAAAAAACCCCGTGACGTAGTCAATGACGCTGAAGTTTTAATTATGCACACCCATAAAACGCCCGTTTTGACCTTTAAGCACGCCTGCGATCGGATCTCCACTCCCCGTTTTCAAGCACCTTCCCCTGTTACCACCCACATACGCCTCTTTCTGTCACTCAAAATAGCAGGCATTCGCTATTTTGCGAGCACACGATTTTCGGCCGCACTGAGTGGTTCGCGCATGCGTATTACGATCCGTACACATGCGCAGTTGGGCAAACATCGCTCGGAGCGAACGAGCAGCCACTTGCGTCCGGCTCTGAATCAGGCTCCTTGTCTTTTTTTTCTAATATTTGTCTGTGTGTCTGTGCGTGTTAGGCTTAGCCGCACAAGATCTAGCAAGTCGGCAACGCAAGCTAGTGCTGCCCGACTCCAGTCGTCATCAATCTGTGCTCTGGGCCCAAAGTTCTGGAGTTTAAATTTTTTTTTTTTTTTTAAAGTGTCTTTTTTTGTGTAATCTTTTTCTGTGTGTGTGCGTGTTAGGCTTAACCACACAAGATACAGCCAGCAACGCAAGTTGCAACCTAGTGCTGCCCGACTCCAGTTGTCATCAATCGGTGCTCTGGGCCCAAGTTCTGGAGCTGAAAAAAATAAAAATAAATTGTCTTTTTTTTGGTCTTTGCGTGTGTGTATGTGTGCGTGTTAGGCTTAACCGCACAAGATATAGCCAGCAATGCAAGTTGCAACCTAGTGCTGCCCGACTCCAGTCATCATCAATCTGTGCTCTGGGCCCAAAGTTCTGGAGCTGAAAAAAAAAAGTGACTTTTTTTCTAATAATTGTCTGTGTGTCTGTACGTATTAGGCTTAGCCGCACAAGATCTAGCAAGTCGGCAACGCAAGCTAGGTCTGCCCAACTCCAGTAATCATCAATCTGTGCTCTGGGCCCAAGTTCTGGAGCTGAAAAAAAAAAGTGATTTTTTTTTTAATAATAATTGTCTGTGTGTCTGTGCATGTTAGGCTTAGCCGCACAAGATCTAGCAAGTCAGCAATGCAAGCTAGTGCTGCCCGGCTCCAGTCGTCATCAATCTGTGATCTGGGCCCAAAGTTCTAGAGTTGAAAATATTTTTTTAAAAGTGTCTTTTTTGTGTAATCTTTTTCTGTGTGTGTGTGCGTGTTAGGATTAACCACACAAGATACAGCCAGAAACGCAAGTTGCAACCTAGTGCTGCCCAACTCCAGTCGTCATCAATCGGTGCTCTGGGCCCAAAGTTCTGGAGCTGAAAAAAAAATTGTCTTTTTTTTTTTGGTCTTTGTGTGTGTGTGCGTTAGGCTTAAGCGCACAAGATACAGCCAGCAACGCAAGTTGCAACGAAGTGCTGCCCAACTCCAGTCGTCATCAATCTGTGCTCTGGGCCCACGCTCTGGAGCTGAAAAAAAATTAAAAAAAGTGTATTTTTTTTCTAATAATTGTCTGTGTGTCTGTGCGTGTTAGGCTTAGCCGCACAAAATCTAGCATGTTGGCATCGCAAGCTAGTGCTGCCCGACTTCAGTCATCATCAATCTGTGATCTGGGCCCAAAGTTCTGGAGTTGAAATTTTTTTTTTTTTAAAGTGTCTTTTTTTTGTGTAATCTTTTTCTGTGTGTGTGTGCGTGTTAGACTTAACCGCACAAGATACAGCCAGCAACGCAAGTTGCAACCTAGTACTGCCCGACTCCAGTCGTCATCAATCGGTGCTCTGGGCCCAAATTCTGGAGCTAAAAAAAAATAAAAATAAATTGTCTTTTTTGGTCTTTGTGTGCGTGTGTGTGTTAGGCTTAACCGCACAAGATACAGCCAGCAACCTAATGTTGCACGACTCCAGTCATCATCAATCGGCGCTCTGGGCCCAAGCTCTGGACCTGAAAAAAAATAAAAATAAAAAATTTTTGTCCAATATTTTTCAGTGTAAGCACGACTGCACGTGTGTGAATTTTGTAACCGCGCCTTGGCAACACTATTGGAGCTTGTGACACAGCTTCAAGACTGTAAAAAATATGATGGGGTGTCACATGACAGGAGAGCAAGGCCAAGAACCACATGTTGTAGCTGCCGCAAGGCCATCAAGTTCCTTGTCCTCTATGAAGGCCCATGCCCCAGGGCTTAAGTCACGCCATGGATATGGTAAAGCTACTTTTACTGTAGTAAAGAAAAAAAAAATGAACGGCAAGTTTCATATATATAAACAAAAAATTTACTATATGCCATTCACTACACAAAGTGGCAAGGAAAGGATAAGGCCTTGGCCTTTATTTATGTTGACTGCTGGTTCTGATAGCCCTTCTGCTTGTAGTAATAGTGGTGGTGGTACCATTAAAAAATTGAAAGTTGTTAAGAAGAGTAAGACAGCTCCAGAAAAATCAACTGTGTGTCCTGAGAAGTCGAAATCACAAATCCCTGAGGAGAGTGCAAATGTGTCCGAGGTTGCCATCTGTGAGCCAGACCTAAATACTAGTGTACTGGAGGATCCTCCAAGTTCCAACATTTGTGTACCCTCTGTAAATGTGGGGAAGGGCAGTCAACATCTTGCAGATGTAGTCAGTGAAGATGCTTCTGTGGAATTGCACATGGAGGAGAATATTTTGGTAGTTGAAGGCGCTAAGGATGATGAGGATGTTTAATGATGAAGATGTTGGTGATGAGGATGTTGATGCTGAGGATGTCCTTTGTGTAAGTAAGGCAACAGCTGTTGCCCATGGATTGAAAAAGCCAAAGCCCATTGTTGTCATGCCGGGGCAAAAGACAAAAAACTCCACTTCTCACGTGTGGAATTATTTCCACCCTATTCCGGACAACAGTTGTCAAGCCGTATGTAATCATTGCCTAGCAAGAGTGAGTAGAGGGAGGGACCTAAGCCACCTAGGAACCTTGGAGCGCATTACGTCACTTGGAGCGCATTCATCAAATGTCGCCAAGTTCCAAAACTCAAAACGTAACAAGTCCAGTGTCACCTTCCTGCTCCCTCTCTGTTGGATCCAAGCACCTTCGATCTCCACCACCAACACCTGGATCATCAACATCCTCATTCATCATCGGGAGTAGTCCTGCTGCATCCAATGTTGTTATTGGAAGCATGATTGACTCCTCTCCTATCTGTGGTCTCTTAGAAGGATCCTTGATGACTATGCCTGTTGCTGCTGCTGTTGCTGTGAGTGGACCTTCATCCCAGAAGGTGATCACGAGGAAGACTACTTGTAGTGTGTCCTCCAAAAAACAATTAACTGTCAAACAATCGTTTGCAAGGGCAAGCAAGTATGACAGCAATCATCCAGTTGCACAGCGGATTATTGATGCCATAATAGCTATGCTGGTATTATTTGTGCGTCCAGTATCCACCATTACTGCAGTGGGTTTTCAACAGTTAATTGAGGTCCTGTGTCCTCGCTACCAGATCCCTTCTAGATTCCACTTCGCTAGAACAGCAATTCCAAGTCTGTACAAGGACATTAAAAAAACCTTATTAATATCTACAGAAATGCCATTGTACCCACTGTCCACTTGACCACTGATATGTGGACAAGTGGGACAAGGCAAACTAAGGATTACATGACTGTGACAGCACACTGGGTAGGTGTATTGCCTACAACAGCAGCAGCAACATCTACCAAAAGACAGCTGATACAGAGACAGGCTACTCTTTGTATAACTGGTTTCACTAAGAGGCATACTGTACCACTGAGAACCTCTTAGAAAAACTAAGGGAAATCATTGCTAAATGGCTTACCCCACTTGGACTCTCCTCGGGATTTGTGATTTCGGACAATGCCACCAATATTGTGAGACATTACATGTGGGCGAATTCCAACACGTCCCATGTTTTGCACACACAATTAATTTGGTGGCGCAACATTTTTTTTAAAATGACAGGGGCATGCAGGAGATACTCTCGGTGGCCCGCAAAATATCCAGACATTTTAGACATTCGGCGAAGATTGCATGACCAGCAGGTACTGTTAAATTTGCCCTGCCATCAGTTGAAGCAGGAGGTAGTAACTCGATGAAATTCTACCCTCTATATGCTTCAGCGGATGGAGGAACAGCAAAAGGTCATCCAAGGCTATACAATGGACTATGACATAGGCCATGGAGGGGGAATGCACCTTACTCAAACGCAGTGGAGAATAATTTCCATGTTGTGTAAGGTTCTCAAACCCTTTGAACTTGCCACACGTGAAGTTAGTTCAGACACTGCCTGCTTGAGTCAGGTCATTCCCCTCATCAGACTTTTGCAAAAACAGCTGGAGAATCTGAAGGACGAACTGAAACAGAGCAAATGCGCAAGGTATGTCGGACTGGTGGATCAAGCCCTTGAATTCACTTCACCAGGATCCAAGAGTTGTCAACCTATTGAAATCTGAAAAATATATTTTGGTGACCATTCTGGATCCTAGGTTTAAGTCCTACCTTGTGAGTTTTTTTCCAGCAGACCAACATCTAAAACTATGCAAAGAGCTGCAGCCGCACGTGAAACGCCATCATCTCCTTCGGTTTGTGCAGCTGCCAGGAATAAACAAAATTTTTTTTACAGAATGCCTGCTGGTCATGCAGATCGTTCACTAAAAAATTACATCTGGTCGGGCTTGAGAGAACTGCCTACTAGTGACATGTCTTCTACAGTGACTATGGGCCTGATTCAGAGCCGGACGCTCTGACCAGAGCGATCGCTCTGAATCAGGGCCGGCCTACCTAAAATTGGAGCGGCCTCCTGGCCGCTCGCATAGCTGTGGGTGACCACCCACAGCTTATGCGAGCGGCCAAAAAGATGGTCGCGATGGTCAAGACCATCACGACCATCGGGCTTGCGACGAGACCCTTGTGGTAGGGTCTCGTCTGCCGCAAGCCCAGAGTGCTTTTGGCTCTATCAGAGCCAAAAACACTCCCACTGACATCACTAGTGATGTCAGTGGGGCCGGACCCAGACAGTAGGAGTTCCCATGGGAACGCCTCCATCTGGGCAGCCACGCCCCCGGCACGCCCACCAAAGGGGGCGTGCTGTCAATCACCAACGACAGCACGCCCCCTTTGGTGCGAGACCCCGAGCGACAGCTTCCCCGTCGCTCGCCTGGTCTCGCGCATGCGCATGACGGAGGCGCCTCTGTCGTGCGCATGCGCATTTGGGTAACATCGATCCGCTTGCGAGCATACAGCGCTCGCGAGCGGGTTTCAATGAGACCCTATGTGTGATACGGTCTCCATTCACAGAATGTTGGAGGACTATTTCAGAGAAAACATCCTAATAGGCATGTCCGACATTCCCTTTCAGTGCTGGCAGGAAAATGAGGCAATTTGGAGTCCTATATACAAACTGGGTTTGCATTACTTAAGTTGCCCACCCTCCAGTGTGTACTCTGAAAGAGTTTTCAGTGCAGCTGGCAACCTTGTCAGTGATCGGCGTAGGAGGTTACTTCCTCAAAATGTGGAAAAGATGATGTACATTAAAATTAATTACAAATTCCACGAGGAAGATGTCGAAGTCAAATAATTGAGTATGATCGTTTGCAATTATTATCTGATGATCTAGTCATCTGTTGTCTGATAAAGAGTAAATTGGACGCTACTTAGCATCGGCATAATCCAATGCGCACAACTGCGAACCCTCCACACACATACACTGATTCACATAACGCACAAACATGGACTTGTATGTTTACACATAGACGCTTGTATGTGTATCCACATGCGTACATATAGACGTCCACGTGCGACCTCACATACATACATACATACGAACATTTCCTACATCAGTGCACAGACGCACATATGTGAATGCATATGTATATAATGGTTCCTATTTACAATAAGTTAATAAAGAGAGTTATTAAAGGTCTTTTTAACAAGTGCTTATGATGTAATATGTACTTAAATAAGATCTAAGGTTTAGAACATAGTAGACATGTCATGTTTGGTATTATATTAAATCACTGTTCATTTGCAGATCTCCGGTTCTATCTGCAAGGAGATCGCATAACGTGTCCGCAAGTTATGAACTATAGGGAATTATTGGTTAGCATGTTAGCATTTTGTATGTAGTGTCGGTAGCCAGTTTAACCAGTTCTTTGGCAGGAAACTACACAAAGCAACTGTTGGAGAACCAAGACATACCCCTGATGACACCGTATGAACTAACCAATGACCAGGATGACCAGGAGCAAGGACCAATGGAATCATGCCAGCTTGTCTCTATTGTTTTATCTGTGACCTGTAAGGTATGTAGGCTACTGCTCTGGACACCATAAGGGAGTCATTTTCCCTTCTTTGATGACCACAGGCTTCAGGATTCATGACTGAGAACTGGATCCAGAGTGCTAGCGTATGCATCGACTGTACATTGTATTTTACTTGCTTTTTGCGCTAATTGTTTAGATCACAGCATGTTAAACTTTTTCTTGCAAAATATAACTTTTTGTGCTTTGGAACCACAATTGGATTGGAAAGCAATTACTTCACTTTAGCGATTAAGGGGTATCCATAGATGGGGGCTCGCAGTTGATATCACATTACCGGAAGTCGCACGATAGCGCACGGATCTCGGTTCCTCAACAAAGGGTGGAAGCCGCCATAAGCAGGTAAGAACGCACTGTGTTCAAAGCCTGTTACCATTCAGTGTTGTGAAACCGATGTCTCTTATTGTGTGATTTTAAGGAGCGCTGATTAGGGACCTGGGGACAAGAGAAAAAAGTTTGTTTCTTTTATTGTCACTTTTGGAGCTAAAGTGTGACTCGCACTATAGCGTATATATCGCACAATAGCGTATATGTGTTTCCTGTACTGCTGCCACGTGTTTAAACAATCGTTTTGATAGACAGTCTTGTTATATGCATAGCGTGATTACTTGGTAAAGACCTCTAAATTGCACTGCTAGAGTTGGGTAAAAGTTTTTCTTTGCAGAAAACGAAAAGTGCATATGAAAGTGAATGTGTGTTTGTGATGTGAAAAGGTTACTGTTGAAAAGAGACAGAGGAAACTCGGTAGAGGTCTGACGAGGCAAACTGCTACTGGGCCAGTATACAAAGCAGGTATATTGTGGTACGAAAAACCAGCTGTAGTTTTTCGGTCCAACACCCAATAGTAATTGCAAAGCCCATTGATCAGTTAGGTTCTCTGGGGCAATGCGATCGGACCGCATAGTGGCATAAACTGTGATTGTGACTTGGGTAGTTGTGGGGAGGAAATCACTGGCAAGGGTAAGTGTTATTGGAACACCTAAATTCTACCAGGTGAAAGTAACTCAGAGTAGGAAACGAGCAGACGAAACTTGGGTTAAATTCGCCGCAAGCAGGATAGATCGCAATAGGCAATTGTTCTGCTCCTCGTTGTGTAAGCTGACTGAAACGCTTAGCGGGCTGGCTGTGCACAATGGGAAGGAGTGTGTGAACTTAGCTCTTAGAAATTGTTCACTAGTCAAAATTCTCTAGTGATAAGTTGCTGAGCATTTTCCAGAATGGGGGCTAAGCAAATGCTACAAATGGTCGATGATGTGCTGCTCATGGAAGGGCCGACAGGTTCGGCAAGGTACATAATGTATACAAAGTATGGTGCGGATGCTATTGTGTACTGTGACAAATGGTTCAAGATGACCAAAGGATTTGTAAAACCTTTCCCTAAAATTGGCAGTTTTGATTTGGAGGTACTAAATAATGTAAGAAATAGCATATGTTTAGTCAAATCACTGAAGAAACGAGTAAAATACAATGACTGTTTAAAGTTGTGGCAGAACGAGGGGAACACGTGGCTGAGTGGCGTGCACGCTATGCAAGGGAGCGTGCATGCAACGCAAAATAGTGTCGCGCACGTGATGCAAGGGGGTGCGCATGCGACCCAAAACAGCATTGTGTACGTGCCGCATGGGAGCGTGCACATACCGCAAGGTATCGCTACCAAAGGTAAAGGGGACAGTGCATGCGCACCTCCACCGCCCTATGCGGTTGAAGGTGAAGGTACAGGACAATACCAAAAATTATAAAAATGTAAGAAGTAATTTATACCCTGTACTAAGTAACTAGAAAGAAAATGTGTATGTAGAAGATGATGAACCCACAGTAATATCAGCCTTTGCACATGCTGTTAATCTGTTAGAGGCACTACAGAAACAAGTAAAGAAAGTGATCCCCCCAGTTGTAGCAGAAGTGGAAATTGGTGAGGGTAGTGGAGTGCGTAGTAGTAAGAGACTGAACCTCCAGAGTACCGAGACCATAAGCCCCGTAGTTAACCCTGAACTTAGCCATGTAGCAGGTATACATCTGGTCCATACAATAACTATTCCCCATGGGAAACCGGATAGAGAGGGTTTAGTTCCCATGAGGGATTTAGCAATGCATTGTCCATGGACAAGAGCAGAGTTACATTCCATAATGTCAGACTTTCCTGATCCTAGGAAAGAGTTAGCCAAGTGCCAGAAAATTGTTAGGGATTTAGGTAATGCTCATGAGCCAACTAATAAAGATTGGCGAGTGGTGTTAAGGGCATGTCTCCCTCCCAATACCGACATTAAAAAGTTTATCACAGCTTGTGTATTGGATGAAGATCTATCCTTAACTGACGAGGATAATCAGGCTAACATTCAACGTATAGTCACACAATTGGCCGTATATTTTTCAGTGATAGTTAACTGGAGCAAGATCTTCACTATCAAACAAAAAGATAGTGAATCTGCAGCAGACTATTTCACCAGGGCGCTGCAGACGATATCCCAGTACACTGGGGTAGAAAATATATACACCACATGGAGGTAGCTGTAACGGTACTCATGGATGGTCTCAAAGACACTCTAAAAACCAGGGTGCAAACCTCTCAGCCTAACTGGAGAGGAATTACTGTAGATGCTCTTAGAGTCAGCAATAGATCATGATAAGAACATAATCAGGAAGAAAGAGACACAAAGTGAAAGGTTAATGGCTGTGAGCATGCAGGCTTTAGAGGGTTCATATACACAGCCACAAAACACATACTTACCTGCACAATTACAAGATCTCAACACATATCAACCCGTACAGCTACAAAACACACACCAATCACAAAGGTGTTATAATTGTGATAAATTAGGACACATAAGTAGGTACTGTAAAGTGAAAAAGTGGGGGTCACCTAGGAAAGGAACACCAAATTATACACAGAGAGGACACCCACATAATTCAGGAAACATCCATCAATCACCTGCTCACATAGTGGCCACGAAAGCTCTGCTAGAGAGTGATAGTCAACGCTACGGGTCAGGTCATACCTGTAGTCTACAGCCAGTCAGGTTAACCTAGAATACTAGGGAAGAACCTACAATGACAGTTGATATATCTGGTACTAAACATACATTTCTTGTAGACACAGGGGCGACCTGATCCGTGTTAAATTCTCCATCTAATTTACAAGTTACTAACAAGACAGTACCAGCAATGGGAGTAGCGGGGAGAGTGCAGCATTATCCTCTAACCAAATCGGCAGAGGTTACTATCGGGGCGCTGCACACCAAGCATTACTTTCTCCTGGCAGCGGCGGCTCCTACTAACCTGCTGGGAAGGGATTTGTTGTGTAAAATGGGATGTGTCATTTACTGTACCCCTGATGGTATATTCCTAGATATACCAGAGAAGGTTGCGCATGAGATACAGGATATATTGGACACTCCACAAAGGTTAATGCTTCACTAAGAACAAAGCCCATCTCAGGTAAAAGAGATGTTATCTCAAATACCAGGTTCACTTTGGACCAAGGATGGACAGGAAACTGGATTGATGACAAATGTATCTCTTGTAAAGGTAAATTTAAAAGTGGTAGGCAAGCTCCAAAAATCCCTCAGTACCCGTTAAAACTAGAGGTAGAGTTAGGGGTTTATCCCATAATTGAGAGGTTGTTACGACAGGGGATTTTAATTCGTACAGCTAGCAGAAGGTAAGTCAGCTAATATCTTACACTGACTGTAGGTACGCCTTCGGGGTAGTACATGATTTTGGGGCTCTTTGGTGTCTGAGAAATTTTATGACAGCAGCAGGCACACCAGTCGCACACTCACACCACATAAAAGGACTCTTGACAGCGATCCAGCTACCAAAGGCAGTAGCTGTCATCAAATGCAAAGCCCACACATGTGAAGAAGACCGGGTGTCATTGGGCAATAACAGCGCAGATGAAGCTGCCAAGTGGGCAGCAGGGTTGCGCATAAATTTAACAACTGACAAATTGATGGTCTTCCAGACAATAGACATGCAGAAATTAATTGAGATGCAAAATTTGTGTTCCCTACAGGAAAAGGCAGTCTGGAGGTCGAACGGATGAAGTCAGGAGTCCTCTGGACTCTGGAGAGATGGACAAGGTAAGCCTGTTGCTCCCAGGGCATATTACCCAAGCCTGGCTAAGGCAGCACATGGTCTGGCTCATCTGGGAAAACAAGGTATGTGCAAGTTAGTCAGAGCATATTGGTGTGCACCAGGTTTTTCTTCTCAAGCTGAAAAAAGGGCAATATCCTGCATAACCTGCTTGAGGAAAAACATTGGGAAGACAATACCAACTGGGCCATCTCATATCCCTCTGACAGACGGTCCTTTTCAGGTAATACAAATTGATTTCATCCAATTACAACCCTGCAGGAATCTCAAGTATGTATTAGTTTGTACAGATGTGTTTTCTAATTGGGTAGAGGCATATCCAGCTGCCACTAATACTGCTGTTTTTACTGCTAAAAAGATTGTTCAGGAATTTGTATGCAGATACGGTATCCCTAAAATGATGTGATTAAGCTCTATCAGTTGCGAAACGTACGTCATCTAAAACACTAGAACGAGGTTAGCGGATGGAGCAGCCGGGCACCATCCTGTGAAGCAGCGTGTAGAGGACTCCCGCTGCTTGTTTCCGCTTCCATCTGCATCCCGTCATTGTGCACACACGGACTCCGGCAATTAGCTGTCACAGAGAATGAACAGATATACAAGCACCGGGTGACCAGTATTACATAGAAACAGCTAAGTAATTTATAATAGGTTTGTTACACTGAGGTCACAGCAAATTAACAGCTATACAAGTTACAGGTGGCCAGTATTACATGGATATACTAAGTATCTTATAGCAAGATTGTTACACTGTTGCATGCTTTCTGTGCGGAACATGCAAAGGTGTTGCCATTTGAGACCCCTGTATTATATCTTTACTAGAGGCGATGTCCGGAGGACATAACACTTGCTATTGTGTATGGTATACTGGGTATTAAGTACATGTGATATAAACACAGTATAAATACATTTACATTTATAGCTCTCGTATAACAATATGCAGATCTGAGTTAAGAGGTTGTTGTATATTCTAAACCTTGAATGATATATACTAGAGCTTGCTGTATTATTCATAAATGGTATATATACTGATAACACTGATGAAAAAATCTTTATAATGTGGTCAATAATACTTTATATGATTAAAGGTGTGTTTAACACACAATTAGCTTAAATATGAATGCACCTCTCTCACATATGCAGCTGTTTGTGACTACTACTTGGGACATCAATATTTGTACTGCCTTAATTGTCATATGACATTCAGTTTCATATTGCACAAATATGTTGGTAATTATGTATTGAGCCAATTGATAATTACGCGTGAGACCACTGTTATACCTCTTTTCCACCAAAAACCCAGGTCCGACCAGGGTTTTTGGACATGGTTCCAACCCTGGTCAGACCCAGGACAGAACCATTTACACTGCACCTTTGATCTGGGTTACTCCCAGGTCAGCCCTGTTCACACTGAACTCAGGTCTGCCCTGCTAAACCTGTGAGGTCAGAAAAAGTGGGAGGTGAATGCTCCACAACCACCAATCCGCTCATTTTAGGCATGATCCAGATCAGATAACCTGGGTTGCACCGTTTACACTGCACCATTACCTGGGTCCATCCTGGGTCCAACCCTGGTAGCTACCTGGGTTGGATTGCAGGGTCACTTGACCCAGGTTATTTTTCAGGGACCCTTTTACACTGAGCTACGACCCGGGTAGACCCAGCAAAAACCCAGGTTTTTGCTCTGGTGTAAAAGGGGTATTACTCATGTGTGGAGCAAAGTGCATATTTATTCACAATTACAGATAATATGTGTGTTTAATTACAATAAGAATGACCTGGGATTATGCACAGTTTTTTGCTGTTTATTTTTTGATGGTGTATGCATGATTCTATAGCGTGTGTATATATATATATATTATATATATATATATATATGTAGAAAAAAAGGGGGGTAGCACTCACCAGTCTTCTTAAAAACATCTCTTTATTATAACTCAGTAAAAATGTTACAACATTTCAAAATCTGACGTTTCGGTCCTGTGCATGGACCTTTGTCAAGGTTAAAAATCAAGTGAAGTACAGCACATATATACCCATGTAGCTAATCAAAGAACTCCTCCCCCATCACTAGAAATATTTCACCTGTTGAAAACAGCAGATAACTTTAACCAAATAATCATAGCAGCCAAATGAAATGCCAATATAAATAAGCATCATGTGAGGTCAATAAAGTAAAAATCTACTAACCTCATACATTTCAACAATAATGTCAGTGACAGAGACACTATCCTTACCAGAGAACTTAATGTCATGATAAGCAACTACAACAGTGTCTGATCTCAGTCACGTGTTGTAAAAGAATCTGCAACTCTATTGAGATCTCATTAACCCCAATGAGTTTAACTCATTGGGGTTAATGAGATCTCAATAGAGTTAAATTTGCTGGCAATGAATTTGAACACAGCTGATATAGCTAATGCATAACAGGAATTTGTATACTGGTTGCCATGACTACCTGACAGTGCAGCTGTGACCAAGACATTTACTGGGACACATGGGTGCTGTGTATTAGTTCCCTGTTTGTTTTATGATAGTGCAGATTCTTTTGCAACATGTGACTGAGATCAGACACTGTTGTGGTTGCTTATCATGACATTAAGTTCTCTGGTAAGGATAGTGTCTCTGTCACTGACTCGTAGGGCTGGTGCTGGGGAAGTTGTGTTCTGGTTACCTTGACAACCAGATGTAGTGTGTTTCAAACCACAGGAAGTGGAAGGAATGTGATATGCACGCCAGCAGGGCTACACATGATTGTTGAAATGTATGAGGTTAGTAGATTTTTTACTTTATTGACCTCACATGATGCTTATTTATATTGGCATTTCATTTGGCTGCTATGATTATTTGGTTAAAGTTATCTGCTGTTTTCAACAGGTGAAATATTTTTAGTGATTGGGGGAGGAGTTCTTTGATTAGCTACATGGGTATATATGTGCTGTACTTCACTTGATTTTTAACCTTGACAAAGGTCCATGCACAGGACTGAAACGGCGGATTTTGAAATGTTGTAAAATTTTTTACAGAGATATAATAAAGAGATGTTTTTAAGAAGACTGGTGAGTGCTACCCCCACCTTTTTTTCTACTGTTGCATGAAGAGGATTATTGTGATCCCATATGGGTGTGTCACCCCAGCAATTTATTATTGAAGACGAGAGTGTGGACCTTTTTGGACTATATATATATATATATATATATATATATATATATATATATATATATATATATATATATATTAGTGTCTGCTGTTGAAATATCTGTACATAAGTCAGTAATAGACTATATATGCCTCTATAGTGGTGATGAACTATGAGGGGAATTCAATTAGAGGCGAAAAGCCATATTCGCCTGTTTTTTTGTGAAAAATTTGCCTAAAAAAAAATTCGCCAAATTCAATTCCAGGACAATTTCGCCTAAGTGGAAACAATTCTCCAAAAATGATTCTCCAATCAATAGCTGGTGAAAAGAAATGCAAAATCTTTATTTTGGAGTGCAAACGTGGGGAAACAACTCAGACCCCTTGGGACAGCCCCCCAAAGGACAAATACGTAAAAAAAACAGAAACTA
Organism: Taudactylus pleione; assembly: GCA_031769625.1. NCBI lineage: Eukaryota > Metazoa > Chordata > Amphibia > Anura > Myobatrachidae > Taudactylus > Taudactylus pleione. Next base: position 1,977,642 of record JAUIMM010000098.1, read on the forward strand.
AAACCTAAGAACACCCCAAAAAATACATCATTTTTGGGGTGTAAATTTAAAAAGTGGGGCGATAAACATTAAAAGTAGCGAAAAAGACTTCTTGGGGGTCCACAAGTATGGGTCAGGTGTTTTTGGGATTGCAGGTGCATGCAGCAGGTGGATTTTTCACGTTTTTAAAAGTTCACTTTAGAGACATAAAAACATGCTTGCACCCATTTTCAAGCACCCCAAATTTGACAGGAATTCTTATTTTCACCAAAAACTACAGCTTTATGCCATTCTTCACCACTTTTACAAAAACGCTAATAGCAAGCAATTTACACAACTTAAGTACACAAAATAGCTTTATTAGGGCTATCTGATTCCCTATGTTAGTGCATCTTTTCTGGGGTACAGACTGATTTCCCCAATTCTTTCAATACTTTTCACCTGTTCCGTATTCGCCTGTTTCCGTGTTCGCCTGTTTTGCAATTGAATTAGGCGAAAAGCGTGGACGAGCACGGAATAAATTCGCCTCTGAAACAGGCGAATGAAGCGAACAGTCAGACAGGCGAAAACTTCGCCTCTAATTGAATATGGCTATATGTGCGGAGTTGACATTCTGGTACATCCATAATTCCACTTATGTTAAAAATTATGTGATGCAATATGTACTGAGCTGCTTTGGGACTATGTAGAGACCACTGCTATTTAATCACGGAGCTGTGTGTACTAGTATCAAGCCAATTAGGCTAATATAGTAATTGAAAAAAAATTTTCCTTCTTAATCGCACTAACAGATTGATTCTGGGTATTTATAGCGTCATAACTGGGCTTAGATCCCAGATTAGTGATTTTTGTCACATGTGATTTATGTATTAAATGTGTATTATGTGTTTTTTTGTATCTGTATTATCTTGTATTTTTAAGCAATCAATTAAAAGCTAATTTTTAATCTAATTCAATACTACTAAATTGTGCCCCCACCCAAGAGTCGTCTTCTCCTTTTGCTACTTACATCCCTAGAATCATAGAAAGTGATAGGGGTACTCATTTCACTGGAGATGTTTTCCAGAACATGTGTAAGTTAATGGGTATCAATAGCAGACTTCACACCCCCTACCGACCGCAAGCCAGTGCGAATGTGGAGAGAGTGAACGGTACTATTAAGAATAAACTGAGTAAGATCATGGCTGAAACTGGATTAGGATGGCCTGAAGCCTTACCGCTAGTCCTTCATAGCATAAGGACCACTCCTAGACCTTCTCTTAATCTGTCCCCCTTTGAGATACTGTTTGGGAGACAACCTCATTTGATTATAAGTCCACAGGATGATTTAAAGAGCAATAATGAGGTTACTGTGAAACATCTTATAAAAATGAGTAAACAGCTGAAACAGCAGCAACAGAAATTGATAATGTTATCACCTGATATGCCAGAAACAAACTGTCATGATGTTGATCCTGGAGAATTTGTTATGATCCAAAATTTCTTACGCTCAGGTTATTTAACACATCGTGGGAAGGTCCATATCAAGTGTTACTGATAAGTTTGACATCATTGAAAGTAGCAGAGAGAGATACCTGGGTCCATTCCACTCACTGTAGAAAGGTCAACTACCCAGAGGAGATACAAGATGGAGTTGAGACAGATAACGTGGACCTGTCGATTGAGAGCCTGTTCCGGGAGAATTAGAGACTGCAGTGGAACACCTGAGCTAGAGAAATTTGCAGACCACTATTCCAGCAATGGAGTGGTGGGGTGGGTATGTGTTTATGCTTCCTTCCAGGGTTCTCATTATCCTTATTTGTTTCGGGATTTCCTGTTTCTGTGACGGAAGGCAGATGACGGGGAGGGAAGCTGATGGTGATATCGATGGAGTGGGGTCAGGAGAAGGAGCGATAAAACAATCACGGCGGTATATGGTCAAACTCAGTACAGTAATTGTTAGATCTATTATCCAAGAAACTCGGAGTCAGTGTGAAGGGCTATTGTCTGAGGAATACTGTATGTGTGCGACCTGTAGATCCCTAATTGATGAAAAGTGCATCCAACGATGCCAGTCTAAGAATAGTCTGTATTTGGGCGAGCATCCTTTAGAAGATTACCCCTTGTAGTGCCCATAGTAGTAGAAGTGCCCATAGTACTAGTAGTAGTGCCCCTTGAAGTAGCGCCTATAGTAGTAGCAGTAGTGCCCCTTGAAGTAGTGCCCATAGTAGTAGTAGTAGTGTCCATAGTAGTAGCAGTAGTGCCCCTTGAAGTAGTGCCCATAGTAGCAGTAGTGCTCCTTGAAGTAGTGCCCATAGTAGTAGTAGTAATAGTGCCCCTTGAAGTAGTGCCCATAGTAGTAGTTCCCCTTGATGTAGAAACATGAATGTATGAAAACATACTTACGTGAAGCCCCGCTCCGGTGCCTGCTGCCGTCCACCAGCTCCTCGCTCTGCACTGTGGGAGAAGACTCCCACAGTACACAGTGCATAGTCCTCTCCCGTCAGCTCCATGCTCTCCACTGTGGGAGAGGGAGAGACGTCATGATGTCTCCCCCCAACACGCACTGCAGGAGCCAGGAGGCTGAGCTCAGGAGTGAGCTCCGTCCTCCAGCTGCAGGGAAGGAGCAGCCGGGCGCCTGCTGGTAATACAAACTCAGCAGGTGCCCGGCATATGGAGAAAGCAACATCAGCAGCCTTATCCATATGCCACTCGGCGGCGGGCGGGTCAGTGCTGGAAGTGCCGGTATACCATACCGTTGTATACCTGCTCACTTCGAGCACTGGATGTGATACCAAGGGCCACAGTTAGTGAATGTTGCAAATACTCTAATAAATGTTGCCGTTTAACAGATTCGAGAATCCCTATAAATCTAAGATTGTTACGGAGATTTCTATTTTCTAGGTCATCGATTTTGTCAATCAGAGATCTGATAGTATCACCTTGAGATTTGGAGGAGGATTGAAAGGATATTAAAGTATCTTCCACATCACTCGTGCGTTGTTCCACCACATCAAGGCGTTTCGAATGTGAATCCAATTGAGAACCACATTAGTAATAGTGTCACGAAAATCTTTAAATTGCTGCTCCATTATAGGTTTAATAACTAACAACATCTCCTGAGCTGCCGCCGTTGCTGAGGGAGCAGCTAACACAATAGAGGATTGTGTATCCCCCGTAGGGGCTAAAGGAGGGGTGTCTGGAGAGGTCATTGGTGAATTAGTTTTTTACTTTTTAAATTAAATTCTCATTAATTATTCAGCCCGGGACTGCACCAATGAATTGTTTTTTAATTAATTTATCAATTTTACAGCCAGGGGCTGCACCAACTATCAACTATCAATTCTTCAATCCTCAAGGGTATCCCAACCGTCATCTTTGCACAGTCCTCAACTCTATTAATAATTATATCAATTAGTTTTGAGCCAGCAAGCTGGATGCAACCTTATGGCCCTTTTAACTAGATGAAAAAATGTATATTGTGAGCTGTGAGGTGGTCAAAATTGACTGGAAACGAGTGGAAATAAATGCTATTGAGGTTAATAATACTGTAGGAACAAAAAAAAAGGCCAATTTTATGTGATTTTAGCTCTTTTTTTTTTTTTTTTTTACGAAAAAATCCAGATCCAAAACCAAAACCCGAAAACAAAACATGGAGGTGAGGTTTGACAAAACCAATGCAGATCCAAAACCAGTGGAGATCCAGATCCAAAAGCAAAACACAGGGGTCGGCGCACATCCCTAATATATATATATATATATATATATATATATATATATATATATATATATATATGTGTGTGTGTATATATACTGTATATATATATATATATATATATATATATATATGTATATATATGTGTGTGTGTGTGTGTATGTATACTGTATATATATATATATATATATATATATGTGTGTGTGTGTGTGTATATATATATATATATATATATATATAAAAATATATATATATTTATTGCAGAAGAAGATACCAGCACTCCAAATATTTTATACTACTGACTGATGACACTATGAGGGAGGTTGTGGGGGAGGTGGGGGTAGGGGGCTTGTGGATGGTGGGGTGGGAGATGGGGGGTTGAGGGATATTGAGGGGGCCCTGCCCATTTTGTCAGTCCTGGGCCCCACAATTTCTGATGGCAGCCCTGTAGGGAGCACACCTCCCCACTATGTCCCCACTGCCTTCGACTTAATGGCCAGAGTCTGCTGTCCCCGTGCCAATCTCTTGCTCAAAGCCTCAATCCCCCAGTGCCCACCTCCTGCCCACTGTATAGAGATGTGCAAATGTTACTCAGTGGATGAATTATCCCACCACGGAGGAGCCGCTACCTCCGCTCTCCACAAACTACACATTGGACATGATGATGTGATCCTCCAGCACGGAGCCACAGCTTGTGCACATGGCATCTCCCTGGGCCGTGTCCACATCTATGTCAATGTAGCCACAGCTCCTACACATCCAACTGCTCATTGTACCAGCAGCCGCCTCTTAGCACCACACGTGCGGCGGGGAGTCACCAGGACCCCAAAGCAGCAGTCTCCACTAATTTTTAGCATCCAAAAAAGAAAGTGCAGCATGATAGCTAGTGTCTTGGGTTCTATTACAACCAGGGCACTGTCTGTGTGTTTTTTATGCTAGCAGGCTGTTAGTGTCTACAAATCACTGCATAAAATGAAGGTGCTACATACATAAACATAAAAAACCCTACATTTAAAAAATAAAGAAATAAAAATAAACGCATAAACTACTATCAAATGATACACTACGTAAAAGGACGTCGGAGGGGCTTCTGGGTCATAGACCCGGAAGTCCCTCCACCACAAAAGGCCGCTCTTGCAAACAGAGTGGTCATTTGTGGGGATCGTCATGCATGCCGCCGTTGCCAACGCTGGCATGCATGCGATAACTGGTGGAATGCATCGCTTCGTGAGTGCGATGCATCATACATCACATCCTAGATATTAGTTCAGTCCATATGGTACACACTAGAGTTGACAGTTCATAAAATGCTGATAGCCTGTAGGCTGAGACAGGAACTGCATGGAGGTATCAGTAGACTGTAGTTGGTACTGCATATTGATATTAGCAGACTGTAATCAGGGCTCGTTTTAAACCAAGTGAAGCCCAGGGCGAGATTTTCCCCTGGCGCCCTCCTCTTCTCTCTGTGGTCCCTCCATTTCCAACAGAAGCAGCCCTCATAGCTTTCTAAGGGGGATATTGCCTCTCTCAGATTTACCAAGCTCAGGAATGCGAAGTATTCTCGAGCTTGCCCCAGGCAGCTAATGGCAACTTTAGATGGCGTAAGCACCTTGAAGCCTATAGGCTATATTCACAGATCCATAGGCAGCTGGCCAAAGCAGAAAGGTAAGTGATTGCAGAAGTGATCACTTTACTTGTACTGAGTAATAATACTTTTGGGCGAATAAAAATTCCTTATTGCCACGAATTGCAGCAATAAGGAATACTTATTATCAGGGGCTGGCTGCATAGATTATGCCCTTAATAGAGACAGGAAATGATTGGCTCTCTAGCAGCTGTAGGCTGTCAGGACCCAGACTGTCAGGCCACAACAGATGTCCCGGTCAGCTGCGCTTCACCTATCCAGATTCTGGCGCACTCTAGCCGGCATGCCCGCTCTCACTGCAGCTGTGAGCGGCGTCTCCCGCGTGGAACCGTTTAACACTGCCAGAGAGCCTAGCATCCTGTCCCGGTACCCAGTGGTTCTCACTCACCTGCTATGATGCTGCTCCGCTGTATCCACGAGGGCTTCTCCGGTCCATGGGTGCAGCCATCTTGGTTTGATCATGTGTTCTTGCAATTGCCAATCCTATTCACTCCTGAGATCAGCTGTTAGTGTGTGGCCAACCAACAGCAAGCACTGGGAATATAAACCCTTCCTGAACTCTAAGTCAGTGTCTTAAGGTTTACCTTTTGGGTCCTGCCGGATCCCAGTCTAAGGATTCCATTGTTGACTATTTACTGGACTCGGTTCAGTACTGCTTACCAGCTTCTAAGTCATCGTTATACTGAGCATAGCACAGCCCCATGTTCCAAGAACTTTTGCTATCTACTGACTGAGTCTGACTCAGTAGGACTCTGCGTATTATCTGGGCTCAACCCAGTGTTCCAGCATACAGTCTTCAATCTCTGCTATCATATATAGATCTACGTCTCCTGCATTTACCTACTGGAATACTTGCAGTACTCCTGACTACAGATACCCGCTGTTCTTCCCTGTGTTCAGTTCTATCTCCAGGACTAGTACTCAATTATTACCAATACCTCCAGTATCTCCTATCATTTGTTGTCATCATTAAAGTCCTATTATTTATTCTGATCATCTCATATCTAGTTCCAGCTTTTGTACAGTCTGTCTTCACCTGTTGGTTCCTGTAACCTGTTCTCCCAGCTCTGTGCCATTCTATGAGGATAACATATTTCAGACCTCCTCAGTTTGTGCTGCCGATATCACAGCCAGCAAAGCCTGTTACATCACAGGAGGCCAATTTCCCTAGAGTCGTGACAGTGTGCACAGAACTAATTTGTTCCTGAACAGGATCAGGCTTTTGGGGTTCAAGTCTTACAAAACCTCCCAGCTAGACTAGAGGCTCAGGAGAACACTCAGATGCAAGTGCTTTGGTGCTCACAGGATCTTTCTGCTCAACTAGATCATGTTCAAGTAGCTCCATCATTAGCAACTACGGCCACCCCAGTCACCGAATCAAGCTCTATGAGGTTCTCAGAGTCTCAATTACGTCTTCTGACCCCAAGTTGTTTTGTTGGCAATCCCAAGCATTGTCGTGGCTTCCTCAATCAATGTGAGGTCCACTTGGAACTTCTTACACCAAATTTCCAATCTCCCAGAGCTAAAGTAGCATATATAATTTCCCTCTTGCAGGGCCTGCATTGGATTGGGTGTCTCCACTATGGGAGAGGAGTGATCCGAAAGTTTCAAATTATCATGAATTTATTCAATCTTACAAGAGAATTTTCGACGAACCAGGCAGGTTGGTGGCGATTTCTGTTGACATACTCTGGTTGAAACAAGGCTCTGGTCCGGTGGGCCAATAAGTTGTCCACTTCCAAACTGTGACAGCTGAATTGCAGTGGAATAATGAGGCCTTGAATGCCGCCTACTGGAGTGGTCTTTCAGATAAACTCAAAGACGAATTAGGGCCGTATTCAATTAGCGGCGAAAACAGACGTTTTTCACCAAAAAAGGGCGATATTTTCATTAAAAAACAGGCGAAAATGCAATTGGCGAAAAAAAACTGGAGAAAAGTTTTCTCCATCCCAGACCAGATGAAAAAAAATGCAAAATCCCTATGTTTGGCTAAAAATGTGGGGATTTCTTTCAGAACCCTTTGGACACCCCCCTAATGATAAAGTACCCAAAACATTTTTCATAAGTAGCGCACTTTGGCAAAAATGACCGCGCAATTTTGGGTAATGACTGCTTTATCTCTCTGAGGAGACAATTCCACTTACATCAGACTCCTCTGATCACTGGCTAAGAGACTGAGTAGTCATCAGGCAGCAGCCCTGCCCCCACCACGAGCTGAGCTTCACCAAGCTAAGTAAGTGGCCTTCCCAATATAATATATATGCAGCATGAGGCTGCAGTTAATGTCTCCTGGCCAGGTGGCAGATGACACCTTGCCCCCCACCACTGGACTTGCTGCTGCAGTGATCAGCAGGGGCCCCGTACATGCCTGCACCCAGCTGATCACAGTGCAGGCAGCGGTACACTCTGGGGCCCCCTAGGACCTTGGGGCCCGGTACAGTTGTACCCCTGGGCCCCCCCTGTCGCCAGACCTAGCTGTAGGGCTACATGTCCTTGAGTACCCAAAAGCACTTGGCTGGCAGAGAATGATGGGAATTGTAGTTCCACGGGCTACATTTTGCACATCTACCTTAGAACATTATACATAAAACATAATATGATTGTTGATAATAATAATAATATAGCAGTGACTATTTGTACCTGGAGCCATAGTCCTCTCTGGGGGCAGAGCCTCTCCTGTCATACTCCTGAGATTTGATATAAAAATGATTAGAATAATACAATACAATATAACTTATAAACATCTTCTTTATTTCTTGCAATAATGTTTATAGTTACACTCACCAGCTTTGTGGAGCTCCCTGGGACTGCAGGGAGATGAGGCAGCAACAGCCCAGCCTCGCTTCTGTATAGTAAGACACTGCTTGCAGAGCTGGGGGCAGGGCCACACCACGGGCAATAAGCTGCACAGAAAGAGAGCTAATAGAGACATGCCTCTGAGTATGGAGGGGCGTGCCTTAAGCACTGATGGACACCTTGGATGTGTCATGTGACCAGGAAGTGCACTGCAGTGTTTAGAGATTAGAGCTCAGTCAGCAGCAGCAAGAGAAGACAGAGTGATGCAGGTAGGAGAATCAACGGACACTGCACTTAGTGTAGTGAGGGGAGAGTTTCAATGACTAGGGGTAAGACAGGCTCCCAGCACTCAGACCCATCTCCATGTGTGCCTCTCCAGCCTTTGATCTCATCACACATCACTGCCCTCAGCTGGGTGTTGACAAGCACAGAAGTACATGCAGGCGAAGCAGAAGTCAAAAGGCAGAGCTGCTGATGCTGGAACCAGCCTTGAGCAGATGTAAGTGAGGGGTTTAAATAGGGTGCTCTGGACAGTCATTGGTTGCACAGGCCATGGAAACAAATTCCTCAGTGATTAGACAAATCCAGGGTCAGCTGACCAAAAACAACAGTCGGAGGAGAAACGCCAACACACAAAAACGAGGTTCGGTTGTCACAGCATGTACACTTTGGGAAGACTGGCCAGCAGGGACATTCCAGGAGATGAACTGGCAGCACAGAGTACAATAAGTGGATCAGGAATTTAATAGGTATAATCCCAAAGGTCTTATATTTCTGCTCCTGGGCATTTTAGTAATCCATGGGATAAATTCACTAAGGGTTGGTTTTGGTTCTATACCAAAACCGACCAAAATCAATATCGGCGTTGTTTTGATGTCTAAAAAATCTATACTAACTAACTGTTGAGTTTCAGATTAAAATGAAACCCGACAGCGAAGTCGGTCATTTTTTGCTGCTCTAAATGCAGTCAGTTTTGATCTTTCACAACATGAAGGCAAACCTGTCCAAACAGAAGCACTGCATAGATCAGTATGATCTGTGCAAGTGTTGTTATGGTAAAAGAAAGGCTTACATTTAAAAAAAAATGCATGGAGTTCCCCCCCCCCAAAAAAAAAAAATCCATAACCAGCCCCAAACCTCTCAGTCTGACTGGTACTGGAAAATAGGGGGGAAAAGCAGCGTAGGGTTAACACTATTTTACAATAACTAGCACCAGGATGAACCAGCAGGGGGCATAATGCCATATCAGAAGAACATGCAGCATGGGGTCCTTCTGCCATCACATTAACCAGCCAAAACTGGTCAGCCCAGTGCTGGGTATTTTAAAATAGGGAATAGGGGGACCCCATGCCGTTTTCCCCTTATTTTCAAGTACCAGCCCAGGCTGAGAGGTCTGGGGCTAGTTATGGATTTGGGTGGGTGCCCCAGGTATTTTTTTTTATTTATCCCTTTATTTAGCATTTTACACCTAACAAAGCCTTCACAGAGCTTCTCCCAAACTCTACTGCTACAGGCAGGTCTATTGTTTGAGTGGGTTTGCTGTCATTTTGCAAGCAGGTTTTGATCGATTTTAAAAGCGACCATCAGCAAATTTGCATGTTTTCATCTTGTCTATGTAAAAACATCAATAGTTTGTCCAATGTTCTAAAGTGTTCTAAAATCTGTTTTTTGGTTGGTTTACCATTGGTTTTGCCTTATCACACTCCGGCCCTAAAAGACACTTCCTTACATCTCCGGTGCCTGTCCAGGCTAGTGCTGAGGTCCGCTCGTGCTGTGCATCACTCCTGGATAGCACAGAGGTCCACTCACACTGCACATAGCTCCCGGCTGGTATTGAGGCCTGTCTGTGCTGCTCTTTTCCTGTCCGCTCAGTGTCCTGTAACTGAGCATGGAGATGGCTCTCCGCAGCTCCTTGCTCACAGCGTGTCTTCCCAGCATGATGGCACACAAGCTGCACACCATAGTTCCCTCCTAAACCACAGTATGGGCACAGCCATGTTGGACTCTGTAACCTGACGCTCTTCCTCCACTCAGAGCGCTGCTCCCAGACCAGCTGATCTCAGCATCCAATCCCTGGGGATCCTTCCCTATAAATTCAATTTCCTGACTGGCCTCTGGTGCCAGTACAACATTGCTTCTTGCTGAAGTTACAGCTCTGTGCTGAGCTCACTGGTACTCTGTATCTGAACGGCCCCAGTCCATTATATCCAGCTCATACATCTGGTAAACAAGTCTCCTATACCACAAGTTCTCAAACTAGGTCCTCAAACAGTGCATGTTTTCCAGGTCTCCTCACAGCATTACAAGTGAAATAATTAACTCCAACAGTGTATCTTTTAAAATGTGTCAGTGAGTAATGAATACAACTGTGCACCTGCTAGGTGACCTGGAAAACATGAACTGTATGGGATCCTGAGGACCGAGTTTGAGAACCACTGCCCTATACCATCTTGCACACCAGTCTGGTTTTACTACTGAGACTTGTTCTTACAGCCTCCATCGGTTCCAGCCAATACCTCCAACCATTGGTCCCATCCGATGCCTCCAACATTGGACTCTTTTAACTTAAGTTCTTAAATTCATCAACATCGATCCCAACCGATCAAGTTCATTAATTCATCAACATCGTTCCCATCTGATCAAGTTCATCAACATTGGACTCATATTAATTAAGTTTTTCAATTCATCAACATCGGTCTCAACTGATCATGTTCATCAATTCATCAAAATCAGACTTATCAATTAAGTTCATCAATTCATAAACATCGGTCCCAACCAAACAAGCTCATCATTTCATCAACATCGTTCCCAATTGATCAAGTTCATCAATTCAACAACATTGGACTAAGGGCCTGATTCAGAGCCGCTCGTAAGCGGCGGCTCGTTCATTCCGAGCGATGTTTGCACAACTGCGCATGCGTACGGATCGTAATACGCATGCGCGAACCAGTCAGTGCGGCCGAAAATCGTTTGTTCGCTAAATAGCGAATGCCTGCTATTTTGAGTGACAGGAGGAGGCGTATGTGGGTGATAACAGGGGAAGGTGCTTGAAAACGGGGAGTGGAATTCAGAACGCAGGCGTGCTTAAAGGTCAAAACGGGCGTTTTAAGGGTGTGCATAATTAATACAGCAGCGTCATTGACCACGTCACTTGGTTATTTTATAGTCAGAACTGCTCGCAAGATTGCGGTAGGAAAAACCAACCACAAGAATAGCGAGCAGTTCATACGCTGGTCGATGTACTCGATTAATCTAATAAATAGCGGACATGACGTAGGATGCGAGCGGCCAGGGGGCGTATTTTTCCTAAAAACGACCGCATGTTTTGTTCGCTCGTTCAGACCTAGAGGCGTGAACAGACCGCAAAGAGCGAACGGTTCATTTGAATAGCCACCCCTTTTTTCTGAACGAGCGAGCACAAATAGCGTCCGGCTCTGAATCAGGCCCTAATATCAATTAAGCTTTTCAATTCATCAACATCAGTCCCAACCGAACAAGTTCATTAATTCATTAACATCGGACTCATATCAATAAAGTTCTTCAATTCTTCAACATCGGTCTCAAACTGATCCAGCTCTCAATCCAGCATCATTGCTTCAGTATTATATATTTAGTCCCATTCCAACCTGCTGTTCAATAAAGACATTCTATTCCTGGCAAAAACAAAGAAAAGAAAAGATTTCCGTCTGGTGCACTGGAGGGATCCCAGTAGTTAGTATCAATAATTACATTTCCTAATAAAATTTAACTTTTATTGTAATCGCTTAAAATTTAGGTCCTAAAAAATATAAGGCGAAATAATTAAAATGATAGAATTAGATATGTGATATGTATATAAACATATATATATACAAATAGAAAGAAAAAAGTGATGCTTAAAATAGCACCTGTCATTATGCTATTATACGCATGGATAATATGGATCAGGATGCATATTGTGTACTGATCATCTTGTATTCCCTTTATTTATTTCTTCAGTACACTAAATATCATGGGAAATGTACTTATTTCGCCTTATATTTTTTAGGGCCTAAATTTTAAGCGATTACAATAAAAGTTACATTTTATTAGGAAATGTAATTATTGATACTAACTACTGGGATCCCTCCAGTGCACCAGACGGAAATCTTTTCTTTTCTTTGTTTTTGCCTAAATTATTCTAAGATTGTCAGGTAGCACCTTCATATAAATATAACCTTGTTTGAGCTAATATTCATGAAGTGTTAGGTTATGGGAGAATAACCTATATATTATTACGGTAGTAAAAATTTATAGATACGATTGGTGCGAGATCTAATTGTGTTTTTTCTCGACATTCTATTCCTGTCCGCGCCTTCGGGCCCATCATTATCTCTACCTCCTCACATCAGTACATGAGAAAGTCCTGGCTCAAGCCACCTACAGTAAATTCCTTCACGCCTCTATAATCTGCTCTTCAGCCTCCCACGCCTGTTCCAACCCAAACCAAAGGCATGTCATGCCTTTAGTAAATAGCCGATCTTGCTAAATCGACAGAAAATCAACCAAAATCTCACAACTGGCCTTTAATAAATAAACCTTCATGTACCCCATATGGTGGACTTATCCATTGTTGATCATTTTTGGCTTTGAGTCTTTTATTTTTAAATATATTTTCAGTCCTATGCCATAGAGAGGTATACTTTGTTCCCTTCAAAAAATAATTTCTTAGCTTGCAGAAAATGTATAAGATATTATAATACAGTATCTGCTGCAAAATCATTCATATATTCTTGTAGGCTTGCTGCAACCATTTATATTCAATCCTCTTTGATAAGAATTTACACATTATGGTCTTTTCAAGGCAATTAAGGGAACTGTTGCCGCCCATATAACAAAATATGCTACCAGAATGAAATCCATTAGGCACCCTGTTATATTTCTTTAAGTAGTATTTCCTTTGAATGAGCAATATCATTTCATGTAGTTTCTTGACCACAGAAGTATCAGTTTACGTTTGAAATGACCATAAGACACTGCTTTCCATTTCCGAGAACATCTTTATAACAGTTAAAGTGATATTTCACACAACCAATTAAAAAAATGGCTATTTTTAGCACATTCTGTGCCCACAACTTATTTCACAATTCTCACACATCTTCCTTCCGATCCAGGCAGTGTTAAATGACATTTATCATTGCCAAGTCTTTGCTACTGGAAGGTGTGAGTTACTAACTCCAAATCCACTATAACCACTGTGTTCATGTAAATCAATGGTCGCACTTACAGTGCATGTAGCATACATGTGACTTTCGGTGATACAGGGGGCATGTCGGCGGTAATGGTGAGCGAGGCAAGGGTGTGGTGGCACGCTCACTTCATTGTGGTCCCGGCCTCCACTAAACAATGTTGAGCTTTCCAGCATTGTAAAGCAGGGGCGGATCCCACCCAGTACCCCCCACGGTGTGTGCATCCTGTGCGCATGCGCACATGGACGCCAGAGGGGTTTCTGGGTCATAGACCCGGAAGTCCCTCATTCGCAAAGGACAGCTCTTACCGAGAGAGCTGTTCTTTGTGAATTTCTTCATACATACCGGCGTTACTAATGCCCGCATGCATGTGAAGGGTGGCGGGATGAGAATCCGATGCATCGCATCCCGACCCTGGTATCTATTTAAACATTGTCGGCCTTTTAACTGTCTATTTATAGTCTGGGAACCCCACGCACACACATATACACTAGGGATCATTTTTTGCCAGTAGCCTATTAACCTACTAGTATAGTTTTGGAGTTTTGGGGGAAACTGGAGTACCCAGAGAAAACATTAAAAAGCACCATGTAAAGCTAAACATACTGTATGTGTCATGAATCATGACTTTGGGGAATCTTTCCTGTAGAATTGTTTGCATTGATTTTTAGCTCCCTCTGCTGGTTATTTTATGATCAACCAGAAAATAAATGTCCTTTAGTAACACTTCTTGTAGCTAAGGGGTCTATTCATCATCACTTAATTTACACAAAAGCAGGTGAAAAATAAAAATGTTCACCTAACTTTGTATAATTTAAGTGTCAGCCCCATTCATCATTCTTGTAACGCAGGAGATATCACAGATATCTCCTGGTTACAATTGTGCCTCGATAATTTTCCCCATACTATAGAAATTATGAAATTCACCAAGTTTCGAAAAAAAAAATTTCAGAACTTGACTGAGAAACTGTACGCCACCCTGACATGGCGTACGGCCTTCGAATATCTTCACAGGTTTCTGTTTACACGGCAGTCTGTAAAGAAATACCTGCCAGCACAGCCACTGCACCCAGCAGAGGGATCATCCCTCCCTGCTGTGTCTGCACTTCATAGCCCCGGAACTGAGAGCACCAGGGCACCGCAGACATGTGGCCACACTCACCGGCTGAAGACACAAAAGACCAAAGACGGAAGAGACAGGTGAAAGGGGGCCCATCGGACACCCACACTGAGGGAGGCATCAGACACCTGTGGGGGGGATCGGACACCCGCTGTAGTGGGGGCATCGGACGCTTGCAGGAGGGGGGGCATCGTACACCTTCAGGGGGGCTGGATCGGACACCTGCGGTGGAGGCCAACGGACACCGGGTACCGCAGGGGGCAAAAGGTGAGGCGCCGCAGGGGGATTGAGAGTGATGGAGGGGGGGAGACATCCAGCACTGGGGAAATCCTTATGGATACCTCAGCTGCATGGGAAAAAGTATCACTTTTCCGAAAAGCCGACCTCACAAAAAGAGCAGCTTTTCGGAAGTGATACTTTTGTTAGTGAGGCATGATGATCTCCAATAGATTTTTTTAAACTCGCAGCAAGTTAAAAACATAAATATCACTAGTGATAATTCTATCATGATGAATAGACCCCTAAGGGGCCTACTGGGCCCATTACACATGTGGAAACACTTGTTTCTCATGTATTAAGTAACATGCTCTTTCAGTATTAGGGGCCCAATGTGGCCGCCAATAGTATTTAGCAAGCTTTGAAGTAAAGTTTTCAGAGTTAACTTGCAGGAACAGTTCCCATGACCCCCTCCTTTATATTGGCCCGGCCTCAGGCAGATTACTAGTCTCTTCAAGGAATCAGGGAGATCACCACTATTTCAGGGAGTCTCCATGACAATGCAGGAGAATAGACAAGTATCATTCTATTTACTGTAAGTCATCTGTGCATATATAGAGAATTCATGTTACACTATAGGCAGTAAGTAATGATCAATATGCATTACATGAAATAATCATTTGCAATATTTCTTATTCCAGTGTCATCCTATCATTAAAAGCGAAGAATACATTCTATGGGGTATATTTACTAAAATGCGGGTTTTTCGAAATGGACATGTTGCCCATAGCAACCAGATTCAACTTAATGTTTTTCTAGTAGCACCTTCTAGAAGATAATAGAATATGACTGGTTGCTACGAGCAACATCCAGGGCCGGTGCAAGGTTTCTTGGCACCCTAGGCATTTCTTCAGCCTTACGCCCCCCTTGCCTCCACCCTTGATAGCCACACAAGCCCTTATACAGTGCCTCCAGTAGTGGCCCCCCTATGAAGTGCCCCCAGTAGTGGTCCCCCCTATGCAGTTCCCCCAGTAGTGGTCCCCCCATGCAGTACCCCCAATATAGTGCCCCCAGTAGTAGTCCCCCACCTATGCAGTGTCCCTTATATAGTGACCCCAGTAGTAACCCTCCCTATGCAGTGCCCCCAGTAGTGATCCCCCCGATGCAGTGCTCCCAGTAGTAGTCTCCCCCCCAGCAGTGCCCCAATAGTAATACCGCCAGTAGCAGCCCTCCCTATGCCGTGCCCCCAGTAGTGGTCCCACCAGTGCTGTGCCTACAGTAGCAGTGCCTCTAGTAGTAGCCCCCCCAGCAGTGCACCCAGCAGAAATCCCCCCATATGTAGTGCCCCCATTAGTAGTCCCCCAGCAGTGCCCCTAGTAGCAGCCTGCCCCATCAGTGCCCCCAGTAGCAGTCCCCCCCAACAGTACCCCTAGTAGTAATCCCCCTCTATGCAGTGCCCCTAGTAGTCCCCCCAGCAGTGCCCCTAGTAGTCCCCTCCTAGTAGTCCCCCCAGCAGTGCCCCTAGTAGTACCCAAAGCAGTACACCTAGTAGTACCCCCATCAGTGGCCCTAGTAGTACCCCCGCAGTGCCGCTAGTAGTGCCCGCAACAGTGCCCCTAGTAGTACCCCCACAGTGCCCCTAGTAGTACCCCCATCAGTGCCCCTAGTAGTACCCCAGCAGTAGTCCATCCGTCTGCCCGCCAGACACACACACATGACAAAAAAAAAACCTTCCACTTACCTTAATCCCCGCTCCGGCATGCTCCTCCGTCTGGCGTCCTCCCGAGCCGGCCCACTCTGCATGATGGGAGAGATGTCATGACGTCTCGCCCATCAGCCACTGTGGGAGCTGGAAGCCTGGCTCTGGCACAGCAGCCGATGAGAGTCTGTCTGACTCTCATCGGCTGCTAAAACAAACACACAGCTGCCGGTGCCGGCAGCTGTGTGTTTGTTCCTAGTAGTGTAGTGCACACTACCGCCCTGCAGTAGCCAGAGCTCTTAGGCAAATACCTAAGTTTGCCTAGTGGTAGCGCCGGCCCTGGTAACATCACCCACATTTTAGTAAATATACCCCTCAGTCTCAATGCTTGATGAAAGGATGACATATTTTCTGTCACACATCAATGTAGAGAAGACTGAACAGTATATAAAAGCAAATCTCTCATCCATCTGGACCAATCATTTTGAATTTCACATCCATTTACATCAGGCTTGCCTACCCTCCCGATTTAGTCGGGAGCCTCCCGAATATCAGGTGCTGCTCCCGGCCAACTAATAGAAACCCCCGTGGTGGAGGGGGGGAATTACGCGATATCCGCTGAATCGCGTCATCGTGGTTCACAAAGCCTTTAATTTCGTCACGTAGTAATTGCCCAGCCACGCCTCCCCACTTTATGCAGGCCTCCTGGAAGGAGGGAGCTGAATGTTGGCAAGTATGATTTACATAAGCTTAACTTGTGATGGAAACATTAAAAAATATTAACCATTGCTACACAAAAGGAACAAATAAATATATTTGTATAGAAACAAAATAATTGTTTTAAACATAAAATCACAGCTTTAATTTAAAACTTTACTTTGCAGTTTCATTACTGAATTTGTCTTTTCTATACAATAATGGCAAATATGACAAAACATAACTGTTAAGGTAAAGCGAATATCAGTGGTATTTCCATTACCACTTTTTTGATACTCCCACTAGGTATGCGGCTTATGCACTTGCATTCCTTCACTCCCTCAGCCGTACATATCGGACAATTTTTTTTTTTGTATGGTTCACTCTTGATTCAATGGGGCAGACCCACCAGGTCTGCTGGAAGGTATGTCCATTGTATGCATCTGCCACAATTGTAAGCAACAATACAGGCATTTTTGGGGGGGGGAGGGCAAGGAGGCAGCATTCCCCTGGCGGATGTGGCACACACTAATATGTTGTATCCAGGTCCCCATATGTCGTGATGATGCCCTATTTCGGAGGTGATGGTGCACATGTACTGTCCCAAAAATGTTTTTAACATATTTTAGGCAACAGTGGGAAATCCCATCCAAATGTATCAATGAAGGTTGAAAAGCTACAAAAATTAGCCAAATAATTAACTTTGAGGCTATATAAGCACCTGTTGTTTTTTTAGGGAATGGATTGATAGAGGGTCAGGGGTTGAAAAAGAGGGCGGTTTGTTTTAGATTACACTGTGCAGCAATGAAAATGATTATTACATGAAAATAGTTACTTTAATTGATTTCAGCATGTGATGAATGAATACGACATTTAAAAATCTCTGTTAGCTCCTGGTCCTGAGATATTTATTATGATATTTTTTATGATGATGTACTATATGGGTATTTTGTTAAATACTAGGGAATTTTGGAGTCTAGAGAATATATAGTCATTGTAGGCCATGTTTAGTTTCTTGTTTGCATATAGCTTGCAGCAAGTGAAGGTTATGAGTGATGCTCCTTTCATTTGTTTGAGTGTTGTGGTTATAATTTACGTTAAAAGTCAGGATACCACGTAAATGTTTGACATTGATGACAGTTTTTGATATGTGTGGGGGGATGTGAGGAAAATTTCCCCTTCTGATACTAAAGTTAAGAAAGGGATCTTTGTTGGTCCACAAATTCGTCAACTTCTTAAGGTTGAAAACTTCGACCTAGTGGTTGTTCCACCATATTTAGCAGAACTTTTTGGAATAATAAAAGCACTAGGTGACGTAAAAAACAAACTGAATAGAAGACTATTTACGAAAAGGGGGTGTTGTTTTAATTAAACGTGAAACGGTCGTGCAGGTTTCAAACGTCTAGCATTAGAAGTTCAATTAGCGTAAAAGCCTAATTTACAGTTGATAAAAATTAGCCTTAAATTGTGCCTCTGTGCAGGCTGCTTCCTGCAATATTATCTTAGGGGTGTTCCCACCATATATCTTTTACTAAACCAATAATAGTACTATGGTGGCGATGGCACTCTCATGGGACACACGACAGCTGCTATATTTAGCAAAGTCCTGATATCTACATATAGCGAAGACCTCAGCTCTCTCCACGCAGGTGAGATCCGTCACAGGAGCTGATGCAGAATTGATTGCCCAAAATTACAGATGCAATTTGCATTTGTAGAAGCAACTGTGGGGGATATTTATCAAAGCTTGGAGAGAGATAAGTGAGAGAGACGTGAAGTACCAACCACTCAGCTCTTAACTGTCATGTTACAGGCTGTGTTTGAAAAATGATAGTTCGGAGCTGATTGGTTGATATAGTTTATCACTCTCCAATTTATCACTTTCCAGAGCTTAGTACATCTGCCGTTTTATCTCTCTCCACCTTATCTCTATTCAAGATTTGATATATATTCCCCCATAGTTTTTAATATTAACCATGTTCACCATTGAAAAAATAATTCTAAAAAGTTTATTGTCTTCAAAAAACATACCATCCCATTCCAAGGACCTCAGAATTGACTGTCAGCATAGCAAATCTTATGATGCCTTAGCGGCATCACAACAACCCATGAGTGATGTGCGGTCAGGTGAGGCAGAGTTTTTCCTGTCATACTAAGTATACTCCAGAGTTTTAACTATACAAATTCTAAGAAAATTGTAAAGAAAATATTATAAATATCTTCTTTGTATTATTCTAATCATTTTTATAGTCAAAACTCTTGAGTACAAAGTGTATGGCAGGTGAGGCACTGCCTCCCCTGTCTACCTTTTCTGCACATCCCTGATCAAAATACACCTAATTTCCAGCACTATATACTGCTGCACCTTTTTTTAATTGATCTGCTTAGTATCATCGATGTTTCGGTCCTACAGTATATTGGACCATGTTCAAGAGTGCACATCATGTCACATTACCAGTTCACAAGCCAGCCAAAAGCAATAACCCTATATTTTAAGATGTTTGCCACTTATCAACAGTAGCATAATGCACCTGGCTTACACCAGTCAAACGTCACATACACTTACATCCTATTTTTAGCAATTCAGTTCATGTGCACAAACAAATTAGCTACTATGTACCAATAAAATTTATAAAACTGATTAAGCAGAAGAAAAATTCCAGGGACCGAATTCAATTCAATGCGAAGATGAATAGCCGCGGGTGGGAGCTCCCGCAGTTATTCAATACAATGTTCTGTTGCTTAGTCGGCAAGTGGTCAAGTCAGAAAATGCCAATTCTCATGACTTAACCTGAGTGTTTAGGCTTGAGAACTGGCATTATCTGACTAAAGTGTCGGGTGCGCAGCTGTTAGCACCACCCTAAGCCATCAAACATCTGCGCGCAGAGATTATTTAGCCGCCCAAACAGCGCAGTGTATTGAATAGCTGCGGGAGCTCCCTCCCATGGCTATTCAGTTTCGCATTTAATTGAATTCGGCCCCAGGAGACCAAAGAGCGAGCACCCTCTTCCTCTCACAAACGGGTTTAGATCCCAAGCGGTATCATAGCCTGACAAAGATACATTTGGGATTGAAACGCGTTGGGGAGAGGATGCTCGGTCTTTGGTCTCCGTGGTTGCAAGCTGTTACTCACCAGAGGGAAGCAGACATATTACACTATTGTTATTCTTATTATCTTTTACTGTATATGTGTGGATGCGATATCGGGGACATTATTTACATCATCTCAATTGACTTTTATGACATATTTTCTACCCAATTTAATGAGGAATGTATCCCATTTATTACATTTTTGGATGTTAGCGTCCTTATTGTCTCCTCTGAGCCTTTACTGTATGTTGTTTATTTATAGCATTGGGAGACATTTATAGATGGTAGACAACCAGGGCAGCTTTGTCTTAGCGCACATTTTGAAGAACGCAGTTTTGCTTTGTAACTTACCTTGGCATGTGCAGAGCAATGTCACACAACACACACTACACCAAGTGGCACAGCATTCTGCATCTTAGCTGGAAGCCTCACAGATGCGGTGATAGTTTTCCCCTGCTAGCAGCACTGAAGTAAAACTTAAGGGGCCTATCCATTAGCAGATGTATTTCTGAGTGATGAAAGACAAAAGATATCCCTTGAAACTTCCGGTGGCTGTGCTGAATGATATCTGTCATGTACATGACAGATTTTGGCAAACGACGAACGATATCGCATGACATCATTCAGGGAGTGGATTTTTTTCTATGCAGCGCTCTGTAGCTGCTGCTAATATCTTTCGTCATATACCGCATATAAACTGCACGATATTGCTAATATCGTACAGCTATATGCGATAATTGACCAACATGTTGGAGAGATGATAGATGCGATTTATCGGCCGCGGGAGTGCGCATCTGTCATCGTTCAGGGCCTATCCATTAGCAGATATAATGAACGATTGAACGATATATCGTTCAATTGTTCATTTTATCTGCTAATGGATTGGCCCCTTTAGATTACTCTTAGACCTCATCCCCCATGATTTGAGGGATGTAGTCAGTGTGTCAACAACATAATGTTGACGTGGTCTGAATGTTGATATTCAATATATCAACACTGATATAATGTCCAGAGTCAGAATGTCGATACTTGAAATTAGGGTTAGGCTTAGAGTTAGGAATTGGCTGCAATTAGCGTTAGGGTTAGGCTGCAATTAGCGTTAGGGTTAGGCTGCAATTAGGTTTAGGATACAATTAGGGTGAGGATGTAATTAGGGTTAGGATACAATTAGTGTTGGGATTCAGTTACGGTTAGGGTGAAATTAGTGTTTGGATGCAATTAGTTTTAGCATACAATTAGGGTTAAGATGCAATTAGGCTTAGGATGCAGTTAGGGTGAAATTAGGGTTAGGGTGAAATTAGGGCTAGGGTGCAATTAGGATTAGGATGCAATTAGCATTAGGGTGAAATTAGGGTTAGGGTGAATATAGGGTTTGGATACAATTAGGGTTAGGATGCAATTAGGGTTAGGGTGAATATAGGGTTAGGATGGAATTAGGATTAGGATACAGTTAGGGTTAGGTTTAGGATGCAAGTAGGGTTAGGGTTACGATAAGATTACGGTTAGGATGCAATTAGGGTTAGGATAAATTGGAGTTAGGGTAAGGATGCAATTAGCGTTAGGATGCAATTAGGGTTAGGATACAATTAGGGTTTTTGTTAGGATGCAGTTAGGATTAGGATGCAATTAGGGTTAACATGCAATTATGGTTAGGATGCAATTAGGTTTAGGATGCAATTAGGGTTACGATACAATTAGGGTCAGGGTTAAGCTGCAATCAGGGTTAGGCTGAAATTAGGGTTAGTATACAATTAGGGTTAGGATGCAATTAGGGTTATGATGCAATTAGGTTTAGGATGCAATTAGGGTTAGGATACATTTAGGGTTAGGATGCAATCAGGGTTAGGCTGCAATTAGGGTAATGGTTAGGCTGAAATTAGGTTAGAGTTAGGATGCAATTAAAGTTAGGGTTATGATGCAATTAAAGTTAGGGTTATGATGCAATTAGGGTTAGGATACATTTAGGGTTAGGATGCAATTAGGGTTTTGGTTAGGCTGCAATTAGTGTTAGGTTGAAATTAGGTTAGGGTTAGGATGCAATAAGGTTTAGGATACAATTAGGGTTAGGATGCAATTAGGGTTAGGATGCAATTAGGGTTTGGATACAATTAGGGTTAGGCTGAAATTAGGGTTAGGCTGCAATTAGGTTTAGGATACATTTAGGGTTAGGATACAATTAGGGTGAGGATGCAATTAGGGTGAGGATACAATAAGGGTTAGGATTAGGATGCAATTAGGGTTAAGATGCAATTAGGGTTAGGATGAAATTATGATTAGTGTGAAATTAGGGCTAGGATGCAATTAAGATTAGGATGCAATTAGGGTTAGGATGCAATTAGGGTTAGGGTGAATATAGGGTTAGGATGCGAATAGGGTTAGTGTACAATTAGGATTAGCAGGGAAATTAACAAGGCGCTTAACATACAGTGTTATTGTGTATCTGCAGCAGTTAACCAAAAAAAGGGGACAAATTGCAACCCCAGAAGAGATCATAAAATAAGCAGAAACTGCGCTAATATACACATAAAAATAGGCATAAATTTAATAGATCAGATAAGAATAACATTTGAAGATTTCCTTACAGTGTGTAATACTCACGCTTCAAACTGAGGTGCTGTGACGGCTGATGGGATGCTCTGTGGCTGTTAGCTCTAAAGTGGCTTCTACGAGAATTCTTTAGCCCTGCAACAATGCAATTGATACAGACCGTGATATGGACAGCTGATACATTGTATTTACGACAGGTAGCTGAATAATTCCAATTGGGGGATCCAAAACAAACCCCCCCCCCCCCCTCTTTTTTTCAACTGTGACATTTGGATTGTTTGCAAGCTGTATATTACTTGCGTTTATTCCAGAATACAGTACAGCTGGACATTTATTATCAGTGGAGAACATTGTGCTAATATATAACAACTTTTATATTTATACACATAATTTTTTTACTTTATCATTTTTTTATTTTTTATTTTTCATTTGTATTGCTCCATTACTCTTTATATTGCTCGCATTGTATGTGTTTCTTGATTTACTCGACTGTGTATTGTATAATCTTTAAATGTTATTCTTATCTGATCTATTCATTTTATGCCTGTTATTATGTCTATACTAGCGCAGTTTCTGCTTGTTTTACAATTAGGATTAGGGTTAAATTAGGGTTAGACTGCAAGTAGGGTTAGGATGCAATTAGCTTTAGGGTGAATATAGAGTTAGGATAGAATTAGGGTTAGGATACAATTAGGGTTAGGATGCAATCAGGATTCAGATGCATATAGGGTTAGGGTTACGATAAGATTACGGTTAGGATAAATTGGGGTTAGGGTAAGGATGCAATTAGGGTTAGGATGCAATTAGGGTTAAGATTAGGATGCAATTAGGGTTAAAATGCAATTAGGGCTAGGATGCAATTAGGTTTAGGATGCAATTAGGGTTAGGATACAATTAGAATTAGGGTTAGGCTGCAATTAGGGTTAGGGTGAAATTTGGGTTAGTATACAATTAGGGTTAGGATGCAATTAGAGTCAGGATACAATTAGGGAAAGGCTGCAATTAGGGTAATGGTTAGGCTGAAATTAGGTTAGGGTTAGGATGCAATTAGGGTTAGGATTAGGATGCAATTAGGGTTAGGATGCAATTAGGTTTAGGATACAATTAGGGTTAGGATGCAATTAGGGTTAGGCTGCAATTAGGGTTAGGCTGAAATTAGTTTAAGGTTAGGATGCAATAAGGTTTAGGATACAATTAGGGTTAGGATGCAATTAGGGTTAGGATGAAATTATGGTTAGGATGAAATTATGGTTAGGCTGCAATCATTGTTAGGGTTAGGCTGCAATTAGGGTTAGGATGAAATTAGGGTTAGGCTGCAATCAGTGTTAGGGTTAGGCTAAAATAGGAGTGCTGTCATTATAGCTGTTAACATTCATAATTAGGTGTCAACATTGAGCAAGTTGACATACTGAATATCGACAATTCCTACCATACCCCAGCTTTCAACAAGTATATTTTATTGTATTTATTCCTGAAGAAGCCGCTGATCTTTGTACAGGTGGAGAAACGCGTAGAAGAATAGACGGCAGCAAGTTATAAACTACCCGTGTGATCACACTGCATGCATGTGTGTCGGCTCAACTAACCTGACACCCATACCAGTAATCGCTGCTGTGGAGACTGCCAGTGGACAGACCTCCGTGGAACAGAGGAGAAAGGTCCGTTACTCCTTACAAAACGTGAGTGCACCACGTGTTGTTAATAGCAAATTATTGCTGTATGGACTGATATTCCAGTCTCTCTACTATCTTGGAAGAGCTCCTTCATACTATAGATGTATTGACTTATTATCAGATTTTAGCCCATATAGCGCAAATAGAGCTGTCTATATTGAAGCATTCCCACGGATACCATTTATAAGACAAATTAGTCTACTTTAACGAATAAGACTATCTAAGCCAGCATTACTAAGTTGTATATATTCTGGACACTCCAGTTTCCATACAAATTGGAGGGACTTCCCCATACTTACTGGGACAAGGTCTATGCTATGCACTTGATGCCAGTTTAAATCAAGTTGGCTGCACTGTTTTATAATTAGTGAATTGGCATCTCACAAGACTATCTTGTTATATAGAAATTGGAAAATATCCAATTACCACTACTCTGGACTTCCTTTTATCAAACTGGATATATTATTCTCTTTTAAATGTGTCAGAAATACTTACAAATGTTACCAAGTCCGGTTGTTATAATTGTATTTTAATTGTGATCTGTCACACTATAATTGTTATCATTATCCATTTGGATTCTAAATTGTGATTTGTTTAAATGAGGCATTTTTCCACTGTGACCATCTCTATATACATATACAATTTTTTATAATAATAATATTAAACATTATTTGATATTGAGATAGCGTTTCATTGTTTTATTAGTATTAGTTGTATTTATTAAGCCTATATTTATAGCATATCACTTAGTGCACCACAAGGTCAGACAGTAGGGAGTGTACAAGAAAAAACGTGACACAAGTAATTATAAGGTAAACAAGTATGAGTGAACAGAAGGTAGGGGGGTTTGCAGGTCTAGGCTAGGTTCCCAAGCAGAGACAGTAGAGAAGGTAAGACTAGAGTGGGGTATGGAGCTCAGTGTTAGGAATCTCGTGTGTGGTAGATTGTTAATAATAATAATAATAATAATAATAATAATATTCTTTGTTTGTATGGCACCACAAAAGTGACACAGCGCCTTACGTAGCAAAACAATAGCAGAACAAGGGAAGAGTGACTTACAGTACAAGACAAGTACATGGTATATAAACATTGCGTCAACAGCAATCATAACCCTCAAATAAGTAGTATGTTGGCAGAAGTCAAGGGTTAGATGCCAAAAGTAATAGTAAGGGAAGGAAAAGCACATGGGGGAAGAGGGCCCTGCTTGTGAGAAGAGTAGGAGTAGACAGACAGAGGTGACACAAATGGGGTAGATAGTGAGCACGCATTTAAAGTTTTGAAGCCTGGGTAAGAGTCTTATTGGATAAAGTTTCATAAGAAAAATGAACAAACATCTTTCTAGTGTCCCTGATTTCCAGGATAGACAGCAAACTGGGCTCTCTATGTTTAACTTGGCATATTAGTGGCACTTTATACTGCGCCATGCACTCTCCCAGGCCAGAGTCCTCCATATAGCTCTACTGCTTCAATAGTGTTTGTGAGACATAGGAGGGAATAGAGGGAATTTAGAAGTGCAAAATCCGACAGACATCAACATCAGTTTCAATTGAAGCTGAAACCTGACAGATGATAATTATGTGGATTTTGCACCGGCCTTAGTAAATTTACCCCTTGGTCTCCTGTGTCTTTTGAATTTGATTTGTTTCCCAACCTTTGAGTGTTTCATTGGTTGGGTTTGAGGATAATACATTGGCATTCCTTTATTGAATTTTTAGCACAATTTGTTGACTCCTTTGGTTTTTTGCTTTTACTGTTTATACACTTAAGTGGCAGTGATCTCGCGACTCGTACTTCTTTGAACTTGATCTTGACGATTGGGAGGGAGTTATGGAGAGGTGGCCTTTTTGCTGAGTCTTTAGGTCTAACATTATTGCTCGGCAAGTTTGGTGTTGCCAAAACAGTAATGTGGCCATTGACTTGGAGGTGGTGTGGTTGGCCCTCCGATGATTAGATTTAAAGATGCCGATCTTTACAAGCCAGATGGATTATTTTTTAATTCTGAAGATGTGCTTTTTGTTTGTTAGTCATCTGGTTCAGAGTGAAACAAGTGTGTTGGTGCTCTTATAGCATAGTGGAGACTGTGGTTGCTTAATGAAACCTTAGTTGGTGGGTTGTAACAGTAACTGTCTTTATGTAGGACTTAAGGTACTTTCTACATCATACATGGATTAGGCTGATTCTATTCTACTGGGTTCAGCGGCAAGATCGATCCAGATGGTTTTCTTGTGTGTCGTTGGAAGAGGAGTTTGAATACCTTCAATTGTTTGTAATGTCCTGGCCATTCGCCCCCATCTAGACATTGAGTTGATGGTGATGGACTGGTAGTTGGCCCCCATCTAGATCTTGATGACTTATATTATGAGCAGAAGTTGGTCCCCATTTAAGCCTGTTTTTTCGAGCAGACAGTCATACTGCACAATAGCTGGTCATTTCTTCACCCCATATCCCCTTTAATAATAAATAAAGTTGACCTTGTTTCTGTCAATATGTTCCAGAATCTTAATTTTAGATAAGTTTATATTGTTTTGCCTATGTGTAAATGTGGTATGACATCAGCCGATACAGAGTTTATGGTTTTGTGCCTGTTCCACAAGGAATACATTATATTTTAGCCCACATAAACAAAGTTTATATGATTTTTAATTATGATAGGGCTTCATTTGAGTAGCATAGTTACAAAATATATATACATCACACAAAGGCTGACATCATTGAGTCCAGTTACACCATAAAGGCACAATATATGAATGTGCACAAATACTTTAAGTTGTAAGTCAAAACTGGTATCCGAGTTATAGTCTGAGGATAAACTCATATTTACATTTTGGAATCTATAGGAGTGCATCACATTCACACAGAATGTAAGTGTGTTGCACGCAATGACTGACATGATTTTATAATGCTGGGCAAGGGACAAGTTTTGTTTTATTAATTATTTTTTGTAATACTATTTTCTGCAAATTATAATTATTATTATTATAGACATTTTAGAAGAAGTGGAGGATCTGGGGGCTCTTCCATACACAGTAACAGTGTTAGATAATGCATTATGTAAACTGCAATTACATCTACATAGCTCTAGATGTAACAGTGTTGGCATAGGAGAGATCATATATGAACTTCCACATACTTTCTGGAGGCCGCCTCCACCCCCACCCTCCACATCTTTAGTAATAAGCCAGTGAGACCATAGTAATGTCAACAGGTTTCCAACAACCTCCCTGCACTGACCAAGGAAGTGTTCAGTCACTTCTGCATTTAGAGCAGAGTACGAACGAGTGCATTTCTGAAGGCACGTACTAGTTTCACCTACAGTAGCACAATTATCACCCTTAGGGTCTGATTCATTAGTACCCAAGACGCAGCGGCAATGCTACAATATGCTAATGTCTCTGGAGGCTCCTGAGGACAAAAGACACCCCCTGACGGCGTCACAGGTCTGAGTGCTGCGTCTGATCGGATCACCATCACGACCATTGGTTGCGGCATCGGCCACCTGAGTGAGCCTAAGGCTACTCAGAGTGGTTGTCGCAGTTCAGTAGCCTAGGCCAGTAAATCTGCATGGGAAGACGCAGACACTGACCTTGACAGTGGCGATGGTTAACGTTCCCGTTTTCATCTACGCCCATTCCCCACCTCCAATCTATCGGGTTTGCGTATACTGTAGCTCAGAATCAGGACCTTAAAACCACTCAGTCATGTGCTGACAGCATTTATGTTGATACATTTTTAGGTACACTACAACCCCAAGTTAACTTGGAAAATGGTCAATTAAAAAATATTAAATAAGAGGAAATGACTGCATATACAGTTAAACAGTTGTATCAGCAAAGTATAATTGCAACGTGCTTCATCCATCGCCTCGCAATATTTGTACAGATATTCACAAGGACAAAATAAAGATGTTGGAAAAAATGCTCATCATTTTGTTTTACAAAATTACAGTATATTTCAATCTTAGCACCGCTGTAAAAATATGACAATGCATAAACTACAAAAACAGTCTACGCTGTCATATACAGGCACTTCTAAGATATAATTTTGTGTAGTTTTAAAAATAAGAGAAAAGCCAACAAACAAGAAAAAAAACTCCATTGTACTAAAATGTTTTTTTGATGCTTGTTTAGTGGACAAGAAAACAATGACTAATGTAAATGTGTTTTGCGTTAGTTTGCACTTAAAGAATGTACAGTACTTTCATTATCGATGTTATAGTTGTAGTGACATTTTTGTATAATTTTACATGATTTTATGTAACACTAAACAATTACAAAAAAAACATATAACAATAAATCCTTACCAGTAGGAATACCAATATTGATATATCTTGTCAAAGTTTGTTACAATTTACAAGCGTATTTGTTGGTGATGTATAAAAACTCACCAGAAGGTGGCAATGTTGAGCTGCAGTCAGTGTTTATATCTATACTAATATTATAAAAACATAGCACGCCTACAAATAACGTTAAGCTGGCTGGGGGAGCCTCACTAGCTGGGCTTCCCCCAGCCCCTCTCCTGTCATTGAATGGATGCCGCGCGCATGCGACAAGCATCCATTCAGTCTCCGGGGTCCAGCACCGCCGCACAGCCGCAGCTGTCCCCAACCTCCCGATTTGACCACCCGTGGGCCCGCTGAAATCGGGATGTTAGGGAGGGGTGCACCCTCTATGGATGGCGCCCCTGGCGATCACGCACGCAGAAGGGAATCCATCGCAGTGTGAGTGACAGGCAGTCAACGTTTGGGGGTGGTGACAGGGGAGTGGTTGGAGAAACACAAGCGTACCTGTCCGTTTGAACGCCGTTTCATGGGCATGCATAAATTAGCCACTGTGAGTGCATACACAGCTTGAGTTCTCACTGCGTGCTACGAGGCTTGCAGTTTCTGCATAGGGTCTGACCTGCTGTAATTGTGCGTAATGGGTGTGAGGTTCTGGTTTTGTTGTGGACCCAGGGTGGTAATAGGAGCAGACACAGGAACAGATTTAAAAATAAACGTGGAGTTTTTAATGAGTGGCTTAACAGACATGAATGTGGCAAAACAGAAAGTCCGGGTTTAGCACTAAAGTGCACTTGGGAACTGTAGTGATGCAATGAGAAGAAGTCCAGGTAGTGATAACAGAAAGGCAGTCCAGTATTCCAAGTTTTGTGAGGCTGAAATGAATTGCAGGCTGATGTGATAATGTCCAGAGGAAATGTAAGTGGAGGGAAGGTGCAGGTGAACAGCAGACTCAAGAACTCAGGCAAGGGGAAGGTAATGGAGGATGCAGAGTAGTCCAGCGGGGTTGGAGCAGACAAGCAGGCAGGCAGGTAGCGTATCACAGGAAAACAGGTGGTGAGCACAGGGAACTCTCTCTCAGCTATGCTGAGAAACACGTTGAACTGGCCATGAAGAGAGGCTCTGGGCCTCCCTAAATACCAAGTGCCATACCATGACTGGACAGAGGGAGCACGTGACACACCAGGATAGGACGGCTGAATCACATGGCCGGAGGCAAGCTGGCGGCGCCCATGCCGAACAGAACGGAAGTACCACCAGGCCTCACCAGCCTGGAGTGACAACATGCCCGCACAGAACCACGCACAGCAAATGCCCCTCGCCAAACACCAGCACCACCACCAGACGCCCCCTGCCACAGTGACCTCACAGGTATTACCCGTCGACCACTATGCCGAGAAACCCTGAACGTGACAATGGGCCGATGTCCGTCGATGTTGCCGATGCTTACGCTGGACTGCAAGGTAGGACAGATGTGAGAAAGGAGAAGTGGCTGTCTTTATGGCGGCTGAGCTTTTGCAATTGTTAGCATATTTTCGCTATCTTGGCAGAAGCGATTTTATCGTAGGCGAAGCCGTGGGTAAGAGCTAGTGAGCAATAAAAAGGACCAAGCCCACATACTATTATATTAAACAATTGAATTTTCTCACAGCAAGGATTACAAAGACTTTACTTTGTCAGGCAATGCTCAGGACTTTTTAATAGAAAGGGATACGGAGCACTTTGCTTCTAAGAGGCATCTTTCTCATGGCTGGAATAGGCTGAGTAATTGGCCTTTGCTATATTTTCCTGTTCATATTGTTTATATCGATCACTGTGTCATCCCATGTCATGTATATTCTTTCTTCTCTTTTTCAAATACTGGGTCAAGTTTCTATATCATTGATATTATTACCTCCCTGTTTGTTTTGGTTCTAATATTTCTACTTAATGTTATTTGCTATACCATAAATTCTACATGTTTAGATCTGACTATGAAGTGATCAGAGCCGGCCCGACCATTACGCCAGATACGCGGCCACATGGAATGCCATGCTGAGTAGGTGCTGCCGTGCTGACAGTGACAGGGAGGGGATGTGATGTACCAGAGCAGGATTATTGACAAGGGCAAACAGGTGGCCACCAGGGCTGCATCAGGGATGGGGCAATGACAGGGCATAGTACTCACACACAGCAGCTCCTTCCTGTTGCTTCTCTATGGAGAGACACCTGGGGGTCACAGGAGCCCTGATTGGATGAGCCAGGCACACATGCTCCTCTAACTCACATGATGGCGGGGCTACAGCGGCTTGGTCAACTCCAGTTCAGCAAGCATGGAGGATGAGGGAACTGCTGAAAGTTCCACATCAAGGTGAGAGGGAGCAAGACTACAGGGGAACACATTGTGTCCCCCACTTTGTCTGTGTGTGAACTTGCCTGTATGGGTTAGTACGGGATACTGGTGATCGGAATTCCGATGGTCAAAATCCCGATGCTGGCATCCTGACAGGGTTAAGATACTGACACCTGTTGGTAGATATCCTAACCCTTATCCCACTCTTAACCCTAACCCTCCCTCCCTGGTGCCTAAACCTAACCTCCCCCAGTGCCTAAGCGTAACCTCCCTGCACCTTAAACCTAAGCCTCCCCTACTAGTACATAACCCCTACCTCCTCCTAGTGCCTAACCCTGCTACTTACCTTCAAGGATGCCGGTGGCAACATTTTGACAGGAGCATCCCCTCTCCCAGGATATTGACCGGATCCCATCTGTATGTGTGTGTGTGTGAGTGTAACCCTGTATGTAATCCTTCTGTGTGTAAGCCTATATGTATATGTGTGTATGTCTCTATATGTAACCCTGTCTGTATGTGTGTGTATATGTATCTATATAATACTGGGCTTGTGTGTGTATATCTCTATATATAACTCTCCTGTCTCTCTATATGTAACCCTGCCTGTATGTGTGTGTATATCTCTATATGTAACCCTTCTCTGTGTCTCTATATGTAACGCAGTCTGTATGTGAGTTTATGTCTATATGTAATCCTGCCTGCATGTGTGTGTATATCTCTATATGTAACACTTCTGTGTGTTTCCATATGTAACCCTACCTGTATGTGTGTGTATATCTCTATATTTAACAATGCCTGTATGTGTGCATTGCTGTATATGTAACCCTGCCTGTATGTGTGTGTATATCTCTATATTTAACACTGCCTGTATGTGTGTATATTTCTATATGTAACCCTGTCTGTCTGTCTCTATATGTAACCCTGTTTGTATTTGTTTGTCTCAATATGTAAGCATGCCTGTATGTGTATGTGTCTATATATAACCCTCTATATGTATGTCTCTACATGTAACCCTGTCTGTATGTGTGTATGCCTCTATATCTAATCCTGTCTATATGTCTCTATATGTAACTCTGTCTGTATGTGTGTATGTATCTATATGTAACCATGTCTATATGTATGTATATGTCTCTCTATGTAACCCTGCCTGTATGTGTGTCTGTATGTCTTTATATGTAACCCTGACTGTAGGTATGTATATATCTCTATATGTAATCCTGTCTGTATGTGTATGTATGTCTCTATATGTAACCCTGTCTAATGTAATTCAAAATCAAGATGTGTTGTTATACTGACCTCTAAAAGTCTTTCAGTGACTGTCCATCATACTACGATAGATAAATCTGGATGGTTCTTCATTTTAGATGCCTTCATTGAGGGTCACAAAATGGTAATATATATGATCCCAATGTGTATCATAAATCCTTTATTCTAGATCAGTGATTTTCAACCTTTTCAACTCGAGGCACACTACACAAGATTTTAAAATTGCCAAGGCACACTATCCGGCTATGCGGTGTGCTTGACCAATGAAAAAACATAAACATTGGCTCCCACATAACAATATACACACATATTGGCCTCCTCAGGAATGAAACACGCTACAGTACAAGTGCGCTGTGCTGTCCGCCGCCGCCGCACACTTGACCACTGCTCGCGGCACACTAGTGTGCCACGGCACAGTGGTCGAAAAACACTGTTCTAGAAATTAATAAATTATATCCTGACGCTGACTCCCATATTTTGTTAAGTAGTGGATTCAAAATGGTAGCCTCCAATGTCTTGTACAGATAATCACCAACATTTTCCTCCTTCCATGTATAGGCTTGGCATTATATATATATATTTATAGACAACAGGACAAGAAGGCGCTGATCGTGTAGTATTTAACACCCAATTTTTCATAAAAATAAGTAATGTGTTTACATTCAATAGAAAATGATCATGCTTATTTCAATATGACTCTGCTTGAAGATGTAATGGATCAGGACAAGTCCTTCATTGGATTCACCAACTTCAGAATAAAGGCCAGCACCAAAAACAAAACCAAATAGAACTCATAGGGTAGTATATCACAGTTTTATATCAAGAATAAAAGTTAAAACTCATACATAAACATAGCTTGACAAAGTGCATACCAATAAAGTACAATTCACCCTGCCCGGGATCTAGACAGTGCAACCAGAGTGGTACCAGTGTCTGGGAACTTCTGGCAATTGTGATGTTTCCTCGGTGAGTGTAGTCTTGAGAGACAGCTGTCAGGGACCTCCAACACGTTTCATTTGAACCAAACTTCCTTAGGGATAACCCTCCCCCTTTACTGCCTAATCCTAACCTCCCTCCCGGTGGTGCCTGAACCTAACCCCCCCTGTCTAGAACCTAACCCTAACCTCCCACTTCCCGCAGCCTAACCCTAAGTCCCCCTGGGGTGCCTAAACCTAACCCTCCCAGTTAGACCCAGTTAGTGAGAAGGAGGTTGAGGCAGTGCTTACGCTTCTAAAATTCTTTTAGGACACCTGTCCATACGGTTTTAACAGGTGAATTTTTCAAAATATTACAATCTAAAATAATCCTCCCCCCTACAAGCATTCTTTTATGCTTTAATTCAAAATATTTGTCTACCACTGCACTTCACTTAAAGTACTCCCTAAACCTGACGGAACCCCATTTTGCCTTTCTCATATCGCCTGATCTCCCTGTTAAACGCTGACTATAAGGTTTTTCCGAAACTCTAGGCCGAGCCCCTGAAAGTGATGCTTCCTAGCGTTATTCATCAGGACCAGACGGTATTTATATGGGGAAAGCCCTCGGTCACGAAAATCTGCAAGGTTTTGACAGCAGTCTCCCACGTAAGGGTGGTCAGGTAAAGAGTATCTCAACTTCCTATTATCGTTTGATACAAAAAAAGCATTTGATTTGGCTGTTTGGGATTACCTCTTCCAGACCTACCGACATTTTGGTTTTCATTCACGTTGCATTAAAATAATATAGTCTCTATACTGTCTCTGCGATGTATAAAAGCAAAAAAAGTGATCACATTAGAGATCACTTTACTTCACTGCCTTGTAAATATTTAATAGAATGATATTCACGATGATGTGTTATTTTTGTATGTAGATACATTGTCTATATTTAAAGCACTTTATATACCTTACCACTTTCCTTATGTAATACTATGACCATGACCATACCATTTTAAATATAATATAAGAGTGTTGCGAAAAGCAATCTTGTGTTTTCTTTTATTGTTTAGATAGACTTAAGTAGATAAGTTTTAATTACGATTATGCGTTAACTACCAAAATTGGCGCAACCTCTTATATATAACGAGAAAATAGCCACTGTATATAGGGCAGCTCTGAATTGCTCTACCCAATTCAGTGAATAGATGGTCATATTATAAATATGTCTGTGTGAAAAACGTGCAGTTCATGTCTGCTATACATAGATATCATCACACACATATGTACGTAGTGGCTATACGGTATCCCGGCACTTCCCGGTATGACTGGGAGGTTGACGCGCTTCAGCAATGGAAATCGTAGATGCCACACTGATGATTAGGAAGTAATTAGTGTGCTATGTAAACGGACAAAACCTGCAATTGGTGGCTAGTTCCCTGAGAGGCAACAAGTAAGTGATCATAGCATATTTATCTGACACACATTTTTATGGTGGCAGTCTCAACACCTCATATATAGCGCACACAGACACACACACACACAGGGGGTCATTCAGACCTGGTCGCAAGCACTGAGCGCTCGCAACCGGGTCGATGTTCCCCCACTGGGCATGTGCACATCGGAGCCGGCTCCGACGTGTGCATACACGAGACCCGGCTAGCGAAGGGGGCTCCGTCGCTAGGGGTCTTGCACCAAAGGGGGTGAGCTGTGGATGGTGAGAGACAGCTCGCCCCGTTTTGGAGGCGTGCAGGGGGCGTGGCTGGCCAAACGGAGGCATTCCTGAAGGAACGCTTGCCGTTTGGGGGTGGCCCCACTGACATCAGCAGTGATGTCAGTGGGGAGCTTCCTGCTCGATCAGAGCAGGAAGCTCCCTGGGGCTTGCGAGTGCCGGGACCCAACCTTAGGGTCTCGTCGCAAGCCCCGATGGTCGCGATGTTCTTGACCATTGCGACCATCACCCTGGTCGGTAGCTAGAGCTGTGGGTGGTAACCCACAGCTTAGCGATCGACCAAGAGGCGGCACTACAAGATGCAAGTGGTCACCCTCATTCAGAGCGACCGCTTGAATCTAACGACCGCCTCTGAATGAGGTCCACAGTGCGATTGATTTTCAGTTAAACATTATGCTGATATTTACACACACTGGTAATGTTTTTTCTTCTGCGCATGCCTCTGAGTTGCAGAGATACAGCTTAAGCTTAGATGCATGGTAGTAGAAATTTAAGGGACATTCCTGGAGGATGACTGGGAGGTGGGTAAAAATGTAAGCTCTTATGAGCAGGGCCCTCTACCCTCTTGTGCTTCTCCCTACTTTCATCTCCTTCTTACTCCCCACTAAGCCACCTAACACTTGGTTGCTTAGGCTCTGCTGCTTATGTGGGTGTTATGGTCGCTAATGTAGCAATGTATATTATCCATGTCCTTGTCCTGCATTGTATTGTAGTGTAAGTCTTTGGTCACGTATTTGTTTATATATTTTGTAAAGCACTGCAGCACACTTGTGGCGCCATATAAATAAATAATAATAATAAAAAGCGCACAGAGATGCCACATCTCATGGGTGTGTCACAGGTGTGTTGCTGAAAACGGTTGTGTACAGAGGACCTGAACTGCTCACATAGGAGGCCGTTCTCAGACTGAGGATCTGTACCAGCCATAGGGCTGCTGCAAGTTTCGATGGTGTGACCGACGTTGCATCTAAAGATGCAGCAGGTTGTATTACAGTGT
Organism: Taudactylus pleione; assembly: GCA_031769625.1. Taxonomy (NCBI): domain Eukaryota; kingdom Metazoa; phylum Chordata; class Amphibia; order Anura; family Myobatrachidae; genus Taudactylus; species Taudactylus pleione. Next base: position 2,013,524 of record JAUIMM010000098.1, read on the forward strand.
GTATTATGGACGCTGACAGTTGGCATCAGTCCTGTTGGATGCACAGATGTACACCAGGAAAGGACTTTGCAGCGGCATTAGCATAAACACACGACTGCATCTGCGTCCGACTCAGGCCCGTATTCAATTTGAGGCGAAAAGTCCAGACTTTTCACCTGCTGGACTTTTCGCCTACTTTGCCTGTTTTGCAGGTGGAAGAGTATGGCGCGTATCCCCGTATTCAAATTGTAAGGACGCGAAAACGGAACCCGGCAAAACTAGAACAGGCGAAAACTCCTGTCACTTTTCGGGAAATCATCCTGGCACCCCCTAAAGATGTCCTGACATGGGGGATCACTATGGGTACTCCCCATTTTTGGCTGCTGAAGGGAAGTCAGGTTTTTAAATAGCCTCGGCAGGTGCATAAATGCGACTTTGAAGAACAGATGAAGAATAGCATTTAGCTATTTTTTTTTGAGGGGTGGGAAAACAACTATGCCCATCAAATTTGGGGTACATGAAAATGGGTGCAAGCATATTTTTAAGTCCCTAAAATGTTTTTTAAAAATTCTTCAAAAATGCACCTACCGCAACCACCCGCAATGAAGAAAACACCTGCCGCTACCACCCGCAATGAAGAAAACACCTGCCGTATACTTGGGAACCCCCTCTGGAATTTCACTACTTTAGAAGTTTGTTCCCCATTTTTCTTTTTTAAACCACCCCCAGAATTCAAGTACGTTTTTTGGGGTGTCCTGAGGACTTTTTAAAAAAAAAATTTGACACCGAAAACTTTTAGGGGACACTGGCAGTGGTGCAGGCTATTTTTTTTAAGCCTGCACCCTAAAACCCCAATTCTGCACTTTTTCTTGCCATGTATTACATGGAGAAAACTTATCCACGATTTTCAACAAAGACTTTTCGCACCTCCGAAAAGCCTTTGAAATTGAATACAGGGATAATTGAAACAGGCGAAAATTACGACATTGCCGATAAATTATCCCCGATAACGGGTTTTCGCTCCATATTGAATACGGTTTCTTTTGAGCAAGAGTGGAAACTAAAGTTGGTTTCATTTACTGCACTAGAGGGCACCATTTCTCACTTTAATTTTTATAGATGAGGGACTGAGGGCCTGATTAGAGATTTACGCTAATGCAATTGCAGCTGTGATCTCTTACAGGCTTTGAGCCTTATCACAGACAGTGAGGGGTATATTTACTAAAGTGAGAGTTTTTAGAAGTGGAGATGTTGCCTATAACAACCAATCAGATGCTAGCTATTATCTTCCAGATGTCGCTAGTTAAATGTTAAGTAGAATCTGATTGGTTGCTATGGGCAACATTTCCTTTTCTAAAACTCTCACTGTAGTAAATATACCCCTGGCAAGCAAGTCTGTAGCACACTCAGGGCCTGATTCCGAGATTTACGCAATGCCAATATTTATGCAGAATGAGCCATTTCACATGTGCAGCGATTGTATTATGATCACGCTTGTACAGAGGATCCACTCGCAAAGTGAGTGTCAGGTAGTCAGTGTTTGGGGAAGGTAATGGGGGACTTAAAGAAATGAGCCATTGTGATCTCCTTTGCAGCATGAGAGCTCTCTGCATGTCACAAGCTGCGTGACTGTCCAATCTGCTTTCATGTTACCTATGTTTACGCTGTTGCACATCGCACTGATATGAGAAGGCAGCAGTAAGCGTCCCTATGCTTAGTTAAGCTTTTAGAGACATTAGCATATTTTTGTTATTGTGGTCTGTAAGAGATCACAGCTGCGATTGCATTAGCGTAAATCTCTAATGCTTGCTCTGGCAGGTTGTTAGAGACATCTCCCGGCGGGCCCTACTGCAGGAAGATCGAGATGGCATTACCCACTGCAACTAAGCCCTGGTGTGCATCACATTCCGGGCTTGGTGCATATGAAATATGCGGTCAAACCTGCATTTTCGGGTTTCGACCGCATTTCTACCTGCTGCATCCCGCCCCTTGTATGAAAAGTAGGAGATACTGCAGGCCTTGTGCATGTAGACTAAACATGACTTGTATATATCCTCGAGGGAGGCTGCTCTGCTGCTGCAGAAGAAAAGACAGTCGGGCTGTGAACTAGAAGTATGAGTGGAAGATGTATAAGTAGCACTGAGGCTGTAAGTTGTTCAGCTCCAGGACCAAGATTTACCTTGGCATGAAAACCCAGGCATGTGGCTAGGGGGAAGATCTCAGCACAGATGGGCAGCAGTTCCAGGAAGAGGGAGTTTTAAAGCTTTGAGTAAAAGACAGGGGGCCAAATGTAATAGGGTGAGAGTTTAGAAAATGTGAGAGTTTAGCAGTAAACTCGGCCAATGTAATAGAGTCTGGGACCAGACAAACTTAAGGGGCCTATCCATTAGAAGATTTTTTTTTTGTGAAAAAAGACCAAAGACTTTTCCTGCCAACAAAAAGTCTTCCACAAACATGAAAGACTTTGTGAACAATTTCTTGATAGACCAAGGACCAGGGATTGTCGCTGAAGAGACAAGGGAGTGAAAATTTGTAATGAGTGGAGTGAATATTCATTAAAGAAGTTGTTTGCTGTTCACAGTTGGTCGTTCACTGCATATCCACTGAACCACTTTCTAAAGTCCTTCAGCAACATGCAGAAATGACCAGCATGTTCGAACGGCAAAAGACTTCCTTTGGCGTTCGCGGGAGTGCGCGACACAGAACGTTTGCAGCCTATCCATTAGACGACTTTTTGAACGATGCGACCAAAACCTCTTGGCTTTGGTTGGATCATATAAAAAATCGTGTAATGAATAAGCCCCTTTAAACTCAAAATTTAGACTCAAAAAACTCTCACATTTTAAACTCTCATTCAGATGTTTTTCTATTTTGAAAATACAACTCAACACTATGTATTAGTGTGAGTTTCACTGATAAACTCTCACATTTTCTAAACTCTCACCCTATTACATTTGGCCCAGGGTCTGGCACTGAGACCAGGAAGATTGTTGATGCTCTATAGGGAGACAGAGAAGTTGAATATAGTATATAATATGTGAAGGGTGGAAACAGTCTTGGCAAGAGAGGTTGATGCATCCTCAGGAGAACTGATTTGAAAAGGTGGCAGTCTTACTTGTCTGAGTTCCGTCATATCCTCGTAAAAGAGCACACAAAATATGGTGTCGTCCCAGAGTAGCAGGACTAGGTACTAGCTATAATAGCCTGCGGACTGCAGGCATTGGCGAGTCCCGTGCAAGACTGCACAATGTTTTGAAGTAGCAGCTATTTAAAAGGCAAAGATAATCATTATGCCACAGTACCCACATGTTAGTATTGCAACTATGTGTTTGGACACCTCACATTTGTGGGGTCCCTAGGTAACTGCCCCGGCCGCCTATAGTTAATAGTTTACCTGTAAAAATAATATGATTTTCAAACTGTTCTATACATTTCATTAAACTATGCAGAATAACTAAACCAACCACATTGTTCATTAACTGATTATTTTATACAAGAGATGTGTGAGGAGGACCCTCGTGTTTTAGTTTTGTTTCCGTATTCATCTATGTGTTGTGGTTTTGGATCCAGATTCATCTTCGTATTTTAGTTTTGCAAAACCACCCTCACGTGTTTTGGGTTTTAGATCTTTAAAAAAAAAACAGCTAAAAATCATGCAATTTGGACATGTTTACATGCAATACAAGACCTGAGTTCAGTTTTTAAATCCAAGTCCCGAATTGACTGCAGAACCGAACAGGGACTCCCAAATTGATTCCGAACCCCTAAATTCGGTTGTTGTCGGTTCTCTGGGAACTAGACCCACACATCTTTATTGTAAACCCTATCTGTAATGAATTTCCATTGTCCCCAGAAGCAATAATACAACATTCAAGTTTGTGTAGATGACTGGGGATAACACAAGAGGGAGAGGAACCACTAGAGATGAGAGATTTCCCACATCCAGGTAGTGCAGTGACTAACTCTGCCTTTTCCTTACACACAAATATAAAGCTATGCTTCGCCTATGTGACACAGTAAGTAGCCTTTAATCAGGGCCGGATTAAGACTTGTGGGGAGCCTGGGGCAACTAAATTGTAGGGGCCCCCTCCAATAAAATGTACACCCTACAGTGCCCCCCATGGTATCTTCCACAGTGCCTCCCCCTAATATGCCCCACAGTGCCCTCAATTGCTAAACAGCAATACCACCCCGTCCCCAATGTGTACTCACCTCCCGTCGCATGTCACGTTCCACTTGAAACCTTCCAGCTCTTCTGTGTTCTGAATGCACAGTCAGTTCATGCAGTGCAGAGCAGCTCCCGAGTGAGTCCCCTCATCAGGGTCAGGGACGTGATGTGTCACATGACGCTGATAAGGGGACTTGGGAGCCGTTCTGTGCTATGTGCACTCTCTGCATATGCAGAACGCAGAGCCACGGCAGCACCAGTCTGGGAACAGATGCCTTGTTCTTGGCTATTACAGGGTCAGACCAACCCTGTGTGGTGGCCCTTCGGTGTGTGTGGCCCCCAGAGTGACCTCCCCTGTCACCCCCATCCCACGTAATCTGGCAATGCCTTTAATAATAAACTGTAAACATAAAGGGAACATGTGCTCCAGTTGCCATATATAAAGGATACACCTACAGTATCTAGATGACTCTTGTAAGGTGAATTATGTATAAAATACCTACCGGTGTAGCTACCTATCAGTGGCTTGATCACTTTGTTTGTAGGTTTGCCGTAATTGTCTGAAAGGGGAACAAATTTTGTTTCAACTAATAAAAAAATAATAAATAATAAAAAAAATGTAAAAATAGATGAGAAATACTACCAGGACGTTACAAACATAACATAACATGATAACCGGTATTACAGTGATATACCAGCACTATCATGATACTAGATTTCCCGTACAAAGGTAGATATATTGCTGGTCTGTAAGTCTTTGATATTAGAAAAAGCCCCAAAAATTTATCAAAGGGCATTTTTTCCCTTCAATAAATTGGCACCTTGGAATCCCTGATTGGGGTTTAAGCTTGATGAATAAGATAATTTTAAAAGTCAGAAAATTGTGCTAATCTGCCATTAATTGGCCTGATTCTGGGTGGGACACATCTCTTAGCATGGACGCACATGGCGAGTGTTTGCACACAGCACATTCAAGGAAGCAGATTTATACATACAGTACAAAACGGGCCGAGCTGTCGATCAACATTTCTCTCTCGCTCCGGGGCTTGCACACACGTAGTGCGCATGTGCGCAGGACCAAAACATCGACCCGGTTGCGAGCGCTCAGCGCTTGCGACCGGGTCTGAATGAGGTCCTTTGTCTTTCTGAGATACAGTATAGGGCATTTCGGGGAGAGAGCTGAGCTGTGGCAAAGCTATCGCATGTAACCACCCTGACTTTGGGAGTGTCATGAGACTGTAATTGGAGTGTCGTCGGCGTGTATCAAATGTTCTGTGCAATTCCAAGTAGAGATGAGCGGGTTCGGATCTCTGAGATCCGAACCCGTTCATCTCTACTTGGAATTGCACAAACTTAGGGCATCTGAGTCAGATCCGAGTCGGATCTCAAAACGAGGCAAAACGTCATCATCCTGCTGTCGGATTCTCGCGGGTTTTGGATTGTATATAAAGGTCCGCGATCGGTGCCATTTTTCATTCCGGCTGTGGAGAGTGAAGAGGGAGGGAGCTGGAAGCTGTGCTGTGCTGCTGTGCATAGGGGCTGGCTACATTTGTGTTTAACTTGTCATTGTCAGTCACTTAGGGGCTGGCTGCTTAGTGTCCATAGGGGCTGGCTGTTGTCCATATAGGGGCTGGCTGTTGTGAGGTTGTCCTGTCCATAGGGGCTGGCTGTTGCCCATAACATAATCCATAGAGGGGCTGACTGGCTGTTGTCCTGTCCATAGGGGCTGGCTGTAGTCAATAGGGCCTGGCTGGCTATTGTCCATAAAGGGGCTGGCTATAATTGCTTGGTGACACTGCTGTAAGACCTCAGTGAGAATGGAGAACAGTCACATGACAGGAGAGCAGGATCCACATAACAGTCTTGTAGCTGCCTGCAGCAGTCATGATGACGATGCAAGGCCGTCAACATCATCTATGAAGGCCGATGCACCAGGGCTTAAGTCAGGCCATGTATAAAAATCTACTTTTACCCTGTTAAAGAAAAAAAAATCTAAAGTTAAGTTAGCTTTAGAGAAACAAAAAATTGGCAATATGCCATTCACTACACAAAGTGGCAAGGAAAGGATAAGGCATTGGCCTTTATTTATGACTGGTGGTTCTAGTGATGAGTTAAGCCCCTCTGCTTGTAGGAGAGGTACAAAAAATATATAAATTGTTAAGATGAGTAAGACACCGGTACCAACTGTGTGCTCCAAAAAAATCACAAATCCCCATGTGTGAACCTGACCTTTCTAATACTGTACTTGAAGAGGATCCTCCTTCCACCATTTGTGTGCCCTCTGCAAATGTGGGGATGAGCAGCACAAGTTAACATGCTGGCGTCGAAATCGAGGATGCTTCTGTGGAATTGCACGAGGAGGATGAGGAGGATATTTATGTAGTTGGCGATAACAACAAGGATGATGAGGATGTTGGTGATGATGATGATGAGGATGTTGATGCCGAGGATGTTTGTGTAAAAACTGTAAATCAGACAACATTTGTTGCCCATGGTGGGAAAAATCCCATTGTTGGCATGCCTGGGCAAAGGACCAAAAAATCCACTTCTCATGTGTGGAATCATTTCCACCCAAATCTGGACAACCTTTTCCAAGCCATTTGTAACCGTTGCCATGTAGCAGTGAGTAGAGGTAAGGACCATAACCATCTTGGTACCTCCTCCCTGTTACATCACTTGCAGCGCATTCATCAAATTGGAAAGGGTATAGAAACTTTGAGGACAAAACACTGAACAACAATCAGTCCAGTGTCACCTATTGGCTCTCTTCTATCTGGATCCAAGAGCCTGCAATATCCACCCCCAACACCTGCATCATCATCAACATCCTCATTCCTGATCGGAAGTAGTCCTGCATCCAATTTCATAAGGACTGACTCCTCTCCTATCCGTTGTTTCTCAGAAGTATCCTGGAGTGTTACGCCTGCTGCTGCTGCTGTTGCTATGAGTGTATCTTCATCCCAGAAGGGGACCAGGAAGAAGACTACTTTTAGTAGTTCAAGTTCAACCAAACAATTGACTGTCACACAATCCTTTGCATTGGCGAACAAATATGACAGCAAACACCCAGTTGCACAGCGGATTACTGATGCCATAACAGCTATGCTGGTATTAGATGTGCATCCAGTATCTGGCATTAATGCAGTTTTAGAGAGTTAATGGGTTTTAGAGAGTTAATGGAGGTCCTCTGTCACCGCTACCATGTCCCTTCTAGATTCCACTTCTCTAGAATAGCAATTCCCAATCTGTACAAGGACAAAAAAAACATTATTAATGTCCTCCATTGTGCCCACTGTCCACTTAACCACAGATATGTGGACAAGTGGGACAGGGCAAACTAAAGATTACATGACTGTGACAGCCCACTGGGTAGGTATATTGCCTCCAACAGTGCAAACAGCAGCAGCATCTAACAAATGCCAGCTCATTCAGAGGCAGGCTACTCTGTGTATCACCGGTTTTACTAAGAGGCATACCGCTAAGAACCTCTTAGAAAAACTCTGGGAAATCATTGCAAAATGGCTTACCCCACTTGGACTCTCCTCAGGATTTGTGATTTCTGACAATGCCAGCAATATTGTGCGAGCATTACATGTGGGCGAATTCGAACACGTCCCATGTTTTGCTCACACAATTAATTTGGTGGTGCAACATTTGAGGCATGCAGGAGATGCTCTCGGTGGCCCGAAAGATTTCTGGACATTTTCGACATTCAGCAACTGCGTGCCGAAGATTGCAGTACCAGCAAGCACTCTTGAATTTGCCCTGCCATAAGCTGAAGCAAAAGGTAGTAACTAGGTGGAATTCTATCCTCTATATTCTTTACCGGATGGAGGAGCATAAAAAGGCCATCCAAGACTACACTACAGTCTATGACATAGGGAGAGGAGCGGGAATGCACCTCAGCCAAGCGCAGTGGAGAATAATTTTTGTGTTGTGCAAGGTTCTCAAACCCTTTGAACTTGCCACATGTGAAGTTAGTTCAGACACGGCCAGCTTGAGTCAGATCATTCCCCTAATCAGACTTTTGCAAAAGCAGCTGGAGAAACTGAAGGAGGAGCTGAAACAGAGTGATTCCGCTAAGCATGTCGGACTTGTAGATCAAGCCCTTCATTCGCTTTGACAGGATCCAAGGGTCATTAATCTCTTGAAATCAGATCACTATATTTTGGCAAACCATACTTGATCCTAGGTTTAAGTCATACCTTGTGTGTCTTTCTTTCCGATGGACATAAACCTGAAAAGATGCAAAGAGCTGGTGGTGAAAAAATTGTCAGCTCAAACGGAATGTGACATGGCAGCATTTCCTCCTTCATTTTCTACAGCTGCCAGGAAAAAACTAAATTTTCCTAAGAGACCCACTGGTGGTGATGATGCAGATCAGTAAGCAAAACCGAATGACATCTGGTTGGGTCTGAAAGAACTGGCTACAATGAGTGACATGTCTACCGTGACTTTGTCTGATATGGTCACCATTCAGAGAATTGTGGATGATTATTTTAGGGATAGCATCCAAACAGACATGTCACTCAGTCCCTTTCACTACTGGCAAGAAAAAGAGGCAATTTGGAGTCCCTTACACAAACTGACTTTGTTGTACTTAAGTTGCCCACCCTCCAGTGTGTACTCTGAAAGGGGTTTCAGCACAGCCGGAACCTTGTCAGTGATCGTCATAGGAGGTTACTTCCCCAAAATGTGGAAAAGATGATGTTCAGCAAAATGAATTACAAACTCCATGAGAAAGACCTTTACCAGCACTTAAGATAAAAAAAACAGAAGCGTCTGTAATGGTGGATTCCAGCGGGGACAAATTAATATTGTGTTAAGAAGAGGAGGATGCACACACTGATGGGGATGACAATGACGACATCTAATCTAATGTATTGTAAAGCCAGTTTGTGTATGGGATCATTGCCACCAATGTCCACTGCGCATTGGCAGCTTGGTTTGTGGGGGGTCCAAACAAACCGATCATTTCAGCCACAAGTGGCAGTCCCTGTCACTGAAGTGATTGGTTTGTTAAACTGTGAATGTCTTGTTTCATATATATAACATAAGGGTGGCTTTTAAGGCCCAAGGACAATTCCATCTTGCACCTCTTTCCTTTCTTTATGTGCTGTTTGGGGCATTGCTCCCTAACATTGTTAATGTTATGGTTTATGAATGTCCATAAATTGTAATGGCCACAGAGAGCATCTCCTGCATGCCCCTTTCATTTTTTTAAAAAGAAAATTCTGAACTAACTGCTGCTTGTTGTGTCAACCTGGCGTCACAAGTCGCACAACAGTGACATTCAGCCAAGGGTTCTCAGCCCTCAATGCTGCTACACGGCCCAAAGGTTGCATCCTGCTTCACGGCCCAAAGGCCACCTGTTGTCACTACTCACCAGTCCTCAAGGCTGTAACGGCCGCAACTTGCCAAGAGTTCCAGGCCTCAAGGCTGTTGCAGGACTGGTTCTTTCCTAATCGTAGCTCTGTATTCCACCACTACTCAGCCCAGAGGCTGCATCAACAATTAACTATCAACTATCAATTCTTCAACCAGTGACAGCACCAATTATCAAGTATCAACTCTTCTTACTTCAGCCAGTGGCTGCTCCAACTATCAACTATCAATTCTTCAATCCTCAAGGGGTACCCCAATCATCATCTTTGCACAGTCCTCAACTCAATTTATCACTCAGTTTTGAGCAAGCTAGCTGGATGCAACCTTTTAGCCTTTAACTAGATGAAAAAAATCAATATTGTGAGCTGTGAGGTGGTCAAAATTGACTGGAAACTAGTGGTAATAAATGTTATTGAGGTTAATAATACTGTAGGAACAAAAACAGGCCCATTTTATGTGATTTTAGCTGTTTTTATGATTTTTTTAGAAAAAATTCAGATCCAATACCGAAAAACAAAATACGGAGGTGATGTTTTGGCAAAACCAATCCAGATCCAAAACCAAAACACAGGGGTCTGCACATATCTCTAATTCTAACTCATATGTACGGGGAAGGGAAGCCTGTTTCAGACTTATCGCTTGCACCTAGCATGGGGCTTTGCCCAAGTACCGATACTAATGACGACAGTTGCGACAACTGGCATTAAATCAATGGGCGACACAGGTTTCAGCTTGCACAAGTTTAAGCCTCTGCATTAGTCCTACAGATTAGTAAAGTAGTAAATCTGATTTCCGCACTTTGCGTGTGACTCAGGATCAGCTCAATTGTGTAGCGTTGGACAAGGTTGTGCCTCGGTTTGTCCACATTACACTCCAGCAGAAGAGGAGGGATTAAATACTTGAAAAGGAAAGAAGTGAAATATGAGGGGGAGAAGAGGAAAGTGAGGGGTTGGTGCAGGCGGATGAATCAGGAGGGAGAACAGTTGGCACAGGTGGGCAGATGGGACAAGAGGACAAAAGGTGATATAGAAACAAGGGTGGAAAAAAAAGGAACAGACACACACATAAGGAGACTGAGATACACATATAAAGGGGGAGACTGAGGTACGCATAGGGAAACAGAGATAGAGGGATATATATATTAGGGGTGAGCGGATTTGGATTTCTGAAATCCAAACTCCCCCGAGCCCCACCGATCCGAGGCCGATCTAAGCCAGGCTCGACTTTTCCCGCCTGACTCGGATCTGAAATCGAGGCAAAACGTCATCATCCTGCCTTCCGGGTCTCGCGGGGTTTGGATTCTATATAAAGTACCCACGTTGGTGCCATTTTCTCACTCAGCTGTGGACAGTGAAGAGGGAGGGTGGGAGTTAGGGCTGGCTGGGCTGTGTAGTGTAGTGTAGTGCAGTGCAGTGTAGTGTTGTGCTGTGCTGTGCTGCTGTTGTCCATAGGGGCTGTGTCCACTCCTCCAAAGTCCATAGGGGCTGGCTGTGTTGTGCTGTGCTGCTGTTGTCCATAGGGGCTGTGTCCACTCTTCCAAAGTCCATAGGGGCTGGCTGGACTGTGTTGTGCAGTCAGTTGTCCATAGGGGCTGTGTCCACTCCAAAGTCCTGTGCAGTGTCCCAGTCCAAAAGGGGTGCTGTAGTGTCCAGGGGGTGCTCTGTCCATCAGGGGTGCTCCCCCCAAGTGCAAAAAAACAAATATTTTTTCTGTGTTTGTGAATTATGTGCGCAGTAGGCGCACGTGCATCAACAAAGTAGTGCCAAGCGTGCGCCTGTGTCATAGGTAAAGGGCCAGCTGGCTTGACCATTAAAGGGTGCTGTAACCCCTAAAGTGCACTCCAAAAAAAAAAATATATATATATTTTTTTGTGTTTGTGAATTGTGTGCGCAGTAGCCGCACGTGCATCAACAAAGTAGCGCCAAGCGTGCGCCTGTGTCATAGGTAAAGGGCCAGCTGGCTTGACCGTTAAAGGGTGCTGTAACCCCCAAAGTGCACTCCAAACAAAATAAAAAAATATTTTCTGTGTTTGTGAATTGTGTGCACTGTGGCTGCACGTGCATCAACAAAGGAGCAGCGCCAAGCGTGCGCCTGTGTCATAAGTAAAGGGCCAGCTGGCTTGTCCGTTAAAGGGAGCTGTAACCCCCAAAGGGCACTCCAAACAAAATAAAAAAATATTTTCTGTGTTTGTGAATTGTGTGCACTGTGGCTGCACTTGCATCAACAAAGGAGCAGCGTCAAGCATGCGCCTGTGTCTCATAAGTAAAGGGCCGGCTGGCTCATTTCTTAAAGGGTGGTGTAACCCACAAAGTGCACTAGTCTCCAACAAAAATAAAAAATTATTTTCTGTGTTTGTGTGCGCCTTAGCCGCACGTATATATCAATATAACATAAATGGAGGACCAAACTTTCTCCTATAAAAATAAAATAGGGAAAGATCAAGAACCACTTCCTCCTAGTGCTGTTGCTGCTGCTGGGAGTTGTTCATCATCCCAGAGAGGAAGTAGGAACACCACTACTTTTACTAAACAATTGACCCTCCAACAGTCCCTAGCGAGGAGGATGAAGTACGACAGCTGTCATCCTGAAGCAAAACGTATAACTGAGGCCTTGACTGCTATGTTGTTGTTAGACGTGCGTCCGGTATCCGCCATTAGTGCAGTGGGATTTAGACAATTGATGGAGGTAGTGTGTCCCTGGTTCCAAATCCCGTCTAGATTCCACCTGCATCCTCAAAGCAGCAGCGACAAGCGTGCGTCTGTCTGTTAAAGGGTGGTGTAACCCTCAAAGTGCGCTCCACAAACAATAAAAAAATTCTTCTTTTTTTTCTGCCGTTGTGAATTGTGTGGGCTGTAGCCGCACCTGCATCCTCAAAGCAGAAGCGACAAGCGTGCGTCTGTCTGTTAAAGGGTGGTGTAACCCTCAAAGTGCGCTCCACAAACAATAAAAAAATTCTTCTTTTTTTTTCTCTTTGTGAATTGTGTGGGCTGTAGCCGCACCTGCATCCTCAAAGCAGCAGCAACAAGCGTGCATCTGTCTTTTAAAAGGCGGTGTAACCCTCAAAGTGCACTCCACAATAAATAAAAAATTCACTGTAGCTGCACGTGCATCAACAAAGGAGCAGTGCCAAGCATGCGCCTGTGTCCCATAAGTCTGTTAAAGGGTGGTGTAACCCCCAAAGTGTTCCAAAAAATAAAAAACAATTTTTTTTCTGTGTTTGTGACTTGTGTGCGATGTAGCCGCACGTGCATCAACACAGTAGCAGCGCCAAGCGTGCACCTGTGCAATAAGTCAATGGCCGGTTTGGTCATCTGGTCCGGACTGATGGACGTGCCAACAATTTCTGACAAGTCTACTGTCACTGCATATGATACTGTCCTCAAAGCAGCAGCGACAAGCATGCGTCTGTCTGTTAAAGGGTGGTGTTACCCCCAAAGTGCGCTCCAACAAAATAATCTTTTTTTCTGTGTTTGTGTGTGAAATGTATGCGCAGTAGCCGCACCTGCATCCTCAAAGCAGCAGCGCCAAGCGTGCGTCTGTCTGTTAAAGGGTGGTGTAACCCTCAAAGTGCGCTCCAACCAAAATAAAATAATCTTTTTTTCTGTGTTTGTGTGTGAAATGTATGCACAGTAGCCGCACCTGCATCCTCAAAGCAGCAGCGACAAGCGTGCGTCTGTCTGTTAAAGGGTGGTGTAACCCTCAAAGTGTGCTCCACAAAAAATAAAAAATTCTTTTTTTTTCTGTCTTTGTGAATTGTGTGGGCTGTAGCCGCACCTGCATCCTCAAAGCAGCAGCGACAAGCATGCATCTGTCTGTTAAAGGATTACATCGGTGACAGCATCCAAGTAGGCATGTCAGACAGTCCGTACCTGTACTGGCAGGAAAAAGAGGCAATTTGGAGGCCCCTGTACAAACTGGCTCTATTTTACCTGAGTTCCCCCCCTCCAGTGTGTACTCCGAAAGAGTGTTTAGTGCAGCCGGGAACCTTGTCAGCGAAAGGCGTAGGAGGTTGCTTCCACAAAATGTGGAGAAGATGATGTTCATAAAAATTAATTATCTACTCTTCCAGGGAGACCAGCCTCCAGAACGTACAGAGGGACCTGTGGTTGTGGATTCCAGCGGGGACGAATTAATACTCTGTGAGGATGAGGATGTACACAACACTGAAGAGGGTGAGGAATCGGTGGATGAGGAGGATGTGGACGACATCTTGCCTCCGTAGAGCCAGTTTGTGCAGGGACAGATTAATTGCCAGCTTGTTTTGTGGGGGCCCAAACGAACCAATCATTTCAGCCACAGTCGTGTGGCAGACCCTGGCGCTGAAATGATTGGTTTGCTAAAGTGTGCATATCCTGTTTATACAACATAAGGGTGGGTGGGAGGGCCCAAGGACAATTCCATCTTGCACCTCTTTTTTTTCTTTGCATTATGTACTGTTTGGGGCCTAGTTTTTCAAACTGCCATCCTGTCTGCCACTGCAGTGTCACTCCTAGATGGGCCACGTGTTTGTGCCGCCCACTCGTGTCGCTTAGCATAGTCATCCAGCTACCATTACATGCTCCCAACCATTACATGCACAAAGAAAATATTGGAAATGTGTTTATTCATTGTCCATCTTTGGACATTCCATTTAAATGCAGAAAGTCTGCTGTGGATAGCAAAATAGCTGCAACACAGTGAGAGTATTTTTCTCATAGATATGTACTGTAGCTCTAATAAGCTCCTCAAACTTTGCATTTGTAAAAATTATAATTTATTAGTAGCTCTTTCATACAAGGCAATTTTTATTTTAGATTTACTGTCATTTTAATTTACAGAGACAGGTATGCTGAATTTTGTTTTATATAAAGCTTGTCCGAGCATGTTAGGTAACTTTAACTTTTTCCCTTTTGGGTGTTTTGTCTATAAATTTGCAAAGTACAGAGTTTAAGGCCAAAAGATCATCAATTGCTTTTTTATTTATTAGATGTGAAACCAAAGGGAATCCTGAGCCTTTCATCTTGTCTTCGGTGTTTATGTCAGGAAATCTGGAAAGTATAAATTATAATTATAACATATGATTATTTTTGTGCACGATAAGATTTAGTGGAGCCTCTGACTTTAAAAATAGCACAATAATGTTTTCCAAAAAAACCATATGGACTACATCTGCATGATGATCTGAGAGCAAGGGCAGTGAGCTCATGCTGGCTCACATGTTATTATCCAAGCTCTGCTCAGCTTTGGCACCACTGTACTCCTCACTGCTTCCCAGTTGTGTTTAATTCTTATAGCCCAATCCCAGCTGACAGTCTGCTGCCTAAACTGTATCTAGAGAGTCCATTACCTGCACTATTTGATCTGTATTATACAGTCTACTTGGTAATGAAAATTCTTTGTACAAGCTGTTGAATGACACTTGGACATGACTTGCAATGTAACTGCAACTGAATTAGGAAGCTCTAATTTGCTGTTTTACTTTGTACACAAACATTAAGGGGCATATTCAATTAGGTGCGATAAGTGCATTTCAGCGAAAAGTTTTCGCCGGTGACATCATTTCACCAGGCGAAGACTTTTCCCCGTATTCACTGGTGCGAAAAGTCTGCGCATATGAACCAGCTGAAAAGATTTGCCTATGAAAGCAGGCGAAAAAAAGTGCAGAATTGGGGTTTTGGGGTACAACGTTGCGGGAACCCCCCTGTAGCCTTGGAATAGTCCCCCAAAGGTAAACTGCGTCAAAAAAAAGTTAAAAAAAGTACTTGCGTTTTGGGGGAGAAAAAGTTCAAAGTTAGGGGACAAACTTAAAAAGTAGCGAATAGACTCCAGGGGGTCCCCTAAGTATGCCCCAGGTGTTTTTTGTTTGCAGGTGTTTGCTGAAGGTACATTTTTTAAGTTTTTTAAAACTTCACTGTAGCGATTTTTAAACATGCTTGCTCCCATTTTCATGTACCCCAAATTTGCTGGGACTACTTATTTTCACCAAAAAATAAAGCTACTGTAAATGCTATTCTTCACCACTTATACAAAGACGCTAAATAGCACCTATTGAGACCATTTAAGTTCCCCAAATACCTTCAGCAGGGCTATTCGGGGGTAACTATAGTGATCCCCCATCATTTGGGGGGTGTCAGGCTGATTTCCCCAAATCTGACATTACTTTTCGCTTGTTTGCATTTCGCCAGGTCCCGTTTTCGCTGATTTTGAATTGTTTACAGGGATAAGCGGCGACGAGCGTGATACTTTTCCGGATTGAAAACCAGCGATGACGGCGAAAACATCGGCAGCTGGACTTTTCGCACCTAATTGAATATGCCCCTTAGAGGTCAATGCAATATAAGCCTA
Organism: Taudactylus pleione; assembly: GCA_031769625.1. Classification (NCBI taxonomy): domain Eukaryota; kingdom Metazoa; phylum Chordata; class Amphibia; order Anura; family Myobatrachidae; genus Taudactylus; species Taudactylus pleione. The sequence continues at coordinate 2,029,380 of JAUIMM010000098.1, forward strand.
GCACAGAGATAAAGTGGAGAGAGATAAAGTACCAACCAATCAGCTCCTAACTGGCATTTTCAAACAGCCTGTAAAGTGACAGTTAGGAGCTGATTAGTTGGTACTTTATATCTGTCCACTTTATCTCTCTCCAGGGCTTAGTACATAGACCCTTTACTCTGGATATAATTTATAAACTAGGGTAAGTGCGTGTTTTTATATGTCTCATGCATTGGTGCACAGGTGCGCCAAGAGTGACACCGGGTCCGGGTGAAGGGGGCATGGCCTAATTGTTGGAGGCGTGGTCACGCCCCCTTAGGGAAAAAAAATACTAAAAACTATCTTTTTGCTGCGCGCTGGGGAGGGGGGGCGCTATGAGCCCCCTGAGCCCAGTACATCAGTGTGATCGAACCCCCCACAGGTATAGGAGACTGCTGCCGTGAGTAGTTTCTCAGTGGAGCCCAGCGTGTGCTGGGCTGCTGTAATGAAAGAGGGAGGGGGGGCAGTGCTGGACCCGGGCACCTCCAGGAAGCCCGGGCCCGGGTAATTAGTACCCACTCCCCCCTCTCAGCGCCCCTGTTGGTGCATTGTGACTTTTAATATAATAATACTTTTGTAATTTGAATAACAGAGAATACTGTACTGTATTTGTAAAATAGGGTTTTATCACTCTCCACCACCACAACCCAATGGGAGACAAGCTAAAAATAAAATACAATTAATATTAATAAGTTAAATAAAATGTTGTGATTTATTAAACTGAAATGAGTATTGGCTTAGGGCATGGGGGTTTTATTATCCTCGCTGGGATAAAACGTCCCAACTACACAACAGCTTATTTCGATCATTACTTTGTGTTGCCTCTGGCACCCACCCCCAGAGCTGCAGAGCCCACCCTAAACTCGATCACCAACCCCACCCCCACCAGGAGGCTTGGGATGGACTCAGTGAATGCACTAACAAGGCAGAGACAGCCCCCAAGCCATAGGTAGTGTCACAGCATGGTGGCTGTAATGTTCGTTGCTTTGGAGCCTGGTTGGAGGTGTGGGCATCACTCAGTCCATCCCAGAAGGAAAGGCAGAAGTCTCGTTCTGCGGTGTGACTGGATGCAGGGGGAGGGCCAGGCACTGTAGTAACTGCACCCCCTGCACCCACGGTAGATATGACCTTGGATGGTATGATGTAAATATATGTATATAACTACTGGAAGTACACACTGGTCCCTGGGTGTACAGGATGTTAACTGAGTTGTACAGCAGAAGTGCTGGTCGTGGTTAGTTCACACGTAGTACAGCTTAACTAGGTCTTTAGGTTTATTTAACAAGATAGAATAGGATGCACAGTAGTTAATACCGACAGTGAAATCCCAGCAAGGGATTTAACATAGGCATTGAAATACAGATGCCTATGTTAATACCGATGCTGGAACGCCAAGGACGCCAGCCCAACGAAGATAAATCCGGGGCGCCCTTAGCGTTAGCCGCAGGGTAGGATTAGGGAGTCTAGCGGGGTTAGGGTTACTTTTGGGGGGGGGGGATTAGGGATAAGGAACCCATAGTGGGGAGGGTTACGCACCCCCAGGGAGAGATTAGGGTTAGGCACTCCCCCGGAAGGGTTAGGTTTAGGGAGCGGTAAGAGGGAGTTAGGGTTAGGCATCCCCAGGGGGAGGTTAGGGTTAGGCACTAGGGGGGGAGGCTAGGGTTAGGCACCAGTAAGGGAGGGTTAGGTGGGAAACAGGGGAGGGTTAGAGTACTTACCTGCCCCAGTCGGGATCTCCTCCTGCCGGGCATCCGCTGTCGGGATTTGAACCGCTGGTTTTTCAATCCCATTTTGATTGAACAACAAGGTGGCATAGAAATACAAGGATGAACAGGTACAATAACAATACTGGAGCAGAGAGCTCCTCATACAGTACAACAATCTCTTATTTCAGTTTTACCATGTTTGTCCTAAAATACTGCTTACTTAGCTTCTTTGTTATATTATGTTAAATCCTGTCTTTAATTCATTAACTGAACAGTGTTACTTCCTATATAAAGTGCATCGATAAGGTGCAGAGGATGTTCCATTAAAAGTATCGGCCAGATGTTCCCAAACGCGGTCCTCAAGGCTCAGGTTTTAGAGATATCCATGGTTGAGCACAGGTGGTTAAATCAAATTGACAGAGGGACTAATTTAGTCACCTGTGCTCAACCATGGATATATCTAAAACCTGAACTGTTGGGGAGCCTTGAGGACCGCATTTGGGAAACTCTGGTATAGGCTAAAAAAAGACCGATCCCCACCACCTGCGAGTATGTGGAAAATAAATCCCTTTTACCTTGAAAAAAAATGTAAATGTGTCCTCCACTGAATGTCATTTACAATTATGCCCAGAGTGGGTGTAAAATGAAGTGCTGGAGTGCGTCACAAAACCACCTCATGTGCCAACGTGACCATGCAAATTCTTCCACACAGAACGCCACCACTTTGAAACACTCATGCGCAAATTGTTGGGAGCATTGATACAAATAAGACACACAGCTTTACACACTCTGATATGACTGCAGAAGAAGAAAATGGTGTTGATAAAATACCTTAAAGTACTGGCAGGACAGGTAGTAGAGATTTTCATTGATTAGTTTTTCAGGTATAGTATGGAGACAGTCAAAAAGGTGAGAGTATATATCCACAAAATGTAAAAAAAAATACTTTTTCTTTTATTAAAATGTTTGATTATATAAAATAAATAAATATTAAAAACTGATTATATGTGAATGTACTTTAAAGTATACTGTTAGGACGTCTAACATTTGTCTGTGACATAAGGTATGTTACCTTTGTTAGTTTCACACTATCAGAGGTTTCCAAACGCGGTCCTCAAGGCTCCCCAACAGTTCAGGTTTTAGAGATATCCATGGTTAAGCACAGGTGACATAATTAATACCTCAGTCAATTTGATTGAACCACCTGAGCTTAACAGCAGTGCAGGCCCCTGGGCAAAGCAATGCACTGGGGTCCCTATTAAACAATCCTCTGCCGGAGATGGGATGTTATCGGTGGAGGCTGTGCCGTGGGGAGGGGAATATGGAAAAAGTGAGAGGGAAAATGACAGCAGTATAACGTGATGGCAGAATAGATACAAGTAGGAAGAAAGTGTATACCCCACATACACAGCAGGAAGGCTGGCTGGTGTGGCATCAGTGAGAGCTGCATAGCAGGGGGTACAGCAGACAGGACATGGGGTGCCACTGGCAACCGTGATGAGGGATGTACCTGGGGAAGATCATGCAGGTGTCAGTGGGCAATAATACACAACTTACCTGGCAGCTCTTCTTGTTGTGAAAGGCCACCACTACTATATAGAGCAGTGGCGTCACAAGGGGGATGCGGGCAGCACCCGGGTGTCACCCACCGATGGGTGACACCAAGATGCAAGCTCCCCCTCAGTGACAGGAGCTGGGTGCTGCACTGTAGCATCCTGTCACAGTGAGGGAGCCTGCACTGCCCGCACCTCCGGCATATCCAGCACACATTGATAATCTTGGGCCAGGGACCAGACTGGACATCCATATGCGAGGAGGCACAGCATGTTCGGCCAGAGCCAGCAGGGGGAGCCCTCCTATGACACAGCATGAAGATTGGCGTGTGCGGGCAGCCTCCCAGAACACGGTGATGGGAAATGGTGCAGCTTCTCTCTCCCTTCAACTCTCATACCCTGTGCTGTATGTTACCCTGCAGCCGGTACCCGCCTCTTTAGTGGGTGCCAGAAACTGCTGCGCTATATATGTGAGCCATGGGGGACCCTGGGAGAGATCCTATTGTATCTCTCTCTGCGAATGCTCCTAAAAGCCCATAGGCTACGCCACCTTTCCTATCGGGTACAAGCTCAGCAAAATTTTGCTTTCTGGAGTTTGAAACATGAGAAATGCAGTCAAACTTAGAAAAACAACAGACCTCATTTTAGTTTTAGTACATCCCGTCCAGAGTGTTTTACATACTTCCCTATTGTGTGCTCCTGTTTTTATCTCCTTAATGCATACAGAAATGCCTATCTGGGTGAGGCAACAGCAACTTGTAAAACATAATATATATATATATATAGTGATAGGATCACTGGTAAAGTGGTTTGTGGCAGGTACATTTGTCCCAGATTCCTGTCTTTTGTGTTTTAAACCCCCAGGAGAAAGTCTGCAGTGTAGCAGGCTTGAGTTTTGGCTTTTTGAAAAGCTGGTTTGGGACCTGGGGGTTGTGGGTGAGAGGAGAGGGAGGGCTCCACCCACGGCCACTCCAGGTTTTGGTTTTCGCAGCCTGGTAACAGGCTTGTTAGTTTTCCATCTGAGAGTGGCCAATATAAGCCTAGTTTGTTTAGGGCTGATTGTCTCACCTGGGAGAGCAGACAGGGAGTTTGCTCAGAGACACTTGGAAAACCTATCTGTAAGTACTGTGCTGTGCTTTGTTGCTGGCGAGGGCATTAGGCCCTGCCAGGTTCTGGTAGTGAGGGAACTACCTGTGAAGTTAGTGCCCCGACAGGGCTAGGATTTTTGTTTATGTTTTCTTTATGTTGTTTCTAACATTGTACAATAAAGACTGGCGCCGACCAGCTTGTACTCGCATCCAGACTGGTGTGCTGCTTCCCTGCTGCTGTGTGTGTGTGTGTAAGGAAGGAGTCCCCTACCCAGGAGAGGGACCTCCTAATCTGACTGTGTCACAATATGGTGGAGAATGCGGGCACCCACACACACTGAAGTTGCAGCAAGAGGAAAACTTTCCATTTAAAAATTAAAGGGACAGACACCCAATTTGTGAGTGTGGAAATAACACTGTGTCCTTGGAGTCCCATAGAGGAGGCGTCAGCCAATGCTCAGAGAGGCAAGGTTCAGCTTCCAACCTACACCCCGGGACAAAATGGAGGACATTATTAAAGCCTTGCTCCAAGCTACAGCAGCTCAGCAGGAGACAAACAAACTTCAGCAGGAATCTACCAGGGCTCAGCAGGAAGCTACAGCAGCTCAGCAGGAATCTACCAGGGCTCAGCAGGAATCCACCAAGGTGCAACTGTTGGCCTTGGAGACAGCCCAGAGGCAACAACAGGTCGCCATTGAGGAAACCCGCCAGGCCTTAGCGGAAAACAGCCAGGCCATAAGAGAGGTGGTACAGCACCTGGTCACCCGGCCCAGAGATGTTACTACTGGTCCCTCCCACCACCACTCACTCCGTACGAGTCACTTCCTCCAAAAGATGACTTCGGGCGATGATGTGGAGGCCTATCTCGCCGCATTTGAAAGAACGGCCGAAAGGGAGAGTTGGCCCAAGGAGCAGTGGGCAAGTCTGGTGGCACCTTTTTTGTCTGGGGAGCCACAAAAAGCATATTTCGACTTATGCCTGGCTGATGCCAAGGACTATAAAAAACTAAAACAGGAGATCCTAACTCGCTTGGGAGTCACCACCTTTGTTCGTGCCCAATGGGTCCACCGCTGGGAGTTCCATAAGGACAAGCCTCCACGTTCACAGATGCATGACCTCGTCCATCTGTCCTCAAAATGGCTACAGCCCGAGACGCTGACGTGACCCCAGATCGTGGAAAGGGTCGTGATGGACCGGTACCTGCGATCATTACCTGTGACTCTGCGCAAGTGGGTGAGCCATGCAGACCCTAAGTCCGCGGACCAGTTGGTCCAGCTGGTGGAGAGGTATGTGGCGGCTGAGGAGCTGATGAGTATGCCCCACCGAGCCCCGATGGCACACCGGCGAACTCCCAGAGACACTGGTAAGACTGTTCCAGGGGAGAAGGGTGCTGGGCGGTGGAATGTACCTAAGACTGAGGGTGTAGAACCTGGAGACAGGCCTGCCAGGCCGGGAAGGTTCTTGCCCCGTAAACGACTAGACATTAATATGACTCAGTGTTTCCGATGTGGTGGCTTCGGCCATATTGCCGCTAATTGTGCACTGACAACTGAACCTATGCAATGTGATACTGCTCATGTCTACCGCAGGGGGTCTTTCTTTGCACAGATAGCCTGTACGGCTGACCGGCAGGCTGAGACTGATAAGCACATGTGTGTACTCACTGTAGATGGCAACCGAGTAGAGGCACTGTTAGACTCTGGTAGCTTGGTGACACTTATAAAAGCTGAGCTGGTGAATCCCTTGATGCATACAGGGAAAACTGTTGGTGTGACCTGCATACATGGGGATACTCTATATTATGTTACGGCCGAGGTGAACATCAAGACACCATGTGGCTCTGCTATAGTTTCTGTGGGTTTGGTGCATGGTCTGTGTACGATGCAATATTGGGGAGAGACTTTGCTCACTTCTGGAAGTTGTGGGAAAGCCGATTTGTTCCAGAGGTGAACAACCCCGATCCATTTGAGAAGGCTGTCGATGTAGTGGAGGAGGGAGTTTCTTCTGAGTCAGAGTTATTCCCTTTTTCTACTATGGTTGACGAACTAGAGAATGTGGAACGTGACGTGGCCCGCCAACTGATGTGCCTCCCATTGAGGTGGGAAGTGTTGTTGGGCCAGGTGATCGTCTGCCTGATTTAGAGGTCAGAAGAGCGGTCTTTGCCGTCGAGCAGTTGAATGACCCTACTTTGGTAAAAGCCAGGGAGAATGTAAAAGTAGTTGATGGTAAACCCGTAGACCCTGATAGTCCTTTGTCCTATCCCCACATGGCAATGTGTCAGGATTTGTTATATCAGGTGACTAAGAAGGGGGAAGATGTTGTGGAACAACTAATAGTTCCCAAAGTCTACAGAAGAACAGTGTTGGATCTGGCCCATGGTCATATAACGGCAGGCCATCTAGGGGTAGAGAAAACCACTGAGCGAATAATGCAGAGGTTTTTCTGGCCCGGGCTTCATAAAGAGGTATCTGACTTTTGCGCATCCTGCCCTGAGTGTCAGTATCATGCTCCCAGGCCACATTTTAAGGGTCCACTAGTTCCATTGCCTATCATAGAGGTGCCGTTTGAAAGAATAGCGATGGATTTGGTTGGACCCTTAATGAAGTCTGCCAGGGGACACCAGTATATTCTGGTCATAATGGATTACGCTACCAGGTACCCGGAAGCGATCCCGTTGCTCAATACGTCAACCAAGACCATTGCCAGAGAGCTAGTTCATGTCTTTAGCAGGCTGGGTATACCTAAGGAGATACTAACTGACCAGGGTACACCGTTTATGTCCAAAGTCATGAAAGAGTTATGCCGCCTGTTCAAAATCGAACAGTTAACGAACTTCGGTTTATCACCCCCAAACCGATGGGCTGGTCGAGAAGTTTAACAAGACGTTAAAACACATGCTTCGGAAAGTGGTCGACAAGGATGGTAGGGATTGGGACTACTTTTTTTGCCGTATTTATTGTTGGCCATAAGAGAAGTTCCCAGTCCTCCACCGGTTTTTAACCTTCGACTTGTTGTATGGGAGACACCCAAGGGGGTTACTAGACATTGCCAAAGAGACATGGGAGGGGCAGTCTAGTCCTTACAAAACGGTGATTGAGTATGTTTCTCAAATGCAGGAGAGAATTGCTGTGGTAGTGCCGATAGTGAGAGAGCACCTGGAACAGGCTCAACAGGCACAGCAGAGGGTATACAACCGCAATGCTCGGTTATGCAGCTTTGCTCCTGGGGACAGAGTGTTAGTATTGGTTCCCACTGTGGAAAATAAACTTTTGGCTAAATGGCAAGGGCCCTTTGAAATCTTAGAAAGAGTGGGACAGGTCAATTACAAAGTTTACCAGCCGGGGAAAAGAAAGCCGGAACAGATATACCATATAAATCTGTTAAAGCCCTGGAAAGATAGAACGGTACTGTCGGCCGTCCGAGACCCTCCAGTAAGTCCAGGGCCCTTAGTTCCCGAAGTGACAGTGGCAAAAACCCTGTCGGCAATTCAACAACAAGAGGTCAAGGAGTTTCTGATTAGAAATAGGGTGCTGTTCTCTGACGTACCTGGGAAAACCTCGATCATTAAACATGACATCATCACTGACCCAGGGGTTAAAGTTAATCTAAAGCCCTATAGGTTACCAGAAGCACAAAGAGAATCGGTGTCGAAAGAAATGTAAAAATATGCTAGAGTTAGGGGTTATTGAAGAATCACATAGTGAATGGTCAAGTCCCATTGTGTTGATTCCAAAGCACGATGGGAGTGTGCGTTTCTGCAATTACTTCCGAAAGTTGAACAGTGTTTCAAAATTCGATGCCTACCCGATGCCAAGAGTGGATGAACTGATTGAGACGGTAAGGACGGCAAGGTATAGGATAGGGACGGCAAGGTATTTAACCACTCTTGACCTAACCAAAGGGTATTGGCAAGTACCATTAACCGAGAGCGCCAAACAAAAGACAGCTTTTTCAGCGCCAGAGGGCTTGTTTCAGTACAAGATGTTGCCCTTCGGGCTACATGGGGCACCTGCTACCTTCCAAAGAATGATGGACAGGGTTCTAAGGCCCCATAGACGGTATGCGGCTGCTTATCTGGATGACGTGGTCGTTCGTAGTCCTGATTGGCAGCCTCACTTACCCAGGGTGCAAGCAGTGTTGGACTCCATCTATAAGGCAGGTTTGACAGCCAACCCAAAAAAGTGTTGTCTAGGCATGGAGGAAGTAAAATATCTGGGATACACCATTGGCAGAGGCCTGATAAAGCCTCAGCTCAATAAAGTTGATGCCATACAAAACTGGCCACGGCCTCTGAATAAGAAGCAGGTGAGAGCCTTCTTGGGAATTACGGGGTACTACAGGAGGTTTATACCCAACTTTGCCACCATGGCAGTCCCACTGACTGACCTGACCAAAGGCAAACAAACAGTCATGGTAGAATGGAGTCCTGAGGCAGAGAAAGCTTTTCAGGAGTTGAAAGTAGCGTTGTGTTCCCAACCAGTCCTGATGACTCCTAATTTTGAAAGGGAATTCATAGTACAAACCGATGCATCAGAAGTAGGTATAGGAGCGGTCCTGTCCCAGAACAAGGAGGGTGAGGAACACCCTATTTTCTATCTTAGCAGAAAGTTGAATGTACATGAGAGAAACTATGCCACAGTGGAGAAGGAGGCGTTGGCCATAAAGTGGGCGTTAGAGGCTCTCAGGTACTACTTGGTCAGAAGAAAGTTCAAATTGATCACTGACCATTGCTCCTCTGAAGTGGATGTCTGAAAATAAGGACAGTAATGCGAGAATTACAAGATGGTTCTTGGCGTTACAAACTTTTAAATTTTCAGTGGAACACAGGCCAGGAAGCCAGCTGGCCAATGCTGACGCGTTGTCACGCGTTCATTGTTTGGGGGCTTCAGTTGTTCCGCCCCACAGGTCGAAACAAAGGGGGGGGATATGTGATAGGATCACTGGTAAAGTGGTCTGTGGCAGGTACATTTGTCCCAGATTCCTGTCTTTTGTGTTTTAAACCCCCAGGAGAAAGTCTGCAGTGTAGCAGGCTTGAGTTTCGGCTTTTTGAAAAGCTGGTTTGGGACCTGGGGGTTGTGGGTGAGAGGAGAGGGAGGGCTCCACCCACGGCCACTCCAGGTTTTGGTTTTCGCAGCCTGGTAACAGGCTTGTTAGTTTTCCACCTGAGAGTGGCCAATATAAGCCTAGTTTGTTTAGGGCTGATTGTCTCACCTGGGAGAGCAGACAGGGAGTTTGCTCAGAGACACTTGGAAAACCTATCTGTAAGTACTGTGCTGTGCTTTGTTGCTGGCGAGGGCATTAGGCCCTGCCAGGTTCTGGTAGTGAGGGAACTACCTGTGAAGTTAGTGCCCCGACAGGGCTAGGATTTTTGTTTATGTTTTCTTTATGTTGTTTCTAACATTGTACAATAAAGACTGGCGCCGACCAGCTTGTACTCGCATCCAGACTGGTGTGCTGCTTCCCTGCTGCTGTGTGTGTGTGTGTAAGGAAGGAGTCCCCTACCCAGGAGAGGGACCTCCTAATCTGACTGTGTCACAATATATATTAGATATATATATATATATATATATATATGGACAGATAGATAGATATCTATAAAATTTATAGTATTAATAGCACTATACTGGAAACTACTGAAGAGGAAAGGGATCTAGGAATCACTATTTCAGGTGACTTAAAGGCAAGCAAACATTGTAACAAAGCAATGAGGAAGGCAAGTCAGGGAGATGAATAAGTAGCAGAAAGAAAGAAGTGATAATACCACTGTATAGGTCATTGATACGTCCTCATCTCGAATACTGTGTTTAGTTCTGGAGGCCATATCTCCAGAAGGATATTAATACATTAGAGACTGTACAAAGGAGGGCAACTAAAATGGTACAAGGTCTACACCACAAAACGTACCAGGAAAGACTAAAAGATCTTAATATGTATAATTTGGAGCAGAGAAGGGAAAGGGGGGACATGATAGAAACATTCAAATATATAAAGGGTTTTAACAAGGTAAAGGAAGGAGACATTCTTCAAAGAAAGAGAAGTATTAGAACAAGAGGACATGTTCTAAAACTGGAGGGTGGTAGGTTCAGGGGAAATTTGAGGAAAAATTACTTCACAGAAAGGGTAGTGGACAAGTGGAATATCCTCCCATCAGATGTGGTAGAGGCTAAGACAGTAGAGCAATTTAAACATGCATGGGATAGACATAAGGATATCCTTCAGTAGAAGTAAGGATCAATAAGGGTTGAGATAACAATATGTTTAAAAATGGGGCAGACTAGATGGGCCAAGTGGTTCTTATCTGCCGTCAAATTCTATGTTTCTATGTAAGTGATTTATGGACTGGGTTCTGGACCAACTTATGGGACTCATTGTGCGATAGACCTTTCTTTGCATATATAAATTCTCAGCACATTAATTAGATTTATATACAAAAATACATAAGTACAGTAGGAAGGTCGTGTCTGCCTACGTCTGTGACATCACAAGCTGGAGAAGTTAGCTGGTCTGGTGAAAAAGTTGGTTAGGTGTATGCAAAACCATTTTAGATGGACTTGGATTTTGGTTAGTTGGATGAAAATTGGTCTAGTGGATGGCTTTAGGGGTTCACATGCCACAAACTACCAATATCACAATCCAAATCAATGTAAGGTATACACACAATAATACCCCTCTTTGCCAGATTTTTTTGATTCGAACAATTCTTTATAGTTCAACTTTTCTGAAAAGTCTATTCCTAATTAATGTGCAATGTGACTCTCCCAGCATCCTCTGAAAATACATTCTATCTCCCTTCCAGCTATCATATGTAATCAGATTTACAATGTTACTGTCTAAACTGCCACAAGTCAGTCTATCTCTTGTTCCGTTTCTGTCTTTCAGCTGTTTCTTCCTGCAAGCAAGAACTTGCCAGTTGTATCTATCATTATTTGGATGTCACATTCTATGCAGTGATCCCTCTCTTCAGTGTTTTGGAATGTTGGCGATAAATATTAGCAAATACAGCTCAACTGTACTGTGCTCTTTAATTGATAGTTACTTCAGTCAAGGTAAAGTGCACAGTGCTTGCAGTAGTGTGGCTAAAGGCCCAGATCTACTGTTCTCGACCAATGGTACATGCCCACTGCATGTGCCTAGATCTGCTCCACTTCTGCTCTTCAATCTAACAGCAAAATATAGGTGATGGTCCTAGATCTGGCGGTGACAATGTGACATGGTGCTGGTAAGTGGGCTGGCAGATATATTGGCAAGACCTCTGCTTTTACTAGTCTGGAGAATGACAACTCTTGCTATGGGCTCTATTTATTAACATTATTTTTACTAAAATAAAGTGATAAAGTGATTTCACATTATTTTAGTATCACCTATATTTACTAAAGGGCAATTGGAGTAGAATTCATAAAATTCTACTCCAAGCCCTAATTATCACATATTTAGTAAGCAGATCGCATTTCCCACGCGATCTGTCTGTAAGTTACTAAAAATAAATTGTGCAAAAATAGCGGGGGAAGCCCTGTGATAATAAGGCCATCTGGAGGTGATATTTTCCCCGGTTACCAGACTCCTGCTCTGCTCCAACAGGCAGAGCAGAGCTCAGAGCCGACCCCAGTGATCAGCTGTGTGGTCTAAACAAACCGCAAGCTGATCACTGCTGAAAATTTTAAAAAAAAATAGTTAAAAAAAAACTTACCTGAGTGATGTTCTCCGTGGCTCCGGTCAGCTGGTCTCCCATCATGCACTGAGACCACGGAGGACATCACCGGAGCCCCGATCACCAGGGCTAAGTGCAATTAATGGGGTTCACGATCACAGGGGTGGGTTTGTGGTGGCCAGACGGCGCATGCGCGTTCACTTGTCACTGTATTTTTTCCGAAAAATACAGTGATAAGGCTGCAGAGGGGATTCGCCGGGACACAGCTTATTTGCAAGCTCTGACCCGCCTTCACAATTTTAATAAATTCATGTGAAAAGTGCATAATTCGCAATGCAAGCTAAATCGTTATGATTGCATCACAACCGGAATGTAAATGCGAATTGTGATAAATAGAGCCCTATGTCCTTTATCAATAAAAACAAATCATGTTGGGGCCAGGTATAGAGAGAGGAGCAGCAGCGTACAGCACTGCCATCCAGGACTGTGAGGACGTCCCTGCCACAAAAATGCCACGGGAGGCAGACAGTGACAAAGCAGCGGATGATGCTACTGAGACTTTTGATAAAAATATTCTATAAAAAAAAGGAAAACTTTAATATTCTCCATACGCAGCTGCCGAGTGAACTGCGTCCATCTCATAATCAGGCCCTTACAGCGGCTTTCGTCTTATATGCGTCCTTGCCACTGGCACTCTCTTTATGACTGTGGACTCTATATTTGAGGTGTTCTAGTTGTATTGCTGTGCATAGGGCTTCTGGGCGGGAGTGGCCCACGTGACCAGCAGCGCTATACAGACCGGTGGCAGCAGCGCCTTCACCCACCACTCACACCAATGTCACAGTGTGCCCTGTGCACAGACTGCTATGTAGCCTATCCTATTCACCCACCACTCACACCAATGTCACTGTGTGCCCTGTGCACAGACTGCTATGTACCCTATCCTATTCACCCACCACTCACACCAATGTCACTGTGTGCCCTGTGCACAGACTGCTATGTACCCTATCCTATTCACCCACCACTCACACCAATGTCACTGTGTGCCCTGTGCACAGACTGCTATGTAGCCTATGCTATTCACCCACCACTCACACCAATGTCACTGTGTGCCCTGTGCACAGACTGCTATGTAGCCTATCCTATTCACCCACCACTCACACCAATGTCACTGTGTGCCCTGTACACAGACTGCTATGTAGCCTATCCGATTCACCCACCACTCACACCAATGTCACTGTGTGCCCTGTACACAGACTGCTATGTAGCCTATTCTATTCACCCACCACTCACACCTATGTCACTGTGTGCCCTGTGCACAGACTGCTATGTAGCCTATTCTATTCAACCACCACTCACACCAATTTCACTGTGTGCCCTTTGCACAGACTGCTATGTAGCCTATTCTATTCACCCACCACTCACACCAATGTCACTGTGTGCCCTGTGCACAGACTGCTATGTAGCCTATGCTATTCACCCACCACTCACACCAATGTCACTGTGTGCCCTCTGCACAGACTGCTATGTAGCCTATCCTAATCACCCACCACTCACACCAATGTCACTGTTTGCTCTGTGCACAGACTATGTACCCTATCCTATTCACCTACCACTCACACCAATGTCACAGTGGGCTCTGTGCACAGACTGCTATGTACCCTATCCTATTCACCCACCACTCACACCAATGTCACTGTGTGCCCTGTGCACAGACTGCTATGTAGCCTATCCTATTCACCCACCACTCACACCAATGTCACTGTGTGCCCTGTGCACAGACTGCTATGTACCCTATCCTATTCACCCACCACTCACACCAATGTCACTATGTGTCCTGTGCACAGACTGCTATGTACCCTATCCTATTCACCCACCACTCACACCAATGTCACTGTGTGCCCTGTGCACAGACTGCTATGTTGCCTATGCTATTCACCCACCACTCACACCAATGTCACTGTATGCCCTTTGCACAGACTGCTATGTAGCCTATCCTATTCACCCACCACTCACACCAATGTCACTGTGTGCTCTGTGCACAAACTATGTACCCTATACTATTCACCTACCACTCACACCAATGTCACAGTGGGCTCTGTGCACAGACTGCTATGTACCGTATCCTATTAACCCACCACTCACACCAATGTCACTGTGTGCCCTGTGCACAGACTGCTATGTAGCCTATGCTATTCACCCACCACTCACACCAATGTCACTGTGTGCCCTGTGCACAGACTGCTATGTAGCCTATCCTATTCACCCACCACTCACACCAATGTCACTGTGTGCTCTGTGCACAGACTATGTACCCTATCCTATTCACCTACAACTCACAAAAATGTCACAGTGGGCTCTGTGCACAGACTGCTATGTACCCTATCCTATTCACCTACCACTCACACCAATGTCACAGTGGGCTCTGTGCACAGACTGCTATGTACCCTATCCTATTCACCCACCACTCACACCAATGTCACTGTGTGCCCTGTGCACAGACTGCTATGTAGCCTATCCTATTCACCCACCACTCACACCAATGTCACTGTGTGCCCTGTGCACAGACTGCTATGTACCCTATCCTATTCACCCACCACTCACACCAATGTCACTATGTGTCCGGTGCACAGACTGCTATTTAGCCTATCCTATTCACCCACCACTCACACCAATGTCACTGTGTGCCCTGTGCACAGACTGCTATGTAGCCTATGCTATTCACCCACCACTCACACCAATGTCACTGTGTGCTCTGTGCACAGACTGCTATGTACCCTATCCTATTCACCCACCACTCACACCAATATCACTGTGTGCCCTGTGCACAGACTGCTATGTAGCCTATGCTATTCACCCACCACTCACACCAATGTCACTGTGTGCCCTGTGCACAGACTGCTATGTAGCCTATCCTTTTCACCCACCACTCACACCAATGTCACTGTGTGCTCTGTGCACAAACTATGTACCCTATGCTATTCACCTACCACTCACACCAATGTCACAGTGGGCTCTGTGCACAGACTGCTATGTACCCTATCCTATTCACCCACCACTCACACCAATGTCACTGTGTGCCCTGTGCACAGACTGCTATGTACCCTATCCTATTCACCCACCACTCACACCAATGTCACTATGTGTCCTGTGCACAGACTGCTATGTACCCTATCCTATTCACCCACCACTCACACCAATGTCACTGTGTGCCCTGTGCACAGACTGCTATGTAGCCTATGCTATTCACCCACCACTCACACCAATGTCACTGTATGCCCTGTGCACAGACTGCTATGTAGCCTATCCTATTCACCCACCACTCACACAAATGTCACTGTGTGCTCTGTGCACAGACTGTGTACCCTATCCTATTCACCTACCACTCACACCAATGTCACAGTGGGCTCTGTGCACAGACTGCTATGTACCCTATCCTATTCACCCACCACTCACACCAATGTCACTGTGTGCTCTGTGCACAGACTGCTATGTAGCCTATCCTATTCACCCACCACTCACACCAATGTCACTGTGTGCCCTGTGCACAGACTGCTATGTACCCTATCCTATTCACCCACCACTCACACCAATGTCACTGTGTGTCCTGTGCACAGACTGCTATTTAGCCTATCCTATTCACCCACCACTCACACCAATGTCACTGTGTGCCCTGTGCACAGACTGCTATGTAGCCTATCCTATTCACCCACCACTCACACCAATGTCACTATGTGTCCTGTGCACAGACTGCTATGTAGCCTATCCTATTCACCCACCACTCACACCAATGTCACTGTGTGCTCTGTGCACAGACTGCTATGTAGCCTATCCTATTCACCCACCACTCACACCAATGTCACTGTGTGCCCTGTGCACAGACTGCTATGTAGCCTATCCTATTCACCCACCACTCACACCAATGTCACTGTGTGCTCTGTGCACAGACTGCTATGTAGCCTATGCTATTCACCCACCACTCACACCAATGTCACTGTGTGCTCTGTGCACAGACTGCTATGTAGCCTATGCTATTCATCCACCACTCACACCAATGTCACTGTGTGCTCTGTGCACAAACTATGTACCCTATGCTATTCACCTACCACTCACACCAATGTCACAGTGGGCTCTGTGCACAGACTGCTATGTACCCTATCCTATTCACCCACCACTCACACCAATGTCACTGTGTGCCCTGTGCACAGACTGCTATGTACCCTATCTTATTCACCCACCACTCACACCAATGTCACAGTGTGTCCTGTGCACAGACTGCTATGTACCCTATCCTATTCACCCACCACTCACACCAATGTCACTGTGTGCCCTGTACACAGACTGCTATGTAGCCTATGCTATTCACCCACTACTCACACCAATGTCACTGTATGCCCTGTGCACAGACTGCTATGTAGCCTATCCTTTTCACCCACCACTCACACCAATGTCACTGTGTGCTCTGTGCACAAACTATGTACCCTATGCTATTCACCTACCACTCACACCAATGTCACAGTGGGCTCTGTGCACAGACTGCTATGTACCATATCCTATTCACCCACCACTCACACCAATGTCACTGTGTGCCCTGTGCACAGACTGCTATGTAGCCTATGCTATTCACCCACCACTCACACCAATGTCACTGTGTGCCCTGTGCACAGACTGCTATGTAGCCTATCCTATTCACCCACCACTCACACCAATGTCACTGTGTGCTCTGTGCACAGACTATGTACCCTATCCTATTCACCTACCACTCACACCAATGTCACAGTGGGCTCTGTGCACAGACTGCTTTGAACGCTATCCTATTCACCTACCACTCACACCAATGTCACAGTGGGCTCTGTGCACAGACTGCTATGTACCCTATCCTATTAAACCACCACTCACACCAATGTCACTGTGTGCCCTGTGCACAGACTGCTATGTAGCCTATCCTATTCACCCACCACTCACACCAATGTCACTGTGTTCCCTGTGCACAGACTGCTATGTACCCTATCCTATTCACCCACCACTCACACCAATGTCACTATGTGTCCTTTGCACAGACTGCTATGTAGCCTATGCTATTCACCCACCACTCACACCAATGTCACTGTGTGCTCTGTGCACAGACTGCTATGTACCCTATCCTATTCACCCACCACTCACACCAATGTCACTGTGTGCCCTGTGCACAGACTGCTATGTAGCCTATGCTATTCACCCACCACTCACACCAATGTCACTGTGTGCCCTGTGCACAGACTGCTATGTACCCTATCCTATTCACCCACCACTCACACCAACGTCACTGTGTGCTCTGTGCACAAACTATGTACTCTATGCTATTCACCTACCACTCACACCAATGTCACAGTGGGCTCTGTGCACAGACTGCTATGT
Organism: Taudactylus pleione; assembly: GCA_031769625.1. NCBI lineage: Eukaryota > Metazoa > Chordata > Amphibia > Anura > Myobatrachidae > Taudactylus > Taudactylus pleione. The sequence continues at coordinate 2,046,790 of JAUIMM010000098.1, forward strand.
ACCCTATCCTATTCACCCACCACTCACACCAATGTCACTGTGTGCCCTGTGCACAGACTGCTATGTACCCTATCCTATTCACCCACCACTCACACCAATGTCACTATGTGTCCTGTGCACAGACTGCTATGTACCCTATCCTATTCACCCACCACTCACACCAATGTCACTGTGTGCCCTGTGCACAGACTGCTATTTACCGTATCCTATTCACCCACCACTCACACCAATGTCACTGTGTGCCCTGTGCACAGACTGCTATGTAGCCTATGCTATTCACCCACCACTCACACCAATGTCACTGTGTGCCCTGTGCACAGACTGCTATGTAGCCTATGCTATTCACCCACCACTCAAACCAATGTCACTGTATGCCCTGTGCACAGACTGCTATGTAGCCTATCCTATTCACCCACCACTCACACCAATGTCACTGTGTGCTCTGTGCACAAACTATGTACCCTATGCTATTCACCCACCACTCACACCAATGTCACTGTGTGCTCTGTGCACAAACTATGTACCCTATGCTATTCAACTACCACTCACACTAATGTCACAGTGGGCTCTGTGCACAGACTGCTATGTACCCTATCCTATTCACCCACCACTCACACCAATGTCACTGTGTGCCCTGTGCACAGACTGCTATGTAGCCTATCCTATTCACCCACCACTCACACCAATGTCACTGTGTGCTCTGTGCACAAACTATGTACCCTATGCTATTCACCTACCACTCACACCAATGTCACAGTGGGCTCTGTGCACAGACTGCTATGTACCCTATCCTATTCACCCACCACTCACACCAATGTCACTGTGTGCCCTGTGCACAGACTGCTATGTACCCTATCCTATTCACCCACCACTCACACCAATGTCACTATGTGTCCTGTGCACAGACTGCTATGTACCCTATCCTATTCACCCACCACTCACACCAATGTCACTGTGTGCCCTGTGCACAGACTGCTATGTAGCCTATGCTATTCAACCACCACTCACACCAATGTCACTGTATGCCCTCTGCACAGACTGCTATGTAGCCTATCCTATTCACCCACCACTCACACCAATGTCACTGTGTGCTCTGTGCACAGACTGTGTACCCTATCCTATTCACCTACCACTCACACCAATGTCACAGTGGGCTCTGTGCACAGACTGCTATGTACCCTATCCTATTCACCCACCACTCACACCAATGTCACTGTGTGCTCTGTGCACAGACTGCTATGTAGCCTATCCTATTCACCCACCACTCACACCAATGTCACTGTGTGCCCTGTGCACAGACTGCTATGTACCCTATCCTATTCACCCACCACTCACACCAATGTCACTGTGTGTCCTGTGCACAGACTGCTATTTAGCCTATCCTATTCACCCACCACTCACACCAATGTCACTGTGTGCCCTGTGCACAGACTGCAATGTAGCCTATCCTATTCACCCACCACTCACACCAATGTCACTGTGTGCCCTGTGCACAGACTGCTATGTACCCTATCCTATTCACCCACCACTCACACCAATGTCACTGTGTGCTCTGTGCACAGACTGCTATGTAGCCTATCCTATTCACCCACCACTCACACCAATGTCACTGTGTGCTCTGTGCACAGACTGCTATGTAGCCTATGCTAATCACCCACCACTCACACCAATGTCACTGTGTGCTCTGTGCACAAACTATGTACCCTATGCTATTCACCTACCACTCACACCAATGTCACAGTGGGCTCTGTGCACAGACTGCTATGTACCCTATCCTATTCACCCACCACTCACACCAATGTCACTGTGTGCCCTGTGCACAGACTGCTATGTACCCTATCCTATTCACCCACCACTCACACCAATGTCACTATGTGTCCTGTGCACAGACTGCTATGTACCCTATCCTATTCACCCACCACTCACACCAATGTCACTGTGTGCCCTGTGCACAGACTGCTATGCAGCCTATGCTATTCACCCACCACTCACACCAATGTCACTGTATGCCCTATGCACAGACTGCTATGTAGCCTATCCTATTCACCCACCACTCACACCAATGTCACTGTTTGCTCTGTGCACAAACTATGTACCCTATGCTATTCTCCTACCACTCACACCAATGTCACAGTGGGCTCTGTGCACAGACTGCTATGTACCGTATCCTATTCACCCACCACTCACACCAATGTCACTGTGTGCCCTGTGCACAGACTGCTATGTAGCCTATGCTATTCACCCACAACTCACACCAATGTCACTGTGTGCCCTGTGCACAGACTGCTATGTAGCCTATCCTATTCACCCACCACTCACACCAATGTCACTGTGTGCTCTGTGCACAGACTATGTACCCTATCCTATTCACCTACCACTCACACCAATGTCACAGTGGGCTCTGTGCACAGACTGCTTTGTACGCTATCCTATTCACCTACCACTCACACCAATGTCACAGTGGGCTCTGTGCACAGACTGCTATGTACCCTATCCTATTCACCCACCACTCACACCAATGTCACTGTGTGCCCTGTGCACAGACTGCTATGTAGCCTATCCTATTCACCCACCACTCACACCAATGTCACTGTGTGCCCTGTGCACAGACTGCTATGTACCCTATCCTATTCACCCACCACTCACACCAATGTCACTATGTGTCCTGTGCACAGACTGCTATTTAGCCTATCCTATTCACCCACCACTCACACCAATGTCACTGTGTATCCTGTGCACAGACTGCTATGTAGCCTATGCTATTCACCCACCACTCACACCAATGTCACTGTGTGCTCTGTGCACAGACTGCTATGTACCCTATCCTATTCACCCACCACTCACACCAATGTCACTGTGTGCCCTGTGCACAGACTGCTATGTAGCCTATGCTATTCACCCACCACTCACACCAATGTCACTGTGTGCCCTGTGCACAGACTGCTATGTACACTATCCTATTCACCCACCACTCACACCAATGTCTCTGTGTGCTCTGTGCACAAACTCTGTACCCTATGCTATTCACCTACCACTCACACCAATGTCACAGTGGGCTCTGTGCACAGACTGCTATGTACCCTATCCTATTCACCCACCACTCACACCAATGTCACTGTGTGCCCTGTGCACAGACTGCTATGTACCCTATCCTATTCACCCACCACTCACACCAATGTCACTATGTGTCCTGTGCACAGACTGCTATGTACCCTATCCTATTCACCCACCACTCACACCAATGTCACTGTGTGCCCTGTGCACAGACTGCTATGTAGCCTATGCTATTCACCCACCACTCACACCAATGTCACTGTATGCCCTGTGCACAGACTGCTATGTAGCCAATCCTATTCACCCACCACTCACACAAATGTCACTGTGTGCTCTGTGCACAAACTATGTACCCTATGCTATTCACCTACCACTCACACCAATGTCACAGTGGGCTCTGTGCACAGACTGCTATGTACCGTATCCTATTCACCCACCACTCACACCAATGTCACTGTGTGCCCTGTGCACAGACTGCTATGTAGCCTATGCTATTCACCCACCACTCACACCAATGTCACTGTGTGCCCTGTGCACAGACTGCTATGTAGCCTATCCTATTCACCCACCACTCACACCAATGTCACTGTGTGCTCTGTGCACAGACTATGTACCCTATCCTATTCACCTACCACTCACACCAATGTCACAGTGGGCTCTGTGCACAGACTGCTATGTACCCTTTCCTATTCACCCACCACTCACACCAATGTCACTGTGTGCCCTGTGCAGAGACTGCTATGTACCCTTTCCTATTCACCCACCACTCACACCAATGTCACTGTGTGTCCTGTGCACAGACTGCTATTTAGCCTATCCTATTCACCCACCACTCACACCAATGTCACTGTGTGCCCTGTGCACACACTGCTATGTAGCCTATGCTATTCACCCACCACTCACACCAATGTCACTGTGTGCTCTGTGCACAGACTGCTATGTACCCTATCCTATTCACCCACCACTCACACCAATGTCACTGTGTGCCCTGTGCACAGACTGCTATGTAGCCTATGCTATTCACCCACCACTCACACCAATGTCACTGTATGCCCTGTGCACAGACTGCTATGTAGCCTATCCTATTCACCCACCACTCACACCAATGTCACTGTGTGCTCTGTGCACAGACTGCTATGTAGCCTATCCTATTCACCCACCACTCACACCAATGTCACTGTGTGCTCTGTGCACAAACTATGTACCCTATGCTATTCACCTACCACTCACACCAATGTCATAGTGGGCTCTGTGCACAGACTGCTATGTAGCCTATCCTATTCACCCACCACTCACACCAATGTCACTGTGTGCCCTGTGCACAAACTATGTACCCTATGCTATTCAACTACCACTCACACCAATGTCACAGTGGGCTCTGTGCACAGACTGCTATGTACCCTATCCTATTCACCCACCACTCACACCAATGTCACTGTGTGCCCTGTGCACAGACTGCTATGTAGCCTATCCTATTCATCCACCACTCACACCAATGTCACTGTGTGCCCTGTGCACAGACTGCTATGTAGCCTATGCTATTCACCCACCACTCACACCAATGTCACTGTGTGCTCTGTGCACAAACTATGTACCCTATGCTATTCACCTACCACTCACACCAATGTCATAGTGGTCTCTGTGCACAGACTGCTATGTACCCTATCCTATTCACCCACCACTCACACCAATGTCATAGTGTGCCCTGTGCACAGATGGCTATGTAGCCTATCCTATTCACCCACCACTCACACCAATGTTACTGTGTGCCCTGTGCACAGACTGCTATGTAGCCTATGCTATTCACCCACCACTCACACCTATGTTACTGTGTGCTCTGTGCACAGACTGCTATGTAGCCTATCCTATTCACCCACCACTCACACCAATGTCACAGTGGGCTCTGTGCACAGACTGCTATGTAGCCTATCCTATTCACCCACCACTCACACCAATGTCATAGTGTGCCCTGTGCACAGATGGCTATATAGCCTCTCCTATTCAAGCCCACCTCCCCCCCACCCCTGCGCACATGGTGTCACATCTATCTTTTGCATTGATGAGGTTACTTTTTGTAATTGCTCAGCTTTAACTTGTCGGATCGAGATGAAACAAAGTGCAGGTTATTTATAGGAGTTTCCACTACAAAATGATGCAGTTTTATAAAAATCGGTTTAGTGGTTTTTGCGCTAACTTGGAACAGACAGACACAATTCTTATATTAGTATAGATTACAATGCAAATTGTGTCTGATTACTGTGAATAAGTTTAGTTCAGTTTTAGAATTCCCAGTAATTGAAAACTAGCTGACATTTAAGAAAACATTATATTCGTGGCAAAATGATTGCACTGCGAGGCATATTACTGAAACATGCTTTAGAAGGAAAGCTACAGCCAACTGGAAAGTATTAAGTTGGCTGAGGTTCATAGCATGTTTCTGCAGGATTTAGTATGACCTCATGCTAGAAATGTTCTCTACAGGTCATTGATGCAGTTACTCAACCAATATTAGATTTAATTTATGATTTGTTCCAGATCTACAGTATGCTATTGTAGTACAGAAAACTGAAGTAGTACAGATGGTTGGGTACAGGATTCCGGCGCTCATAATCCTGACGCCAGCATCCAGACAGGGTTAGAATCCCGACAGAATCAGGTATATATACTACGCTTCTCCTACCCCTCCCTCCCCTCCCCGCAGCCTAGGACTAGACCCATCCTCAGCCGAAACCTTACCCCCCCTGCAGCCTAACAATAATTCTCCCTCTAATGCCTAACCCCACCCCTAACCCCAATACTTACTGTCGGGATCCCCGTGGTCGGGATGCTGGCGATGGGATTCTAACTGGTGTCGGGATTTCGGCGTCGACATTCTGAGCGCCAGCATGCCGACACCCGGGATTATGACTACATTCCATACAGAAATATGTAACAAAGCATCTACTAATTCAATGGCCTCCCAAACAAAACCACCAAACACAGCACAACCAAACAACACTGACATATAGGAAGTGGAACTATGTATATTATTTACTATCAGTTGCTCATATAACAGCAGCACTTTAGAAATGGTACCAGTAATAAAAAAAAGTCAAGGTGAGAACGAACAGACAGACAAAGAGGATAGAGGGCCCTGCTCTCAAGTTTACAATGTATAGGGTGACAGGCATTTGATACACGAGGATAAATTATATATTGGTCCAGCCGGACTGCAGAGGTTCTTGCTGGGTTGTATGATCCAGTCACACTACGTTGGACGGGGGTCAGTGGGCTGCGTGAGAGTAGAAAAAGAACATATGTAAAGTTATGTGTGGACTGTGAAGAGGGGAGGTAATTAGCAGAAATGCTTCCTGAGGTTATGTGGGCGGTTCTGGAATTTGATAAGAATAGAGTACAATGCCAGCCCTAAGAAGTAAAAAAACTGATTCTTAGCAGCACAAATGCAATAGTACAATATATATATAAATATATATATATATACATATATATATTGCAATACATAATAGCAGTTCAAAGCAACTTTTGAATAAATATAAGGAAAACACTAGTAAAGTTTCCTAGATGGAAGTCCCTAAAGGAAAAGACCAACAGTAAAAACATATCAATATGGCTGCCTAATCTAGGTTCCAATACATTTCATGCACTTTTTTCTATCATAATGGAAATGCATTCTGCCAGGGCTGCTCTCAGAGGGATACCATTTTTTTTCTTAAAATACTTAACTGGTATAATTGTATTGGATGCCATCGCCGCCTGTATCACATCGGTTCCGTGTCCCTGTTACCGGGTCTGGCAGTGTCACTTTACTGCTGTCTGTGTTTCCCCTGGCTGCCTGCGTGGCATCCCTGAGACCTGTGGTCACTCATCTATAAATGTGAAGTTCCTGCTGTTCTGCATCATAGGTGCCGCCATCTTGAACTAGATCACATGATTTGCCCTGACAAACCATTCTTCACAGCATCTCCAATCAGGATTCAGCCAGCCTATCAGTTCTAAGGGCGCCCTAGTTAAACCAGCAACTGCTAAATGCTTATGGCCAGTACAACATCTCTCTCAGAGCATCAGTATCGGCTCCTGGTACTGTTTTGTATTCCTGCATTCTGTTTCAGTTACCTGCTTCAGTCTTTGCTTCACAGCATTCAGCAATTGTTCCAGTATTGCTTTACTGCACTTGTTCCAATTACATGTTCCAGTATTTGCTTCATAGCATTCAGCACCTGTTTCAGTTACCTGCTCCAGCATTTCCTTCACAATATTCTGTTCCAGCTTGCACCAGTTATCAGCTTCAGTATTCTGCTTAAGCCTGTTCCAGTTTTTAGCACCGGTATTACTTCCCGACATTCAGTCCTGATAAACTCCAGCAGCCTGCTTCTATTGTGCAATAGCCCCCCGTTCCAGTATCTCCAGCAGTCTGCTTCAATTGTGCTATACTATAGCACCCAGTTCCAGCATCTCCAACAACCTGTTCCAGTTGTGATTCCAGCACCTGGCTCCAGTGTATTACTGCAGTTTGTTCCAGATTTATCAATATCCTACTACTACTACAGGCTATCTTAATAGCCTGCACCTAGGCTCAGTATCTGTTTCTTATCTTTAGCATCTGTCTTCTACTGCTACTAATAACCTGCATGAGAAAATGCGACTGTGTCCTCCTCCTCCATTCCATCATTTTAAAAAGACGTGTAAAACCGATTTTCTCTTGCTGGTCACATGCCCATTTGCACCCCAGAATGATGTGTGATCAACATTCTGGAGACCATGAGCCAAATACAAAAATGCAAAGTGGGGAACTAGAGTTCCTCAGATATCTGTGAGTGCAGAGAACAGACTGATGATCAGTCCCTTCTGAGATACACTCCGCTGCACTGTACATGAGGGGTAGAAGGTTATCACACTGGAAGGGTGGGAAGGGGTAATGCAACAGAGAGATCTATTGCAACTGGGAGGGTTTGGGGTAATGCTACAATGAGAACATATGGACGCTGGAAATGCTACAGAGGCATCAATACTACAGTGAGCTAAGCCATGATAAAAAATTGTCAGGTGTCTCATAATTCTTATGGGCGACTCTGAGGATTGGTATAGAATACTGATGTCCAGGCCTGCCTGGGGGCATGGACCAGCCAAGATAACCTAACTATGCTAATGCCAGGGATGAGCTTTTCGTCGGCATAGCTACTCATTAGGGGCCTGTATGCACAACAGGGCATGGTCGCCCCCAATGTTTGGCCACGCCCTGTGAAAGTACCGAAACCTGTCGTTTTTGATGGTAGCTCTTATAGAATTAACGTACAATCTTAAAATCGATTGGATCAAACATACGTTACACAGTGAAGGCCTAAATACATCAATTTATTCATTATTTATAAATATGATGTCAGTGCACTAAAGTAATATCTCTAAAGGCCCCCATACACCTACGCGATTTCTGGACGATTACCCGATTTTCAACTCGCCGTACGTTCAGTCTTGTAGAAATCGTGCATTTTTTGAGCCGATGTGCGCTCCCGTGGGCCCTTCAATCGAATCTTATGATCATATGTGCAGCACATATGATCCATCTTATCGTGTGCAGATCATGCGGTTTTTTTTGGTTCATGCGATCCATCGTGTGGTAATTCAAGTAATTTCAATGACTGTTTGTCCCTATTCCCTAATGAGCGCGTGAGGCACAGGATCGATCTTACGACAGATCCTGTGCTAAGAAAAAAAAGAAATGGTGACGATGGTACTGCAGGGTAATCCGATGTAAATCGGATCGGATGATGATCACGTAGGTGTATGGGCCACTTAAGGGCTATAACCCAATTAATGAAGCTGCTCAATTAATAAGAACATTACAGACCTAGTTTATATTGGCAACAGGATGTTACTCATAGAAAGAGCATTCATTCTTATTTTCCAAGATGTGGCAATTCTGACTATAATGTGGTCGTCCTGCTGGAAAATGTAACATGAATGAAAATTGGGGAAAAATTACATCCAATGTTTTAGGGCATTAGAACTTGTAAATGGTTATTACTGTAGTTACCTGTGCAAATAGGTATGTACTGTAGTTGTCTTGTCAACAATTCATAATTTCAACAAGAACTATGTTGACCCTAGAACACTGGTGCTGGGAGATTGACAAATGCATTTAAAGCATTTCATGGGCGCCAGCATCACAGCTAACCACATGATAATTAACCATCATGTTTACAATTCAACTGCTGGCGTCTGTGAAATACTTTAAGTAGAGGCGCGGGCGTTCCGGGTGCTACAGAGTGTCAGAATCTCTCCCACTTATGCTTATAGATGAACACTTCTGGATCCCTATGGAGGTAGGAGTTCAACAAAACAAGGCTGTGTTAAGAGGGTACTTGGGGTGTTTTACAATAAAGTTTTTTAGCATTTCTCTCTTGCACACTGAAGGCGCCTGCAGCCCCGACTGTCAGGGCATGCTGGCACTTATGGTGCTCCAAGTGCTATTATGCCCATGTAGCCATTTTTGGCACTTGTAGTGCTATTAATCCATTTTAACACTTACGCTACCCAGCACCCACTACTACACAAAGGAGTTCTAGTTCAATTGGCTACTAGTTCCAGAGCTGGGTACATCAAAGGGGGGCCCACACATTTTTTTGTGGGCCCAATTCCCCATGGTAACCCAGCTCTGGTGAAAACTGGCCTAGGACATGTTAAAATTAGGGATGACCCACTCGAACTTCGTGTATCCGAGCCGAGATCCGAGTCCGGCTAGGGTTTTCCCGCCTGACTCGGATCTGAAATCGAGGCAAAAAGCGACATCCTCCAGCTGTCGGATACTCGCGGGTTTTGGATTGTATAAAGGTCCCGGTGATCGGTGCCTTTGCACTCCGGCTGTGGAGAGTGTACAGAACAGACAAGCTGCTCTGTCTGTGCACGTGCTCCTGTGTCACTGTGTTGTCCTGTCGGGGCCTGGCGCTGCCGCTGGGTTGTCCATAAAGGGGCTGCAGTACATAAAGGGGGGCTTCATTAATCAGTACATAAAGGGGTGCAGTGTTGTCCAGCGGGGGGTGCTCTTTCAATCCAGAGGTGCTCTTCCCCAGTGTAAAAGAGAAAGTCAAAATTGTGTGCTAGCTAGTAGCTACACTATTATTGTTCGGTGACACTGCCGGCCAGACCGCAGTTTATCATCCACGTATTTGTGACTCTGCAAGGTGGTCCATCCGCACTTTGTAAGGGTGCTTTGTTGTCCGTAAAGGGGTGCTGTGTTGTTTCATCAAGGGGGTGCTGCCTCATTCAGGGTGCTTTTCCCCAGTGTAAAAAAAAAAATAAAAGTGAAATAAAATGATCATTCCTCAAAAAAGAAAAAATTATTTGTGTGTGGGTTAGCAACTTAGCTGCGCTGTTATTGTTCGGTGACCCTGCCATCCAGCCCCGCAGTTTATCATCCACATATTTGTGGCTCAGCAGGTGGGGTGGTTCGTCTGCACTCCGCAGGGGTGCTTTGTTGTCCATAAAGGGATGCTGTGATGTTCATTAAGGGGCTGCTGCCAGGATGGGAATTGCTTTTCTAGTGAAGTGGAATCTAGATGGGATTTGGTAGCGGGGACACATGACCTCAATTAACTGTCTAAAACCCACTGAATTATTGGCGGATATTGGACGCACATCTAATACCAGCATAGATTTTCATACTTGCTCCCTCTTGCAAAGGATTGTTTAACAGTCAATTGTTTTTTAAAGTACTACTAGTAGTCTTTCTGGTCCCCTTCTGGGATGAAAATCCACTCCCAGCAGCAGCAGCAGACATAGTGCTCAAGGATTCTTCTGGGGCAAGGACTGATGTGAATGATTTAAATATTTTTTTGTAAATGCCTCCCCTTCCTCATAAATTTGCTTCGGAATCCAAAAAATGTAATTAAATTTACTACTAATCAAATCTTCCTTTCCTTGCCTTAAAAAAAAAACACATTTGTTTCCTGATGTGCCATGTTGGAAGTTGAACTGCTACAGCTGCTGCAATGTTTGACATGCGGTTGCTGAATGCCAAAAATATCCAGAAATGTTTATGGTCACGGACAGCATCTCCTGCATGCCCCTTTAAATTTAAAAAATATTCTGAAATTGATTTTGTGGGCAAAACATGGGACATATTGTTCACCCATGCTCTCCCTTCCTCCCTCATAATTTTGTCCCTGCCTTCAACTACATACACACTGCAAGGGCGGTTTTGGCAAAACCAAATCCAGATCCAAAACACGAAGGAGGTACAGATCCAATACCAAAACCAGGGAGTCGGCACACATCCCTAGTTAAAATCATAGTGTGGGATCCCAAACGCTGTGAGTATCCCCTCTATGGTTCCACCATGCTGGCAAAACCCAGTGCTGGTTACCATAAAATTAGGGGGGACTCTACGTTGGTTTTCCTCCTGAATCTGGGGTAAATGTCACTGGGCTGAAAGCTATCATGATGGTTAGAAATTAAGAGGGATCGACACACATTTTTAATAATATAATTTAAACACTGGAGGTGAAGCTTGCTTCTTTGCAAGTTTGTGCTGTCCAGACCTTTATTTAAATTTGATTAATTTCATTCCCAATAATGGCCCATCAATGTGGAGTGTGTATGTTCTCTCTGTGTTTGCATGGGTTTCATCTGGATGCTCCGGTTTCCTCCCGCAATCCAAAAACAAGTTGGTAGGTTAATTGGCTTCTGACAAAAAATAAACACAGTGTATATAGTGTATATAGATCTCATGACACAAAGAGAGTTCTCATACTCCGAAGGCAATCGCAAAGGCTAATTTATTCACGCCCATGAAACGATGTTTAAAAAGTCAGATACACTTGCGATTTTATAACTACACCCCCATTACCAGCCCCAACGCTGACTACCTGTTACTCACTTTGCGAGCGTAATCACATTGCAATCGCTGTGCATGTGCAATGTGGCTTTCGTGCATGCGCAATAGCAAACAATCGCTCCATCTGCGAAAATATCAGCATTGCGTACAACTCAGAACCAGGCCCATAGATTGTAAACTCCGCTTGGGCAGGTACTACTATGAATGACTAAATATTATCTATAAAGCACTGCAGAATTGTGTGCGCTATATGAACAACGGTTAATAAATAAATAATTAGGAGGCAAAGGATAATTGGTTGAACTTAAGGGAATAAAAGATTTATGAGAATTTCTGTAGGATCTCTCACCGGCAATGGTCACTCACTCATGTATGGTCTGAAGACCATGAGCTGGAAGTTCCGCACCGGGGTCCTGAAAGTAGAAAGTAAAGTGATAGCATTAGTGCTCACTTTACTTTTACACATCGCAGGAACGGGCTCCAATCACAGCCTAGGTCCCTGCGTGTGATCCTGCGTGTGATGCGTAATTTCTTTTTATTTCAATAAGCAGTAATAATAATAATAATGTCCCATAATCCTTATGTATGGTATTGAGGTAGATGGCAAACCCATCTGAGTCTGTTAAATGTTTATACTGTAGTGTAAATAAGAATGGCATATATATTGCCGTATAGCACAGCTTTGGGAATCTTGAGAAGAGGATCTGTAATACAGCCGGGATGTACAGTATGCCAGTGATTATATACCGTTACAGCAGAGACTGCGGCATAGCACAGGTCTGGGAATCTTGAGAAGAGGATCTATAATACAGCCGGGATGTACAGTATGTCAGTGTATATATACAGTTACAGCAGAGACTGCAGCACAGCACAGGTCTGGGAACCTTGAGAAGAGGATCTGTAATACAGCCGGGATGTACAGTATGTCAGTGTATATATACAGTTACAGCAGAGACTGCGGCATAGCACAGGTTTGGGAATCTTGAGAAGAAGATCTGTAATACAGCCGGGATGTACAGTATGTCAGTGTATATATACAGTTACAGCAGAGACTGCGGCATAGCACAGGTCTGGGAACCTTGAGAAGAGGATCTGTAATACAGCCGGGATGTACAGTATGTCAGTGTATATATACAGTTACAGCAGAGACTGCGGCACAGCACAGGTCTGGGAACCTTGAGAACAGAATCTGTAATACAGCCGGGATGTACAGTATGTCAGTGTATATATACAGTTACAGCAGAGACTGCGGCACAGCACAGGTCTGGGAATCTTGAGAAGAGGATCTATAATACAGCCGGGATGTACAGTATGTCAGTGATTATATACAGTTACAGCAGAGACTGCGGCACAGCACAGGTCTGGGAACCTTGAGAACAGAATCTGTAATACAGCCGGGATGTACAGTATGTCAGTGTATATATACAGTTACAGCAGAGACTGCAGCACAGCACAGGTCTGGGAACCTTGAGAACAGAATCTGTAATACAGCCGGGATGTACAGTATGTCAGTGTATATATACAGTTACAGCAGAGACTGCGGCATAGCACAGGTCTGGAAACCTTGAGAACAGAATCTGTAATACAGCCGGGATGTACAGTATGTCAGTGATTAAATACAGTTACAGCAGAGACTGCGGCATAGCCAGGGCCGGCCCTAGCCCAAATTTTTTGGTAAGTGAGTAGGTTTTTTGGCGCCCCCCCTATGCAGTGCCCGCGGTAGTGGTCCCCCCTGTGCAGTGCCCCTTGTGCCCCCATTAGTAAGTTTATACAGTGCCCCCAGTAGTAGTCCCCCCTTGTAGTAGTCCCCCCATTGTTGTGCCCCCAGTGGAGGTTTCCCCCCCATGTAGTGCCCCCAGTAGTAGTCCCCCCCAGTAGTAATCCTCCCTTCAAGTGCCCCCAGTAGTAGCCCCCCTTCAAGTGCCCCCAGTAGTAGTGCCCCCAATAGTAATCCCCCCTTCAAGTGCCCCCAGTAGTCCCCCCTTCTAGTGCCCCCAGTAGTAATCCCCCTTCAAGTGCCCCAGTAGTAATCCTCCCTTCTAGTGCCCCATGTAATCATCCCCCCTTCAAGTACCCCCAGTAGTAATCCCCCCTTCAAGTACCCCCAGTAGTAATCCCCCCTTCAAGTGCCCCAGTAGTAATCCTCCCTTCTAGTGCCCCCTGTCATCCCCCTTCAAGTTTCCCCAGTAGTAATCCCCCCTTCAAGTACCCCCAGTAGTAATCCCCCCTTCCTGTGCCCCCAGTAGTAATCCCCCCCTTCAAGTGCCCCAGTAGTAATCCCCCCTTCCTGTGCCCCCAGTAGTAATCCCCCCCTTCAAGTGCCCCCAGTAGTAATCCCCCCTTCCTGTGCCCCCAGTAGTAATCCCCCCCTTCAAGTGCCCCCAGTAGTAATCCCCCTTCAAGTGCCCCAGTAGTAATCCTCCCTTCTAGTGCCCCCTGTAATCCCCCTTCAAGTTCCCCCAGTAGTAATCCCCCCTTCAAGTACCCCGAGTAGTAATCCCCCCTTCAAGTGCCCCAGTAGTAATCCCCCCTTCAAGTGCCCCCAGTAGTAATCCCCCCCTTCAAGTGCCCCCAGTAGTAATCCCCCCTTCAAGTTCCCCAGTAGTAATCCCCCCTTGTAGCCCCCCCAGAAGAGACAAACGTTATAAAAAACAAAACAAAAAAAAAACACTTACCTGAACCCCCCGCTCCTGCTCCCGCCGCCGATATCCGCTACTCCCGACCATTCTCCAGGGCCGCTTTGCATTATGGGAGAGACGTCGTCATGACGACGTCTCTCCCATTACCCACTGCGGGAGCCGGAAGATGGCTCCCGCAGTGGGAGCTACAGCAGCCGATGACAGTCTGACAGACTCTCATCAGCTGCTGAAACAAACACACAGTTGCCGGCTCCGGCGGCTGTGTGTTTGGCACTGTGTAGCGCTGACCAAACTCCATCCGGTCAGCGCTACACGCGCGGTGCAGACTGTGTCACAGAGACACAGTCTGCACCACTGAAATCTGCATGGTCGCGGCAGCGGCGCCCTTCACTACGTGGCGCCTTACGCGGCCGCGTACCATGCATAACCATAGAACCGGCCCTGGGCATAGCACAGGTCTGGGAACCTTGAGAAGAGGATCTGTAATACAGCCGGGATGTACAGTATGTCAGTTTATATTAGGGGTGAGCGGGTTCGGATTTCTGAAATCCGAGCCCCCCCGATCCGAGTCCGATCCGAGTCAGGCTCGACTTTTCCCGCCTGACTCGGATCTGACATCGAGGCAAAACGTCATCATCCCGCCTTCCGAGTCTCGCGGGTTTTGGATCCTATATAAGGTACCCGCGTCGGCGCCATTTTCTCACTCGGCTGTGGACAGTGAAGAGGGAGGGTGGGAGTTAGTGCTGTGTAGTGTAGTGTAGTGCTGCTGTTGTCCACTACTTCAAAGTCCATAGGGGCTGGCTGTGTTGTGCTGTGCTGCTGTTGTTAATAGGGGCTGTGTCCACTACTTCAAAGTCCATAGGGGCTGGCTGGACTGTGTTGTGCAGTCAGTTCTCCATAGGGGCTGTGTCCACTCCAAAGTCCTGTGCAGTGTCCCAGTCCTAAAGGGGTGCTGTAGTGTTGTCCAGGGGGTGCTCTGTCCATCAGGGGTGCTCCCCCCAAGTGCTAAAAAAATAATATATTTTCTGTGTTTGTGAATTGTGTGCGCAGTAGCCGCACGTGCATCAACAAAGTAGTGCCAAGCGTGCGCCTGTGTCATAAGTAAAGGGCCGGCTGGCTTGACCGTTAAGGGTGCTGTAACCCCCGAAAGTACACTCCAGTCCAAACCAAAAAAAAAATTATTTTCTGTGTTTGTGAATTGTGTGCGCAGTAGCCGCACGTGCATCAACAAAGTAGTGCCAAGCGTGCGCCTGTGTCATAAGTAAAGGGCCGGCTGGCTTGACCGTTAAGGGTGCTGTAACCCCCGAAAGTACACTCCAGTCCAAACCAAAAAAAAAATTATTTTCTGTGTTTGTGAATTGTGTGCGCAGTAGCCGCACGTGCATCAACAAAGTAGTGCCAAGCGTGCGCCTGTGTCATAAGTAAAGGGCCGGCTGGCTTGACCGTTAAGGGTGCTGTAACCCCCGAAAGTACACTCCAGTCCAAACCTAAAAAAAAATTATTTTCTGTGTTTGTGAATTGTGTGCGCAGTAGCCGCACGTGCATCAACAAAGTAGTGCCAAGCGTGCGCCTGTGTCATAAGTAAAGGGCCGGCTGGCTTGACCGTTAAAGGGTGCTGTAACCCCCGAAAGTACACTCCAGTCCAAACCAAAAAAAAATTATTTTCTGTGTTTGTGAATTGTGTGCGCAGTAGCCGCACGTGCATCAACAAAGTAGTGCCAAGCGTGCGCCTGTGTCATAAGTAAAGGGCCGGCTGGCTTGACCGTTAAGGGTGCTGTAACCCCCGAAAGTACACTCCAGTCCAAACCTAAAAAAAAATTATTTTCTGTGTTTGTGAATTGTGTGCGCAGTAGCCGCACGTGCATCAACAAAGTAGTGCCAAGAGTGCCCCTGTGTCATAAGTAAAGGGCCGGCTGGCTTGACCTTTAAAGGGTGCTGTAACCCCCGAAAGTACACTCCAGTCCAAACCAAAAAAAAATTATTTTCTGTGTTTGTGAATTGTGTGCGCAGTAGCCGCACGTGCATCAACAAAGTAGTGCCAAGCGTGCGCCTGTGTCATAAGTAAAGGGCCGGCTGGCTTGACCGTTAAAGGGTGCTGTAACCCCCGAAAGTACACTCCAGTCCAAACCAAAAAAAAATTATTTTCTGTGTTTGTGAATTGTGTGCGCAGTAGCCGCACGTGCATCAACAAAGTAGTGCCAAGCGTGCGCCTGTGTCATAAGTAAAGGGCCGGCTGGCTTGACCGTTAAGGGTGCTGTAACCCCCGAAAGTACACTCCAGTCCAAACCTAAAAAAAAATTATTTTCTGTGTTTGTGAATTGTGTGCGCAGTAGCCGCACGTGCATCAACAAAGTAGTGCCAAGAGTGCGCCTGTGTCATAAGTAAAGGGCCGGCTGGCTTGACCGTTAAAGGGTGCTGTAACCCCCGAAAGTACACTCCAGTCCAAACCAAAAAAAAATTATTTTCTGTGTTTGTGAATTGTGTGCGCAGTAGCCGCACGTGCATCAACAAAGTAGTGCCAAGCGTGCGCCTGTGTCATAAGTAAAGGGCCGGCTGGCTTGACCGTTAAAGGGTGCTGTAACCCCCGAAAGTACACTCCAGTCCAAACCAAAAAAAAAATATTTTCTGTGTTTGTGAATTGTGTGCGCAGTAGCCGCACGTGCATCAACAAAGTAGTGCCAAGCGTGCGCCTGTGTCATAAGTAAAGGGCCGGCTGGCTTGACCGTTAAAGGGTGCTGTAACCCCTGAAAGTACACTCCAGTCCAAACCAAAAAAAAATTATTTTCTGTGTTTGTGAATTGTGTGCGCAGTAGCCGCACGTGCATCAACAAAGTAGTGTCAAGCGTTCGCCTGTGTCATAAGTAAAGGGCCGGCTGGCTTGACCGTTAAGGGTGCTGTAACCCCCGAAAGTACACTCCAGTCCAAACCAAAAAAAAAATTATTTTCTGTGTTTGTGAATTGTGTGCGCAGTAGCCGCACGTGCATCAACAAAGTAGTGCCAAGCGTGCGCCTGTGTCATAAGTAAAGGGCTGGCTGGCTTGACCGTTAAGGGTGCTGTAACCCCCGAAAGTACACTCCAGTCCAAACCAAAAAAAAAATTATTTTCTGTGTTTGTGAATTGTGTGCGCAGTAGCCGCACGTGCATCAACAAAGTAGTGCCAAGCGTGCGCCTGTGTCATAAGTAAAGGGCCGGCTGGCTTGACCGTTAAGGGTGCTGTAACCCCCGAAAGTACACTCCAGTCCAAACCTAAAAAAAAATTATTTTCTGTGTTTGTGAATTGTGTGCGCAGTAGCCGCACGTGCATCAACAAAGTAGTGCCAAGCGTGCGCCTGTGTCATAAGTAAAGGGCCGGCTGGCTTGACCGTTAAAGGGTGCTGTAACCCCCGAAAGTACACTCCAGTCCAAACCAAAAAAAAATTATTTTCTGTGTTTGTGAATTGTGTGCGCAGTAGCCGCACGTGCATCAACAAAGTAGTGCCAAGCGTGCGCCTGTGTCATAAGTAAAGGGCCGGCTGGCTTGACCGTTAAGGGTGCTGTAACCCCCGAAAGTACACTCCAGTCCAAACCTAAAAAAAAATTATTTTCTGTGTTTGTGAATTGTGTGCGCAGTAGCCGCACGTGCATCAACAAAGTAGTGCCAAGAGTGCGCCTGTGTCATAAGTAAAGGGCCGGCTGGCTTGACCGTTAAAGGGTGCTGTAACCCCCGAAAGTACACTCCAGTCCAAACCAAAAAAAAATTATTTTCTGTGTTTGTGAATTGTGTGCGCAGTAGCCGCACGTGCATCAACAAAGTAGTGCCAAGCGTGCGCCTGTGTCATAAGTAAAGGGCCGGCTGGCTTGACCGTTAAAGGGTGCTGTAACCCCTGAAAGTACACTCCAGTCCAAACCAAAAAAAAATTATTTTCTGTGTTTGTGAATTGTGTGCGCAGTAGCCGCACGTGCATCAACAAAGTAGTGTCAAGCGTGCGCCTGTGTCATAAGTAAAGGGCCGGCTGGCTTGACCGTTAAGGGTGCTGTAACCCCCGAAAGTACACTCCAGTCCAAACCAAAAAAAAAATTATTTTCTGTGTTTGTGAATTGTGTGCGCAGTAGCCGCACGTGCATCAACAAAGTAGTGCCAAGCGTGCGCCTGTGTCATAAGTAAAGGGCCGGCTGGCTTGACCGTTAAGGGTGCTGTAACCCCCGAAAGTACACTCCAGTCCAAACCAAAAAAAAAATTATTTTCTGTGTTTGTGAATTGTGTGCGCAGTAGCCGCACGTGCATCAACAAAGTAGTGCCAAGCGTGCGCCTGTGTCATAAGTAAAGGGCCGGCTGGCTTGACCGTTAAGGGTGCTGTAACCCCCGAAAGTACACTCCAGTCCAAACCTAAAAAAAAATTATTTTCTGTGTTTGTGAATTGTGTGCGCAGTAGCCGCACGTGCATCAACAAAGTAGTGCCAAGCGTGCGCCTGTGTCATAAGTAAAGGGCCGGCTGGCTTGACCGTTAAAGGGTGCTGTAACCCCCGAAAGTACACTCCAGTCCAAACCAAAAAAAAATTATTTTCTGTGTTTGTGAATTGTGTGCGCAGTAGCCGCACGTGCATCAACAAAGTAGTGCCAAGCGTGCGCCTGTGTCATAAGTAAAGGGCCGGCTGGCTTGACCGTTAAGGGTGCTGTAACCCCCGAAAGTACACTCCAGTCCAAACCAAAAAAAAATTATTTTCTGTGTTTGTGAATTGTGTGCGCAGTAGCCGCACGTGCATCAACAAAGTAGTGCCAAGCGTGCGCCTGTGTCATAAGTAAAGGGCCGGCTGGCTTGACCGTTAAAGGGTGCTGTAACCCCCAAAGTACACTCCAGTCCAAACCAAAAAAAAATTATTTTCTGTGTTTGTGAATTGTGTGCGCAGTAGCCGCACGTGCATCAACAAAGTAGTGCCAAGAGTGCGCCTGTCTCATAAGTAAAGGGCCGGCTGGCTTGACCGTTAAAGGGTGCTGTAACCCACAAAGTACACTCCAGTCCGAACCAAAAAAAAATTTATTTTCTGTGTTTAGCCGCACGTATATATCAAATCGATATAACATAAATGGAGGACCAAACTTTCTCCGATAAAAATAAAATAGAGAAAGATCAAGAACCACTTCCTCCTAGTGCTGAAGCTGCTGCCACTAGTCATGACATAGACGATAACATGCCATCAACGTCGTCTGCCAAGGCCGATGCCCAATGTCATAGTAGAGGGCACATACAATCCCAAATGGCAAAGTTCAGGAAAATGACCTTGAAAAAGACATTTAAATCAGCTGAAGAGAAACGTAAACTTGCCAATATGCCATTTACGACACGGAGTGGCAAGGAACGGCTAAGGTCGATCCCTAGTATGTTCATGACTAGTGGTTCAGCTTCACATGACGATGGAAGCACTCCTCCCACTAAAAAAATCAAAAGAGTTAAGCTGGCAAAAGCACAGCGAAGAACTGTGCTTTCTAAGAAGATATCACAAATCCCCAAAGAGAGTCCAAGTGTGGTGGTGGTTGCGATGCCTGACCTTCCCAGCACTGGACGGGAAGAGGTGGCTCTTTCCACCATTTGCACGCCCCCTGCAAGTGCTGAAAGGAGCACCCACAGTCCACTTGCTGATATGCAAATTGAAGATGTCACTGTTGAAGTACAACAGGATGAGGATACTGGTGTAGCTGGCGCTGAGGAGGAAGTTGGCGAGGAGGATTCTGATGGTGATGTGGTTTGTTTAAATCAGGCTCCGGGGGAGACAGTTGTTGTCCGTGGGATGAAAAAGCCCATCACGGTCATGCCTGGGCAGAAGACCAAACATTCCACCTCTTTGGTCTGGCAATATTTCTATCCAAATCCGGACAACAACTGTCTTGCCATATGTACCATATGTAAAGGTGAAATAAGTAGGGGTAGGGACGTCAACCACCTAGGAACATCCTCCCTTATACGGCACCTGCAGCGCGTTCATAAAAAGTTACTGTCAAGTTCAGAAACTTTGGCTCAGACCGTAAGCAGTCCAGGGACACCTAAATCCCGTTGTCCTGTTGTATCCAAGCGCCTGCAAACCACACCGTCAACTCCCTCCTCGTCAATTTCCTCCTTAGTCAGGATCGAAAGTAGTCCTGCAGGCCATATCACTGGCATGACTGACTCTCCTATCCGGGATTCCTCCGGAGGATCCTGCATTGCTACGCCTACTGCTGCCGCTGCTGCTGTTGCTGCTGCTGCTGGGAGTCGTTCATCATCCCAGAGAGGAAGTAGGAACACCACTACTTTTACTAAACAATTGACCCTCCAACAGTCCTTAGCGAGGAGGATGAAGTACGACAGCAGTCATCCTGAAGCAAAACGTATAACTGAGGCCTTGACTGCTATGTTGGTGTTAGACGTGCGTCCGGTATCCGCCATTAGTGCAGTGGGATTTAGACAATTGATGGAGGTAGTGTGTCCCCGGTTCCAAATCCCGTCTAGATTCCACTTCACTAGGCAGGCGATACCGAGACTGTACAGAAACGTCAGAAAAAGTGTCCTCAGTGTCCTGAAAAATGCCGTTGTACACAATGTCCACTTAACCACGGACATGTGGACAAGTGGAACAGGGCAGACTAAGGACTATATGACTGTGACAGCCCACTGGGTAGATGTATCACCTTACGCAGCAACAGCAGCAGCGTCACCAGTAGCAGCATCTCAGAAACGCCAGCTCGTTACAAGGCAGGCTACGCTGTGTATCACCGGTTTCAGTAAGAGGCACACCGCCGACAACCTCTTAGAGAAACTGAGGGAAATCATCGCCCAGTGGCTTACCCCACTTAGACTCTCCTGGGGATTTGTGATATCTGACAACGCCACCAATATTGTGCGGGCATTACATCTGGGCAAATTCCAGCACGTCCCATGTTTTGCTCACACAATAAACTTGGTGGTGCAGAATTTTCTGAAAAGCGACAGGGGCGTGCAGGAGACGCTTTGGGTGGCCCGAAAAATTTCTGGCCACTTTCGCCATTCAGCGACTGCGTGCCGAAGACTGGAGCGCCAGCAAACACTCTTGAACCTGCCCCGCCATCACCTGAAGCAAGAGGTTGTGACGCGGTGGAACTCAACCCTCTATATGCTTCAGAGGATGGAGGAGCAGCAAAAGGCCATACAAGCCTATACATCCACCTATGACATAGGCAAAGGAGGGGGTATGCACCTGACTCAAGCGCAGTGGAGAATGATTTCCGTGTTGTGCAAGGTTCTTCAGCCCTTCGAACTTGCCACACGTGAAGTCAGTTCAGACACTGCCAGCTTGAGTCAGGTCATTCCCCTCATCAGGCTTTTGCAGAAGCAGCTGGAGAAAGTGAAGGAGGAGCTAAGACGGAGCGATTCCGCTCGGCATGTGGGACTTGTGGATGAAGCCCTTCATTCGCTTTGCCAGGATTCCAGGGTGGTCAATCTGTTGAAATCAGACCACTACATTTTGGCCACCGTGCTCGATCCTAGGTTTAAAGCCTATGTGGTGTCTCTCTTTCCGGCCGACACAAGCCTGCAGAGGTGCAAAGACCTGCTGGTGAACACACTGTCAGCTGAAGCGGAACGTGACACGTCAACGGCTCCTTCTTCATTTTCTCCCGCAACTGGGGCTGCCAGGAAAAAACTTAGGTATCCTAAGCAACCCGCTGGCGGTGATGCAGGGCAGGCAGGACCAAGTTTGGACATCTGGTCCGGACTGAAGGACCTGGCAACAATTTCTGACATGTCTACTGTCACTGCATATGATACTGTCACCATTGACAGAATGGTGGAGGATTACATCGGTGACAGCATCCAAGTAGGCATGTCAGACAGTCCATACCTGTACTGGCAGGAAAAAGAGGCAATTTGGAGGCCCCTGTACAAACTGGCTCTATTTTACCTGAGTTGCCCCCCCTCCAGTGT
Source organism: Taudactylus pleione (assembly GCA_031769625.1). NCBI lineage: Eukaryota > Metazoa > Chordata > Amphibia > Anura > Myobatrachidae > Taudactylus > Taudactylus pleione. The sequence goes on from JAUIMM010000098.1 coordinate 2,069,227, forward strand.
GTACTCCGAAAGAGTGTTTAGTGCAGCCGGGAACCTTGTCAGCGAAAGGCGTAGGAGGTTGCTTCCACAGAATGTGGAGAAGATGATGTTCATCAAAATGAATTATCAGCTCTTCCAGGGAGACCAGCCTCCAGAAGGTACAGAGGGACCTGTGGTGGTGGATTCAAGTGGGGACGAGTTAATACTTTGTGAGGATGAGGATGTACACACTGAAGAGGGTGAGGAATCGGTGGATGAGGAGGATGAGGATGACATCTTGCCTCCGTAGAGCCAGTTTGTGCAGGGACACATTAATTGCCAGCTTGTTTTGTGGGGGCCCAAACGAACCAATCATTTCAGCCACAGTTGTGTGGCAGACCCTGGCGCTGAAATGATTGATTTGTTAAAGTGTGCATGTCCTGTTTATACAACATAAGGGTGGGTGGGAGGGCCCAAGGACAATTCCATCTTGCACCTCTTTTTTTCTTTGCATTATGTACAGTTTGGGGCCTAGTTTTTCTAACTGCCATCCTGCCTGCCACTGCAGTGTCACTCCTAGATGGGTCACGTGTTTGTGCCGCCCACTCGTGTCGCTTAGCATAGTCATCCAGCTACCTCGGTGCAACCTTTTGGACATAAAAACACTATTGTGAGGTGTGAGGTGTTCAGAATAGACTGGAAATGAGTGGAAATTAAGGTTATTGAGGTTAATAATAGCATAGGAGCAGAAAAACCTACAAATTCTGTGATTTTAGCTGTTTTTATGCTTTTTTTCAAAAAAATACAGATCCAAAACACAAAACCCAGAACCCAAAACACGGAAGGGTGGTTTTGGCAAAACCAATCCAGATCCAAAACACGAAGAAAGATCCAGATCCAAAACCAAAACACAAAACACGAAAAGTGGCCGGTGCACACCCCTAGTTTATATATACAGTTACAGCAGAGACTGCGGCACAGCACAGGTCTGGGAACCTTGAGAAGAGGATCTGTAATACAGCCGGGATGTACAGTATGTCAGTTTATATATACAGTTACAGCAGAGACTGCAGCACAGCACAGGTCTGGGAATCTTGAGAACAGAATCTGTAATACAGCCGGGATGTACAGTATGTCAGTGTATATATACAGTTACAGCAGAGACTGCGGCACAGCACAGGACTGGGAACCTTGAGAACAGAATCTGTAATACAGCCGGGATGTACAGTATGTCAGTGTATATTAGGGGTGTGCACCGGCCACTTTTCGTGTTTTGTGTTTTGGATCTGGATCTTTCTTCGTGTTTTGGATCTGGATTGGTTTTGCCAAAACCACCCTTCCGTGTTTTGGGTTCTGGGTTTTGTGTTTTGGATCTGTATTTTTTTTTAAAAAAGCATAAAAACAGCTAAAATCACAGAATTTGTTGGTTTCTCTGCTCCTATGCTATTATTAACCTCAATAACCTTAATTTCCACTCATTTCCAGTCTATTCTGAACACCTCACACCTCACAATAGTGTTTTTATGTCCAAAAGGTTGCACCGAGGTAGCTGGATGACTATGCTAAGCGACACGAGTGGGCGGCACAAACACGTGACCCATCTAGGAGTGACACTGCAGTGGCAGACAGGATGGCAGTTAGAAAAACTAGGCCCCAAACTGTACATAATGCAAAGAAAAAAAAGAAGTGCAAGATGGAATTGTCCTTGGGCCCTCCCACCCACCCTTATGTTGTATAAACAGGACATGCACACTTTAACAAATCAATCATTTCAGCGCCAGGGTCTGCCACACGACTGTGGCTGAAATGATTGGTTCGTTTGGGCCCCCACAAAACAAGCTGGCAATTAATGTGTCCCTGCACAAACTGGCTCTACGGAGGCAAGATGTCATCCTCATCCTCCTCATCCACCGATTCCTCACCCTCTTCAGTGTGTACATCCTCATCCTCACAAAGTATTAATTCGTCCCCACTTGAATCCACCACCACAGGTCCCTCTGTACCTTCTGGAGGCTGGTCTCCCTGGAAGAGCTGATAATTCATTTTGATGAACATCATCTTCTCCACATTCTGTGGAAGCAACCTCCTACGCCTTTCGCTGACAAGGTTCCCGGCTGCACTAAACACTCTTTCGGAGTACACACTGGAGGGGGGGCAACTCAGGTAAAATAGAGCCAGCTTGTACAGGGGCCTCCAAATTGCCTCTTTTTCCTGCCAGTACAGGTATGGACTGTCTGACATGCCTACTTGGATGCTGTCACCGATGTAATCCTCCACCATTCTGTCAATGGTGACAGTATCATATGCAGTGACAGTAGACATGTCAGAAATTGTTGCCAGGTCCTTCAGTCCGGACCAGATGTCCAAACTTGGTCCTGCCTGCCCTGCATCACCGCCAGCGGGTTGCTTAGGATACCTAAGTTTTTTCCTGGCAGCCCCAGTTGCGGGAGAAAATGAAGAAGGAGCCGTTGATGTGTCACGTTCCGCTTCAGCTGACAGTGTGTTCACCAGCAGGTCTTTGCACCTCTGCAGGCTTGTGTCGGCCGGAAAGAGAGACACCACATAGGCTTTAAACCTAGGATCAAGCACGGTGGCCAAAATGTAGTGGTCTGATTTCAACAGATTGACCACCCTGGAATCCTGGCAAAGCGAATGAAGGGCTTTATCCACAAGTCCCACATGCCGAGCGGAATCGCTCCGTCTTAGCTCCTCCTTCACTTTCTCCAGCTGCTTCTGCAAAAGCCTGATGAGGGGAATGACCTGACTCAAGCTGGCTGTGTCTGAACTGACTTCACATGTGGCAAGTTCGAAGGGCTGGAGAACCTTGCACAACATGGAAATCATTCTCCACTGCGCTTGAGTCAGGTGCATACCCCCTCCTTTGCCTATGTCATAGGTGGATGTATAGGCTTGTATGGCCTTTTGCTGCTCCTCCATCCTCTGAAGCATATAGAGGGTAGAGTTCCACCGTGTCACAACCTCTTGCTTCAGGTGATGGCGGGGCAGGTTCAAGAGTGTTTGCTGGCGCTCCAGTCTTCGGCACGCAGTCGCTGAATGGCGAAAGTGGCCAGAAATTTTTCGGGCCACCCAAAGCGTCTCCTGCACGCCCCTGTCGCTTTTCAGAAAATTCTGCACCACCAAGTTTATTGTGTGAGCAAAACATGGGACGTGCTGGAATTTGCCCAGATGTAATGCCCGCACAATATTGGTGGCGTTGTCAGATATCACAAATCCCCAGGAGAGTCTAAGTGGGGTAAGCCACTGGGCGATGATTTCCCTCAGTTTCTCTAAGAGGTTGTCGGCGGTGTGCCTCTTACTGAAACCGGTGATACACAGCGTAGCCTGCCTTGTAACGAGCTGGCGTTTCTGAGATGCTGCTACTGGTGACGCTGCTGCTGTTGCTGCGTAAGGTGATACATCTACCCAGTGGGCTGTCACAGTCATATAGTCCTTAGTCTGCCCTGTTCCACTTGTCCACATGTCCGTGGTTAAGTGGACATTGTGTACAACGGCATTTTTCAGGACACTGAGGACACTTTTTCTGACGTTTCTGTACAGTCTCGGTATCGCCTGCCTAGTGAAGTGGAATCTAGACGGGATTTGGAACCGGGGACACACTACCTCCATCAATTGTCTAAATCCCACTGCACTAATGGCGGATACCGGACGCACGTCTAACACCAACATAGCAGTCAAGGCCTCAGTTATACGTTTTGCTTCAGGATGACTGCTGTCGTACTTCATCCTCCTCGCTAAGGACTGTTGGAGGGTCAATTGTTTAGTAAAAGTAGTGGTGTTCCTACTTCCTCTCTGGGATGATGAACGACTCCCAGCAGCAGCAACAGCAGCAGCGGCAGCAGTAGGCGTAGCAATGCAGGATCCTCCAGAGGAATCCCGGATAGGAGAGTCAGTCATGCCAGTGACATGGCCTGCAGGACTACTTCCGATCCTGACTAAGGAGGAAATTGACGAGGAGGGAGTTGACGGTGTGGTTTGCAGGCGCTTGGATACAACAGGACAACGGGATTTAGGTGTCCCTGGACTGCTTACGGTCTTAGCCAAAGTTTCTGAACTTGACAGTAACTTTTTATGAACGCGCTGCAGGTGCCGTATAAGGGAGGATGTTCCTAGGTGGTTGACGTCCCTACCCCTACTTATTTCACCTTTACATATGGTACATATGGCAAGACAGTTGTTGTCCGGATTTGGATAGAAATATTGCCAGACCAAAGAGGTGGAATGTTTGGTCTTCTGCCCAGGCATGACCGTGATGGGCTTTTTCATCCCACGGACAACAACTGTCTCCCCCGGAGCCTGATTTAAACAAACCACATCACCATCAGAATCCTCCTCGCCAACTTCCTCCTCAGCGCCAGCTACACCAGTATCCTCATCCTGTTGTACTTCAACAGTGACATCTTCAATTTGCATATCAGCAAGTGGACTGTGGGTGCTCCTTTCAGCACTTGCAGGGGGCGTGCAAATGGTGGAAAGAGCCACCTCTTCCCGTCCAGTGCTGGGAAGGTCAGGCATCGCAACCACCACCACACTTGGACTCTCCTTGGGGATTTGTGATATCTTCTTAGAAAGCACAGTTCTTCGCTGTGCTTTTGCCAGCTTAACTCTTTTGATTTTTTTAGTGGGAGGAGGGCTTCCATCGTCATGTGAAGCTGAACCACTAGTCATGAACATACTAGGGATCGACCTTAGCCGTTCCTTGCCACTCCGTGTCGTAAATGGCATATTGGCAAGTTTACGTTTCTCTTCAGCTGATTTAAATGTCTTTTTCAAGGTCATTTTCCTGAACTTTGCCATTTGGGATTGTATGTGCCCTCTACTATGACATTGGGCATCGGCCTTGGCAGACGACGTTGATGGCATGTTATAGTCTATGTCATGACTAGTGGCAGCAGCTTCAGCACTAGGAGGAAGTGGTTCTTGATCTTTCCCTATTTTATTTTTATCGGAGAAAGTTTGGTCCTCCATTTATGTTATATTGATATATACGTGCGGCTAAAGCGCACACAAACACAGAAAATATTTTTTTATTTTTGCTGGAGAGTAGTGCACTTTGTGGGTTACACCACCCTTTAAGAAATGAGCCAGCCGGCTCTTTACTTATGGGACACAGGCGCACGCTTGTCGCTGCTCCTTTGTTGATGCACGTGCAGCCACAGTGCACACAAGTCACAAACACAGAAAATATATATTTTTTTTGGTTTGGAGTGTACTTTGGGGGTTACAGCACCCTTTAACGGTCAAGCCAGCCGGCCCTTTACTTATGACACAGGCGCACGCTTGGCACTACTTTGTTGATGCACGTGCGGCTACTGCGCACACAATTCACAAACACAGAAAATATATATTTTTTTGGTTTGGAGTGTACGTTGGGGGTTACAGCACCCTTTAACGGTCAAGCCAGCCGGCCCTTTACTTATGACACAGGCGCACGCTTGGCACTACTTTGTTAATGCACGTGCGGCTTCTGCGCACACAATTCACAAACACAGAAAATATATTTTTTTTTGGTTTGGACTGGAGTGTACTTTGGGGGTTACAGCACCCTTTAACGGTCAAGCCAGCCGGCCCTTTACTTATGACACAGGCGCATGCTTGGCACTACTTTGTTTATGCACGTGCGGCTACTGCGCACACAATTCACAAACACAGAAAATAATTTTTTTTGGGGTTTGGACTGGAGTGTACTTTGGGGGTTACAGCACCCTTTAATGGTCAAGCCAGCCGGCCCTTTACTTATGACACAGGCGCACGCTTGGCACTACTTTGTTGATGCACGTGCGGCTACTGCGCACACAATTCACAAAAACAGAAAATATATATTTTTTTGGTTTGGACTGGAGTGTACTTTGGGGGTTACAGCACCCTTTAACGGTCAAGCCAGCCGGCCCTTTACTTATGACACAGGCGCACGCTTGGCACTACTTTGTTGATGCACGTGCGGCTACTGCGCACACAATTCACAAACACAGAAAATATATATTTTTTTGGTTTGGACTGCAGTGTACTTTGGGGGTTACAGCACCCTTTAACGGTCAAGCCAGCCGGCCCTTTACTTATGACACAGGCGCACGCTTGGCACTACTTTGTTGATGCACGTGCGGCTACTGCGCACACAATTCACAAACACAGAAAATAATTTTTTTTATTTTTGGTTTGGACTGGAGTGTACTTTGGGGGTTACAGCACCCTTTAACGGTCAAGCCAGCCGGCCCTTTACTTATGACACAGGCGCACGCTTGGCTCTACTTTGTTGATGCACGTGCGGCTACTGCGTACACAATTCACAAACACAGAAAATATATATTTTTTTGGTTTGGACTGGAGTGTACTTTGGGGGTTACAGCACCCTTTAACGGTCAAGCCAGCCGGCCCTTTACTTATGACACAGGCACACGCTTGGCACTACTTTGTTGATGCACGTGCGGCTACTGCGCACACAATTCACAAACACAGAAAATATATTTTTTTTTGGTTTGGACTGGAGTGTACTTTGGGGGTTACAGCACCCTTTAACGGTCAAGCCAGCCGGCCCTTTACTTATGACACAGGCGCACGCTTGGCACTACTTTGTTGATGCACGTGCGGCTACTGCGCACACAATTCACAAACACAGAAAATAATTTTTTTTTTGGTTTGGACTGGAGTGTTCTTTGGGGGTTACAGCACCCTTTAACGGTCAAGCCAGCCGGCCCTTTACTTATGACATAGGCGCACGCTTGGCACTACTTTGTTGATGCACGTGCGGCTACTGCGCACACAATTCACAAACACAGAAAATAATTTTTTTTTTGGTTTGGACTGGAGTGTACTTTGGGGGTTACAGCACCCTTTAATGGTCAAGCCAGCCGGCCCTTTACTTATGACACAGGTGCACGCTTGGCACTACTTTGTTGATGGACGTGCGGCTACTGCGCACACAATTCACAAACACAGAAAATATATATTTTTTTTGGTTTGGACTGGAGTGTACTTTGGGGGTTACAGCACCCTTTAACGGTCAAGCCAGCCGGCCCTTTACTTATGACACAGGCGCATGCTTGGCACTACTTTGTTGATGCAAGTGCGGCTACTGCGCACACAATTCACAAACACACAAAAAATATTATTTTTTTAGCACTTGGGGGGAGCACCCCTGATGGACAGAGCACCCCCTGGACAACACTACAGCACCCCTTTAGGACTGGGACACTGCACAGGACTTTGGAGTGGACACAGCCCCTATGGAGAACTGACTGCACAACACAGTCCAGCCAGCCCCTATGGACTTTGAAGTAGTGGACACAGCCCCTATTAACAACAGCAGCACAGCACAACACAGCCAGCCCCTATGGACTTTGAAGTAGTGGACAACAGCAGCACAGCGCAGCACAGCACAACACTACTCTGCACTACACTACACAGCCCAGCCAGCCCTAACTCCCACCCTCCCTCTTCACTGTCCACAGCCGAGTGAGAAAATGGCGCCGACGCGTGTACCTTATATAGGATCCAAAACCCGCGAGACCCGGAAGGCGGGATGATGACGTTTTGCCTCGATTTCAGATCCGAGTCAGGCGGGAAAAGTCAAGCCTGACTCGGATCGGCCTCGGATCGGGGGGCTCGGATTTCAGAAATCCGAACCCGCTCACCCCTAGTATATATACAGTTACAGCAGAGACTGCGGCACAGCACAGGTCTGGGAATCTTGAGAAGAGGATCTATAATACAGCCGGGATGTACAGTATGTCAGTGTATATATACAGTTACAGCAGAGACTGCGGCACAGCACAGGTCTGGAAACCTTGAGAAGAGGATCTGTAATACAGCCGGTATGTACAGTATGTCATTGTATATATACAGTTACAGCAGAGACTGCGGCACAGCACAGGTCTGGAAACCTTGAAAAGAGGATCTATAATACAGCCGGGATGTACAGTATGTCAGTGTATATATACAGTTACAGCAGAGACTGCGGCACAGCACAGGTCTGGGAACCTTGAGAACAGAATCTGTAATACAGCCGGGATGTACAGTATGTCAGTGATTATATACAGTTACAGCAGAGACTGCAGCATAGCACAGGTCTGGGAACCTTGAGAAGAGGATCTATAATACAGCCGGGATGTACAGTATGTCAGTGATTATATACAGTTACAGCAGAGACTGCGGCACAGCACAGGTCTGGAAACCTTGAGAAGAGGATCTATAATACAGCCGGGATGTACAGTATGTCAGTGATTATATACAGTTACAGCAGAGACTGCGGCACAGCACAGGTCTGGAAACCTTGAGAAGAGGATCTGTAATACAGCCGGGATGTACAGTATGTCAGTGATTATATACAGTTACAGCAGAGACTGCGGCACAGCACAGGTCTGGGAACCTTGAGAACAGAATCTGTAATACAGCCGGGATGTACAGTATGTCAGTGTATATATACAGTTACATGGGAAGGGAGATACTAAAAAGGAATGACAGTCTGACCTGCATAAACAGAATGCCAATTAACTATAATGGGAGCAGACTAAACTTTTATATTTTAAAAAATCTTAAACCTATGTACTACAAATCTGCCCAGCTACATTGTTGTCCATAGCGCAGCGAATCGCGATGTGCGTAGCGCAAGACGGACTCCCGTGATCGGAGAAGCACATTCGCATCTCCATAGGACATAATGGGAAACGCACTCCTGCGATTGGGGACGTGCTTTCACTTCACCATAGGCTTGAATAGAGATGCACTCCCGCGATCGGGGACGCGCCATAGAGTAGTGTGGCACGGATACGTTTGTGTCGCGATCAGCCACAATAAACATGGGCGCATCTGTATATCGTGAGCACACTTTTTGCTAAAGTGATTTCACATATTAAAATAGTGCATATGTCTCAGATAAAGAGCCAGATTTTTCTAGGATCCCCTAAGCGCACACTCTAATCCAGTGGCGGATCTTACCTAGGGGCTGTGAGGCTGCAGCCCCCCCAGTAAAGTCTGCCACTTCAGTGGGTGACTTCCCATTGGAAGCGCCACCTACCAGTCATGCTGAAGACAGGCAGCCAGGGGGGGTGTCTCCTCCCCCTGGGACTGCCAGTTCGGGCTGTGATCAGTCCTACAGGGCTTCTCTGGGCTACAAACAATGCAGCCCCAAGAAGCTAGTGTTAAGCATGCGCGGCACCACCACCGCTCATGCGCCGGTCCCAACGCCTGCCAGATTCATTGAGCAGGCGCCGGGACCCACACCCAAGCCAGCAGCAGCGGCAGACCCCCTCAGGTAAGAGGGCAGGAGCCGCTGCTGCTTTAATCCCTTTCCATATGCTTGCATTAACTGTACCCTACTATACATGTCACATAATGCGGAATGCCTGCCATTTACTATGGAATGACAACTATTTTATTTTACATCCTTTGGCAATACATTCAATGAAATAGTCTGTTTTTAGCAAATAGTCTCTAGTTTGAAGTAGGCCCTGTTGGAATTGGGGATATGAATGAGAGGGATGGCCTGAGGAATCCTTATTGTGCTGCTAGAGGTGACATTCTTGGCGATGGTGATCCCAGGCTGTGACTGCAGATGCAGCAATGAGAGGTCTGTTTCCTACAGACACCTCATGCTGCATTTACATTTGAGATGGACGGAATTATACAGCCACTTGTGTGCAGGTCTGCAATTCCCTCCATCTCTGAATCAGGCCCTATGTGACATGTATAGTAGGGTACAGGTATAGGTGGGCACATATGGAAAGGGATTAGTGTGTGCACTTAAGGGTTCATAGAAAAATCAAGGTATTTATATCGGTCATATGAACTGTTTTAATTACATTTTTGCATAGTAATGGCAAATAGAACAGCTGTCATTCCATAGTAAATGGTGTCATTCTCATGCGCGCATGCAGGGGGGGTTTCCGAGTACTTAGAAACCCCCCCTGACGGACTAAATTTGTTTCATAGAGACGGAGACAGCCTTGTCTCCGTCTCTGAATGTTGCCATGCATTGGCCGTGGGTCACCCGCGGCGCCGGGTGCGACAGAGCTATCGCTCCTCAGTCAGAGAGCTCTGATTGGCAGAGCTCTCTGCAGAGGATTTGGCCGAGGCGGGAGCAGCTACGCTTGCTGAGTAGCAGCAGCAGCAGCTCCCTGGACCACGGCAGTGACCCTCCTCCTCGCTCCTCGGCGCTCGGTTTTGTAAGCATGCTTTTGTGTGTGTGCGTCTGTATATATGCTGTGTGTAATCATATTTGTGTTTATTTGTGTATGTATGTATGCTGTGAGTAAGTGTGCTCATGTGTGCTGTAGGGTAAATATGCTCACATGTGTATATGCTGTGTGTATGTGTGCATGCTTGTGTGTGTGTAGTATATATATATATATATATATGTATATATATCAAGCACAAATGATCCGGCACTCACTGTACGAAAATCCCGAATATATGCTCTGGTGCCCTCCTTAAGGGAAACGGCGTCCCCAAAACATACATCACATAGAGAAGGCACTCAGAGAACTTTGTAGATGCAGAAAAGGTGGCGAAGATTTAATGCAGAAGCAGCAACATTTCGGGACTACACGTCCCTTCCTCAGGATGCACGATACATTATTCTTATTCTGTATTGTGCATCCTGAGGAAGGGACGTGTGTTCTCTGAGTGCCGCCTCTGTGTAATGTGTGTGTGTGTGTGTGTGTATATATATATATATATATATATATATATATACACACAGTCAGGTGCATAAATATTGGGACATTGATAGAATTTTCATATTTTGGCCTCTATTCACCACTACATTGGCTTTGAAATGAAACAAACAAGATGTGCTTTAACTGTAGACTTTCAGATTTAATTTGAGGGTAATTACATCCAAATCAGGTGAACGGTGTAGGAATTACAACGGTTTTCTATATGTGCCTCCCACTTTTTAAGGGACCAAAAGTAATGGGACAAACTAAACAATCCTAAATCTAACTTTCACTTTTTAATACTTTGTTGCAAATCCTTTGCAGGCAATTACAGCCTGAAGTCTGGAACGCATAGACATCACCAGACACTGGGTTTCATCCGTGGTGATGCTCTCCCAGGCCTCTACAGCAAATGTCTTCAGTTCCTGCTTGTTCTTGGGGTATTTCCCCTTCAGTTTTGTCTTCATCAAGTGAAATGCATTCTCAATCGGATCCAGGTCAGGGGATTGACTTGGCAATTGCATAACATTCCACTTTTTAGCCTTAAAAAAACTCTTTTGTTGCTTTTGCAGTATGCTTCGGGTCATTGTCCATCTGCACTGTGAAGCGCCATCCAATGAGTTCTGAAGCATTTGACTGAATATGAGCATATAATATTGCCCGAAACACTTCAGAATTCAATCTGCTGCTTTTGTCAAGTCACATCATCAATAAATACAAGGGAACCAGTTCCATTGGCAGCCATACATGCCCACGCCATGACACTACCACCACCATGCTTCACTGATGAGGTGGTATGTTTTGGATCATGAGCAATTCCTTTCCTTCTCCATACTCTTCTCTTCCCACCACTCTGGTACAAGTTGATCTTTGTCTCATCTGTCCATAGGATGTTGTTCCAGAACTGCAATGGCTTTTTTAGATGTTGTTTGGCAAACTCTAATCTGGTCTTCCTATTTTTGTGGCTCACCAATGGTTTACATCTTATGGTGATCCCTCTATATTCACTCTTGTGAAGTCTTCTCTTGATTGTTGACTTTGACACATATACACCTACCTCCTGGAGAGTGTTCTTGATTTGGTCAACTGTCGTGAAGGGGTTTTTCTTCACCAGGGAAACAATTCTTCTGTCATCCACCACAGTTGTTTTCCGTGGTCTTCCTGGTCTTTTGGTATTGCTGAGCTCTCCGGTGCTTTCTTTCTTTTTAAGAATGTTCCAAACAGTTGATTTGGCCACACCTAATGTTTTTGCTATCTCTCTGATGGGTTTGTTTTGATTTTTCAGCCTAATGATGGCTTGCTTCACTGATAGTGACAGCTCTTTGGATCTCATATTGAGAGTCGACAGCAACTGATTCCAAATGCAAATGTCACACCTAGAATCAACTCCAGCCTTTTACCTGATTAATTGATAATGAAATAATGAGGGAATAGCCCACACCTGTCAATGAAATAACTTTTGAGTTGATAGTCCCATTACTTTTGGCCCCTTAAAAAGTGTGAGGCACATATAGAAACCGTTGTAATTCCTACACCGTTCACCTGATTTGGATGTAATTACCCTCAAATTAAATCTGAAAGTCTGCAGTTAAAGCACATCTTGTTTGTTTCATTTCAAAGCCATTGTGGTGGTGAATAGAGGCCAAAATATGAAAATTCTGTTAATGTCCCAATATTTATGCACCTGACTGTATATATATATATATATATATATATATATATATATATATATATATATATATATATATATATATATGGAAAAAAAAAACTTAAAAATCCTGCGTTTGCCCCTGATTCTGCAGAATGCGACACGTATAGTAGGGTACAGGTATAGGCAGGTGCATATGGAAAGGTATTAGTGTGTGGGTGTTGGGGATCAAAGAAAGATCAGGGTCTTTATATGGGTCATATGTATACTTGCCTACTTTTGAAAAAGCATTTCAGGGAGATGGGGAAAGCAGCACCTATGAGAGTGGCGGTAAAGTGGACTGTACTGCTACTTCTGAGAGGCGTCTCATAACATTCTACTTGTTGATGAAAACACACTGATACTTTTCAGAAAATGCATGTAGCCATAGGGATCATTGTGCCTTATAGCCAATGCAGGGAAATTATACTAATGATCCCATTTGAATGTATATTGCTGTTTTTTTTAATATATAACAGCTTCATAATTGTAAGACACAATCAGGGAGATTACTAGACTCTTCAGACAGTCAGGGAGATTGCTACTATTTCAGGGAGTCTCCCTGACAATAAGAGAGAATTAGCAAGTATGGACGGAATAAGTATGTTATACCGTCGGACCTAAACCCGGCGGATGAAATACCGACGCCAGAAGATGGAGATCCCGACAGGGCATTAACCCTATTCCTACCCCTCTCCCCCCCTAATGGTGCCTAAGCCTTACCTCCCCCCACCTAGTGCCTAAGCCCAACCTTCCCCAAGGGGTGCCTAAACCTAACCCTCCAGGGGGGGGGTGCCTAACCCTTACCTTCCGAGGGACTGCACATGCGCAGCAGCCCCACATGCACTCCGGCCACATCGCAGGGACGGGCTCCTTTCGGAGCCTGTCTCCCTGCATGTGCCGGGTACATACATTCAGCTGGTATGATCGCATTTTGCAATGCGATCATGGGCGGTACTGGATGCCCTGATCGCATTGCAAAATGCGATCATTAATAAATGGGCCCCTAAGTCGTATGCCGGGCGTCAGGATTTTGGCGTGGGGCTAATGATAGGCGTCAGTATTTAGACACCTATCATTAGTCCCATGCCGGGCTTTCACTGTCGGGAAGCCGGAGGTCGGCATTTCGACCACCGACTTCCTGACTACATCCCGTATGGATATATGCACTGTTTGAATGGGATGGCGAATAAAACAGCTGTCATTCCATAGTAAACGGCCATCATTTCATGTCATTCCGCCTGTAGAATATGTGAAATTATCTTAGCTAGAAGTGTGCTGAAGATATAGGGCCTGATTCAGAGCCGCTCGTAAGCGGCCGCTCGTTCGTTCCGAGCGATGTTTGCCCAACTGCGCATGCGTACGGATCGTAATACGCATGCGCGAACCAGTCAGTGCGGCCGAAAATCGTTTGTTCGCTCAATAGCGAATGCCTGCTATTTTGAGTGACAGGAGGAGGCGTATGTGGGTTGTAACGGGGGAAGGTGCTTGAAAACGGGGAGTGGAGATCAGAACGCAGGCGTGCTTAAAGGTCAAAACGGGCGTTTTATGGGTGTGCATAATTAAAACAGCAGCGTCCATTGACAACGTCACTGGGTTATTTTATAGTCAGAATTGCTCGCATGATTGCGGTAGGAAAAAACCAACCACAAGAATAGCGAGCAGTTCATACGCTGGTCGATGTACTCGATTAATCTAATAAATAGCGGACATGACGTAGGATGCGAGCGGCCACGGGGCGTAGTTTTCCAAAAAACGACCGCATGTTTTGTTCGCTCTCGTTCAGACCTAGAGGCGTGAACAGACCGCAAAGAGCGAACGGTTCATTTGAATAGCCACCCCTTTTTCTGAACGAGCGAGCGCAAATAGCGTCCGGCTTTGAATCAGGCCCATAGTGCACAGGTTTAAGATTTTTTAAAATATACATAAAAGTTCAGTCTGCTCCCATTATATTCCATTGGCATTCCCTTTATACAGACCAGACATTCCTTTTAGCACTGTATGTCCCCACGGGAACCTCCCACCAGAGAATCCCCCTCTAACATCTGCAGACATGAAAGAGAAAGAGAAGCGACACGTAGTTAGAGTTATCACTATCACCAGCAGTGTGACCAGCAGCACGGCCGCACAGGGAGCAGGAGGCCGGGCCGGATCCCACGTCAGTGGGTACTGGGCTGCACTGTCTGGCTGGGAGGGATTATCTGATTCCTGGCCACAGACTTATGATACACACTGTAGTACCTACACTGTGACTGCCTGCTATAGCGTAACCCGAGGAGGCTGAGCTCGTACAATCACCCTGACAGACCTTGTGTACACTACCACGCAGATCGTCCACCCACTCCAGTCAGTGGTAAGTACCACTTTAGCCATTGTTGCTTTATGGGAAGAAAATCTCATTTAGGCAAAACTTAAAATAACTTGTACTACAATGGGGGTGGTGCATAAATCATGTTCATGTGAAAAGCAGGGACTCTCTCTTCTAAGCAAGAAAAGTTGGGACAGAGATGGACTTGGTGCTGAGCCCTGACCGACATGTTCTGTGCAACAGGACCAGGTAATAAATGTTTGCTCCAGCACACAATGCCAGAGAACATGTTCCTGGCTGGGTAACAAACAATGCACAAAGTCTGTGGATGTCTAGTCTGTGTGTGTATGTACCATCACATTACATTACACCTTGTCACTGTGTATACTACTAGTACTGTAAATAGTGAGTTATTACTGTGTACATTGGTCATTTCCACTTAATGAGATAATTATACTGGATCTTTATTAAAACAAAAACACTGTTATTTTTTAAATGTAGATATTAATTACCCTGAAAAATATGTGTGCGGCTATTGTGGATAGCATGCACTTGTTGATCAGCTCACTGTTGAAGTATAATTATCATCATTGTTTATTTATAAGGTGTCTGGCAAGCAAGGAAGTAAACAGATTTAGTAAATGAAACAAAAGAGAAATGAAAGTACAAATCGTATGAGAACAATTGCACGCTAAGACAAGACGTGTGTAAATTCTCAGAGCACGCTTAATTATAACTAACTAGTACGTTTTGGACCCATTCGTATGCCAGGTGCGCCCCCACCCCCAGGATGAGCAGGCAGTGTCTTTGCAAAGGGTGGTATGCCAAGGGTGGAATCTGCCATGCTCACCAGCCGCTGCAATCGCCCTCCACCTCCCGGCTCCTGCACTGTGGTGGGAGAGACGTTATTACACCTCTCACAGTACCGTGCGTGGAGCCGTGGGACCTGTACAGCTGCTTGAAGAGTTCTCAGGACGCTCTGTAGTAGTAGTCTACTTGTCTACAAGTCTGTCTTATCCATGCGCTTTCCTGCTCGCATTGCGAATATCAGTCTCAGGACAGATTTGTCAGATCTGTCAGATGAACGATTTGAACGATTTTACCAAAGATTTGAACGATTTTTGACTGCATTAAAATTAATGGAATCGTCCAAATCTGACTGCAAACACATCAGATGTCAGTTATCGTTATCTGACCATCGGGAACGCGCATCGTTCATTGTCCATTGTTCACGCATGTCAGATATGTCAGATTTGTCTTCAGATATGAACGATTGATTTTTTAAAATCGTTATCGTTCAGATCTGAAGAAAAATCTGACCGTGTGTATGCACCATTAGCAGGGCAACTGCAAGAATTCAGCGGGAGATGGGTAAATTCCAATTGTATAAAGCTGTACGACAGGGGTGGGTGGCCAGACTTTTGGACTCGGTGATCTACTTTTAAAGCTAAAAAACCTTTCGTGATCTACCGAGCCCGAAAATGGGGGAGTGGCATGCAAAAAGGGAGCATGACCTCGCAGCAAGGGGCCCTGCCAAAATCTCACATAGAATCCCCAATTCAAATTACGCCACACAATAGCACAATCTTATTCACATTACACCACATAGTAGTCCCTTATTCACGTTACGACACAAGGCAATGCCCCTTATACGCAGTGCCCACTGTAATAGTGCCCCTTACACAGTGCACACTGTAGTAGTGCCCCTTATGCAGTGCCCCCAGTAGTAGTGCCACTTACACATAAAAGATACAGACACACACACAAGATTATACTAACCTGAATTCCAGCTCCTGCGCATGCCGCCGTCCTACAGCTCCTCCCGCACGGCATAATGAGAGAGACGTCATGACATTTCTCCCATAGTGCTCACTGTGGGAGCCGGAAGGTGGAGGTCAGGAGTGAACTCCAGTGTCTGGCAGCCGCTGCAGGGGAAAGAGCTGCCAGACACTCGCTGGAAAAAAATCTCAGCGGGCACTCAGCAAATGGAATAGGCAGGTGGCGGCGCCTCTCTAGCTTGGTGCCGGCTGTGCGCATTGCGCAGGCCCTGGGTGCAGCAGCCAATAAGAATCTGACTGACTCTTACTGGCTGCTACTGGATGTCCATCGCGATCCATGATCGACGTAATGGCCACCCCTGCTGTACGAGAATGGGAGGTATTGGATGGGCAGACACAATGGGCCTGATTCAGAGCCGTTCGCTATTTGCGGTCGTTCGTTCAAAAACAAGGGGTGGCTATTCAAATGATCCGTTCGCAAATTGCAGTCTGTTCACACCTCTAAGTCTGAACGAGCGAGCAAAACATACGCTCGTTTATTTGTTCAAAACGCCCCCTGGCCGCTAGCACCATACGTCATGTCCGCTATTTATTAGATTAATCGAGTACATCGACCAGCGTATGAACTGCTCGCTATTCTTGTGGTTGGTTTTTGCTACCACAATTTTGCGAGCAGTTCTGGCTATAAAATAACCCAGTGACGTGGTCAATGACGCTGCTGTTTTAAATATGCACACCCATAAAACGCCCGTTTTGACCTTTTAGCACGCCTGCGTTCTGATCTCCACTCCCCATTTTCAAGCACCTTCCCCTGTTACCACCCACATACGCCTCATTCTGTCACTCAAAATAGCAGGCATTCGCTATTTTGCGAGCACATGAATTTCGTCCGCACTGACTGGTTCGCGCATGCGTATAACGATCCGTACGCATGCGCAGATGTGCGAACATCGCTCGGAACGAGCGTACTGCCGCTAGCGAGTGGCTCTGAATGAGGGCCAATATTTCCATGTTTGTTAACAATTATTTTTAGTCAAATGCCACATGTTCATTATTTAACCGCTACTGTATATTTTATATAGCACACATATTCTGCAGCGATGTACAGAGAATATTTGCCCATTTGCATCAGTCCCTGCCCCGTGGAGCTTACAATCTATGTTCTCTGCCACATGTACACACACTAAGGCTCACTTTGTTTTTTGTCGGTAGCCAATTAACATACAGGATGAGTCTCCCATATCCAAATATTCAGAAATACGGAATTTTTAGCATGACTGAGATAGTGAAACCTTTGCTTTTTGATGGTACAATGTACACAAACTTTGTTTAAGGCACAAAATTATTGAAAATATAGTTTAAAATTACCTTCAGGCTGTGTGTATAACGTGTATATGAAACCTAAATGAATTCATGTATGAACACAAACTTTGTTTGAGCCACAAAATTATTGAAAATATTGTATAAAATGACCTGCAGGCTGTGTGTATAAGGTGTATATAACACATAAATGCATTCTATGTTTAGATTTGGGTCCCATTCCCAAGATATCTCATTATGGAATGCAAATATTCCAAAATACAGAATATTCTGATATCCGAATTAGCCCTGGTCCCAAGCAGTTTGGATATGGGAGACTCAACCTGTACCAGTATTTTGGGATTGTAGGAGGAAACCGGAGTACCCTGAGGAACCCATGCAAGCACGGGGAGAATGTACAAACTTCACACAGTTAGGGCAGTGGTTGGAATCAAGCCCAATACCTCCATGCTTTGTGGCAGTAATGCTATCCAGTACACCAACTGTGCTGTCCAACTATGATATACAGTATATAAATGTCTTATAAGTTTTGTGTTTATATAAAATCTAAATACTGATCAACTACAGATCACAGGACTCTGAGGCAAGCCATTTGTCCCTGGCTGTGCTTACCAGTATACAATTTCTGTGGATCCCAAGTGTGTTTGTGCATCCAAATTATATTATAGTACCTAAATGATCAGTAACCTGATGTCAGACTGTCAAAGGTCTCTTGCAGCTCTTCATACAAATTTTCACACAACTTACCGTATATACTCGAGTATAAGTCGACCCGAATATAATCCGAGGTACCTAATTTTAGCACAAAAAACTGGGAAAACTTATTGACTCGAGTATAAGTCTAGGGTGGGAATTGGAAATGCAGCAGCTACTGGTAGTAATACCTCCCCTGGTACTGCCCCCAGTAGTAATATTTCCCCTCTGGTAGTGCCCCCAGTAGTAATACCCCCCTGGTAGTGCCCCCAGTAGTAATACCCCCCCGGTAGTGCCCCCATTTGCAATATCCCCCCCTGGTAGTGCCCCCAGTATTAATCCCCCCTGGTACTGCCCCAGTAGTAATCCCCCCCTGGTAGTGCCCCCAGTAGTAATCCCCCCTGGTAGTGCCCCCAGTAGTAATATTCCCCCTCTGGTAGTGCCCCCAGTAGTAATCCCCCCTGGTAGTGCCCCCAGTAGTAATATTCCCCCTCTGGTAGTGCCCCCAGTAGTAATACCCCCCTGGTAGTGCCCCCAGTAGTAATACACCCCCTGATAGTGCCCCCAGTAGCAATATCCCCCCCGGTAGTGCCCCCAGTATTAATCCCCCCCTGGTAGTGCCCCCAGTAGTAATCCCCCCCTGGTACTGCCCCCAGTAGTAGCACTCCCAGTAGAGAGAGATGTAATAAAAAAAAAAAAAACACTTACCTGAAACCCCACTCCTGGTCCCGACGCTGCTACTGGCTTCTCCGGCCGCTTTGCATTATGGGAGAGACGTCGTCACGACGACGTCTCTCCCATTACCCACTGCGGGAGCCGGAATATGGCTCCCGCAGTGGGAGCAGCAGCAGCCGATGAGAGTCTGACAGACTCTCATCGGCTGCTGATTACAACAAACACACAGCTGCCGTTGCCGGCGGCTGTGTGTTTGGCAGTGTGTAGTGCTGACCGAACTCCGTCCGGTCAGCGCTACACACGCGGTGCAGCTGTGTCACAGAGACACAGTCTGCACCGCGGCCTGCATGGTACGCTACTCAGCTGCGTACCATGCGGGCATGACTCGAGTATAAGCCGAGGGGGGGCTTTTTCAGCACAAAAAATGTGCTGAAAAACTCGGTATGTATTTTTCATAAAATAGTTATAATGGCAGTACAGGGATGTAAGTCGGCATCCTGACAGTCAGAATTCCGACAACGGTAAATATGAGGATCGGGGTTAGGCTGCGGGAGGGGAGGGTTATGGTGCCCATACACGGTACGATTTTTTCACCCGATATGGACAGTTTAGACGGGTTGTACAGACCAATCGTATGAAAATAGGTGTTTTTTGTGTGTTCTGCGACCCCTGATACGTGTCCCCTCGGTCCTCGAGTTGGATCGCAGATCAGATGGTTTTGCAGAGCGATCTCAACCGATCGTGTACGATAGTGACACACATCGTATGTACTTTTGTTCATCTGCGATCCGATGTAGGATCTGTGATGTCCCTGGCCACTCGCCATTTTGCTGCATACGATCTAATACGATTTAAAATTGTGTACGATAGATCAAATCGTATGGTCTTATGTGGAATCGTTGCATTTTAAACCCAAATCATACAGAATCTGAAGGGAAGAATTTTCAAGGGAAATCGTATGCAACCTCAGATCCGATTACAAATCGCACTGTGTATGGCCAGCTGTGGGAGGGGAGGGTTAGGGTTAGGCTGTGGGGGTGTTCAGTTAGGGTTAGGGTGCAAGAGGGGTGAGTTATGGTTTGTGTGAAAATAAATACTGAAATTTGCTGGCATTTTCACCGTCGGGATGGTATTCTGACACTCGGGATTCTGATTGTTCTGAGTCCTCATCTAGTGCAATTTAAAAAAAAAACATTCAGGGGGGTCGATTTCATGGATTTTAAATGCTCACAACAACTATAAATTTGTCTTACCTGAAGTGCTACACTTTATCTGCTCTGACTAAAGCTGTCCTCAATGGCTCAGTGTTAGAGCCCCATGTGTCCTGCTATTCCTAGGACTGTGCCCCTTACCTTATATATTTGTACCTTGCAGTGCTTATTTCTAGACATGTGCAGTTTGCTTCTGGCTTGGCTTTACCCGCCAAGTTCGGATCTCAGAACACGGCAAAACTTAATCTTTCACGGACATGTCGGCACGGATGTCCATGAAAGATGGCATTTTGTCTCCTTCTGAGATCCAAACATGGCGGGAAGATTCTTTCAGACTCCCTCAAGGATACATGGGAATATGTTTCTACTGCTGTTTTGCCTAATCTGTGGTTTGAAAGGGAAGTATTGGGTGGATTTTATGTCTTGTGTACACTTCCAGTCACGTGGTTGTCCTGCTGTTTGGAACCCCTTTACAGAGATGGAAAACCTCTCTTATTCTAGGGGGATTGTTTAGCCTTGTGAGGTATTAAGGCCCTGATTCAGAGCCGGACGCTCTGACCAGGGCGCTCGCTCTGAATCAGGGCCCACCTCCTGGACGCTCATATAGCTGTGGGTCACCACCCACAGCATATACGAGCGTGCAGGTTGATGGTCGCGATGGTCTTGACCATCGCGACCATCGCCACTGCGAGCAACAGCCTGCGGTTGAGGTTTTCAACCGCAAGGCCAGGAGTGATTTTGGCTCTATCAGAGCCAAAATCACTCCCACTGACATCACTAGTGATGTCAGTGGGGCCGGCTTCAGACGGTAGGCGTTCCCTTGGGAACGCCTCTGTCTGGCAGGCACGCCCCCGGCACGCCCACCAAAGGGGGCGTGCTGTCAGTCAACATCGACAGCACGCCCCCTTTGATGAGACTCTCCGAGCGAAGGAAAGTCCTTCGCTCGGCGCGTCTTGCGCATGCGCACGACGGAGCTCCCTCCGTCGTGCGCATGCGCAGTGCAGACCATCGACCCACTTGCGAGCGGACAGCCGCTCGCGAGTGGGTCTGAATGAGGGCCTAATTTCCAAAGGCTTTCCTTCACCTAGGTTGTGGGCAATAACACGCCATATCACACCACTATAGGGCGTATATTTACTAAAGGTTGGTTTTGTGTTTCTGGGGCTAAATCACACATTTACTAATACTTAAAAAAACAAATGAATAATTGTCCCTTAGTAAATGTGTGTCTTAGCCCCAGAAACACAACATCGATTTTGATCGATTTTTCATCTACTGTATTTTAAATGAATCAAAATCGTTTAAAGTCGACCTTTTAGTAATTATACCCCTAAATGTCTGATTCCAGATCTGCCCCACTGAACTGTGGATAGCCCAAAGAAAACACTAGATGTCGCACACACTGCCTCCTACTTGTGTTGGCAGTCCTATTAATTGGTACAAGCAATAATCAATATGGAAGAGAGGTCTATGGGCCTGATTCAGACCCACTCGCGAGCGGCTGTCCGCTCGCAAGTGGGTCGATGTTCTGCACTGAGCATGCGCACGACGGAGGGAGCTCTGTCGTGCGCATGCGTTGTGTCTGATCAAAGGGGGCGTGCTGTCGATGTTGATTGACAGCACGCCCCCTTTGGTGGGCGTGCCGGGGGGCGTGCCTCCCTGACGGGGGCGTTCCTAAGGGAACGCCTACCGTCAGAAGCCGTCCCACTGACATCACTAGTGATGTCAGTGGGAGTGATTTTGGCTCTGATAGAGCCAAAATCACTCCGGGCCTTGCGGTTGAAAACCTCAACTGCAGGCTCCGGCTCGCATGGTCAAGACCATTGCGGCCATCAAACTGCACGCTCGTATAGATGGTCAAGACCATTGCGGCCATCAAACTGCACGCTCGTATAGGCTGTGGGTGGTGACCCACAGCTATACGAGTGTCCATGAGGACGCTCCATAGTTATGGAGGACGGCCCTCATTCAGAGCGTGCGCTCTGCTCAGAGCGTACGGCTCTGAATGAGGGCCTATGTTTGATGTAATACATATATAAACTAGGCTATGATAACCCCTCTCATTTAGAATCACTTCATTTCGTTTGTTTTCCTTCAAAGTGTTGATAAATACGTTTTATGAACACAATAATTGTTGGTTAGGTGATGAGCCTCACTCTCTCTGCTTCATTTTAGTTGAAAACCTAATAGTTTATTATTTTCAAATTTGTGTGTCTGTAATTAATAGCAGAACTGGGTAGTTCTTGGCAGGGAAGTGGGTGATGCAGGCACTACATGTGTTTCACAGTTAGCAAGTCCTAGAAATGATATAATCTACTTTATAAACAAAAAGTCTCAGCCTCATTTTTATATAACAGCGACACCCACAGATTATAGAACATATTTCATACTTTCTGGTAACCTGATTATAGCCTTGTGTCTTATGTAATAATATTATCATAGCTATGTATTTTTGATACTTACAATATTACTGCTTATGATATATTAATTTAGTGCACACAAGGCGTAACCAACTAAGTGACCACCCCATCATCGCTGCAATGTATCAGTCTTCTGAGAAATGACTTGTAGATGACCTCAATTATACTGTATGTACTGTACAATAGTTGCCATGTAAACATACTGTATGTATCTAATTATTAGTACAAAACATTGCTTTAATAGTTTAGACTTTTGATCCAATACTCTCTAATCATCGATTTGTCTGCATTAAACAGTTCTTCTTTGTTTGCTTTATATATATGTATATATATATATATATATATATATGTGTGTGTTTTCTGTACAGAAGTCATTGCTTATAATTATAAAACAGTAAACTTTCCCTGGGAATACAAGGACTCTGTACAGCGTCACCGTCCAATAACATGAGGCATACGTTTGTAGCTCGGCTTTTCTCCCAAAAGAAACTTTAGTTATTTTATACGTGTCTTAAAACTTTTACTAGCAATTGTTTAACTTTTTTTTTTTTACGTTGGTTTACAGTGATTGCTTTTAGTCGTACATGGTTATACTTGCAGCATGAAGCAAAGCCAGGCTAAGTTTAAATGAGCTTTTCCGTTTGCATTTTTCCTGACTTTTTGATAAGTGGCTTTATAAGGGAACATTTAGGAGAAATAAAGGGAATAGAGTGTTTGCTCATAACATACAGTACCGTTATCTAGTGCAGTCTTTTTAGATACAGTAAATAAATTGGATATACACTTTAAGACCTTGTACTTGGTATGTTCTACAAATATGGTGATCTGTTTTGTTTTACCTTTCCTTTTGTATCAGAACAAATTTCACAATACAATCTTATGCATTATTACAGACAATTTCAGTATAAATAAACAAAACCATATTAAACAACAATATTTCAAGGAGGGGGATATCTTGTTAAAATGTGCCCTATTCATTAATAAGGTCCTATTATTAAACATGATGATATTCTGCTTACAAAAGTGATTTATCCTTATTATAGTGATATAATACCATTAAAGTGGGGTTTTTCCTGCAGGTGCAGGATTTTTACTATACAGTTATCGGCAGGGTTTTTCCTGCAGGTGCGGGTTTTTTGCTATACAATTAGGTGCGGGATTTTTCTTCCAGGTGCAGGATTTTAGCTATGCAATTAGGTGCAGGATTTTTCTTGCAGGTGCAGGATTTTAGCTATACAATTAGGTGCGGGATTTTTCTTGCAGGTGCGGGATTTTAGCTATACAGTTAGGTGCTGGATTTTTCTTGCAGGTGCGGGATTTTAGCTATACAATTAGGTGCGGGATTTTTCTTGCAGGTGCGGGATTTTAGCTATACAGTTAGGTGCGGGATTTTTCTTGCAGGTGCGGGATTTTAGCTATACAATTAGGTGCAGGATTTTTCCTGCAGGTGCGGGATTTTACCTATGCAATTAGGTGCAGGATCTTTCCTGCAGGTTCAGGATTTTTGCTATACAATTATGTGCAGGATCTTTCCTGCAGGTTCGGGATTTTTGCTATACGATTAGGTGCAGGATCTTTCCTGCAGGTTCGGGATTTTTGCTATACAATTAGGTGCAGGATCTTTTCTGCAGGTGCAGGATTTTTTCTATATAATTAGGTGCAAGGTTTTTCCTGCAGGTTCGGGATTTTTGCTATACAATTAGGTGCAGGATCTTTTCTGCAGGTGCAGGATTTTTTCTATATAATTAGGTGCAAGGTTTTTCCTGCAGGTGTGGGATTTTTGCTATACAATTACTTGCGGGATTTTTCTTGCAGGTGCGGGATTTTAGCTGTACAATTAGGTGTAGAGTTTTTCATGCAGGGATGGGGGGAGGTTTTTTTTTAGTTGACCTCCAGAGCACGACCAATTTTTCCAAAAGTCCATATTTTTAAGAAAAATAGTCGGGAATTGCTTCGGGACCCCCCCTCCTCCCACTGAATAATTAAGTTTCCAATTAGCTTAATTAGTCAGTAAATACTCTCCTCCAGTGTCGGGACCCGGTCTCCTGCAGCAGCGATGTGTGTAAGTGTGTTGTGTGAGTGTGTGTAAGTGATCGTGTGTGAGTGTCTGTGTGAGCCCCCCCCGGAGGTAGCTGCAGGAAGAACTACATCTCGCAGCAGTAACCTCCACTCCAAGCAGTCCCCTGGCATTCCAGCAGCCCCCTCCCCAGTGCAAAGATGGAGGGCTGATGACCGGGAGCCATGGAGACCAACGGTATGTAGGTTTTTTTTTCGCGCCACTGGGTTTTCTGTGGTGAAAACCCAGCAGGCATTTTTTTAAATTGGATACCGCGGGTATATGGAGCAAGCATACCTGCGGTTTCCATAATGTTCCATAATTGGGCACGAGGTCCGTGTGACTTTTTGCAGAGAAAACCTCGCTCCCAGTTGTATATGCCCCTTTAACTGCTAGAGGAAGAACTGAGCTCCAAGTACTTGATGGCATTTTAATGTATCTCAGATGTCGCTGTATTCCTCACATCAATGGATGTAAATAGATTAAAGAAAATTGGAATAACTTATTTTTTTGTAATTTTTTTTAATGTGCAAAAATACAGTACTAAAAAGAATTAAAGAAAAACTATTTACCAAGTGATTGTTGTATACTATACGCACTGACTGTTTATAATCATGCTCAATGCTTTATATTTCTTTATATCCTACAATACAGCAAGAATTGTAGTGATTATTGTAATGTTATTGACTATTATTATTGCAATAATTGATAATATCCACCTGTTACTGGCTATATAGAGAATGATTGTAATGTCCAGGTAATGTTAATCAGTTTTTATTATAATTGCATATTGTTGCTCAGAAGTGTAAAGTAAATAAGTTAATAAAGCTCTTTCAGCAAGATAAATAACTGTTTTCACACCAAGGAGATAAAAAGCACGGCCCAATTAAAGGTGACGATTTGAAATTTGTGTGGATTACAACATGCTCCTTTGGGTGTTTTTTATGGTTAGATTCTACTACTGCACCAATTCCAGATCTCCTGGACCCAGTGTCCACCATCATACAGTATTGGCCCAAATTAAAATATTATGGAGACTGCTGAAAAGAGTAAAGGCGCACATCCACTAGACGATTAAATTGAGCGATTGAATGATAACGATATCGTTATGGTTCGATAACCGTTAAAAAATCGTTTGCAGATTGTTTAAAAAGTGTCTAAAATGACCAGGGATGCGTGCTCCCGCTGGTCGTTTAGACATCTATCATCATACAAATATGTTGTACAGCCTGACGATATCGTCAGGTTCAACATGTTTGCAGATGATTGATGTGCAGTCGTTCAGTGTAGGCACATCACAGACAGAGAAACGACTACACGATTACAATGTCGTAATCGTGCAGTCTTTTGCCTGTCGTCTAGTGGATGTGTGCCTTAAGGAGGATGGCTCCAGCCTGTTGGAGGCTTCCTCGGCACTGGATCTGTTGGAGGCTTCTCCTCTTTCCATTGCTCTCCATGCTGTATAAAAGATAAGTCAGTTTACCCAAAAATTAACTAAATAAATTTTTGTAGCAGCAGCAGTGGCGCTCTCTTTCCTGTCCCTAAGGCTGGGTACACACCTAAACGACCGGCAATCGTGCCGATGTTCAGGATGATTTGTCTTCGCCCTGGACATCGCACGATTGCTGGTACACACTTAAAAGATGTAATGAAAGACGGAACAATCACTGTTCCGTCCTTCATTAACTTGTACAGGCTCACATGCGATATCGTGTGATTGGCTGTGCTGCACAGTCAATCACACAATATCGCATGCGACCGCGGGAACACGCAAATTGGGCATACACACTGCACGATATGCCAGATTTGTTGTTCCGATTTGGATAAAGCTGCAAAATCGGCCCGATATCGTACAGGTGTGTATGCACCCTAAGGTTGTGTTTGCCGCTTTATTATAGGTTTATATGGGCTACAATCAGGCTGACCAGCAGGAGAAATAGCGGGGTGACCGGGTTTCTCTTCCTTTGTAAATAAATTGATCTAAATCTCAATTTCTTTTTTGTTTAATAAGAAAATAACTATTTGGCACACATGATGGTGGCACTGACTTTTGTATTTATGCAAACTCCCAAAATTTCAGCAAATGATCGTGTTTTATCGAGTTCAGTTATGTTGGCCCCTTCTCATTCTCAATAGACTCCTCTGAGCACTGCACAGATCTGTGTAATCTGTGCAGTGCTTCTGTGTGTTATAGGCAGTGGTCGTAGTGAGAATTTTGAGGTTGTGGTATGCCATACTTACTGACTTTTCATCTGTCCTCCCTGGGAGAAGCGTGGGGAGAGGCAGCAGTCAGGTAGTGATCGAGGCGGGACCGGACCATTTTGTGAGGCCAAACTATGCGATTACCATAGAATTCCGTCATTAAGCCCCGACAGAGCGGGGATTCCAGGTAAGATTCACCCCATTCTGCCCACTTCACTAGGAAGTGGGCGGGATGTGGGAGAAGTGCCTACTCCTCTGGGGGTGCGTGGGGCTACCCGAAAAATCGAGAGTCCCCTGCAGATTCCGGGAGGGTAGGCAAGTGTGGAGTACGGAAAATCTAAGATTGTACTTACGGCGGGTGGCTCAGTGCTTGAAGTCACACCACGCTTAGCCAATTAGCAACTGCTGATTGGCTAAGAGCAGTCTGACTCTTATCCGTGTGTTTCCCTGCTATGGTATTACAACTCCGGTTGCTTCAGATGGTGCTCGTTATTGAAAAATAGGGGTAACCCCATGCCAGTCTTTCCCCCGATTTTCCTGTACCAGAAGGGGCTCAGAGCTACTTATGATTTTGGAGGGGGGGAAATCTACGCTATTTTTTTTCTTAATTTTATCCCTTTCTTTACAATACAGACAGAAGCACTGCACAGATCACACAAATCTGTGCAGTGCTTCTGCAGAGCACGCCACATACAGGCACTATTAATTTCTTCTATTCTGCTCCGTGTTTTATTGTGTTTTTAGACACAATTCTTAGTAAATCTGTGAGTTGTATCTCTATCTATGGAAAGTACAGTACTTGCATGATGGTTCAATGGTCTATTGACTTCTATTTGCGTGTTTTGCTGTGTATTCAGTACGGAATCGTGTTTTTGCTCTCATATTTGCCTTCGTAAATCTCAGAGTTGAAAAAACAGGGAAAACTCGCACGGGAATGCAATATTGGCCAGACATGATTCTTAGTAAATATATGGTATTTAACAGCTGTTCAAAGATCTGGCAAACCAGGGGAACTCCGTTACCAGGTGGCTTCCTTTGACAGCCTAATAAAATCTAAATATTTGTTTGTAAACTACTGTGGTGTTTATCCCTAGTGTTTGTTGTTGTTTTTTACTTTTTCTGAGATTACAAGAATAATTGCTTAATAAAATGTTACTTTTATAGCGTGGATAATACTTGTACTTTTTGTGTGTGTGTTCTTTTTTCTAATGCAGCTATTGATTAAATTAATTAGCAAACTGTTGGAAACTTGTCTACTATATTGCGGTGAAAAAATAATCATATACTAAAGTTAAGCTGGGTACACACTATAAGATATATCGTACAGATTGTATAGTGTGTACGCTAGATCGTGCATGCATGAGGGTCGTTCATCGCATCATCCATCTGCTGGGACGATGCAATTAAAGCTGAGGTGCAGTTACATGCAGCATGGAACGATACATTGCACCATCGAACACTGGATCGTGCAGTGTGTACGGCCGGCTTGATGTATCGTTACATCCTGTTGTTCCGTTGGCTGGTAACACATCTTATAGTGTGTACCCAGCTTTACACTGGCAAATTATCAGCTGCAGCACATTTTTACAGTCAAGTCCTAACTGAATTCTATTGTAGTTATGGCGAATGTTCAACTGCACTTTTACCGCTAGAATGGAAACCATATGAAAAAAGCTTTTGTTTCTGAAGTCTTATGTTAGGGAGCTCTACATAACTATAAATATAGGATTGTGCTGTTTCCTCTGGACACACTTTAGACCCCTGTAAATTATTACACTGAAATGGAGGGGTTTTTTTTTATGCAGCTGGACCAAAGCAGGTGATGGGCTAGAATGTGTATTGTTGAATGAATTTGTACAAACCTAGCGATAACCCTGTGTGATCACATAACGGACTCTGGGCCTGATTCAGAGCCGGACGCTCTGACGAGCGCTCGCTCTGAATTAGGGCCCTCCCACCTAAAATTGGAGTGGCCTCCTGGCCACTCACATAGCTGTGGGTGACCACCCACAGCTTATGCGAGCGGCCAAAAAGATTGTCGCGATGGTCAAGACCATCGCGACCATCAGGCTTGTGACGAGACCCTACGGTAGGGTATCGCTTCCGCAAGCCCAGGAGTGCTTTTGGCTCTATCAGAGCCAAAAGCACTCCCACTGACATCACAAGTGATGTCAGTGGGGCTGGCCCCAGACGGTAGGCGTTCCCATGGGAACGCCTCCGTCTGGGCAGCAACGCCCACCAAAGGGGGCGTGCTGTCACTCACCATCGACAGCACCATCGACAGCGCGCCCCCTTTGGTGCGAGACCCATAGCTTGGCCGTCGCTATTCGGGTCTCGCGCATACGCACGACGGAGCTCCCACCGTCGTGCGCATGCGCACTAGGGCACCCCAGCGCTTGCGAGCGGGTCTGAATCAGGCCCTCTGAGCTATTGCTTGCTTCTCTGTGTTACATGATGTATTGCTGTAGTTTTTTCAGTGGCGCAGTTGTTAAACAGCAGGGCCAAGGTGTAAGACCTGGTGAGCCACTGATTGGTTGACCATGACTTTCCATTGTCTAATTATTGAATATAAATGCCTAATCTTTGCTATAAGCAACAGAAGAGACCTGAAAATTAATCACAACTCGGAATACGTGTGAGTGCCCTGCTACCACACCATTACACCCCTTCAGCTGCAAGTGGAAATGCGAGTGAGCTGGTTATGACACTGTAGTTGCTCATATTTGTGTACACTTGGCTATGGACCATGAAAAGTGCAAAAATTGCAAGATCCGACTTGAAAATGGACTTGTGCCCCATCGTAACCTGCTGACTGTACATTTGGGGGCACTGTTAGGCTGACGCACCCTCCTGGGGGTGCGAGCAAAAATCTGACAAAAGTGCTGGCCGCAAGGCTGTTTTCTGGCTTAGCGCAACACAGCCTTGCGGCCAGCACTTTAGTCAGTGAATGCCAGTTAACGCGACTAAACACCTAGCTTTAGTTGCGCTAACCGGCAATCTCTGACTTAAGTGGCTTAATGAGCTCCTACGGCCCGTATTCAATTGCCAACGAAAAGTCCCGGACTTTTCGCATGCCGGAGATTTCGCCGTCATCACCGGTTTGGACTTTGGAAAAGTATCGCACTCGTCACCGCGATTCTCCCTATTCAATTGCAAAGGATGCGAGAACGCGTCCTGGCGAAACTGAGATTGGTGAAAAGTACTATCAGATTTGGGGAATTCAGCCTGACACCCCCCTAAAGATGCACTGACATGGGGGATCACTATGGATACCCCCGAATAGCCCTGCTGAAGGTATTTGGGGTGCTTGAATGGTCTCAATAGCTGCTATTTAGCGTCTTTGCACAAGTGGTGAAGAATAGCATTTAGCAGTGTTTTTTTGGCTAAAATAAGTAGTACCAGCAAATTTGGGGTACATGAAAATGGGTGCAAGCATGGATAAAAATCTCTAAAGTGCGTTTTTAAAAAAACGCTCCTTCAGCAAACACCTGCAAACAAAAAAACACCTGGGACATACTTGGGGGACCCCCTGGAGTCTATTTTGTTAGTTTTTAAATTTTTAAGTTTGTCCCCCAACTTTGTTTTTTTCACCCCAAAACGAAAGTACTCTTTTGGGGTGATTTAAAGTATTTTTTTTACTTTCTTTTGACACGGTTTACCTTTGGGGGGCTGTCCCACTTTTTTCCGCATCCTCTCAGCGGCGAATCTTTTCCGCGGGTTACATGTCGCAGACTTTTCGCATCGGCAGAAAGTCTTTGCAATTGAATACAGGGAAAAGTTCTCGCCTAGCGAAATGACGTCAACGGCAAGTACTTTTCGCCGATCTCGGCTTTTCGCCGCCAATTGAACATGGACCTAACTGTCATTTTTCAAACACAGTCTGTAACATGGCATTTAGGAGTTGATTGGTTGGTACTTTATCTCTCTCCACTTTATCACTCTGCAAGGCTTAGTACATCTCCCCCATCTGTGATATCAAATCAGCTTGATAGGAAAAATATAAAATGCGTATTTCTGAAATAATTGTTCGAATTCTAAATAACATTATGCTTTTCTTTCTGCAAGTCCTTGTGGTAAAGTGGTGCTGTAGAGAAAGTGGGGGCTGGGTTACTCTTAGCCAAAGAATGTTTCTGTGTTCTACTTAAACTTTTACTTCCTGAGCAATGAAATAAGGCATCCCCTGCAGCTGTGAGAAGCCAGACAAGGTAACAGTGTGTTATTATATATCTCTCGCATGTTTGTGTTCATACATTACTGCAAGTTATGTGCTAAAACACTAATGTAACTTAAGATAATTCACATGGTGAAGTTTGAGATGTATGTAGATCTATATAACGCATGACAATTCAGTCAGACCCCTCTTACTTATTTCTTACTAGAACATTCAGATACTGGCGTGAGTCAGAGCCAAGTACTACTTAGAGATGCATTCATTGAGAATGAGATCACTGGATCCAGTCTACCCTGTGTTTCATTTAAGACCCAAGAGAAAGTCAAATAAGCAGTTCAAAAAGTAAAAAATTTTGTTTGCACAACCAAAGAATAAAATCTTCCTCTTTATTACAATGACTAGAAGTACATTTTTTTTCTGGGATACATACGTTACGTCGGCAGTTAAAATGACGACATTCAGTATGTCACCTGTATAGTGTTGACGTACTGTATTTCGACAGAGTACATATCGACATTGGTTGCTTTTTTTTGCGGAGTTGCAGCAGCGGTAACATACAAATGCTAGTTTCAGCCTTACCCTTATGTACTAGTGTGCGCCAGATAGTGCAAGCTCTGAGAAGCCACTTTTAATGCCTGTGGACAGCATAAATCCGCCGGTGGTCTTAAACCCTCCACAATGGGTGCACCATCGTGATCACTATCGACACTTGCACCAGCCTATGGCTAGAATAGTGTCTCCTTCTGAAATTGCTGTAAACATGGCCTCTGTGACTGCGGCTCTGCCTTTGGGAACGCAGCCGCGTTTTCTGACACGCCTGTAACACTCCCATTACACGCACATGAGACAGCCTTTTTTTTTTGAGTTCCCTTCAGACCATCTCCCAGGAACGTCCATGGTCTTGTGCCGCACCAGTTCTGATGCCTGCGATACCATACACAATAGCAGAGTCTGTGTACACTATGTGTAACGCATGCGTCATAGAGGTTTCCAGGATTTTTCATACATAAGTTATAGCAAATAATCGCTCAGCTGCGTAAATATCAGCATTATGTCCACCTCTGAATATAGGCACATAGAATCTGTCCTGCACAGATTGTGTAAGACCACTACAATGTACCGCTATAAGGCTGGCCGTTTGTAAGCAGACTTCTAAGTTACTTTTACTTACATAAGGATGGTGCATATTCATATTCCTGTTCCCTTGACTAATTTATCCTGGTGTCATCTTTTATTAATAATTGTCATTTTAAATCCTATAGCAAACTCACCCAAAATATGCACTTTGCCAAATTGGGACCTATTACATTAGGCACACAGGATACAATAAATTATATTTTTTACTTTAAAAAGGAGGGAGTGGGATTTTAAAATCAGAAAAATGGATGTGGGTGTTCCTATACTACATACCGGTATGTACACATTGCTATTGCTTACTAGCTGAGCATACAGAGTTGGGGTTAAGTTCAGTTTATCTTACAAATGTTTAAGAAGGAAAAGATTTATATGAGCTGCTGGCCAGACTCCCTTGTAGTCTTCAGCTGTATAGGATTTATTTGTTCTGACAAGTTATTGTGAAGCCTGACTGAAAGAGAATGTGTCACCCTGAGGCAAGGGATTTTCCATGATGCATTGCTTCTCTGTGTAACCAAATGTAGTTAGAGCTAATAAATAACCCTTTGTGTATCTAAACAATGGGAAGATTTATCTTTACATACAGTATGATTTGAAGAGCAAGTAAGCACGCCTAAACTATGAAGTTACTAAAGCATTTTGCTATGTTGGACAGATTTGGTCGTCTGCTTTCTGTTATGCTGGGTACGCGCTGGCCGACATATCGGCCGTTCAATTGAATGGCCCATATATATTGTGTGTGCTTTGGCCAGTGTACAGACGATATGTTTGTGACTGACACCACTCACATATAGTGCATATAGTGTCGGCTGTGCAGCACAGCCGATGGCAGATATATCTGCTTATCGTGCTGGGTGTACAGGTGGTACACTAGTTGCAGAGGCCGCTGGAGAGGGGGTTGCAAAGCAGCCCCCTGACCAGCGGCACCGCAGTGATGGTTGTTCAGTGTGTAAGAGCAACCATCTTCTGCAGATCAGTCGCTACAAGTTGGGCAATGTAGTGGGTGGGCTACTCACACTGGTGTAACTACCGTAAGAGCAGGGGGTGCGACTGCTATGGGGCCCAGGTCACCTCCGGGGCCCATCCCACCCCCTGCACCTATGGTGCCAGGCCAGCCGTGGTTACATCCTCCTTCAGCAGCAGTACCAGTGCGCTGCGCAGGGTAGGAACATCTGCCTTTCTGATCGGCTCCGCTTCCGTCTCTCCCCACTGACTGATACTGGGAGGAGGCGTGGCCGTGATCCGGGAATGTCCCAGCAATCTCAGCGTGGCTCCTCCCAGGATCAGTCAGTGAGAAGAGATGGAGCTGACCAGGAGAGGACATGTGCCTGCCCTGAACTGCCACTGCTGAAGGAAGACACGACAATGTAGCAGAGGTAAGTCGCAGAGGGGGGAAAGGCAGGGGACCGGGGGGGCCCAAGAAAATGTTGCTATGGGGCCCCCCAGGTCTAGTTACACCTCTGACAGCTCAGAAAAATATTCGAGGTGCTGACGCATTTCCCATAAGTGCTGCACTACAACATTAAAGATGGGCCATGTATGCAACATTGGATGCATTTATATTTGTGTCAACACTTTGGTTTCTATGTGTAACAGAATGAATGTAGCCCTGACATTTGATTCAACATGTTTAATAGTTAATGGATTCAAACGGGTCAATCCAATTATAAGCAATGCACTCGCGGGTGCGAGTCATCGCGACAATGGCCGCACTTGACGGCAGCCTGAACTTGCTCAAAACTGTGTGCAGCCCTATAAGGGGCATTACTAGGGGCTCTGCATAAGGGGCACAAATTAAGGGGGCATTGCATAAGGGTCTAAGGGCCACTACAGGGGGCACTGCATTGGTTTTTATTAATAATAAACCTTTCAAAATTGCATATGACTTTTTTTTTTTTCGTTGCGGCCCACACACTCTTAAGGGGATTTAAGAGCATATATTCAGAGATTATATTCTATTTAGTGATACCATATTCTTGTAGTGTTCTATACCACTGAATGCTGTTGTTTAAGATCATGGCTGTAATTGGTATATATGTAGGATGTCATTGGAAATTGCTGTGTCCTGTAGCCAAAGTTTAAAGTTCTCCTGTCTTAACTTAAACACTATCGACCCACTAAACCTTTATTAGCTCCAATTCCCACTCTCTAGACAATAATCTGATTTCTGTGACACAGCTCCCAATATAACATACACATTTTAATATGATACACAATACAACTTAATTGTAATGATTTCAGATAATGTACAGTGCTCCCTCTGGAGCGCCAGTGAGAACTTAGAACCACGGTTGGTGTGTGACACCACTGCTTCAGTTTCTGGGAAGCACATGGTGTCTGCCTTATGTAGTGCAGGGTGAATTCCTGTAAGGCAGTACGGCGTCATGCAGCACTAGAATACTTATGGGGGATCCTGTACACCAGGTACTGCATACATTTAAAGTGTTCATGTTTGGTGAGTACATGAATATGGTTTTCTTTCAATACTTTTTTTTCCAACATTGTAGCATGAATCCGTTTTAGCTGCATTAATTGTAACCCCTTTTCTGTTTTGCTCCTAGTTGCACTTGCTGAGGATGAAGTTCTTTGGCGTCTCGCTGCTTCTCGCCAACCTCTGGTACCAGTGTCATGTTAAAGCAGAGTTTTTCACATCTATAGGTATGGCATTATTTACATATATACATATACATTCTTGCAGCAGTTTCCTGGCTATGGGAAGTGGTCCAATAGCTTACACACAGCTGAGGCACGCATTTTGTGGGTTAAGCTAATATTAAAGAGAATGTAGGCAATTATTTAATAAGAACCTTATGTTTTCAGGGATAATGAATATTCATCAGGTAGTGTCTCTTTGAAGTCTCTGCTTCCAAGCTTTAAGGCTGGTTCCTACAGTAGGTTATGCCTTCACTGTGTCGGGGTGACGGGTCCATTTGTAATGGTTTACACATAACAATGGTTGGAAGTTTTATTCATTTCTATTCTAACATGTTGTCACTGCCTCCTTCAGTGCTATATATGTGAAGGATAAACACTGCAGAAGTTCATAAACTTGTCATTAACCACTTGCCTGGCATGATCAGATGCGAACACACCAGGCTGGGCTTTCCCTGACTATGTCAGAGGGACCTACTGGTCCCTCTACACCCGCGGCTACCCCTCCTGTATGTCCCGATCACTGCTGGCCACAGTGATCGGGCACCTAGCGGCGCAACCCTCTAAGTGTGGCTGCAATGGCAGCCATGACATCCATAGTAGCAGCAGCCCCTTCAGTAGGATGCAGTAACCGCGGTCCTCGTAGCCGTGGCTGCTGCTATGTACACGGCCCTCCCACTGCGGCTCCTGAGCAATAGTGTTCACACTAGTGATCATTGGCTAGAAGAAGCGGGGGCTGCAGCTCTGGTAGCCATGGCTACTGCTATATACCCGGACAGCCTAGTGGCGCCATCAGCCCACGCCTTCCGGCCTCAGCTCCGTCTCCCCATGTGTCCCGACCACTGCTGGCCACATATGTACATATGTACAGGTAGAGAGTTTCCCATATCCGAAATGCTCGGGACCAGGAGCATTTCGAATATGGGATTATTTTCAGTATTTAGAATACCTGGGGGTCCGGCGGCATATGTGGTGGTCTGGCGGGGGTGCATGGAGGTCCGGCTTGCGTTACGGGGGTTCATCTGCATCCATGGCAGGGTGCAGGAGTCCAGCGGAATTCACAGCGGGGTGCAAAGGGGTCCAGCGGCAGGGTGCGGGCGGTTCCGGCATGAGTGTGGGAGGTTCCAGTCACATCTGCAGGGGGCTCCGACGCTGTGGAAGAGAAGTAGTTGGTGAATGAATGGCTGCAAAGCCACTCCCATGCTGGCAGTCATTGGACAGTGACCTCATGACACCACGTCACGTCATGATGTCACGGCACATCCAAAATATTCCAGTTTCATTTATTTTTAAAATTGATGTTATAGGCCATTTTATTTTTATTATGGCGGTCCTGTACGATCAAGACTCGATACGGGGCCTCCGATTAGGGATGGTATACTATACAATATACTAGGGATAGCCACTGACCATTGATGGTTTGCAAACTGATGTTAAGGAAACATCGGTGGCTGCGGCTTCAATCAATGGTTTTTATTGATGGTTGAAACCATCGGCCAATCGATGGTACATAAAAAATACAATTTCTGAGCGTTTTTTGGAAAAAAATTGTCAGTTAAATGCTGAGCAAATGGCCATGTGTGAGTATTTATGTATAAAATATAATTATGTGGTGTGAGGGCTCAACCGATATGCATGCAAAAGACAAAAACTATGGAAAATAGTTGCTAATGTTAGAAGCACCAAAATTTAAAAACCAAATACAATACTAACACAGTTCAGTGGATACAGTAGCCCTTAGGTGTGATATAGGCACATAATACAGTACTAGTAACAAAATGACGTATATGAGAAGTATAATGGAACTAAACGTTTAGGAAAGTCTAAAGCTGCAATTAGCAGAAGCTGCAATGCTACCACATAAGGTCGCCTCCTCCCAGTTCTTCCATTCATGTGGTTTTTCAAACTTGCAACAACAATTTAGGAAGGAGCAAGGGAGCTAAAGAGATTTTCCACAGACCAAATGTTTAATTGACAACAGCTTAGAATTACCAAACAGATAATATTCTCACAACAGGAACACAGAGTAGACGGTGATAAGGCGTGGAACAGAGAATATTCATAGTAATAATAGTATCTCCTGCTCATTATGGGGCCTAATCATCATCACTAATGGGCCCATTACAAATGCAGAAATGCTAGTTTATGCAATGGGCATATTGATTATTAGGGACCTGATAGGGCCACCTAGTATTCAGCAAACTCTGAAAACTGTTTTTGGAGTTAGTTTCCAAGATTCAATGCCATTGTTACGCTTCAACTTATGAGAAGGAGTTCTGGTGTTGCAAAGAGGGATCCCTCCTCCATGCAGCGTGGCCATTGCTTTTCAGAGCAGCTGTCCCCCCACTAGAGCAGTACTGAATTGCTCTGGTAATTATGTACCCCCCAACGCATCTCGTGGTGTGTAGGATATTTAGTTATCGAGGCCAGATAGCCCCTGATGATGAATAGGCCCCTGTGTCACTCTAGGCTAATGAGGGCCAAAATGATTCACTTGAGATTCTGGCATGTGAGGACCTCTAACCTCCAAAAGGGACAGCTATCTGTAATAACATAACATAGCAGGTATTTTAGATGATACGAGCATTAACAAACAAATAAAGCAGGAAGGAGTTGGGGGCTGTAAAGACTGAGAGGGTCATTCAGACCCGCTCGCGAGCAAAGGTCGCTCGCAAGCGGGTCGATGTTGTGCGCATGTGCACGACGGAGGGAGCTCCGTCGTGCGCATGCGTGAGACCCGGCGAGCGACGAGAAATACGTCGCTCGGGGTCTCGCACCAAAGGGGGTGTGCTGTCGATGGTGACTGACAGCACGCCACCTTTGGTGGGCGTGCCGGGGGCGTGGCTGCCAGACGGAGGCGTTCCCATGGGAACGCCTACCGTCTGAGTCTGGCCCCACTGACATCAGTAATGATAGAGCAAAATCACTCCTGGGCTTGCGGCAGCGAGACCCTACCGCAGGGTCTCGTCACAAGCCCGATGGTCGCGATGGTCTTTGACCATCACGACCATCATCATGGACGCTCGCATAAGCTGTGGGTGGTAACCCACAGCTATGCGAGCGTCCAAAAGGCCGCTCCACATTTAAATAGGACGGCCCTGATTCAGAGCGAGCGCTCTGGTCAGAGCGTTCAGCTCTGAATCAGGCCCACAGAGCCACAACCTGCCCATAACTGCTCTAGACAAAAACTAAAGCTTGACCCTGTAGGCCTGATTCAGAGGGTGGTATCCAATTAGCCCCGAACATTGTTCAGGCTCTAATGGATCCTCCAGGGATATAGAGTTAGCCCCGGCACTTATCTGGGCTTTTTTTATCGGGTCCTGATGTGTCCCTAAAAAGTATCCCTGAAAAGTGCCGTGTTTTCGCCGCTGCGATGTCGAAAACACATAGGTCTGTGAACTTATCATGGATCCTATGTGTTTTCGCCCAAAGAATTCTATTTGTTCGGCCGAACAAATAAAATACCGGGATAACAAAAACGAACGGAAAACGGCAAAAACATCCCTTTTTTCTCTTTCGTCTGGGCTGGGGGACACTGGACCATGGTGGGAAGGTGTGGAGTTGGCACTAATGACTGAAATCTATAACTCTCCCCCCTCCCTCTGCAACCCCTGACTTCAGTGTAGTTTTAGTGACTGTGGAAGGAAGGCACGTTTTTTCTAAGACTGCGCTGCAGCCTTTCTTAGCATAGGATTTTTTTCTTTATTTGTAAATCTTTTTGTTTATTTTTACTATAGGTGCTTATAGCAGCGCACAGCGGGAGTGCAAAGCGGCGGTGAGAGCTGCAGTTAAAGGGGGGATAGCGCTGAACTCTCCCCCCGTTCTCAGCACTCCGGTCTCTGTGAGACCGTCTGGGCCCGGGGATAGCGCACTGCTGTACCTGGTAGAGGTGCAGGCAGTCAGCGTGGTCCTGGGTGGCGGGAGCCATCTAGCCGGGCTTCCTGTTGGCGGCTCCTGTGGGGAGAGTGCCGACTACAGAACACCCGCGGTGAGCGCGGGTTAGTCCAAGTGCTTTCCCCATAGAGGGGAGTAGCACTTGAGGGAAGAAGCCATGGGGCTTGCTTCGGTATAGCAGGGGGAGGAGCCAGGGCTGCTGGTTCCCCCCCGCTCTCCAGAGGCTGTATACAGACTTGCAGGACGCTGCGTGGGATGCTCACAGCCTTTATAGTGGGACAAGCCTGGCCAGCATGGAGGAAGGACAGAGAGATCTCAGACTCCTTTCCCTCTGCGGGGTGCAGCTAAGTAGTTTTTCAGTATTTTCTGAATCTTTTTTGTGCCTGTTGGGGGAGTGTTTGTATATTCATTGCCGCATGTTTTATATATATATATATATATATATATATATATATTGTTTTCCCTGAGCTGCCTGCGGCGGCAGGGTAATGCAGGAAGGGGGGGAGCTCAAATAACGGACAAAAAGTCTACAAAGGGCCATACCCCCACTATGGCTTTATATTTTACATGTGCCCAGTGTCAGGTTAAATTACCATGTGGATAGCTGGATACAGGGGCATTGTGTGTGGACTGTCAGGAGCCCACTTGTGCACAGCCAGGAGGGGGAGCAACTCCGGTTACGGAGGAACCCGCGTGTGCTCAGGTTATGAACCGTTCACTCTCTGACTTGGTAATGTTGCTTAGCCAGAAAGAGGAACTGGCTCAAGTAGCGCCAGCACCTACTTTGCCATCACCGCCCGCAGTAGCGGGGGTCGGTCACCAGGGTCCTGATCCTCCATGGGTCCGTACCATGGAGCACTCAGCGGCTGGGTACGAGAAGGTTTCCTCCTTTATGGAACGCTTCTTTGAGGATCCTAGATTGCGCACTGCGCATAAGCATCCTCTTCCATCCAGGGGCCTGTTAGAGGAAGAACCCGAGGAGGAGGAGGGGGAACTCCCGATAGAGGAGGTTCTGCTCAAAGAGGAAGGTTCAGAGTCCACGTCAAGTCAGGGCGTGGAGGACCTGATTATGGCAGTACAACAGTCTTTTGACTGCCTGGACCTTGACGCCTCAGCAGAGGCGGAGGGGCCGTTCAAGCGGAGGCGTAAGAGGGTCGTTTATATTCCGCTTCTCAGGATCTCTTGGATCTTGTTGAAGAAGGTTGGAAGACCACGAGCAAAAGGTACAAAAGGTATGCTACTCCTCGTAAGTTTGCAGCCCTTTATCCTTTTCCACAGGAGCAGGTCACTAAGTGGGAGCTGCCTCCGAGAGTGGAATGCGGCTGTGGCTCGTTTAGCCAAGCACACCGCGCTGCTGGTCCAAGGGGCAGGCTCCTTTAAGGATCCTCTGGATAAAAAATTAGAGGGATGCCTTAGGAGTATCATTATGGGCGCCGGATTGTTATTCGCCGATTGTTGGCATCTGCATGGGTCTCTAGAGCCATGGAGAAGTGGGCTGACAAATTAGTGGCAGGCCTTTCCGGTGACTCATCCAGAGAGGAGTTGCTGGAACTGGCGGAACAGATTTGTGCGGCAGCAGACTATGGGTCTGATTCAGACCCACTCGCGAGAGGATTTTTGGTACTTACCGTTGAATCCTTTTCTCTGAGTCAGGCTGGGGGACACTGCGTTCCCTCCCTCATGCTCAGTCGTTTTGAGTATGAGTTATGATTTCGGTCCTAATTGACAGTCAGTTTCATTATTTTTTGGGTATGACAGTGTCACTGAATATTGCTTCTACTTACCAGGCACTTTTGAAGTTGCACTGAAGTCAGGGGTTGCAAAGGGGGGGGGAGTTATAGATTTCAGCCTGACTCAGAAAAGGATTCAACGGTAAGTACCAAAAATCCTCTTTTTCGCCCCTGAAAATATATCGGGGCTAATTGGATATCCCCTAGAGCTAGGGCATGATGGGCTACCGGGGATGGGCAGTGGTAAGGGCCCATGCTTAAAGGATGTGGCCAGTCACCACTGAGGCCTGACCAACCATTATAGAGGACATAGCCTGCAGACAACCTGAATACTATTTTTAGATGTGTACGTCCATAGAGATCCAGCTGATTTCAGACTTTTGCGCCAGGGATGGTGTAAATGCATGCTGATAATGATGACGGCTACTTTCACAAGTAGAAATCACAGGGGCTCTGCACTCGCCATAATAACTAATAATAATAATAAAAAATATAATAAACAGTGGGGTTCTAGTTCATGAATTGATAAATGCATTTAAGCTTGCAGCCCATCGTCGCGAGACCCCACTTTACTGCAAGTAGATATATAGGAGTGGTGCGGCCACAACACTGAATACAGGCGTAGATGCACATTTATTCCCAAGCACAGATGCAACCACTTTGTCTGTGACTCTGATTCAGGCCTTGTGCTTCTTTATAAAGCTTATAATATGTGTGCAAGACGACATTATCAGACTGGTAGACAGCAGCCGGACTTTTCTTTGCTCAATACCCTGGGGATACTTTCCCGTGTGAGTACATGATCGGTTTCTTAAGCTGGGAACACACTCGAGCAATGTTGGGCCGCTTTGCCTTTTCGTAACGACAAATCGCCTACATCTCTCAGTGTATGCTCAATATGCGTACTCCCGCGGTCACATGCGATGTTATCAGGTTTGATGTGCTACACATCATACTTGACGACATCGCTAGCGACCTATGGTAAGTTAATGAAGGATGCAACAGTGGTAGTTCTGTCGTTCATTAACTTGTTCAAGTGTGTACGGGCAATCCCCATTCAAGGGCATCCGTTCTGATGTCGGAAAGAGTGCCCTTGTCTCAGTGTGTACCCAGCTTTAGGCTATTATCAGTTAAACCTTTAATCTGTTGAAAGCCTTTTTTCGTTATTCATATTATTTTCCTTGTAAATTTAGCCAGATTGCACATTAAAACAGAAAAGATGTTAAATAACTTAGTGTTTGCATACATTTTCTTTTCTTTTGACTATTTTCGGCAGCCCCCTTACTCTGAAAATGGGTTGGGTATGAAATCCCGGCTGTCGGGATGACGCCGATCAGAATACCGACACCCATAGGAACACACGTTAGTACTTACCTAATCTCTACCCTAACCCCTAACCCTCCCTCCCCTAGTGTCTAAGCCTAACCTCCCCCGCCCCGTACCCTAAACCTACGACTCCGTCCCGGGTACCTAAACCTAACCTCCCCCCCCAGTGCCTAGCCCTAACCTCCCCCTCCCCGCAACCTAATCCTAACACACCCTCCCAAGTGCCTTACCATAACCCTCCCCTAATGCCTAACCCTAACCCCGCTACCTAACCCTAACAACCCGATACTTAACCTTTGAGATGCCGACGGTTGGGATGCTGGTGCCGGGATCCCGACCTATCGGGATTTCGGCGCCGCTATTCAGACCGTAGACATCCCCTGAAAAAGTTCTGAGGAAGCCTGTTCTTCTTAGGTGGCACAATTCGGCAAACTATTTCACACTGAAAGAATTACCCTACCACATTCCAGTCTTAAAACAAACAAATTAATTCTACATTGCAGGAAAACAGGAATAGAGTACCTTTAGACCTAAAATTCTGATTACTTTATACAAAAGAACAAATGATGACTTTGAGAATATATATATATATATATATATATATATATATATGTAACTATTTCAGGAGCTTATAGCTAAAGTTATTTGAAATTAGATGTTGACAGTGGAGGAAACGGCAGTATTCGGTGGATAACTACAAAACACTTAGAGCCGTATTCAATATCAGCCGAGCCACATTAAGTTAACGCGGTACGGACTTAACACCGACTTCGCCTGTTTGACCTGTGGAAAAGTATCGCGCGCGTGCCCGGTACTTTCTGTATTCAATATGGAAATAGGCGAAAACGGGACCCGGCGATACTTGGATCGGCGAAAACAAACGGGAATTTTTGGGAAATAATTGTAGGATCCCCATAAAGATATCTAGACCTCGGGGATCACTATGGGTACCCCCGTTTTTGCCTGCAGAAGAAAGTCAGGGTTTTTAAATAGCCGCGGCTGGTGTTTTTTTTCCCGACATTGAAGAAGTGATGCAGAAGAGCATTTAGCTTTTTTTTTTTCGTTTTTAAAAGTGGTCCCATCAAATTTGGGGTACATGAAAATGGGTACTTGCATATTTTTAAGTCCCTAAAGGTAATTTTATAAATTCTGCAAAAATACACCTGTCACTACTCTGCGCAATAAAAAAAAACACCTGCCACATACTTTGGGACCCCACCAGTATTAATTTCGTCAGTTTGGCTTTTTGTTTGACGATTTTTTTTTGTCACCCCAAAAATTTATTTTTTATTTTTTGTGGTGTCCCGATTTTTTTTTTTACATTTTTTTTTTTACATTTTGTTGTAAGGGGGCATTCAAAAAAGTACAGGCTATTTTTTATAAGCCTGCACCCCTAACCCCAAATCTAAACTTTATTTCACTTGCTATAGTTAATTAAAAAATGATCCCTGTTTTTTAAAAATGACCCTTGAACCCATTTACGAAAAAAACGGGAATTTTCGGGAAATATGCCTGGGACCCCCCTAAAGATGTCCAGACATGGGGGATCACTATGGGTACCCCTGTTTTTGCCTGTAAAAGAAAGTCGGGTTTTTAAATAGCTTTGCCAGGTCTTTTTCCCTGCCGCGGCTATTCGAAACCCAGAGTTCCTTCAGGAGATAAAAATGGGGGTACCCATAGTGATCCCCCATGTCTACACATCTTTAGGGGGATCCCTGGGATATTTTCTGAAAATTCCCCTTCTGTTTGTACCTGTAAAAAAACGGAATAAAAGTACAAAAAAAAATTGACATAGGGTCCCCCCCCAAAAGCCAAACCAGCCCCAGGCCTAGCAGCCAGTACAGGTTTCTGAAAATACGGGGAACAAAATGTGTAGGGTTCCACCGTATTTTAGAAACCAACACCAGGCTGCAGGGACTAGTGCTGGTTTTAAATATACGGGGCAAAAAATACGTGGGGTACCCCCTATATTTTAAAACCAACACCAGACCCAACCGACCGGGGTGTAGTGCCACAGCCCGGAGACCCAATCACCAGGGCTCCAGGTCCAAAGCATTACACCCCAAGTTGGTCAGCGCAAGCCGGTGATCTCGGGGAAGTT
Organism: Taudactylus pleione; assembly: GCA_031769625.1. NCBI lineage: Eukaryota > Metazoa > Chordata > Amphibia > Anura > Myobatrachidae > Taudactylus > Taudactylus pleione. The sequence continues at coordinate 2,113,213 of JAUIMM010000098.1, forward strand.
GGGGACCCCCCTAAGAAGGGTCCCCCCTCTCCCGAGCACCACAGGCTTACACTGAAGCCTGGGGCTCATCCCCATACCCCTGGAGCGGTGGGTATGGGGGTAATAGGGGGGCCAAATAATGTAAAACTATCATACTTTACAGTAGAACTACAAGTGCCATCAGACATGTGGCACCTGTAACTTCACTGTAAAATAAATAGTTAAAAAAAAGACAACACACACACACCGTGTCCAGTATAACTTTATTAAACACACCTACTCATTCACACATGCCTATATCAGATGCTCGGTCCCCTTGTCAAGTAGAAATCTGTGATGAGTGGCCCTGCAAGAAAGATTTCATACTCCCCTACATCTAGCGTTGGTCTCCGCAGTAATCCATGGCATTGTGAAAATAAAAAAACGACTTTACCCGATCCACACTTTAACTATCAGTATGTGTGTTGCCAGTGTAAGTGGCCTATCTAAATTTCAGTAACTGTTGTTTTCTAAAGCTGTTTCACATTTTTAATGACGGCAGTATTACACCACAGACAGGGGCGCATTTATAATGGATGCAGGGTGTGTGGTGCACATGGGCCCTCGGGTCCAGGGGGGGCCAGCACACCCTGCACCCATATTATCTAAAACGTACCTATCCGAGGTCCCGAGTTGGGTGTCTCGCAAAACGCCAGAACACGGCGATCTGCGCATGGCTGGCCAGACGTGTCAGTTGGCTGCCGCCCGCCGGGTACAGTGGAGGGGGCCCCGGTTTGTGGAATGCACACGGGCCCGTTCCTCTCTTAAGACGCCCCTGACCACAGAACTATGTTCTATAAATTTATTTCACACCTCAGGAACTGTGGATAGAGAAATGCAGAACTCTCCATAGCCACGATGCAGGAGAACCAACATAGTAACAGCGCAATTTAGAACTGAATTTACAGCATATACGCAAGATATTCGGTGGTTTTCAAAGCTGCTGTGATTCAGCAGCTTAACTTTAAGGGCAATAATATTAAATGCAAGAGACGCGTTATTCCCCCTTTAATTCCAGCTTTTAAAAGTGCCGCTTAGTCAATTTAGTCCACGGAGAGTAATAGACAAAGAATCAGTGTAACCAAGCTACTGGGAACACTATACCCTTCTTTTCAAAAACTGAAGCATTAATCCAGACTCCATATGGAAAATAAAATTTGCTATATTACAATGATCAATAGACTTTAGGCTAAATGTAATAGCGTGCGATCTTCAGCCACTGCAGGGATTTATGCGAGTCTCCCCGCATTTTTAAAGTGGCAATCATATTAAAGGCTAAACAAAGCTGGTTTAGCCTTTAAAATGATTGTTACTTTAAAAATACGGAGAGATTCGCATAAATCCCTGCAGTGGCTGAAGATCGCACGCTATTACATTTAGCCCCATAAGTGCAGCTCTATTAGTGTGGAAGATTTAGACGTTTGCTTTTATTTTCTTTACCACAGAGCACATATGGGCAGTCTGAGCTGCGTTAGGTCATTTTCAAATAAGTAGTGAAACACATTACAAGACTCTCCTAACCTCTCAGGTGCCCCATCATGTTACCAGACCATCAAAGTGTCCAGCTTTCAGGATGAAAACAGAGGCACATTGATCAATATACTTTTCAACCATGACTCAGATATACTGCATCCATCTGTGCAAACCCATTTGTGTCACAGCTGTTGTATGATGAATACAGAAGTGCAATATACTGTACATATTACATGACTTCTTATCTGTAGTTAGAGCAATAGAGTTAGCAACTTTGATATATTTCCAGTGAAATCACCAGCATACTCTGTTCTGTTCCAGGTCAGATGACGGACCTAATATATAAGGAGAGAGATCTTGTGCAGTCTTTGAAAGAGTACATTAGAGAAGAAGAAGAACGTCTTTCTAAAATCCGAAGGTATGGAAAAACGTATATTCTGATGCCTATACTATGTGACACATTGTGTTATTAAAGCAAAAAAATTAGCATGAAGCTAAAATGCCAGCCGTTGGTTCTGTATAAGGGCCCTGCACACCTACAATGAATGTGAGTCTGTCTGTCCTGATCAGTGCATTGTCTAGATCAGTGTTGGCTAACCTTGACACTCCAGCTGTTGTGGAACTATATATGCCAGCATGCCCTGCCACAGTTTTAGCATGCCCTAATAGCAAAACTGTAGCAGTGCATGCTGGGTTATGTAGTTCCATAACAGCGGGAGTGTCAAGGTTAGCCAACACTGGTCTAGATGATTTATCTATCAATTGATTAATCGACACAGAATCAGTAGTATCTCTTGCTGCAGCCTGTTGACTACTAAACAAAAAAAATGCTTTAACACCATATATACCAGTGATGGGCAACACCATATATGCCAGTGATGGGCAACACCATATATGCCAGTGATGGGCAACATCATATATACCAGTGATGGGCAACACCATATATACCAGTGATGGGCAACACCATATGTGCCAGTGATGGGCAACACCATATATGCCAGTGAGGGGCAACACCATATATACCAGCCAGTGATGGGCAACACCATATATACCAGTGATGGGCAACACTATATATACCAGTGAAAGACAACACCATATATACCAGTGAAGGGTAACAGCATATATATAAGTGATGGGCAAGTTGATATATAATGGGGGCTGCAATTGGAATGCCTCTAAGCTTTAAGAGGGCTGCACGTCACTTTTCTACTGCAGGGTCCATAGCATAGAGTATCCACAGGATACCTTGGGGTATAGGCGGAGTTAAGTTTTCAGCCTCCCAGGATGCACTGGGGTCCCTCTCCTATACCCCGCCCCCGAGCCTCAGGCACTCAGTTTTCATCGGTGCCCGGCTCGGAGTCAGATGCACCTGTACAGAGGGGGGTCTGTCAAGGCCCCTGAAGTTTCTTCTAGCAGCTGTGGCTGCACACAAATGAGTGCACAGCATTGACAGTCAGTACTGACGTCCATGCCATCACTCCTACACCCCGCTGGTACCAGAACACCGGTACTGATCCGGGGATCCTGGTGGGTAACTGGGGTCACAGTTAGCGGTGATCCCGGTTATCCGGACTGTGGGCGGATTTACGGGGGTCAAGGTAAGCGGTGGGGTCCCACGGCGGGTTCCCGCTGAACAACACAGTCCTAAGTCCTCAAGCAGGGGGCTTCCTGGGGACTGGCTGCAATGTGGAGCCAGGCCCCATAAACCTGTACCACTACCCCTTGGGACAGCGGGCCGCGACGATATCGGATCACGTCCGGTGTCCTGGGCGTTAAATGCATGCCAGGGGAGCGCGCCTTCCCTGCTCAGCAGCCGGCGCCTCCCCCGCTGCACACAGCCTTTCCACGGCGGTCTGGCATCTGCAAGCTCTCATCCCCCGGGCCAGCCTCCTTTCTGCTCCTCGGCGGCCATCCTCAAAGGACTTGGCAAGCGCTGCTGGACGCTGATAACGGTGCATACCTCTCCTCTGGTGCAAGGTTAGAGTATGCAGCGCTGTTTCCTACCAGGCTGATGTCTGTGTAGTTGATCACAGCGCTGATAGTGCAGGGTTTATTCTTCATTGTATGTGACTTAATGCTAGTGCTGCTATCTGTACTTTCACTTCTCTGTCAGCCATTTTACCTATCCCTATCTTCTCTGCTAAAGCCCTTGTGGTGCGGTGTTGCAGGGTGTTATTGCCTCACTATACAAGTTTTGTCAGTGTGGTGTGTTACATACAGCTCTGTTCACTCATCATGTCTGACAGTGAACGCGATTTTCCTCTTCAGCCAAAGTGTACTATATGTCTTGTACCACTGGTGGAGGGTGATGGCAACTCTGAGGGGTTATGTAAGGCGTGTTTTCCACAAGCACGCCCGATTTCTGTCACTGCACCTGTGCAGGAGCCGCCCTGGGCTTGTTTTGCTAAGGCACTTACAACCCTAGTGGGCCAGCTATCGACGCCCCCTGCGTTTCCCCAAATGGGGTTCTCACAACAGTCTATGGTGTCGTCTCCCATACAGGGGTTCCCCAGACAGTTAGTGGTACCCCAGAGTCTCCCGCTCTTGTCCCTCAGGTCACACAAGAGCCTACGTGGGTTTGTTCATTGTCCACTTCGGTGCAACTCCTGTCGGATGTTTTACAGGGAGAGCCATCATTGCGGCCGCATAAGCGACAGCTGCAATCTCAGACTGATCACTGTGATCAGGATGATGAAGTCCTTTTTGGCCCTGATCTGGACAAAATTGTGGCTACGCTGGCGGCAGCTAAGTCTGCGTGCCTGCCATCGGCTACTGTCCCATCAGGGTCGGGTTCTTCTTCCTTTCGGCCCTATAGAACCCAGAGTAAGCCCAGCGTGCAGTCCTTTTCGAGGCGGCTTGACGCCAAGAAACCTACAAAGCCAAAGAAGCAGGCTTGGAGTACCAGACGTCCTGCTCCCAAGTCCGACTACAAGCCTTCGGCCTGATGGGACGGGCTTCTCTTTGGGGGACCCCAAAGTGGGAGGCCGACTTCTGCAATGCGCCCAGAGCTGGTGTCTGACCACCTCAGACACGTGGGTAAGAGAAGTGGTTTCTCAGGGGTACGCCCTCTCCTTCCGCAGGATGCCTCCCAGCAGGTTTTTCACTGCGGGTCTTCAGTCCAATCAGGACAAGGCCCTGGAATTCAAGAGGGTATTGCGCTCTATGCTCCAGGATGGGGTCATAGTGACGTTTCCTTTGTCCCAGAGGAGATAGGGGTATTACTCCAATCTTTTTCTGGTAGAGAAACCCAATGGGTCCTACCGGCCAATACTCAACCTCAAACCCCTCAACAAATTTTTGAGGTTTCCTCCGTTCAGGATGGAGACCCTGCATACCATCATTTTAGCGATGGAGCCTGGAGATTTCATGGTGTCGCTGGATATTCAGGATGCTTACCTGCATATCCTATTGTCTCGGCAGTTTCCTCTGGTTTGCAGTGGTCCAAGACCACTTCCAATTTCAGACATTGCCCTTTGGTCTGGCCACAGCGCCTTGAGTGTTTACCAAAGTTATGGCAGCTCACCTGCGGGATGCAGGGAGTTCGCTTGTTACCCTATCTGGACGACCTCCTGTTGTTGGAGGAGTCTCCGGAGACACTTCAGCGCCATCTGCAACTGACAGTCTCTGTATTACAGACTCACGGCTGGCTGATAAATTGGAAGAAGTCTTCCCTGGTACCATAACAGAGGATGCTCCATCTAGCACCTCTGTTGGACTCCCAACATCAGAGGATCTTTGTGACGGAGGAAAAGATCTCTGCGTTACAGGTGAAAGTTCGCCTTTGCCTGCGGAGTCGCCGGGTGTCCATTCACTGGGTGATGAGGTTACTGGTTTCCATGGTGTCGATGTTCGACATGGTGGAGTTTGCCCAGTTCCACTCCACACCTCTGCAGAAGTTGATCCTCTCCAGATGGAATGGATTGCCCCAGCGGATAAAGACACAGACGTACCCGGAGGTACGTCTGTCTTTGGCCTGGTGGCTGCAGACTACTCACCTGAACAGGGGGCGCCTCTTTTGGATTGGGGACTGGGTCCTTCTGACGATGGATGCCAGTCTACGAGGTCAGCATCTGGTGGACGCTCTGTCGGTCAGTTGGTCCTTCCAGTATGCGTACCTCTCCCCTCCGTTCTCCCTTCTTCCTCGAGTGATACGCAAATTCAAGCAAGAAGGCGGCACGCTTCTACTGATAGCTCCAGCGTGGCCCAGACGGCACTGGTACTCAGATCTTCGGAATCTCTCACTAGACACTCCGATGCTGTTGCCTCAACGTCTGGACCTGTTATGTCAGGGTCCTTGTCATCATCCGGACCTGGGTCGGCTGTCTTTGACGGCGTGGCTATTGAGACTGCCCTCTTGAGGTCCAGGGGTTTTTCCAGCTCGGTGGTCAACACCATGCTACGAGCTAGGAAACCTTCATCTGCCAGCATCTACCATCGAGTATGGCATGCTTTCTTTCAGTGCTGTCGCCCTAGAGGTTATGCTCCTCTTGTTTTTCGGTTATCCAGGGTGCTGGCTTTCCTACAAGCAGGTTTAGATCAAGGTCTTCACCTTGCCTATCTGAAGGTGCAGGTGTCAGCACTGTCTGTATGGTATGTGATTCCTGATGTCCGCACCTTTATTCAAGGTGTAATGCGTAATCAGCTTCCCTTTGTTCCACCTGTGGCGCCTTAGGATCTGGCTGTGGTCCTATGAGCTCTTCAAGGACCGCCATTTGAACCACTGGGCTCAGTGGACTTGAAATGGCTTACGCTTAAGACAGTTTTCCTTCTGGCCATTGCATCGGCCAGGAGGGTTTTGGAATTGGGGGCCCTGTCATGTCGCCCTCCATTTCTCATTTTTCATAGAAACAGGGTGGTTCTTTGCACTAGTCCTGATTTTCTTCCGAAAGTGGTGTCTAGATTCCATATCAACGAGGAAATTATTGTGCCGAACTTTAATTCTTCGGACCTTTCGGTTGGTGAGGCCACCTTGGATGTGGTGCGGGCCTTAAAAAATTTATGTTGACCGCACTGCTTCTTTTAGAAAGTCCGACTCTTTGTTTGTCATTTATGGCTTCCGAAAGAAGGGTTGGCCTGCCACTAAGCAAACGTTGGCAGGATGGATTCGCATGGCTATTTCTGAAGCTTATGTTCATGAAGGCCTTCCTGTTCCATCTTCTGTTAGTGCTCATTCCACTAGGTCTGTGGGTCCTTCGTGGGCAGCTCGACGTGGCGGTTCAGCTTTGCAAGGCAGCCACGTGGTCATCTGTTCATACTTTCATCCGGTATTATGCTTTTGATACCTACGCCTCTCAGGATGCTTCCTTCGGGCGGCGGATTCTCCTTTCAGCACAGGAGCGTCCCCACCCTTAAAGGATACTGCTTTGGGACATCCCCAAGGTATCCTGTGGATACCATATGGACTCTGCAGTAGAAAATAAGAGAGATGGTAAGAACTTACCCTTGTTATCTTTATTTCTACGAAGTCCATAGGGTTCCACAGGACTCCCGCCCTGTCGCACCTGTACTGCAGATGGGCTTTGCTCTGGTCACCGGTTTTTCTGTCTCCTCCTGGTGAGAATGTGATTTCTTGTGTGTTCCAGACATTCTTCTGTCTCTTTCTTCTCCTCCTCCGGCCTATGGCTTGTGACGTAACTGAGTGCCTGAGGCTCGGGGGCGGGGTATGGGAGAAGGACCCCAGTGCATCCTGGGAGGCTGAAAACTTAACTCTGTGGTGCCTGGATGTCTGCCGCCATCGCCTGTACCCCAAGGTATCCTGTGGAACCCTATGGACTTCGTAGAAATAGAGATAACAAGGGTAAGTTCTTACCATATCTCTTATTTTTCTCAGTAAAAAAATTAAAACGACACATTTGATCAAAGAAAGTGGCACCTATCTGTAATAACATGTCAGCAGACAAACACAGAAGTGTTACAAATGCTTCACTATAGACAGCAATAACAACTATAATACTGTATATGTAGTGTATAAAATAAACATCATGTGTTATCAGTACATTTGTACATTAAGTAACAGATAATTTAGTTTCTCATAGAACATTGTGACAGTCTATGTTGTGAGACAGGCAAAACTTTATAGCAGTGGTTCTCAACTCCAGTCCCCAAGTACCACCAACAGGTCATGTTTTGTGGATTTCTTTAGTCATGCACAGGTGAGTTATTATACAGTATTTTGCTGGATCAGTAATTATCCCACCTGCTTCCACAGAAAGAAATCCTCAAAACATGGCCTGTTGGAAAAACTTGAGGGTTGAGGTTGAGAACCACTGCCTTATAGCATGTTGTAATTACAAAGTCTTAATTGCACCATGGGTGTCTCCTGAAGAGGGGGGGGTGATCAGGGAAACCCCTCCCTCCCATAACACTGCTCCCCTGCCCTCTACCGATAGCTGATATGTAGCTGCACAGCGTCACATCGGGCAGGGAGAGAGCAGAGACTGCTGCTGCTTAGTGCCAACAGCAGCCTCCCTCCAACATTTCATCTGAATAAAAATAAATCCCGTTCTGTTTTCAGTTGGGCCCTGCAAGTTGAAGAACTTACCAGTAAGTCTACTCTTGATCCGGAGGGATACCTTGCTCATCCTGTGAATGCTTACAAGCTGGTGAAGAGACTTAATACAGATTGGCTCTCACTGGAGAACTTAGTACTTCAGGATTCAACCAAAGGTAAGCAGACGCTTAGTAAATAAACCCATGACTGAACACAAACCCCCAGGCTATGTCAGAAAAAGAACAAGACAGTAGGTTTCAAATCATGGAATGGCCAGCACAGTCTCCGGACTTAAGCCCAACTTGGTTGGGATGCACTGGACAGAAGGGTGAAGGGAAAGCAACCTATGGTATAAATGCAGCACATTTGTGGGAACTGCGGGTGTTGGGAAAAACTATCCAAACATTATTTGATTTCCAGTTTACAAAGAATGGCAGGATTGTGCTCAGTGGTTATAACTGCACGCGGTGGCTACATTGATGAGTCAAAATTTAGATGAAATTTTGCTAAACATAATGATTCTGTGATTTATTTTTTTTTGGATCACCATCGCGACCATCGGCTGAAGCCTACCGGAGCCTGCCCGGGTCCTGGCAGCCTGCGAGGCCAGGAAGTCTGTGTTAGGGAGCACAGGCCATCCCTGCCCCCCCGCACCACCCAGCAAACGCCTCTGCCTGTCAGTCAGGACATGCACAGAACGGGTCCTGTACATGCGCAGATTCCCGATAATCAGAAATCTGGTTTACTTTGTGAGACTGCGTCCTCTGCTGAATCGGCACCCCTGTCCATGAATCATTTTAATCCTGGACCTATTGAGAACCTTATGAAGTCTGTGTGCTGACTTTTGTTCATCTCCTCTTTCCCTTTGGACATGACTTCTCACACTGCTGCCTCTTGAATAGCCTCAGAGATTGAGAGAAGGTTAAGAAACGTTCAACAGCTGCTGCAGCTCAAAATAATGAAAGTGATCTATTGCAGCTTTTTGGATGGAAAAGCGTCCAGCGATCATATATAATCTAAACCAAATCTGCATATTTAGAATTCCTGTTGTAGATCGACCTAGAAATATAAATTCCTGAAAAATGCTGTCTTTCATCATATTGTAACTTAATGCACGAATAGTGTTACCGATTAATGTACAGTAGGTGGCTGTGTTTTGTCAGTAGCCTTTTGCCCATTAAATTTTATTTCTTCATAATTCTCATGATTTGGGAGGATAAAATGATTTTGTTTATATGTGAGAAAGTTTCAGCTGTTCCTAAGGCAGCATGGCGGCTTGCATTCCATATGTTTGAGAACATACATTGGGCACACACAGCCACATTTGGAACCATATGCCAATTCTAGTCTGGCCGCAACCATCAGCAATAATATCAGCGCTAACACCTGCCCAATGTTGGATGCAAGGGATCCGTCTCAAACAGGCGTCCTTTTGTCATGCACACGTCTCAAAATTAGGGATGTGTGCCGGACCATTTTTGCCGGATTTGGATTTGGTTCTAATTCATCGTCCGGCTTTGGATTTGGATTTGCCAAACTGCAGTGACTGGCTTTGGATTTGGATTTTTTTACAAAAATTTACAAAAAAAGCTAAAATCACATAAATTGGTCTTTTTTTTTTTTTCCTAGAGTATTATTAACCTCAATAACATTAATTTCCAGTCAATTTAGAACACCTCACAGCTTATAATAAGCACATCTATGACACATTGCCACACAGCAGTGGCAGAAATGAAAAGTAGTGCACCCACCCAGTGGGGTACGGCCAGCAGAATCACAGTACTTGTTTACAAAGTGGACGGCTCAAGGAGTCACAGTGCACAATCTTATTCACATTACACCGCACATAGTGCCCCTGATTCACATTACACCATAAAGTAGTGTCTCTTATTTATGTTACGACACACAGTAGTGCCCCTTTTAGACAATGCCCACAGTAGTGACCCTTTTACACAATGCCCACAGTAGTGACCCTTTTACACAATGCCCACAGTAGTGACCCTTTTACACAATGCCCACAGTAGTAATGCCCCTTATACAATGCCCACAGTAGTAGTGCCACTTATACAATGCCCACAGCAATAGTGTCCCTTACACAATTCCCCAGTAGTGATGTCCCTTACACAATGCCCCCAGCAGTGGTGTCCCTTACACAATTCCCCCAGTAGTGGTGCCCCCTATGCAGTCCCCTTAGTAGTAGGGCCCCCTATGCAGTGCCCCCAGGAGTAGTATGCCCCCCATTAGCAGGCCCCCAGTAGTATGCCCCCCAGTAGTATGTATCCCATTAGCAGGCCCCCAGTAGTATGCCCCCCAGTAGTATGCTCCCATAAGCAGGCCCTCAGTAGTATGCCCCCCCAGTAGTATGCCCCCATAAGCAGGCCCCCAGTAGTATGCCCCCATTAGCAGGCCCCCAATAGTATGCCCCCATTAGCAGGCCCCCCCATAAGCAGGCCCCCAGTAGTATGCCCCCATAAGCAGGCCCCCAGTAGTATGTCCCCCCAGTAGTATGCCCTCCATTAGCAGACCCCCAGTAGTATGCCCCCATTAGCAGGCCCCCCAGTAGTAGGCCCCCATACACACAAAAAAAACAAAACAAAAAAAACTTACCTGTATCCCCGCTCCAGCCGCCGTCCACTCTGCTGCCATGCGACGAGGAGGGAGCCAGAAGACGGAGTTCCTGAGTGAGTTCCAGCCGGCTCCCTCCGTGCAGCAGCCAATGAGAGTCTGTGTGACTCTCATTGGCTGCTGTAACAAACACACAGCTGCCGCTGTCCATGCTGTCTTCCCTACACCCCCGCCGGTACCAGAACGCCGGTACCGATCCGGGGATGCTAGCGGTGACCCCAGATGTTCCGGACCATGGCCGGAATCAAGGGGGACAGCAAGGTAAGCAGCGGGGTCCCGCGGTGGGTCCCCGCTGTTACATGGTCCAGAGTCCCCAGGCAGGGGGCTCCCTGGGGACTGGCTGAAGCGTGGAGCCAGGTAAGAACCTGCGCTTCCACTACCCCCCTGGGACAGCGGACCGCAGCAGAGCGGTAGCGCTGTGGCGTCCCGGGGGTTAAATGCATGCCAGGGGAGCGCGCCTTCCCTGTCTCACAGCCGGCGCCTCCCCCGCTGCACACAGCCCTCTCTGCACTCTGCCGACAGGCCCTGTGGCAGCGCTCCTCCCCCAGGCCAGCCTCCTCTCTGCTCCTCGGCGGCCATCTTCCTGAACGCATGGTGAACGCTGCTGGAAGCCTGGACGGAAGCATCGTGGTCTGGGTCCCCCCGCATACCTCTCCTCCGCTGTGGTCAGGTCTGTGTATGCAGCGCTGTGTCCTACCAGACTCTGTGTCTGCGTAGTTGAGTGATCAGCGCTGGTTAGTGCAGGAATTGATTTTCTTTGCATTGTATGTGACTGTGCTAGCGCTGCTGCCTGTATCTTCTATTCTGACTGTCAGCTTTATTACTGTCCCTGTTCTTTCTGCTAAGCCCTTGCGGTGCGGTGCTGCAGGGTGGTCTCTCGCCTCTTTAAAATACAATTGGTGAGAGGGGTCACATACTTAGTACCATCATGTCTGAAAGTGATTTTCCTCTCCGGCTACAGTGTACTACGTGTAAAGTACCTTTAGCGGAGGGGGAGGGTAGCGCGGAGGGCCTCTGCCGGCAGTGTTTGTCAATGGCGTGGCCTATTACGGTTACAGCACCGGTACAGGAGCCGCCCTGGGCTTGTTTCGCTCAGGCGCTTACAACCTTAGTGGGCCAGTTAGCTCCGCAGCCCACGTTTACGCAGATGGGTTTGTCCCAGCAGTCAGTGGTGTCGTCACCCATGCAGGGTTTCCCAAGACAATTGGTGGTACCCCGCAGTCTCCCTATTTCCCCTCTCCCGGTTTCTCAGGAGCCGGCGTGGGTTAACTCCCTGACGAGTTCTGTACAGCACTTGTCGGATGTGTTGCAGGGGGAGGCTGTGATGCGGCCACATAAACAGCCGGTGGCGTCTCTGTCGGCTCCTTATGAGGATGACGAAGGGACGTCTGATGATGGGGAGATTCTGGATCCTTACGATCAGGAACCTCTCCATACTAAGGACGCTGCCGCTAGGTCCAAGGTGTATATTCCTGGACTTATTCGGGCAGTCCGCACAGCCTTGGTGATTGAGGACGAAGTTCCCCCAGCTGCTAAATCCAAGTATGCCTTTTTTAAGGATGTGAAGGGTGACGCCACAGTCTTTCCTCTTTCGGGTCAGTTAATGGACCATTTAGAGGAGGCGTGGAAACAGCCTGGCAAGCGATACCAGCCGCAGAGGCGCCTGGCAGTGGCTTATCCGTTCGCGGATAATTATTTTGCTAAGTGGGAATCCCCTCCACAGGTGGATTCTCATGTGACACGTCTTGTCCGTAGTGCCACATTGCCAATGCCATCCATGTCCTCCCTTAAGGATGCTACGGACCGCAAGGTGGAGATCTGCCTGAAGTCCGCTTATTCCCTTGCGGGGGGGGCAGCGCGGCCGGCTATGGCCATTTGCTGGGTTGCCAGAGCGATGGAGCGCTGGGCGGATTCATTGGAGGCGTCCTTTGATTCCGACTGTCCGGCCGAACAAACGGAGTTGATTGGTAATCTCCGTGATTCGGCCACTTATATCAACGAGGCGGCCTTAGACATTAGTACACTGGTGTCTCGAATTTCTTCAGCAGCGGTGGCTGCTTGTCGCACCTTGTGGTTGCGATCCTGGAAGGCGGACGCTGACTCTAAAAAGGGTTTGGAGGCGTTGCCCTTTAACGGAGAAGTTCTCTTCGGTCCAGATCTGGACAAGATTGTGGCCACGCTGGCGGCAGCCAAATCGGCATGTCTCCCGTCGGCCGCGTTTCCTTCTGGTTCAGGACCATCGTCCTTTCGGTCTTATAGGGCTCAGGGCAGGCCCAAACCACGGTCTTTTCCCCGACAGGCTGGTCCCAAGAAATCGGCCAAGCCCCGGAAGCAGGCATGGAGTACCAGACGTCCGGCCCCTAAGCCTAATGACAAGCCTGCGGCCTGACGGTCCGGGCCTCCCATTGGGGGATCCCAAAGTGGGAGGCCGCCTGCTGCAGTTCGCCCGGTGTTGGTCGGTCACCACGACAGACACTTGGGTTCTCGAGGTGGTCTCCCACGGGTACACCCTCTCTTTCCAGCACAGACCCCCGGCTCGATTCTTCACCACGGGTCTTCCATCAGACCGGAACAAGGCCACGGAGCTGCGGAAGGTCTTGCACACTATGCTCCAGGCTGGAGTTATAGTGCCTGTTCCATTCTCCCAGAGGGGCCAGGGTTTCTATTCAAATCTTTTTTTGGTGCAGAAACCCAATGGGTCGTATCGTCCGATTCTCAACCTCAAAGCTCTCAACAAGTCTTTGCGGGTGCCGAAGTTTCAGATGGAGACCCTATGGTCCATCATTCTGGCGCTGGAACCTGGGGACTACAGGGTGTCATTGGACATACAGGACGCTTACCTGCATGTCCCTATTCTTTTGCGCCATCAACAGTTCCTCAGGTTTGCAATCCGCAGCGACCACTTTCAGTTTCGGGCGTTACCTTTTGGCCTGGCGACAGCACCGCGTGTGTTCACCAAGGTGATGGCGGTCATGGCGGCTTCTCTGCGGCTGCAGGGAGTCCGCATGTTGCCGTACTTGGACGACCTGTTATTAGTGGCAGGATCTCCAGAGCTCCTTCTACGCCACTTGGACCTGACCATTGCGCTACTGCAACGGCACGGCTGGTTAATCAACTGGCAGAAGTCCACTCTAATCCCGTCTCGGCGGATTCTGCACCTCGCAGCCTTATTGGACTCGGGACAGCAAAGGATCTTTGTGACGGGGGAAAAGATCTCTGCTTTACAGTCGAGGGTGCGCAGTTGTCTGCACAGCCGCCGGGTGTCTCTACACTCGGCGATGAGGTTACTGGGCTCCATGGTGTCGGTGTTCGACATGGTGGAATATGCCCAGTTTCACTCCAGACCTCTGCAGCACCTGATCCTGTCCAAGTGGAACAGGCTGCCTCAGTCTCTAAAGTCCCAGACGATAGTGCTCACCCCGGAGGTTCGCCTGTCCCTTGCCTGGTGGTTGCAGATGACCCATCTCAGCAAGGGACGTCCGTTCTGAGTACCAAATTGGGTCCTGCTGACAACGGACGCCAGTCTTCGGGGCTGGGGAGCAGTTTCGGGTCCACACTTGTTCCAGGGCAGGTGGACGCCGACAGAAGCGGAGCTTCCAATAAATATCTTGGAACTCCGAGCGGTCTTCAATGCTCTCCAGCAGGCACATCGGGTTCTCCAGGGTCGCCCGGTGCAGGTCCAGTCGGACAACGCTACCACCGTGGCCTACATAAACAGGCAATGAGGAACCCGAAGTCGGGCGGCTCTCGTAGAGGTGTCTCGGATCCTGGTATGGGCGGAGCGCAATCTTCCGGCCATATCAGCGGTCTTCATCCCGGGAGTGCTAAATTGGGAGGCGGACTTTCTAAGTCGCCAGGACGTTCATCCGGGGGAATGGTCCCTGCACCCGGACGTTTTTCAACTGCTGGTGGACAGGTGGGGTCTTCCAGAGATCGACCTCATGGCGTCCCGGCACAACAACAAGTTGCCGGTGTACGGGTCTCGCACAAGAGACGAAGAGGCGTCTCTGGTGGATGCTCTGTCCATCCGTGGACGTTCCGGTTCGCATACCTGTTTCCTCCGGTTTCCCTTCTTCCACGGGTAATCCGGAAATTCAAACAGGAAGGAGGGACGCTCCTGTTGATAGCTCCCGCGTGGCCCAGACGGCACTGGTTCTCAGACCTTCAGGGTCTGTCCGTGGACAGTCCCCTGCGGTTGCCGCTACGACCAGACCTTCTGTCGCAGGGTCCTTGTCTTCACCCGGACCTGACTCGGCTGTCTTTGACGGCGTGGCTGTTGAGACAGCCATGTTGAGGTCCAGGGGGTTTTCCAGCTCAGTGGTGCGTACCATGTTACGAGCTCGGAAACCGTCTTCCGCGAGGATATACCATCGCATGTGGCATACGTTCTTCCAGTGGTGTCGACCGAGAGGTTATGCACCTCGGGAGTTTCGTCTGTCTAGAATACTCGCCTTCCTACAAGCGGGACTAGATCATGGGCTTCGCCTTGCTTCTTTGAAGGTACAGGTTTCGGCACTGTCTGTCTGGTTTCACCGTAGGATTGCTACAATCCCGGATGTGCGCACCTTTATGCAAGGTGTTCTCCGCATTCAGCCGCCCTTTGTTCCACCTGTGGCGCCTTGGGATTTGGCTGTGGTCCTGAGGGCTCTCCAGGGACCGTCGTTTGAATCACTGGGCTCAGTGGATCTTAAATGGCTAACAGCTAAGACTGTTTTCCTTCTGGCCATAGCTTCGGCCAGACGTGTTTCTGATTTAGGGGCTCTCTCTTGTAGACCCCCTTTCTTGATTTTTCATGGGAACAGGGCAGTGCTCCGCACTCGGCCTGAATTTCTTCCCAAAGTTGTTTCCCAGTTTCATGTTAACGAGGAAATAGTTGTTCCGGCCTTTGACTCACCTGGTTTTTCAGTGGGTGAGGCCACTTTGGATGTTGTGCGGGCCTTAAGGACTTATGTTGACCGCACTTCTTCGTTTAGGAAGTCGGACGCCTTGTTTGTCCTCTATGGCTTCCGTAAAAAAGGTTGGCCTGCTTCAAAGCAAACTTTGGCAGCCTGGATCCTTATGGCTATTTCTGAAGCTTATCTTCATGAAGGTCTGCCGGTTCCTCCTTCTTTGAAGGCTCATTCCACTAGGTCTGTGGGTCCTTCGTGGGCAGCTCGACGTGGTGCCTCTGCAGTCCAGATCTGCAAGGCTGCTACGTGGTCCTCTGTCCATACCTTCGTGAGGTATTACAGGTTTGACACCTTCGCCTCTCAGGATGCTTCCTTCGGGCGGCCGATTCTCCTTTCAGCACAGGAGCGTCCCCACCCTTAAAGGATACTGCTTTGGGACATCCCCAAGGTATCCTGTGGATACCCTATGGACCCTGAAGTAGAAAATATGAGATATGGTAAATTTCTACGAAGTCCATAGGGTTCCACAGGACTCCCGTCCTGTCGCACCTGTGCTGCAGATGGGCTTTGGTCTGGTCACCGGTTTTCCCATCTCCCTCTGGTGAGAGTGTGAGTCTTGTGTGTATCCAGATCTTCTTTCTCTCTCTTCCTTCTCCTCCTCCGGCCTATGGCTTGGTAACTAACTGAGGTGCCTTGGCTCGGGGGCGGGGTATAGGAGGGGGACCCTAGTGCATCCTGGGAGGCTGAAAGCTTAACTCTATGGTGCCCGATGACTGACGTCACACCTATACCCAAGGTATCCTGTGGAACCCTATGGACTTCGTAGAAATAGAGATAACAAAGGTAAGTTCTTACCATATCTCATATTTTCTTAGCTGTTTTGCAGTTTTTACTACCCAAAAAAAAGCATGGAAAGACTTTTTTTTTTTTTGGGAGGGGGGCGGGAAATGTAAAGGGAAAGCTATCATTAAATATACAGGGAATTGTGCGGTTTCTGAGTTTCAAACAGATATTCCTAGCAGCATATATTTGGTTTTCTGTAGGCTTTTTCTGTTAGACAGTATACATGTCTCAGCTCCCTTTGGCTGACCTTGCATGTCACTGTGCTGTAGTTCTTCAGTACAGCAGTAATTGCTTTCACATAGACACAGAGCATGTTTTCCCTGCAGCTCCAGCCTTATAGCTGTTACTGCCAGAGCATTGTGATCAGCCAAAAGTCAGATCATGTTCTGCAGAGAATGTGCTGGAATCGTCCTGCATCTGCCACACGTTACCACAAGACTATTACCTGACATTTCCATTCCAGCTTTATTATGCCGCCAGTGTAATGAAAGATGATCTCTAAATGTGGAGCATTGATACCGGATTTAAATGCTGTCCTTGTACAAGATCCAATTTTACCCATGTGTGATCCTAACGGATCCTTTTAACTTACTTTGAAGTTGTGCTATACTAAATGTATCACCCCTAGCTAATTGAAATGCAATTTCTTTTTTTATTAAGGTGAGGCCCCGTGTTCCTGGGTGCCTTTTATGTACAAGCACAAATGCCAGAGTCATTTTACTAGGACCACTCTATGATGGGAGCCCAAAACTATGGGGTCTATTTACTAAGCCTTGGATAGAGATAAAGTGAACAGAGATAAAGTACCAGCCAATCAGCTCCTAACTGTCATGTACAGGCAATGTTTGAAAAATGGCAGTTAGGAGCTGATTGGTTGGTATGTTATCTCTGTTCACTTTATCTCCATCCAAGGCTTAGTAAATAGACCCCTATATCTGGGACATTGTGCAATTTACATATATTTTGTTGCTGGTCTCTGTTGATATTGTCTAGATACACTTTTATTTCCTATGGTTCTGTATAGAAATTCTGTCTCTAAAACAGCAATGGACATATGATCATGGTGTATATAATATTCATATATTTATATGTTGTAACTGCTCCTGTGAGATGCATTGCAGGGCTTTAAGGTGTTCTCAAACTATTTAAATAGTAAATAAGAAATAAAGTTATTTCCAAATCAATACATTAAGACAATAATTTGTGTAGAAACTTGACTAAAGTGAATGTAGATATGAGGTCTGCTGAAGCAATGCACTCTATAGAAGTAGCCGAAATGCATTTATGTCCTCAGTCACTGTATATGCTGTGTAATAATGCTTCCTTTCACAGCGTCAGTATATCTGCAAGCTATAACGATGTTTTCCAAGTGCCAGCTTCATTTTATACTTAACGTCTAGACTTGGCAGGGCATGCTGGGATATGTAGTTCAACAGCAGCTGGAGGGCCACTTATTGCCCACCCCTGGTCTACTACTTTCCAAATGTATTGTGTCAGCTGTAAAGTTGATGCACAAACTAAAACTGCACATAGAAAGCATGGCCAATTCTGTTTTTTGTTACGTATTAGCACTAGAGTACCCTTAATGAATTTCACACAAAATTAACAAATTCTACAGAATAAATTGTGTAACCAAATGAATGATCTGGAACCTGACATTAGAGGAGGGGGAGGGGGCCTCAAGCAGTGGGGCCCACCTGGGATTTCCCCTCTACCCCTGTGGCCCAGTCTGACCCTGTTCACATTAATATCTTTCAAATTCATAAAGTTATAGGTTTGAAATAGTTGGTATGTGATGGTCTGTGATTTACCATTACTGTTACACCCACCTTCCTATGATAAGTAACCCTATTTCTGCAGAGGCATAGGGGCCCAAATTTCACCACTTCCTATGTTCTAAAATGTATTTCTTTTTTTTTAATTGCTGGAATGCACATGTCCTAATTAGTCTCCAAGCCACAGCCGACACATAGAACAATAGAACATGTATTGAAATAATCAATTGACAATAACTTTAGGGGTCACCTGCTGCCCAAGGCTTTGGCCTAAATAACCTCTCCCTATATGTTGTTCTTAGCTCATTGCAATTATTTATTTACATTCTTTACTGCTGGGTAAAAAAGTTGTTAACAAGCTTTCAGCAGCACATAGCTATGAATTGGTGATGAGGTTTCCCTGTGGAATTAGGGCCTAATTCAGACCCGGTCTCAAGCGCTGTGTACTCGCAACCGGGTCGATGGTGGGCCAGTGCGCACGCGCGAGCCCCGGAGCGATCTCAAAAAGCGCTCGCTCCGGGACTCACTACAAAAGGGGCGGCTGTCGATGTTGATCGACAGCTCGACCCCTTTTGTAGGCGCGGCCGGGGGGTGGCTTCACAAATGTAGGCGTTCCCAAGCGAACGCCTACCGTTTGTGGGCGGCCTCACTGACATCACCAGTGATGTCAGTGAGAGAACTTCCGGCTCTGTTTGAGTCGAAAGCTCTCTGGGGCTTGCGGTCACGAGACCCTACCACAAGGGTCTCGTCGCAAGCCCGATGGTCGCGATGGTCTTGACCATCGCGACCATCATCATGGCCGCTCGCAATAGCTGTGATACTTGCCCACAGCTATGCAAGCCAAGAGGCCGCATCTAAAAAAACAAGTGCCCGCCCTGATTCAGAGCGAGCGCTCGCTTTTTGCGAGCGCCTCTGAATCAGGCCCTTAGAGCTCTCCAGCTACCTAAGTTCTGTGACAGGGATACTGATAGAGGAAGCGCTGTAGCTTAGGCTAGAATAAAGGAAAGAAAACTGTATAAATTAACTTTTAATTTCTAGTATCCTGACAACTAGATCTATCCCTCTTTGATGTTTTAAAAGCTTCAATATGGTTTTGCGTAGAGGTTGTCCACTGGAAATTCCCACGTACACACTGCAGTAAATCTATCAGACATAGCATCTGTGTAATGTTAGATATTTGACAGTGTGCCAGTTTTATACCATATGCTGGTCTGTGAGGCACTGCAATCTATTATACCTGTTTCCTTTATGTCTTGGCTTACTACATCTGTTGTTCAGCTTCTTTATACAGACTACGCAAATAGCCATGTTGTCCTCATCCTGTAACTCATCCTGTGTGATTCTGCTTGAATTTAGGCTTTATAGCAAACCTCACTATGCAGAGGGAATTCTTTCCAAGCGAAGAAGATGAAACCGGAGCGGCCAAAGCATTAATGCGTCTCCAAGACACCTACAGACTTGACCCAGACGTCATAGCAAAAGGAAAGTTACCAGGTTAGTGCAACTTATAACTTGACCGTTTTTAGTGGTTTCCGGGCATGCGCATTCCTCTATAATCTTCAATAAAATGTCCGCTAAGAAAAGATTCTGTCACTTTGGAGGTAGGACGTGTCAAATACTCCTTCAGCGCACCAGGTCCCAGATGACATTCACTGAAAATGTGCTTTGTATTCGCATATTCAAAACCGAGCACCAAGCAGTGGGGTTTGTGACTTTTGTACATCTGTGTGCAATTGTGCAGTCTGAATTTGTGATAAAAGTGCCCTGATGCGAGCAGCCATGGCTTTTCTTTGCGCCAAGTTCTGTTGTGCTTCATCTGCAACTTTGTACGTGTGTAAAACCAATTCCTGTACTGTTAGTCACAGCCCAGCAACTCTAGTACATTGTGAGCAGCTTTTTGCTGCCTCTGTGACTAAAGGCCCCTACACACTAGATGATATCGTGAATGATTTGGCGGATTCCGACATCGGAACGACAAATCGTTCATATCGTCCAGTGTGTACACTTGATCATGATGCGCGTTCCCGCCGGTCGTTGGTCGTATCTTCAGATCTTCCCTACATGCAGGAAGATCTGTCAATCTCATTAATGATGCGCGGCATATCGTGCAGTGTGTACGCAGTACTGAATGACGAATGATATGTTGTTCCGACCGAACGATACGGACGTTACTTGACAGGCATTTGCATGCATCTGTGTTAAAAAAAAAATGCTTGTAAAGTTAAAAAAAAAAAAAAATTACATGGGGTCCCTCTCCTAAAGCACAACCAGCCCCAGACTTTTCATGATCCAGTCCTGGTTGTGAAAATACAGGGGAAAAAAAAGAGTAGGGGTCCCTGGATTTTCCATAACCAGCTCCGGACTCTATCTAGTGGGGAGCAATGCCACAGCCAGGGGATCCCCAGCATTATGGCTGACCACTAGTCAGCCCAGGCCAAGGATTCCTGGGGAGGTGGGGACCCCCCTCAATAAGGGGGTCCCCCACTCCAGGGCACTCCAGGGCTATACCCGGCACCCGGCTGTGGGTGCCGAGTTGATTGTGTAAAGTGTTGTGTAAAAATAGATGTAATAACATTGTTTTTTACAGTAGAACTACAGGTCCCATCAAGCCTCCCCCGCATGCTAGTACTTGGAGAACCACAAGTACCAGCATGCGGGTCATTAAGAGCCCACTGGTATTTGTAGTTTAGCTGCAAAAGTAATTTTAAAATAAAGACAACACGTGCACACCGCTAGAATGAGATGGCTGAGAGTAGCATTTATATGTTTTCACAGCTGACAAATACGAAAGAAATCGCAGCCACGCATGTATTAGCTTCTAACTCTGAATTAGACCCTTTGTCTTCTAGGAATATTTTTTTAAATGCCTATTAATCAATGGAAACCATCCATTACTAGCATTTATCAGCATTCTGGGTTCTCTGAGTATGTGATTGAAAAAATGCATTTGTATTATTGCAGATTCCAAATGTCCTAGTCTGTTGTTGATATTTTTCCATTCAATATTTTAGGATCTAAATATGTTGCATCTTTATCTACTGATGATTGCTTTAGTATGGGAAAAATAGCCTATAACGATGGTGATAATTACCATACTGTTCTGTGGATGCAACAAGCTCTAAAATTGCTGGATGAAGGGGAAGAGGCCATGATTTCAAAAGTGGATGTTCTAGATTACCTCAGTTACACTGTGTTCCAGCTCGGGGACATCCATAGGGCAGTGGAGCTTACCCGAAGACTGCTAGTTCTAGGTAAGGACACAACCACTTACTGTATTTGCTCACTGGTATGCATGAATTATTAGCTGGTGATTTTCATATTATGTCTTCAAGCATTCAATTCCTAATAGCATATATTATCCTTGCATTGAGCAGTATAGTATAGGATTTCTACTACCCATTTCTGTTCACCAATTTACTAGATTAGAAGTTTAGGTTGAGACATTCTACTTAGTCTCAGAACTTATTTGCTTTTATAACAGTATGTTGGTTCCTTCCTTAACACTTATTTAATACCTAACGTGGCTCTCCAGCCATCTAACATTAATCACCAGTACGTTCTGCCAGGGCAAGATTTTTACAAAATATATGCGAGTTACAGTTTTAATAGCTGGTGTAGAGCACAACATATACAGTATGGCAGTGGTCTCCAACCTGTAGCTCGCGAGCTACCGGTAGCTTGCGCTCTTAATTTTGGTAGATCAACTAGCTGCAATACTGCCGAGTGAACTAGGAGGAAGTGACCTCTGATGTGTGCTCCCCATGGATGGAGCCACAGGAAACACATCAGGTGATTGTCACAGCCACTACAGCAATCACCTGATGTGCTTCCCCGTGGTTCCACCCACGGTGTCTACGCTACGGTGGAGCGAGTGACTCCCGCCAAGCCCTGCCAGACAATCACACAGCAGTCCTGCCTATATCTTTTGCTCCTCTACTGCACGTACCTCCTTGGAGCCGGTAATTAACAGTGTATTTACAAATTACAACGATATCACTGTAATAATTAAATGCATATTTATTTTCTATGAAACATGTTTTTTTCATTAAATTACCTTCAATTGTAGCTCTTCAGGAGGTTTCATTTTTCTAAAGTAGCTCACATCTCAATTAACGTTAGAGACCACTGCAGTATGGTATAACGGAGTCCATGTTGCCCTTTCTTTGCTGTGTTGTGGCTCTGTAGGGCTTGATAAGTTCTAGAATGGAGGGAATTCAGCATCACAATAGAGTGAGAAGTATGTACGAGATGCTGCTTTCTGGATTTGTACGTAAGGATTAGAAAGACTAGAAAAGATTGCACAGGGCTGTTGCAATACTACTAAGCAACTGCAGCTCTATTGCAACCTATGTGTACATACACTGAAGTGCTGAAAGTCAATGGATAGATGCTTAGTATCTTGTAGGACCACCTCTAGCCCGGTAAAGAGCAGCAACTCAAAATGGCATCGATTCCACAAGTGGGCGGAAGACCAATGACCAATGCCATCTAGATGGCTTTCCACAGCTACCTGATTTTTTTTAGGTGCAGAATCTTGAGTGCGAATGGACCTCTACACCTCGTCCCATAACTGCTCGATTGGGATCATGATGGGGGAAATGTGGTGGCCACACCAATCATCGGAACTCTCCAGAATGCTCCTGGAACCAATTCTGTACAACTTGGGGCCAATGTCACAGTTCATTATCCTGCTGGAATATTCCATTGTTGTGGGGGTACATGAAGTCCATGAAGGCCTGTAAATGGTCATCAAGCACTGCATTGTAGCGGTTACCGGTCAATGACGTGTTCAGGCGGACCAGTGGGCCCAACCCATGCCTCATGAACACACCCCACACCATTATGGAGCCAACACCAGCCTGCATGGTACCTTGTTGACAACTGCGGTCCATGGCATCATGGGGTCGGTGGCACACCCGAACCCTACCATCAGTCCGAAACCGCTGGAACCCTGACTCATTGAACTACGCCACTTGTTGCCAGTCCTCCAGGGTCCAATTAGCAACGTCACAAGCCCAAGTGAGGCGCTGTGTTCGGTGTCGTAGTGTTAACAGGCACTCTGGTGGGTCTTTTGCTCCCATATCCCATGGGAGCTAAAGAACGTTGCACTGACCTGCTGGATATGTGTCTGGTACCTCTTGCAGTGAATGTGGATGTGATTTTAGCCAGTTACATAACATACAATTATGGCCAGACGTCACTAGTCACAATCATTAAGCACCCGTGGTCAGCCACTGTGCTGTCCACGGTGAGTGGTAATATCTTCCATGAGGTATTCCCTGTACACACGTGACACAGTAGATCGAGGAATGCTAATTGTCTGCACAATTTTGGAAATGGAATGTCCCATTAGTTCGAACCCCGATACTTCACATCGCCTTGCCATGAGCAGCCTTGCTGGTGTTTAAACTGACTCACGAGATGTCAGATTACAACTGATGCATATCTGGGCATTTCCAAAACGTCACATTACGGTGATGCAACCTACCATTACCTTTACATACTGCTTTCCCATGGCTTTTTGCACTTCAGTGTACATGGTGAAACTTGGTTTTGCTCTGTAACCAAAAGCAGTCAGTGTATTTTACGTTACAGGGAACAACCCCTTCTTTAACATAATATTCCCAAAAACATATATGTAGCAAATAGAAGTGCTGTTTCTGTAAACTCAGGTAGTGAACAGGCTCATTCTAGAGTATCTAGTCAGTCTATTACTGCAGTAGGTGTCCCTGCCACCTCTCTGCCATGTAAAAAAAGCACAATTCTAGTTGACTGCTCCTGGTAAAGGGGTTCCATGGTGGTGGTGGAGGTAGGGCGCGCTGTATTCTATACACTGGGGGGATGTTTGTTCAAAAGAGGCCGCACACATTACTTCTCACCCTGCTGATTGTTACATTGCCAGATGCTCTTGATTCCAAGGTGCTTTTTTTTTAAATATAATAACGTGAATGTCCAACGTAATTTAGTAAGATCTAATAAGTAAGCTACTAGTATGGTTACACATATTGTATCTCATTCGTATCCCTGTTATTTCTTATAGATTCCAGCCATGAGCGAGCTGGAACTAACCTGAGATACTTTGAGAAGTTGCTGGAGAAAGAGCGAGCTGAAGAAGTACTTAATAAGACCTCTGACAACGAGCCTTCAAAGCCTCGTTCTGGCGTCTATGACAGACCTCTGGACTACTTGCCGGAACGTGACACCTATGAAGCACTGTGTCGTGGAGAGGGAATTAAATTGGTACTTAAGTCTAGTTTTTTCTTCTTAACACACACTAACTTTTTTTTTATCTGTATACATTGATTGTAACATCCTCAACCTGTCACCACAAAATTAATTTACACACGCCCTACAACATTTTTTCACTCTTTCCTTCTGCTTCTTGTAGCTGGTGATATATCTCCAAATCCAGGTCTCGCCCACATGACCCACATACATACAGCTGCTTCACAACAGTATAGAAATCCAGCTAACCTCATAAACTGCATGTGTCTCCCATCACACTCTAAGGGGTCTATGTACTAAGCCTTGGAGAAAAATAAAGATGATGGAGATATAATGTACCAACCAAACCGCTACGAACTGCCAGTTTTCAAACACAAAGTGACATTTAGGAGCTGATTGGTTGGTTTATCGTTCTCCAAGGCTTAGTACATATACCACAAAATCACGCTCTGTTTATAACAAATTAACATCCATCCACGACCTCTTTATCTCAGACAACCTCAACCTACTGGCAATAACCAAAACATGGCTAAAACAATCACACTGCCTTCCCTGGAGCCCTTTCACATGGTGGTTTCTACTTCATACACACCTTCAGCCCTGGACATAGTAAAGTAGTTTGTGGTTGGAATATTACTGTCCCAATATTGCACATTTTGAAATACATTATAGCAGGATTTTCATCCCATTCTCTCTGCTGTGATCTATGTCCTCTGCGTTTTGCTGTCTGGGCCACACCAACATTTTTTGAACATTTTTCTACCTGGCTCCCTCATTTCTTATTCTCTGACATTCACGCCATCATCATTTGTTACTTCAACATCCCTAATGATTTTACACATGCCTCCAAACTACTATCTTTAACCTCCTCTCTAAGCCTCTCCCAGTGAACTGACTCTGTTACTCATCACGATGGTAACTGCCTTGATTTTGTATTCAATAAACTATGCTCAGATTCTGCTTTTATTAACACTCCTTCCCTCTCTCTGATCACAACCTTATCACCTGCACCCTGTCCTCAAATACTTCAAGCTATCTGTTATTGAACTCTTACCAATCCTCCTCAAACCTGCAGAAATTTTCAACAATTTTCCACCTCTCTGCAACAACCTTTCCCACCACTTTCTACATTCCCTTCACCGGCTGTACCACACCTTAACCAAACTCTACTTTTGATGTAGTGTCTCCATGGCATTCTAAAGTAACACGATACCTACAAAAACTCTCATAAAAAGTTGAACATCAGTGCCCGTACTATGAATTACTTTCTCACATAGACTATCTACATGCCTATCAAAAGGTTCTGGGCATTGTCAAAAAACATATTTTCAATCTAGTAACCCTAAGCAACTTTTTAATGCATTTAAATCATGGTTCAACCCTCTCACATCAAATCACCAGCTGATATCAGTGCACGTGTTCTTGTTTCATAATGTAAGGACGAGATTGGTAAGATTTAAAATAAAATAGTATCCTCTTTCTCAGACCACAATCTGCTTAATTCTTTACCTAAACCATCTAGTACCTTCTCTTCATCTTCCTACTCTACTACTTCTCCATTTGACCCAATACCGTCACAAATCAGTAGAGCTCTGTCTCCTGTGCTCATCCCAATCTTAACTAAAATCTGTAATCCCTCTTGTATCATTCCATCATTATTAGAGATGTGCGCCGACACCCATGTTTTGGTTTTGGATCCGAATTCGTCTTCATGTTTTGGTTTTGCAATAAATAAAAAGAACAGCTAAAATTATATAGTTTTGACCGGTTTACATGCAATCCAAAACCAGAGTTCGATTTTTAAATACGAGTTCCGAACCGCTGGGAGTTCCAAACCTGGGACTTGGTTCACTTCGTAACCCCTAAACTCGGTGGATGTTAGTTTTTTGGAAATTGAACCCGCACATCTCTAATCATTAATTAAGCATGCAGTGATTACTCCTATTCTTAAAAAACACAATTCTGACCCTAAGTCTCTCTCAGATTACTGTCCCATCTATCAGCCCCCATGCCCCTCCAAGCTGCTTGAGAGACTTGCATACACTCACCTTACACACTTTCTAGAGTCACACAACCTATTGGACCTCCTTCAGTCAGGCTTTCATTCCCAACACTCCACAGAGACAACAATGACTAAGGTGGTGAATGATTTGATCACTGCTAAGTCTAAAGGACAGTACTAACAACTTCTTCTCCTGGATCTCTCTGCTGCATATAAAACTGCTTACCATTCTCTTCTCATGCACACTACAATACTTAGGTCTTGAGGACACAGTCCTATCCTGGTTCTCATCCTGCTCTTTCAGTGTTCGTTTCTCCGGATTCACCTCCTATTCACTTCCTCTTACTGTAAGGCTCCTAGGTCTTCTGTTTCTCTAAATCTATGCTACGTCTCTTAGCAAACTAATCCGCTCTTTTGGATTTCAATTTGATTTGTATACAGATGATACTCCTATACTACCTATACTCTCCAGATTACTCACCATCTGTATTGGTCTGTGTTACTAAATATCTATTTCATCTTGGATGTCAAACTTAATCTTTCAAAAGCAGAATTAATATTTCTATTGGCCAATAGTAGTTACCTACCTAACATCTCTGTTGATAACACGACAACCCCACAAGCTCACTGTAGGTGTCATCTTTGACTTTGAAGCATCCTTTTTTCCTCACATTCAGTCTGTTTCCAAATCCTGTTACATACATCTAATAGACATATCCAGAATGCACCCATATTTCAAACAAGACAATGCAAAAAGTCTAAATCATATACTCATTATTTCCCATGTTGTTTATGCATTAGTCACCTCTATAATCTTATTGAATGAATGAATGCAGCTTCTTGATTGGGCTTCCATCCAAAATCATCTTCTGCTGCTCTGCTCTGTCATTCCCTACATTGGTTACTTGTTTTTTTACTGACTTTAATATAAAAACTCTACTTTCACAATTAGGCTATTAACCAGACTCCCCCAACATGCATCTCTATCTTTATCTCAAGATTTGTCCCAGCTCGACCCTTTTTGATCTACACCTCTCAACCACACTCATTACCTGATCCTGTTCATGGTTACAGGACTTTATGTATGTTATATTTCTACTCTCATACTGCCCACTGACGCCCAGGCCAACTTTGCTATTTATAAGTTTCTTACAGACCACCAAGAACCTCTGGCTGGACCTATATGCAATATGGAGCACTTTTCCTTGTGTATCAATGCTTATTTCCTATAGATTTTACAGGAAGCTATCGAGCTATTCCTATTTCTGTTTACTTCCCAACTGTAAGGCGCGACAGAATATGCTGTCACTATATTAGTCAGTGTTTTCCAACTGCAGTGCTCAGGGAACCCTGACACTGCATGTTTTTCATGTTTAATCCCAAAATCACAAGTGAAATAATGATTAGAACCATCTGTGACTTGTTTAACATGTGTAAGCCAGTAGGTTATTAATATGCCTGTGCTGAAATATGTTGTATGGAAACATGCATTGCTAGAATTCCCTGAGGACTGGAGTTGGGAACCAATGATATAAGTAAATGTTAACAAATAAATAATAATGATTATTAGTATTCTGTAGGCACTAACAGTACTTCCATATGTAAAGTTATAGAATAACAACACTTTGCACAAATCGGGACTTGATAGAACTAAATATGCACATTTTATGATATTTTGTAATAAATGTTTGACTCATGAATAATTCAGTACTTCAAAATAAAATGTTTTTTGTTGAGGTTTTTCTTCCCTGATAACTTTGTATTTTTTTTTTACTGTTTGTGTGTGACCTTCTTTATAATCTGGTTTTCAGGTTCCACGGAGGCAGAAGAGACTTTTCTGTCGGTATCATAATGGAAACATGAACCCTTTTCTAATCTTGAGTCCTGTTAAGGAGGAAGATGAATGGGATAGTCCTCGAATTGTCCGTTATCTGGATGTTTTATCTGATGAAGAAATAGAGAAGATTAAGGAGCTGGCAAAGCCAAAAGTAAGTAGTTTGCCCAAGTGCATTTTCTTTCCCCTCAACGTATTTATTTATTCACCCCCTTCCCTTTATTTAAATTTTTTTTTTGTAATTTAAACCGATTCTGATTGGTCATGTTATTAATTTATCTACTTGATGTTTAATTTGGTTTAGAAGATCATTACATTTTATATCATTTCCATGCTTGCATACTTGTTGGAATAGTGCACTGATGTATCTCAGCTGTCTCCTCTGTCATTTACAGTATATAAGTGCCAAATGCAAAGGACCCACCAGGACCGGTGGTGTCCTTGTTCGAAAACTGCTGTCAACGCCTATCCTCCTCCATGGCATGGGCTGCACCCCAGGGAAACTAACATAAAACCTTAACTGAACAATGCCGTTCTGCAACTGGCCTCTCCCATAAACGTAAAAGCTGACACAACCACAACATTTTTAGGGTGGGCAAGTTCAGAAAGGAAGAGAGAGAAATATCCCCTTCCTCCCCTGAATCCTCCAAAACTCCAGCCCACCATCATAAAACAATCCGCTTTTGGCCCATATGAAAATCAAAGTCCCTCCCAACAAAAACTTAACCCCTGATTGTCTGAGAGGAGAGCCAATGCACAGGTTTATGACACTACTGTCATATAAAATGTCCTCCATGGACATCTCATAATAACTCTAATAATTGGGATCCTCCACAATCTACTTTATTTGTTTTGCTTTTGGAGAACCTCTTCCTAAGTTTCCTGTTCCACTACCATCCGGGTACCAAGCAGTTACTGCAATAAGGCTTTTAATAACTTTAATATGGAAATGCAGAGGACTCCTTTCTTACCAGGAACATTAAGAGAATAACACACATTGGGGCCTATTCATCAACACTAAAATAACGTTTTTAAGGACATTTTCCTTAAATAACGTTATTTTGGTATTCATGTAGCCACTTAGTACAGGATATATCACAGATATCTCCTTGCTAAGTTCCCCTGCGTTCATTTCCACACTCCCCATACTTTAGTATGGGGATGTGGAAATTGTGGTATTCATCAAATTCCGAAAATTATCAATATTCGGAATTTGATGCAGTTACTATTCGCCACTGTGAGGTGGCGAATAGCAGGTGAAACTTACCTGTATCTGCGTGTGCAGGTCCCCCGACGAGCCCCTCCGGCACTCTGCTCTGTCCTCAGGCTCCGGAGGCTGGTCGGACATGTGTGCTCCCCAGCAGAGCACAAGAAAGTTTAGACAAAAAAAAAAAGTTTTTTTATTTTTCCAATCTGTCATGTGGTCTGCTGGGAAACCACATGACAGACCAGCAGGACGGAGCCGGAGGCTGCTGCGCGGACAGGTAAGTCGGGGGGGGGGGGGGGGGGGTGAGCGGAGGGGGGTCAGGGTACACAAACCTAACACATCTGTAGGCAGTGCTGCGCATGCGCTGGTTTTACAGATGTAACAGCGCATGCGCAGCACTGTTTCCAGATGCGATAAGGTAGTGTAGGCAGGGAAAGTATCTATTTCCCGAAAAGCTGTCATCGCAAAAATGACAGCTTTTCGGAATAGATACTTATGGAGAGGTGGATTGATGTATTCCACCTATAATTAGCTAGAACTCCATGAGAGTTCTAAAGCTAATTATCTCCAGATAATTTTTAGGTTTAATGAATAGGCTCCTAAGTCATCAAACTTTATAATTCTGTGACTGATAAATGAGGAATTCCTTGAGACTAAGGGATTCAATTAGGTTGGAGTTTGCGAAAGCGAGTTTGTATTATGAAACCACAGACATTGCTTGAATGCACTGATCCAAGGAATGCGAGATCAAATTAGACGTTTTCTACCAAAAGCGACCTTGGAGAAGTGCATGAAAAAATTGGGAAACAATCGTGGACCACAAAAAATGGCAACTGAGATAGCAGGACCATATAGAAGGCTGTCAGTAACCATAAGGAATGTACTGGAAGCTCTTAAAACGTGTCATATAGCTGATTTTTGCACTTTTATTAATGGTGGATATAAATGATGGCTAGCAAGCCTATGCAGCATTTTAGGGTACAGAAATATGTCTGTATAGTAGTTTTTCAGTGTTTTTATCTTATAAAGATGTTCTCTACCTTTTCACCTGCTCAGTGGGGTGCACACAAAGAAATGTGAATTTCCCTTGTGAGTTTGGATTGGATTGCAATGGATTTTGCAGTGCGAGTTCGCCATGAGAACTGCTCGCAGGACCCAACTCGCATCTAATTGGATTGATCCCGAAATGCTGAAACACTGCCTTGAGGTTTCTCCTGCTGTATGGTATTTTTATATTAAGGGTTATTCACTGCAGAGGTTAGGCCAGTGGAGAACAACTAACAAATCTGGTTTGGATAGTATAGCACAGGGGTAAGCAAGCTGTGGCACTCCAGCTGCTGTAGAGACACATCCCAGCATGCCCTGCCACAGTTTTGCTGTTAGGGCATGCTAACACTGTACAAGCTGGGATGTGTAGCTCTACAGCAGTTAGAGGGCTGCATGTTGTCTACCTGAGGTAAAGCAAGCAGGAAAGAGGTCACGTGCAGAATCCGTAGTACACTGGTGCCAATGAAAGTCCAGCATGAGGCCTGTCCCCAGATGACATACCAGGCATGTGACTACAAGGGGTATATTTACTAAAATGCGGGTTTTTAGAACTGGAGATGTTACCCATAGCAACCAATCAGATTCTAATTAACATTTATCTAGCACCTTCTAGATGATAATAGGTAGAATCTGATTGGTTGCTATGGCCAACATCACTTTTAAAACTCTCTTCTAAAAAGCCAGCGGGGACAGGCAACCGAACACCTACTGAACCGTCACCAGAACAAGGCAGTTACCTGCTGTTCCTGCAGTTAATATTTCCTTTCTTAAAAAGGATTTTTAGTGCAAGTGGAAACCATGATCAGATTATAGAAATTAAAAGCCAAAAAATACAGATTTGGAAGCTTAAATTATAATATGGAAAAAGTAGAAATAAAAGTGTAAAGCAACTTTTCCAATCTCTTTAAACAGGAATTTTAATTTTCTATTTGGCAGGGAAAATAATCCTCCTTATTATTAATATTGTACATGTGCTGCTGGTTGCACATCTGATTCTGTGTTGTGCAGGTACATCTGTGTAGTATGTATAATAAATATATAATATAAAATAACTGTTTCACTGCCCACTAATTATACTGGCTAATTGATGTTCTTGGATTGGACCCTATGATAATATGCTGAGCCTGCCAGAGCCCAGCAAAAGGATTGAACCAAGACAGTGCATTATCTGGGTAATGTGAGACCTATATATCGGTTCTAATGAAATATTCCTAAAACTTAGACCTCCAGCAAGGCCAGTGCAAGATAGGGGTAAGTCATACCTCCCAACTGTCCCACGATCAGCAGGACAGTCCTGTTTTTCTGGGACTGTCCCACCCGCAGGCTACAGTGTCCCGCGGTGGGAGTTGGGGCGCAAAATGTCCCTCATCCAGGAAGACAAAACTTGGGAGATATGGTAATTCTGCAACTCATTTTATATACAGAACTTTGGGGTCTATTCATCATCGCTTAATTCATACAAAGCTAGTGAAGATTTACATTTTCACTTTTATATAAATAAAGCATTAGGAACATTCATTATAAAGGTAGCTTACCTTTCTCTCCCAATGTGGCCCGTCGTCCTCATACATTAGTATGGGGACCGAAATTCATCAAGCTCCGAATTACTGTATTTTCAAAGCTTGACTGCTGGAACTTGCGTCATCTTCAGCTAGCGTTTGTTCCCGGATGACGGCTTCTTCCTATAAGAAGGAGTCCCGGGTTTGCCAAGAGGGATCCAATAGGGTCTCTCCACCCCCTATTCAGCTCCTTCTGCCAACGTTCACCCAAGCGCAGTAGCACTGATGAGTAAGACTCGGCAGCACCAATAGGGATCGTGGAGACAGCTGATCTTCTTGTACCCCTTAGGGAGAAGCATCAAACCTTCCAAAGAGGACAGGTGGGGTATTGCTAGTAGCAGCCAAGCAGCTTGTAGCTGTCATGCCCTCCATTTACCAGCCATTCGGGATGGAAGATTCATACATATACGTAGGGCGGCACTCAGGACAGCGAGGATAAAGGTTGAACTTGGGGTCCTGTGTATCATTATCCTCACCGATCTGAGTGCTACCCTACAGCAATTTATATATTTATTTCTTAGACTACTAAACTAAATTTTAATGAAATAGTTATTTGTATGGTTACATGGCTACAGCTCCATGATTTGGTTAGTGAAGTTAATAACGTTCTCACATCAGTAATTGTATTTCTCTTCACATCTGTTTTTTTTTTTTTTGTAGAACTAAAAAAGAATTCTCCAAACATTCACAGTGTATATTTATTCACCATGGAGACTGGGGTGTGTGTGATAAAAACCATATGTAGAACCATAGGCCACACAACTGAAGCCAAGTGATGATTTGGCAAGACAGATTGTGTGTTCAATCTGTTGGTGCAAAACTGGGGAAAAAACGTTTCTCTCCATTTTCATTATTAACAAAATTTGCCTGTTTTAGTCTGTCACATTGTTTATGTAGATCATGTATACTTTACAATGTGGGATGAAGATCTGTGTGAAGGAGCTTGGGAGATGTAACTAAATGTATACAGTATATTCAGGCAAAATAAAAGCCAACATAAATGGTTGCCTTTTGCTGCATAAGAAGAACTGTTCAGTCTTATTTATCCTGCCAGACTGGCGTTCTTTCTTAGTAACATTTTTGCCTCACATCCCAAATAAATATGATACAATGATAGCTGCATTGTATAATACTGCAGAACCCTTTTCCTCTTTATACAGGCATAGGCTTCCGACTGAGGGCCTGATTCAGAGCCGGACGCTCTGACCAGAGCGCTCGCTCTGAATCAGGGCCCTCCTACCTAAACTTGGAGCGGCCTCCTGGCCGCTCGCATAGCTGTGGGTGACCACCCACAGCATATGCGAGCGGCCAAAAAGATGGTCGCGATGGTCAAGACCATCGCGACCATCGGGCTTGCGACGAGACCCTGCGGTAGGGTCTCGCTCGCTGCTGCAAGCCCAGGAGTGATTTTGGCTCTATCAGAGCCAAAATCACTACCACTGACATCACTAGTGATGTCAGTGGGGCCGGACCCAGACAGTAGGCGTTCCCATGGGAACGCCTCCGTCTGGCAGCCATGCCCCCGGCACGCCCACCAAAGGGGGCGTGCTGTCACTCACCATCGACAGCACGCCCCCTTTGGTGCGAGACTCCGAGCGACGGCTTCCCTGTCGCTCACCGGGTCTCGCGCATGCGCACGTCGGAGCTCCCTCCATCGCGCGCATGCGCACTTGTACACCATTGACCCGCTTGCGAGCGAGCGGGCAGAATCAGGCCCTGAGAGCCTGATTCAGCAGTGCAATGCCGATTGCAGATATCCAATTATCAAGAATCTGCACATGTGCAGAATTAGAATGTAAGCTCTTATGAGCAGGACCCTCTACCCTCTTGTACTTTTCCCTACTTTAGTTTCATCTACTTCTTACTCACCACTAGGGCACCTAACACTTGGTTGCTTATGCTCTGTTGCTTATCTGGGTGTTATGGTCACTAATGTAGCAATATATGTTATCCATGTCCTGGTCCTGTAGTATATTGTTCTGTAAGTTACTTGTCTACAACTTGTTTATGTGCTTTGTAAGGCGCTGCGGAACATTTGTGGCGCCATATAAATAAATGATAATAATAATAATAAAGGGGTCCTGCGAAATCGCACAAAGGCCCCTGTATGCCTGGGTTCCCTGAAATGGTGGATTGTTGGTGTCCATGGATGCAGATTCCTGGCCTCGCAGGCTGACAGGACCCGGCCAGGTTCAGCTACTGCAGCCTGACCAAAGGGGCAACCATCATGACCTATGGTCATTATGGTTGCGATGGTGATCCCAGGCTGCGGCCATGGTCGCTGGGATCGCTGATGCAGCAAGAAGGTTTCAGACACCTCCTGCTGCATTTGCATTTTTGCAGGACAGCCACTTGTGCGGCTTTGCAGTTCCGTCCTTTGCTGAATCAGGGCCTGAGTCTGAATCTGTATATGCAACGATGTAGTGGCTGGGGATGCGGTCAGAATCCCTACCGCTGGGATTCCGGCAGTCAGAATGCCGACGCCGGAATCCTGATCCTGAATACTAGCCCCGGCATCCCGGCCAGGATCCCGAAGGTAAGTGCTGGGGTTAGGGGGAGGGTTAGGGTAAGGGATTAGGCACCAGGGGGAGTTTGGTTTATGATGCTGGGAGGGAGGGTTAGGCTCTATGGGGGAGGTTAGGTTTAGGCTGCAAGGATGGAGTGATAGGGGTTAGGAGTACTTACCTTTAGGCGACGACATTGTAACCTGGTTGGGATGCTGGTGTCAGGATTCTGACCACAGGGATCCCAAGTGCTGGCATCCTGTACTCATCCCAGCGGCTGCAGCTTTTCTACTGCAGGGTCCATAGGGTATCCACAGCATACCTTGGGGTATAGTCGATGGCGGCAAACATCCGGGCACCACAGAGTTAAGTTTTCAGCTTCCCAGGATGCACTGGGGTCCCTCTCCTATACCCCGCCCCCGAGCCTCAGGCACTCAGTTTTCGTCGGTGCCCAGCTCAGAGTCGGATGCACCTGTACAGAGGGGGGACTGTCAAGGCCCCTGAATTCTCTTCTAGCAGCTGTGGCTGCACACAAATGAGTGCACAGCATGGACAGTCAGTACTGACGTCCATGCCGTCACTCCTACACCCCGCTGGTACCAGAACGCCGGTACTGATCCGGGGATCCTGGTGGGTAACTGGGGTCACAGCTAGCAGTGACCCCGGTTATCCGGACTGTGGCCGGATTTACGGGGGTCAAGGTAAGCGGCGGGGTCCTGCGGCGGGTCCCCGCTGAACAACACAGTCCAAAGTCCCCAGGCAGGGTGCTCCCGGGGAACTGGCTGCAGTGTGGAGCCAGGCCCCATAAACCTGCGCTTCCACTACCCCCTGGGACAGCGGGCCGCGACGATATCGGATCACGTCCGGCATCCTGGGGTTAAATACATGCCAGGGGAGTGCGCCTTCCCTGCTCAGCAGCCGGCGCCTCCCCTGCTGCACACGGCCTTTCCGCTGCGGTCTGGTATCTGCAAGCGCTTTTCCCCCGGGCCAGCCTCCTCTCTGCTCCTCGGCGGCCATATTCTAAGGACTTGGCAAGCACTGCTGGACGCTGATAACGGCGGCATCATGGTCTGGGTCCCCCTGCATACCTCTCCTCCGGTGCAAGGTCAGAGTATGCAGCGCTGTTTCCTACCAGGCTGATGTCTGTGTAGTTGATCACAGCGCTGATGGTGCAGGGTTTATTCTGCATTGTATGTGACTCAATGCTAGTGC
The DNA here is from genome assembly GCA_031769625.1 of Taudactylus pleione. Classification (NCBI taxonomy): domain Eukaryota; kingdom Metazoa; phylum Chordata; class Amphibia; order Anura; family Myobatrachidae; genus Taudactylus; species Taudactylus pleione. Next base: position 2,148,916 of record JAUIMM010000098.1, read on the forward strand.
TGCTGTCTGTACTTTCACTTCTCTGTCAGCCATGTTACCTATCCCTATCTTCTCTGCTAAAGCTCTTGTGGTGCGTTGTTACAGGGTGTTATTGCCTCACTATACAAGTATTTGTCAGTGTGGTGTGTCACATACAGCTGCGGTTCACTCATCATGTCTGACAGTGAACGCGATTTTTCTCTTGTATATGTCTTGTACCACTGGTGGAGGGTGATGGCAACTCTGAGGGGTTATGTAAGGCGTGTTTTCCACAAGCATGCCCGATTTCTGTCACTGCACCTGTGCAGGAGCCGCCCTGGGCTTGTTTTGCTAAGGCACTTACAACCCTAGTGGGCCAGCTAGCGACGCCCCCCGCGTTTTCCCAAATGGGGTTCTCACAGCAGTCTATGGTGTCGTCTCCCATACAGCGGTTCCCCAGACAGTGGTACCCCAGAGTCTCCCACTCTCGCCCCCTCAGGTCACACAAGAGCCTGCGTGGGTTAGTTCATTGTCCACTTCGGTGCAACTCCTGTCGGACATTTTACAGGTAGAGCCATCATTGTGGCTGCATAAGCAACAGCTGCAATCTCAGGCTGATCACTATGATCAGGATGATGTGTCGTCTGATGACGGAGAGATGCTTGACCTCTCGGACCATGAGACTTTCCGTACTAAGGAGACGGAATCTAAGGTCTATATACCGGGCCTTATACGTGTGGCCCGCACGGCCTTAGTTATTGAAGATGATGAACCCCCCGTGGCCAAATCCAAATATGCCTTTTTCAAGGATATAAAAGGTGACGCTACAGTATTTCCCCTATCTGGTCAGCTAGTGGATCATTTAGGGGAGGCGTGGAAAACTCCAGGTAAACGTTTCCAGCCTCAAAGGCGTTTGGCAGTGGCATATCCCTTTGCGGAAAATTATTTCTCCAAATGGGAAACCCCTCCACAAGTGGATTCTCATGTCACACGTCTGGTGAAGAGTGCTACATTGCCTATGCCCTCCATATCCTCCTTAAAAGACCCTACGGATCGCAAGGTTGAAATATGTCTCAAATCCATGTATTCCTTTGCAGGAGGGGTATCCAGACCGGCTATGGCCGTGTGCAGGGTGGCTAGAGCCATGGAGCGTTGGGCTGATACTTTGGAGGCGTCTCTGGACCTGGACTCATCACATGACCAGGTGGAGTTGGTGGGTAATCTCAGGGACTCAGCCATTTACATTAATGAGGCGGCCTTGGATATAGGCTTTCTTGCTTCTGGGATCTCCTCGGCAGCTGTGGCAGCTCGTTGCACCCTGTGGTTGCATTCTTGGAAAGCGGATGCTGATTCCAAGAAGGGTTTAGAGGGTTCACCCTTTAATGGAGAAGTTCTTTTTGGCCCGGATCTGGACAAAATTGTGGCTACGCTGGCGGCTGCTAAGTCTGCGTGCCTGCCATCGGCTACTGTCCCATAAGGGTCGGGTTCTTCTTCCTTTTGGCCCTATAGAACCTAGAGTAAGCCCAGGGTGCAGTCCTTTCCAAGACGGCCTGCCGCCAAGAAACCTACAAAGCCAAAGAAGCAGGCTTGGAGTACCAGACATCCTGCTCCCAATCCGACAACAAGCCTTCAGCCTGACGGGACGGGCCTCTCTTTGGGGGACCCCAAAGTGGGAGGCCGACTTTTGCAATTCACCCAGAGCTGGTGTCTGACCACCTCAGAAACGTGGGTAAGAGAAGTGGTTTCTCAGGGGTACGCCCTCTCCTTTCGTAGGCCTCCCAGCAGGTTTTTCACTGCGGGTCTTCAGTCCAATCAGGACAAGGCCCTGGAATTCAAGACGGTATTGATCTCTATGCTCCAGGATGGGGTCATAGTGCCGGTTCCTTTTTCCCCAGAGGGGATTGGGGTATTACTCCAATCTTTTTCTGGTACAGTAACCCAATGGGTCCTACCGGCCAATACTCAACCTCAAATCCCTCAACAAATTTTTGAGGGTTCCTCCGTTCAGGATGGAGACCCTGCGTACCATCATTTTAGCGATGGAGCCTGGGGATTTCATGGTGTCGCTGGATATTCTGGATGCTTACCTTCATATCCCTATTGTCTCGGCGCACCAGAGTTTCCTCCGGTTTGCAGTGGTCCAAGACCACTTCCAATTTGAGGCACTGCCCATTGGTCTGGCCACAGCGCCTCGAGTGTTTACCAAAGTTATGGCAGTTATGACAGCTCACCTGCGGATACAGGGTGTTCGCTTGTTACCCTATCTGGATGACCTCCTGTTGTTGGCGGAGTCTCCAGAGAAACTTCAGCGCCATCTGCAACTGACAGTCTCTGTATTGCAGACTCACGGCTGGCTGATAAATTGGAAGAAGTTCTACCTGGTACCATCACAGAGGATGCTCCATCTAGGAGCTCTGTTGGACTCCCAACATCAGAGGATCTTTGTGACTGAGGAAAAAATTTCTGCATTACAGGTGAAAGTTCGTCTTTGCCTGCGGAGTCGCCGGGTGTCTATTCACTCGGCGATGAGGTTACTGGTTTCCATTGTGTCAATGTTCGACATGGTGTAGTTTGCTTAGTTCCACTCCAGACCTCTGCAGAAGTTGATCCTCTCCAGATGGAATGGGTTGCCCCAGCGGATAAAGACACAGACAATGGTGTTTTCCCCAGAGGTACGTCTGTCTCTGGCCTGGTGGCTGCAGACTACTCACCTGAACAGGGGGCACCCCTTTTGGATTGCGGACTGGGTCCTTCTGACGACGGATGCCAGTCTACGAGGCTGGGGAGTGGTGATAGGTCCTCGCTTCTTACATGGAAGGTGGACACCAGCAGAAGCTGCTCTTCCAATAAACATATTAGAGCTTTGAGCAGTGTTCAAGGCTCTCCAGCAGGCAAGACAGGTCCTGCACGGAAGGCCCGTGCAGGTACAGTCAGACAACGCCACCATGGTGGCTTATTTAAAACGCCAAGGAAGGGTTCCGCAGTCAGGCGGCTCTGACAGAGGTGTCCCGCAGTCTAGCCTGGGCGGAAAGGCATCTCAATGCAATATCGGCAGTGTTCATACCAGGAGTCCTCAACTGGGAAGCAGACTTTCTCAGCCATCAAAACGTGCATCCCGGAGAGCGGTCTCTTCACCAGGAGGTGTTTCAGCTACTGGTGAACAAGTGGGGCCTATCAGAGATAGATCTCATGGCCTCTCGACACAACAACAAACTGCCGGTGTTCGGGTCAAGAACAAGAGACGCAAAAGCTTATCTGGTGGATGCTCTGTCGGTCAGTTGGACCTTCCAGTATGCGTACCTCTTCCCTCCGTTCTCCCTTCTTCCTCGAGTGATACGTAAATTCAAGCAAGAAGGAGGCACGCTTCTACTGATAGCTCCAGCGTGGCCCAGACGGCACTGGTACTCAAATCTTCGGAGTCTCTCAGTAGACACTCCGATGCTGTTGCCTCAACGTCTGGACCTGTTATCTCAGGGTCCTTGTCATCATCCGGACCTGGGTCGGCTGTCTTTGACGGCGTGGCTATTGAGACTGCCCACTTGAGGTCCAGGGGTTTTTCCACCTCGGTGGTCAACACCATGCTACGGGCTAGGAAACCTTCATCTGCCAGCATCTACCATCGAGTGTGGTGTGCTTTCTTTCAGTGGTGTCGCCCTAGAGGTTATGCTCCTCAGATTTTTCGGTTATCCAGGGTGCTGGCTTTCCTACAGGCAGGTTTAGATCTAGGTCTTCGCCGCCTCTCTGAAGGTGCAGGTGTCGGCACTGTCTGTATGGCTTCATCGTAGGATTGCTATGATCCATGATGTCCGCACCTTTATGCAAGGTGTACTGCGTATTCAGCCTCCCTTTGTTCCACCTGTGGCGCCTTGGGATCTGGCTGTGGTCCTAAGAGCTCTTCAAGGACCGCCATTTGAACCACTGGGATCAGTGGACTTGAAATGGCTTACGCTTAAGACAGTTTTCCTTCTGGTCATTGCATCGACCAGGAGGGTTTCAGAATTGGTGGCCCTGTCATGTCGACCTCCATTTTTCATAGAAACAGGGCGGTGCTTTGCACTCGTCCCGATTTTCTTCCTAAAGTGGTGTCTAGTTTCCATATCAACGAGGAAATTATTGTGCCAGCCTTTAATTTTCCGGTTGGTGATGCCACCTTGGATGTGGTGCGGGCTTTAAAAATTTATGTCGATCGCACTGCTTCTTTTAGGAAGTCCGACTCTTTGTTTGTCCTTTATGGCTTCCGAAAGAAACGTTGGCCTGCCACTAAGCAAACGTTGGCAGGATGGATTCGCCTTGCTATTTCTGAAGCTTATGTCCATGAAGGCCTTCCTGTTCCATCTTCTGTTAGGGCTCATTCCACTAGGTCTGTGGGTCCTTCGTGGGCAGCTCGACGTGGCGCCACGTCGGTTCAGCTTTGCAAGGCAGCCACGTGGTCCTCTGTCCATACTTTCATCCGGTATTATGCTTTTGATACCTACGCCTCTCAGGATGCTTCCTTCTGGTGGCGGATTCTCCTTTTAGCACAGGAGCGTCCCCACCCTTAAAGGATACTGCTTTGGGACATCCCCAAGGTATCCTGTGGATACCCTATGGACCCTGCAGTAGAAAATAATAGATATGGTAAGAATTTACCCTTGTTATCTCTATTTCTAAGGAAGTCCATAGGGTTCCACAGGACTCCTGCCCTGTCGCACCTGTACTGCAGATGGGCTTTGCTCTGGTCACCGGTTTCTCCGTCTCCTTCTGGTGAGAATGTGATTTCTTGTGTGTTCCACACTTTCTTCTCTCTCTTTTCTCCTCCTCCGGCCTATGGCTTGTGACGTAACTGAGTGCGTGAGGCTCGGGGGCGGGGTATAGGAGAGGGACCCCAGTGTGCATCCTTGCAGGCTGAAAACTTAACTCTGTGGTGCGCGGATGTCTGCCACCATCGCCTATACCCCAAGGTATCCTGTGGAACCCTATGGACTTCGTAGAAATAGAGATAACAAGGGTAAGTTCTTACCATATCTCTTATTTTTTTCACGCCAAGTTCCATTGTACGAATTCATACTCGGGGTCTGATTCAGAGATGTACACAATGCCAATATTTACAGTGTTGAGCGATTATTGGCCAACTGCACATGCACCACGGTTGCACTTCGTGCCAAGGTATCTTACCAATGCCGCTCGCATTGAGAATGTCTTTGCAAAGTGATTGACAATCAGGGACCATTTGGGGGCAATTTTGGGGAGTGGCAGCAAAAACGCAGGCATATTGCGACCCTTTTCAGGTTGTGCCTCCACCTACATGCAGAAAACATGGCACCAGTGTCTCAATACCATGGCCATTCTGCACGTCTATAGCGTTACTCAGATGGTTGATTATCAAAGGATCTGCGACCACCGCTGCATGTTTGTACGCACCTGCTTAGATCTGTGAAGTGGCCGGTGGGCATCTCCATATATTTCCAGGCGACTACAGTACAGGCATATTTTCACACAGCAGCTGCGTAACAGATCGCAGTCGCACACATATATACAAGTGTTGCATATCATAATTATCAGTGCAGTCTCGTGTAGTGGTTTCCTTGCATCGTGCTGCAACTAAGACACATACTTGAATGAAAAAGACGCCAGCAAGATGCTACACCAGTCGGCGCAGCTCACTCGCGCCAGGTACCTTGCGCTGAATGACGTATTGAGGCTGGGTGTATAAAGACACATCTGTACTGTAACTGACATTTTATGGAGTAATAATGAACATTTTGCAAACTGGGCATTACCCCATAAACTTTGTACTTTATAAATATTATAATAATAGCACCAAGATACGAGGCCTCTATGGTGGACTGAAATTCTATAGTAAACTGATAGGGAAATTGTTATACTACTAAGTAACCTACTATAAATAGTTTCCTAAGTAGTTTACATTCATCCTCTCTTGGTGCTGTTTGATACATATCTTGTATTGGCTGGAGTGCAGCACCCAGAATTCAACAATAGATATTAAATAATTATAATTCAGTCAGTACCTTTTACTTAATTTTATACGACCGGGGCTGATGCTGGGATTTCATTGGGCCTCACTGTCACAGTCCAGCCCATATTCCCATATTTGCTTCAATGTCACCATTCTCCGGACTTTAGATAGACCGTAAAAAGGTCGACAATGTCTAGATAGACACCAGATGTTAGACAGTCAATAGTTTGACTGGAACAAAAGGTTGACATAAGATGGTCACCAGGTACAAATGGTTGACAGGGACAAAAGGTCGACGTGAAAATGGCCGACACAAAAAAAATTGTCAACATGCTTTTTCTACTTCAGGGTCCATAGGGTATCCACAGGATACCTTGGGGTATAGGTGTGACGTCAGTCGCAGGGCACCAAAGAGTTAAGCTTTCAGCCTCCCAGGATGCACTAGGTCCCCCTCCTATACCCCGCCCCCGGGCCAAGGCACCTCAGTTTAGTTTGGTGCCCGGCCGGCGTCGGGTGCACCTGTCGGAGTGGGGGCTAGAAGAGCCCCTGAAGCTTTCTTCAGTGCAGCTGTGGCTGCACATCTGGATGTACAGCATGGACAGTCAGTCCTGACGTCCATGCTGTCTTCCCTACACCCCCGCCGGTACCAGAACGCCGGTACCGATCCGGGGATGCTGGTGAGCATCTGGGGTCACAGCTAGCGGTGACCCCAGATGTTCCGGACCATGGCCGGATCCAAGGGGGACAAAGGTAAGCAGCGGGGTCCCGCGGTGGGTCCCCGCTGGTCACATGGTCCTAAGTCCCCAGGCAGGGGGCTCCCTGGGGACTGGCTGCAGCGTGGAGCCAGGTACTAAACCTGCGCTTTCCACTACCCCCTGGGACAGCGGACCGCAGCAGAGCGGTAGCGCTGCGGCGTCCCAGGGGTTAAATGCATGCCAGGGGAGCGCGCCTTCCCTGTCTCACAGCCGGCGCCTCCCCCGCTGCACACAGCCCTCTCTGCACTGTGCTGACTGGTCCTGTGTCAGCGCTCCTCCCCCAGGCCAGCTTCTCTCTGCTCCTCGGCGGCCATCTTCTCTGCAACGCATGGTGAACGCTGCTGGAAGCCTGGAAGGAAGCATCGTGGTCTGGGTCCCCCCGCATACCTCTCCTCCGCTGTGGCTCAGGTCTGTGTATGCAGCGCTGTGTCCTACCAGGCCCTGTGTCTGTGTAGTTGAGTGATCAGCGCTGTTAGTGCAGGAATTGTTATTTCTCTGCATTGTATGTGACTGTGCTAGCGCTGCCTGTAACTTTATCTTCTCAAAACTGTCAGCTTTATTACTGTCCCTGTTCTTTCTGCTAAAGCCCTTGCGGTGCGGTGCTGCAGGGTGGTTTCTCGCCTATTTAATACTTAATTGGTGAGAGAGGTCACATACGTGGTGCCATCATGTCTGAAAGTGATTTTCCCCTCCGTCTACAGTGTACCACGTGCAAAGTACCGTTAGCGGAGGGGGAGGGTAGCGCGGAGGGCCTTTTCCGGCAGTGTTTGTCCATGGCGCGGCCTATTACGGTTACAGCCCCGGTACAGGAGCCGCCCTGGGCTTGTTTCGCTCAGGCGTTAACAGCTTTAGTGGGCCAGTTAGCTCCGCAGCCCGCGTTTACTCCGATGGGTTTGTCCCAGCAGTCTGTGGTGTCGTCACCCATGCAGGGGTTCCCACGACAATTGGTGGTACCCCACAGTCTACCTATTTCCCCGCTCCCGGGTTCTCAGGAGCCAGCGTGGGTTAACTCCCTGACGAGTTCTGTACAGCACTTGTCGGATGTGTTGCAAGGGGAGTCTGTGATGCGGCCTCATAAATGGCCGGTGGCGTCTCTGTCCGCTCCTTATGAGGATGACGAAGGGACGTCTGATGATGGGGAGATTCTGGATCCTTACGATCAGGAACCTCTCCAGACTAAGGACGCTGATGCTAAGTCCAAAGTATATATTCCTGGACTTATTCGGGCGGTCCGCACAGCCTTGGTGATTGAGGACGAAGTTCCCCCAGCGGCTAAGTCTAAGTATGCCTTTTTCAAAGATGTGAAGGGCGATGCCACAGTCTTTCCTCTTTCGGGTCAGTTGGTGGACCATTTAGAGGAGGCGTGGAAACAACCTGGCAAAAGATACCAGCCGCAGAGACGCCTGGCGGTGGCTTATCCGTTCGCGGATAATTATTTTGCTAAGTGGGAATCCCCTCCACAGGTGGATTCTCACGTGACCCGTCTTGTCCGTAGTGCCACATTGCCGATTCCATCCATGTCCTCCCTTAAGGATGCTACGGACCGCAAGGTAGAAATCTGCCTGAAGTCCGCTTATTCCCTTGCAGGGGGGGCAGCACGGCCGGCTATGGCCATTTGCTGGGTTGCCAGAGCGATGGAGCGCTGGGCGGATTCATTAGAGGCTTCTTTTGAATCCGACTGTCCGGCCGAACAGGCGGAGTTGATTGGCAATCTCCGTGATTCGGCCACCTACATCAACGAGGCGGCTCTAGACATTAGTACTCTGGTGTCTACAATTTCTTCAGCAGCGGTAGCTGCTCGTCGCACCTTGTGGCTGCGATCCTGGAAGGCGGACGCAGATTCCAAGAAAGGTCTGGAAGCGTTGCCGTTTACCGGAGAAGTTCTCTTCGGTCCGGATCCGGATAAGATTGTGGCCACGCTGGCGGCAGCCAAATCTGCTTGTCTCCCGTCGGCCGCTGCTCCTTCTGGTTCTGGACCATCGTCCTTTCGGTCATCTAGGGCCCAGGGCAGGCCCAAACCACAGTCGTTTCCTCGACAGGCTGGCCCTAAGAAATCGGTCAAGCCCCGGAAACAGGCATGGAGTACCAGACGTCCGGCCCCCAAGCCAGATGACAAGCCTGCGGCCTGACGGTCCGGGCCTCCCTTTGGGGGATCCCAGGGTGGGAGGCCGCCTGCTGCAGTTCTCCCGGTGTTGGTCGTTCACTACGACAGACACTTGGGTTCTGGAGGTGGTCTCCCACGGGTACGCCCTCTCCTTCCGGCACAGACCCCCGGCTCGATTCTTCACCACGGGTCTACCATCAGACCGGAACAAGGCTACGGAGCTGCGGAAGGTATTGCACACTATGCTCCAGGCTGGAGTTATAGTGCCTGTTCCATTCTCCCAGAGGGGCCAGGGTTTCTATTCAAATCTATTTTTGGTACAGAAACCCAATGGGTCGTATCGTCCGATTCTCAATCTCAAAGCACTCAACAAGTCTTTGCGGGTCCCGAAGTTTCGGATGGAGACCCTACGGTCCATCATTCTGGCGCTGGAACCTGGGGACTACATGGTGTCATTGGACATACAGGACGCTTACCTGCATGTCCCTATTCTTTTGCGCCATCAACAGTTCCTCAGGTTTGCAATCCGCAGCGACCACTTCCAGTTTCGGGCGTTACCTTTTGGCCTGGCGACAGCACCACGTGTTTTCACCAAGGTGATGGCGGTCATGGCGGCTTATCTGCGGCTGCAAGGAGTCCGCATGTTGCCGTACTTGGACGACCTGTTATTGGTGGCAGGATCTCCAGAGCTCCTGTTACACCACTTGGACCTGACCATTGCACTGCTGCTACGGCCCGGCTGGCTAATCAACTGGCAGAAGTCCACTCTAATCCCGTCTCGGAGGATTCTGCATCTTGGAGCCTTATTGGACTCGGGACAGCAAAGGATCTTCGTGACGGAGGACAAGATCTCTGCTTTACAGTCAAGGGTGCGCAGTTGTCTGCACAGCCGCCGGGTGTCCTTACACTCGGCGATGAGGTTACTGGGCTCCATGGTGTCGGTGTTCGACATGGTGGAATACGCCCAGTTTCACTCCAGACCTCTGCAGCACCTGATCCTGTCCAAGTGGAACGGGCTGCCTCAGTCTCTGAAGTTCCAGACGATTGTGCTCACCCCGGAGGTTCGCCTGTCCTTTGCGTGGTGGTTAAAGACGACCCACCTCAACAAGGGACGTCCGTTCTGGGTTCCAAATTGGGTCCTGTTGACAACGGACGCCAGTCTTCGGGGCTGGGGAGCAGTTTCGGGTCCACACTTGTTCCAGGGCAGGTGGACGCCGACAGAAGCGGAGCTTCCAATAAATATCTTGGAACTCCGTGCGGTCTTCAATGCTCTCCTGCAGGCACAGCGGTTTCTCCAGGGTCACCCGGTGCAGGTCCAGTCGGACAACGCTACCACCGTGGCCTACATAAACAGGCAAGGAGGAACTCGCAGTCCGGCGGCTCTCGTAGAGGTCTCTCGGATCCTGGTTTGGGCGGAGCGCAATCTTCCGGCCATATCAGCGGTCTTCATCCCGGGAGTGCTAAATTGGGAGGCGGACTTTCTAAGTCGCCAGGACGTTCATCCAGGGGAATGGTCCCTGCACCCGGACGTTTTTCAACTACTGGTGGACAGGTGGGGTCTTCCAGAGATCGACCTCATGGCGTCCCGGCACAACAACAAGTTGCCGGTGTACGGGTCTCGCACAATCTCTGGTGGATGCTCTGTCCGTCCGGTGGACGTTCCGGTTCGCATACCTGTTCCCTCCGGTCTCCCTTCTTCCACGGGTAATCCGGAAATTCAAACAGGAAGGAGGGACGCTCCTGTTGATAGCTCCCGCGTGGCCCAGACGGCACTGGTTCTCAGACCTTCAGGGTCTGTCCGTGGACAGTCCTCTGCGGTTGCCGCTACGACCGGACCTTCTGTCTCAGGGTCCTTGCCTTCACCCGGACCTGACTCGGCTGTCTTTGACGGTGTGGCTGTTGAGACGGCCATGCTGAGGTCCCGGGGGTTTTCCAGCTCTGTGGTGCGTACCATGTTACGAGCTCGGAAACCGTCTTCCGCGAGGATATACCATCGCGTGTGGCATACGTTCTTCCAGTGGTGTCGACCGAGAGGTTATGCACCGCGGGAGTTTCGTCTGTCTCGGATTCTCGCCTTCCTGCAAGCGGGACTAGATCATGGGCTTCGCCTTGCTTCTTTGAAGGTACAGGTTTCGGCCCTATCTGTCTGGTTTCACCGTAGGATTGCTACAATCCCGGATGTGCGCACCTTTATGCAAGGTGTTCTCCGTATTCAGCCGCCCTTTGTTCCACCTGTGGCGCCTTGGGATTTGGCTGTGGTCCTGAGGGCTCTCCAAGGACCGCCGTTTGAACCACTGGGCTCAGTGGATATTAAATGGCTAACAGCTAAGACTGTTTTCCTTCTGGCCATTGCTTCGGCCAGACATGTTTCTGAGTTAGGGGCTCTTTCTTGTAGACCCCCTTTCTTGATGTTTCATGGGAACAGGGCAGTGCTCCGCACTCGGCCCGAGTTTCTTCCCAAAGTTGTTTCCCAGTTTCATGTTAACGAGGAAATCGTTGTTCCGGCCTTTAACTCACCGGGTCTTTCCGTGGGTGAGGCCTCTTTGGATGTTGTGCGGGCCTTAAGGACTTATGTGGACCGCACTTCTTCGTTTAGGAAGTCGGACGCTTTGTTTGTCCTCTATGGCTTCTGTAAAAAGGGTTGGCCTGCTTCAAAGCAAACTTTGGCAGCCTGGATCCGTATGGCTATTTCTGAAGCTTATCTTCATGAAAGTCTACCGGTCCCTCCTTCTCTGAAGGCTCATTCCACTAGGTCTGTGGGTCCTTCGTGGGCAGCTCGACGTGGTGCCTCAGCAGTTCAGATCTGCAAGGCTGCTACGTGGTCCTCTGTCCATACCTTCGTGAGGTATTACAGGTTTGACACCTTCGCCTCTCAGGATGCTTCCTTCGGGCGGCGGATTCTCCTTTCTGCACAGGAGCGTCCCCACCCTTAAAGGATACTGCTTTGGAACATCCCCAAGGTATCCTGTGGATACCCTATGGACCCTGAAGTAGAAAATATGAGATATGGTAAGAACTTACCCTTGTTATCTCTATTTCTACGAAGTCCATAGGGTTCCACAGGACTCCCGCCCTGTCGCACCTGTGCTGCAGATGGGCTTTGCTCTGGTCACCGGTTTTCCGTCTCCCTCTGGTGAGAATGTGATTCTTGTATGTGTCCAGATCTTTGTTCTCTCTCTTCCTTCTCCTCCTCCGGCCTATGGCTTGGTAACTAACTGAGGTGCCTTGGCCCGGGGGCGGGGTATAGGAGGGGGACCTAGTGCATCCTGGGAGGCTGAAAGCTTAACTCTTTGGTGCCCTGCGACTGACGTCACACCTATACCCCAAGGTATCCTGTGGAACCCTATGGACTTCGTAGAAATAGAGATAACAAGGGTAAGTTCTTACAATATCTCATATTTTTTTTAGGTTTAGGGTTAGGCACTTACCCCGACATTTAGGGTTAGGCACCAGGAGGGAGGGTTAGGGTCAGGCACCTACCCTGACTGTTTGGGTTATGCACCAGGGGGGAAGGATAGGCACCAAGGGGAGGGTTAGGGTTAAGATTAGGACAAAAAAAAAAATTATCATGTCGACCATTTTTGTGTCTACCATTGTCATGTAGACCTTTTGTACCTGTCAACCATTTTACATGTCAATTTTATGTCCCAGGCGATCTATTGAATGCCTAACATCTGGTGTCTATCTAGACATTGTCTATCTTTACTGTCTAATTGTTAATTCACAGATTGATGGAATTGTAAGGTGGAACAGCACCAAAGCTGGGACAAACTTAGATGTGGTACCCTGGTAGCACCAAGCTCTCCTACCACACTTACCGGGCAGTGGCAGCTTAAGGTCCACATGGGCCTGGAGCTGTAATTAATGAAGGGCCTATCTTGTGCTGTCACAGCGAAGGAGTGGTTAGTGATGTGAAGGTTGTGTGTGTGTATATATGTATATATGTGTATATAATATATGGGATACGTTTAATATCCCGTAAAAGGTGACGCCAGCGGTTAGAATATCGACGCCAAAATCCTGACACTTGTCAGAATCCCAGCGCCGGCATCCTGAAGGTAAGTAGCGGGATTAGGGGGAGGGTTAACCACTATGGGGAGGGTTAGGGTTAGGCACTAAGGGAGGAGGGCTAGATTTAGGGTGCGGGGAGGGGGAGGTTAGGTTTAGGCACTAGGGGGAGGTAAGGTTTAAGCATCGGGGAGGGTTAGGATCCGTCTGACAAGTGTCTGTATCCTAACCCTGTCGGGATGCCGGTGTCAGGATAATGACTGCCGGGATCCTGAGCGCCGGCATCCGGTTCCCAAATATATATACACACACACACACACTGTATATATATATATATATATATATGTGTATATATATATATATTATCCTTAATTTATATGGTGCCACAAGGGTTCCGCAGCGCCTCACACAGTACATAAACACATAAGCACACAAGAAAACAGATATTAACAGTACAAACAATACAGGACAGATACATGATGTATACATTGCTACATAACATTTAGATAAGCAGCATTGTGTCTGTAACCAAGGGTTGGGTGCTGTTGTAAATTAGAGTATAATTAAGTGAAGGAGAAGCACATAAGGGAAGAGGGCCCTGCTTGTGAGAGCTTACATTCTAAACGGGAAGGGGGCAGACAAGCATGGGTGACACAGATTGGCTGGATACAAGGGTCACAGTAATCTAACATCTATGGAAAGGTTAGTCTAAACTTAAGAGGAAAAAAAACAATGAGTACAGCAAATATGCACCAAGCCTCCTGATTTGGGGGCCACAGCCAAGGACCATTTGAGAGGTCATCTTGCTGTGTGGATTGGTAAGATATAGTTGGAGTGGATAAGCGGATTTCAAGGGGAGATCAGGAGGGATGCGAGCAGCATTGGAGATCCAGGTGCAGGCACAATCCATAAGCATGGTGGAAGTGTGGTGGTAGATTTTATTTATTATTTATTAACAGTTTCTTATATAGCGCAGCATATTCCGTTGCGCTTTACAATTGTAAACATTGATAGAACAAAACAGGGTAATAACAGACAGACATAGAGGTAAGCTTACAATCTATAGGATGGTAGATGAAAGCAGTCCTTAATAGCAGGAATTGCTGATCTGTTAAATTCTCCTTCTGTTGCTCCTCCTGTTTAACTCCTGAATAACTCCAGCTTTAACTTAAATGTTCTATTGGCTCTTTAAACTAAGCACTTCAAATCTAGGCACTGATGTTGTAGCAGCCCCAGGTATGGCAGCCTAAAAGAGCAATATATAGCAATAGTAGAAAGGTGGCACTCTGAGCCTCTCAATGAAGTGGAAAACGGTGTTCTTTAATTGACGTTTCAGGAAGAGACTCCATTTCCTCTGAGGAAATGTCGATCAAAGTACACCGTTTTTCACTGCATTGAGAGACTCAGTCAGAGTGGCGCCTTTCTACTATTACTACATGTGGGGTGACTTGCTCCAAATGGGGACACCGGAGCAGAAAAAGCGATGGGGGAGGGGGTCAGAACAGCAGAGAGGGGGCGGGCCAGCCAGAACTGAGGGTATGACAGAGAATGAGGTGACTTTGCATATGTACATGAATATATATTTACAAATGTAAATATATCAATGCAAACACACACACATATATATATATATATATATATATATATATATATATACACGCACACAGACATTAGAATTTATATTATAAAACGATTATTAAAACCTGTGGTCAGTGCTAGTGCACTTACAGAGGGAGACCCTAAACTGAGACTCCAGGACACCACTTGCTCGATCTGCAGCATTTGGAGCAGCCCGTCCCCGATCAGCTCAGTGATGATCGCTCGGGCTGCCTTCATGGAGCTGAGGCTGAGCTTAGCTTCTGTGTTGGGCGTGAGATGGTGTGGCCAGCGGCGTTTGTCTGACATCACAATTGGGTTATGCCGGGTTCTGCCATCTGTGTATACAACATGTCAATAATGACTTTACAAAAAGGATAAGTATCATCTGTCAAAATGCAGCATGTAAGGATGGTTACCATTTCGTTTCTGTGAGTTTTTCATTTGAACACTCAATAGTGCAGCTTTATAAAATTACATATTATAATGATAATAGATAAATGTCATTTACTGTCACATGTTTTCAGTGTATGATCCTATATGTGTATTAAATCCTCTTTGTGAACTTTAACTTGCTGGTCTAGGGATACTTTTTGTGTTACCTACGTACAGGAGGAAACTACTAAAGTACATTCTACTTAATAGTACATGCAGATTTTTCTCACCCCAATATTAATGTTTTAGTTTGTCAAATGTAATAGAGGTATGTGATTTTTGTTTTTATGCTACTGCACAGAACAATTAGGACATGTTGTGTACTGTTTAAAGGTAGTTAAGCAACATGTTTAAAATGGAGAGGGAAAAAAAAACATGTTACCTACGGTATTATTGTGGCTGGGTGGAAGGTGGTTTAGCAAATTCTATGAGCAAATTCTCATGAATGAAGAGGGTTATATGGTGTCATACAGTCACAGTGGGCCCTAGTTAATGTTTACAGGTTTTACAAAATGTAAGTTTTATGGTTATATTGAGTAGGCTATAAAATATTTTAGATTAACCTAGAAATATATTTATTTTAATTGATTAGATGGCTTAGTGACCGTTCAGTTAGAGAGTAGAGTAGACATTTAGTGTTTTCTGAGTGAATGTGTATATTAAAGAACTATATGGATCTAAAGCTTGGTGTATTCTAATGTGATGGGATCAAGGGCAGATTTGGAACTTAAAGAGGCCCCGGATTTTTTTTAAAGTGTGCCTCCCTTAGGTGGGTCCAAATAGACTGTAGATAGGGTTCAACAAAAACATAAGCAGGGTTAGCCACACTCATACAATAAAGAAGGTATCATAGAGACCACCATACCGTACACAGAGTATGTCAATGACCGTCATACAGAACACAAACCATGCCAGTGATCACCATACAGTATTTAGAGCATGCCACCGACTACCAAACAGTATTCCAATGGTGGCCATACAGTGCACTGAGTATCTCAGTGACTGCTATACAGTAAACTTAGCATACCAGTGAGTGCCGTAAAGTACACTGAGCATCCTCGTGTTCGCCATACAATACACTGAGCATACTAGTGGCCTTCATAAAGTAGTTTGAGCATCCCTTTGACTGCCATTTAGTATTTTGAAAATCCCAGTACTTTGAGCATCACAGTGGTCGCCATGCACTAGATTGAGCATCGCTGTGACCAACATACAGTACATTGAGCATTCCAGGGGCCAACTTAAATTTCACTAATCATCCCAGTGACCACCATAAATTTGTTGACCATCTCAATGATGACTCAACAGTTCATTGAGCATCCCAGTGACTGCCAGATACTACATTGAGCAACTCAGACACTATTGTACATTACATTGAACATCCCAGAATCACTATACAGTATATTGTGCATCTCTGGTGCCATCATACAGTACATTGAGTATCCCAGTGACCACCATGTAGTACATTGAGCATCCCAGTGGCTGCAGTACAGTACATTGAGCATCCCGTGATCATCATACAGTGTCTTGAGCATAC
Organism: Taudactylus pleione; assembly: GCA_031769625.1. Lineage (NCBI taxonomy): Eukaryota > Metazoa > Chordata > Amphibia > Anura > Myobatrachidae > Taudactylus > Taudactylus pleione. The sequence continues at coordinate 2,165,265 of JAUIMM010000098.1, forward strand.
CAGTGACCCAAATGTCTGTGCCAGTCGTTGTGTAGGGAGGAAGACAAGGGGTGAGTGGGAGGGGAAGGAGGAGGAGATTGATTGACTGATCAGCCCTGAGCTGCTCCGCTGTGTTCACACAGTAGGAAAGCTGGTCCTTGGTCCCAATGAGCCCTGGGTGCCCAAACAAGGGCACATTACAAAGAAAAAGATGTGTGTTAAAGAACTGGATTCCAAAAGCAGTGTCTGAACAATCAGTCCACCCTGAAAACTCTCGGTGAAGTCTATGGCCAGTATGCCTCTACTTATAAAACACAAGCTGCTCATAGTTATTTAAATCTTAGAGCAGAAGAGAAGACTGTAGTCTGCCCAAAGTGCCGTCATCTTATTATAATACAAATCAAAAGAATGTACAAAGTCTACATAGCTTTAGTAGAAGGAAAAAGGGTGACCTAATTTTATAAAGGTATTTTATTATACTGCAGTAATACAAATTGCTAGGTTCTCTAACTTACGAATGAGGTATAATACATTTTTACGGTTATTTTCATTGACATGTTTTCCTCTCTGCAGTTAGCAAGAGCTACAGTTCGTGACCCTAAAACTGGTGTTCTGACGGTAGCCACTTACAGGGTATCTAAGAGGTAAGATATTATGTGGGTTCTGAAGATGTTTGCAGAATGCAATTTATGCTGTGAAATTATTTTTTGAAGGCTAATTATAAAAAAAATGCATGTATGTATATATGGGGGAAGTCAGCAGATATGTACTGGGTTCCATAATTTTTTATTGCCAACGCAGCCCCTATAGAAAATGTAGAATTTACCATTCTGGAGCTTGGCACTGGCAGCTAAAGCCATCTTCAGTAAGGATTGCATCGGCGATCACTGTACTGTACTTCTAAGACATCACAGGGGTGGGTTCCTTTTGGAGCCTCTGTCCCAGCAAGTGTTTAATGGTAAGTCATGGCGATAGTGTGAGGGACATTAGCAATGTTACTGGCTGCCAAGTTCCATCCCCGACTATTCCAATTGTACTTTGTGGTCATCACTAAGGATTAAATCTTCCCTCAAGAGTCAACAGCTAAATAAGAGGAAGTAAACTGTTGCATACATTGCTGCGACCATAGCAGTTTATTGATCAAAACTGAGGTCATGGCAAGGGATAGACTTTCGCAGCCATATGGTAGCATGAAGTGAGCATCTTCAGACTACTGATCCGGGTAAACAAATATGTGAGGCATTCCAGGAGTGTAAAACTGTGCAGTTCAAATATTTGGTTCATACTCCATTTTGGAGTTTCTTACAATTATGAATTACTTCTGTTAGGATGTGGCTTCATGAAGCACCAAACCCTACAGCACCGTTCTCTATATACATTATTTTTACATTACTTAATAAGCCAGTATATGTTCAAAAGATTATTCATGAATTGAACATTAATTCACTTTTCAAACAAGTGCTGATATTTTCCGCCATGTCTAGCATAAAAGGTAGGCTACAAGCCTAATCTACTGAGCCACGTGTGATGTCAGCCATCTTGGCTTTGAGAGCTGAGCATAATGATGGAAACTTTAGATGTGCTTATTTCACTATTGTATAAATTATGTTATTTGCTTTTGTTATGTAGTGCCTGGTTGGAAGAATATGATGACCCCGTTGTCACCCGTGTGAATAAGCGTATGCAGGCCATTACAGGGCTGACGGCTGACACTGCTGAGCTATTGCAGGTAAACTAGATCTAATGTAAATAGATTTCTTATCGGTCTTTATCTTCGTTCGGTATGCCGAGCGTCGGTCTTCCGGTGTAGGTCTAATTACAGGTGTCGAGTTTTCGAAGCCTGTCTTTAGTACCTTGCCGGGATTTGACAGTCAGGAAGCCGGCGTTGGCATTTAGACCGTCAGCTTCCTGACTCTGATCAATACCTATGGGGAGCATCAATAATTCCCTCTCACCCAGCCCGAGAGTCTCCTTTGGACATGCTAATTGTGCACATGCTGATACAGACAAGCAGGGTGACACAGTGGTTAGCATTGCTGCCTCGGAGCACTGGGGTCATGGTTTTGTCCAGGGCCCTATCTTTGTGGAGCTGGTGTGTTCTTCATGTGTATATGCGAGTTTCATCCTACTGTCCAAAGGCATACTGAGGGCATACTGAGGGCATACTGAGGGCATACTGAGGGCATACTGAGGACATACTGAGGATGAAGAATGTATATGTAGATTTGCATCTTGCTGCAGAATTTATAGATTAAGATTGCCACTGGAGCATTGCAGCTCTGTGATTGATGTAATTGTGTATTCCTCTTTACCATACAGTATATTACAGAGAGTATTTGTAACTTTTGATAACAAAATGTAAGAGGTAATAATTTAATTGACAAATTGTTACACATGTCCTGTTTTCCAGGTAGCAAACTATGGCATGGGAGGTCAGTATGAACCACACTTTGACTTTTCCAGAGTAAGTAAATTCTATATGTGTACAAAGCATGATTATTATTCTTTATTTTTTCACTTTGAGGGGCTGACTCAGAGTTATAAGCAAAGTGACTACATTGTGTGCTGAATATAAATGTGAATTTTTGCCTGTATTCAGAGTTCTCTGCATCTACATGGATGCACAGTCCTATACTTCGCTTGTGAGAGCATTCATAGTCATTATTGGCACTCATTTGCAGCAGCCCTATCCTTCGGGCAAAAGATCTGTCTAAAATCAGCCGGATCTTTGAGTACGCTCGCCTCTGGGTGGCCTACAATTCCATCTACACGCCCACTGGGTGGTTTACAATTCCATCTACACGCCCTCTGGGTGACCTACAATTCCATCTACACGCCCTCTGGGTGGCCTACAATTCCATCTACATGCCCTCTGGGTGGCCTACAATTCCATCTACACGCCCTCTGGGTGGCCTACAATTCCATCTACACGTCCTCTGGGTGGTTTACAATTCCATCTACTCGCCCTCTGGGTGGCCTACAATTCCATCTGCACGCCCTCTGGATGGCCTACAATTTCATCTGCACGCCCTCTGGATGGCCTACAATTTCATCTACACGCCATCTGGGTGGCCTACAATTCCATCTACACGCCCGCTGGGTGGTTTACAATTCCATCTACACGCTCTCTGGGTGGCCTACAATTCCATCTACATGCCCTCTGGGTGGCCTACAATTCCATTTACACACCCTCTGGGTGGCCTACTATTCAATCTACACGCCCTCTGGGTGGCCTACTATTCCATCTACACGCCCTCTGGGTGGCCTACTATTCCATATACACGCCGTCTGGGTGCTTTACAATTCCATCTACATGCCCTCTGGGTGGCCTACAATTCCATTTACACACCCTCTGGGTGGCCTACTATTCAATCTACACGCCCTCTGGGTGGCCTACTATTCCATCTACACGCCCTCTGGGTGGCCTACTATTCCATCTACACGCCCTCTGGGTGCTTTACAATTCCATCTACATGCCCTCTGGGTGGCCTACAATTCCATCTACACGCCCTCTGGGTGGCCTACTATTCCATCTACACGCTCTCTGGGTGGCCTACAATTCCATCTACATGCCCTCTGGGTGGCCTACAATTCCATTTACACACCCTCTGGGTGCTTTACAATTCCATCTACATGCCCTCTGGGTGGCCTACAATTCCATCTACACGCCCTCTGGGTGGCCTACAATTCCATCTACACGCCCTCCAATTGTACTTTGTGGTCTACACGCCCGCTGGGTGGTTTACAATTCCATCTACACGCTCTCTGGGTGGCCTACAATTCCATCTACATGCCCTCTGGGTGGCCTACAATTCCATCTACACGCCCTCTGGGTGCTTTACAATTCCATCTACATGCCCTCTGGATGGCCTACAATTTGCATTTACATGCCCTCTGGGTGGCCTACAATTCCATCTACACGCCCTCTGGGTGGCCTACAATTCCATCTGCACGCCCTTTGGGTGGCCTACAATTCCATCTACACGCCCTCTGGGTGGTTTACAATTCCATCTACACGCCCACTCCACGCTTATCCAGGTGAGAGCGCAACATTGCTAGTTACTCCTATTTAGCCACTAGTGGAGAGCCTGCCCACGTCTGTGCTTCTCTGAGTAGTGCACAGACCCGCAGAGATGCCTATCTACACCTCGGGGACATGTATAGTGCTAAGTCACAGATAGGGACATTTTGTGTGTAACTCTGAATCAGGCCCTACGTTAGCAGTTGTCTGACATGTTAGATAACCTCATACAGCATATTTTTATATTGCACGTTAACTTTTCACTGGATGAGGATTCTTCTTTTCATATCTTTGTTTATAAACAGAATTTCTTTACTAACTCTCTTGTAGATGTTAATTTACCAGTTATTGTGTTAAATAAAAGCACAGCAAAGGTGATTTCAGCAAAAACATTTGCACAAAGCTAGTTCACGTCTGCAGTTCTGATACATTCCAACAGGTTAGCAGTTATCAATAGCTGTCCCCTTTCCATTTGTTTTCACATAAGCCTACTGAGATACAGATGTGTCCTCATCTTTGTCCCTCAAATGTGCGATACGACAAAACCGTTTTACGAGTCTGTACAACAGAACTTGCCGTGAAAAAAGTGACAGTCGCTGCACCGTAGCACTTTGTGTACAGATTCAGACTGATACGCACACAGATATACAAGTGTCCCATATCAAATTAGTTAGTGCAGTCTCGTGAAGCTGTTTTGTCGCATTGTGTTGTGACTAAGACACACATTTGAACAAAAAAGATGCTAAGCGCAAGCTTGGTTCGCCGAGAAGGGCTGTTTGGCGCGACTGCGGCAGTAGTGTTTGAGGACACATCTCTATAATTGATACTATGATCTGAGGGCTTGTTCTTTCTTGCACATAAATACTGGCTGCAACTCAACAGTGCCACCTTCTGGTGAGTTTTCCTCTCTTCCTGAATATACGCAACCTATTTGCTTGTAATGAGCTTTGGCAACAGATGTCAGTATCAGAGCTATACTGGCAATATTTAATTTTTTACATTTTTATTAATATAACTTGCAAACAAAATAGATAGACCTTATAGTTTAGAAGAAGGCCTGTTGCACAGGTTATATCACTAATTGTTATATCTATGTATACTGTAATATTGTATTAAAACACTTAATGCAATGGAGGGGGTGCTACCATAGACACAAAACTGTCATTAAATGAATTAGGTAACGTGTGTCTCTAGGTGGTGCACTGTAGGTCAAAGTAGAACTTTTATTTATTCACAATAAGATGTTTATTAGTAGTAATGATAAACCGCAAAATATTATAACCATGGATACAAAGAAGTATACCTTATACGTGCTTGTGTATGAACTTGTAGTTTATGCATATTTTGACAGTGGTGCTATGATTAAAATATATTGCAAGCTAAGTGATGCAAAATTATAGGAATTTGTTTTTTCAAGAACTTCGGTAAACCCACTCATTTTTTTTCCTTTAATGAAATCTGTTAATATCACAATCAAAGGGACTCTGTATCAAGACCAACACCTAGTTTTATTCTTACAGTACAATAATTTCTGAGATTACTCTTCTTTTGCTGCCATTTTGTCCTTGTGAATATCTGTGCAAATATTTTGATTGGTGGTGGGTGAAGCACGTTACAATTATGCTTTGCTGATACAATTGTCTGGCTTTATAAAGTAATTTTCTCTTATTAAATATATTTTTCTGAGTTCTAATTGACCATTTTCCCCAAAAGTTAATCATCTTTAACAAGTTTATGACCACATCTAAAATGTATCCACATCAATGCTGTCGGCACATGACAAAGTGGGTCTAAGGGTGGTAATTGTGCTCAGCAAGAGCCCAAAGGTCCAGTCAGCCTCTCTCAAACGCACTCATGTGAGCACTGTACTGTAACTGGTCAGTGCAGGGAGGGTGCTAGGAAACCTGTTGACATCACTATGGCGTCACTGGTTTATTACTAAAAATGTGGAGAATGGTGGGAACATCCAGAAGGTTAGGGGAAGTACAGATATGATCTCTTCTGTACCTACACTCAGGGTAACTAAGTGATAAAATATCTAAGTATTATATGCTGGCGATGTTAGTAAAATATATAATGTGACATACTCCCAGCACTACAGATGTGTTAAGCACACTGTGGCGCCCTCAGTTCACATTATGCCATGCAGAAATCCCAGTTCAATGCCACAGTACATCCTAACTCACAAACCAGTCTCCTTTTCCGCATTAAGTATTTGTGCACATGCATACATCATACCCATACCCGTATATCGTAGCGTATAACATGTTGGGGTACCACTAAGTAAGTAATAGTACATTGTAGCAGAGTCATGAAAAAATAATCAAAAAGTAGTATTTCAATTATACATGCTTTTTTCTTTATATAATGTCCATGAAATAAAGAATCATTATTCCACTATGCTACACAAATGAAGCCACGTCACAATTAAAATCATATAAACTTGGCTTATGTGGGCTAAAAAATAATGTCTTCCATGTGGAACAGGCACATAACCAAAACCCGAAAATTGGTCTGATCGTAAAGAATGAAAACCATCCAACCATGTGCTTACAGAGCTACAATGGAAGCTTTAGTTGTTAAGTACCATAAATGCCTGGTGCTCTCCTCTGTTCATATGAAAAATAGCTTCAATTGCTGTAAAAATGGTGGCTACTGGGTTGGTAGTGAAATAATAGGCTGACCCACTTGCTGGCATCTGTTAGTTTTCAGTTGTGTGTGCGTTTTAAAGCCCTACTTGACACTTAAGGATACACAGGAGACGATATCTTTGAACAATATGAACAATAATGATATCGTTCAACGATAGATCGTTCAACTAATTTCGTGTGTATGCAATGAACGACCAACGATGTGCACTCCCACTGGACGATAACGATATCTTATTGTTTATTACCAGTTATTTATATAGTGCACACATATTCTGCAGCGCTTTTACAGAGAATATTTGGCCATTCACATCAGTCCCTGCCCCAGTGGAGCTTACACTCTATATTCCCTATCACATGCTCACACACATACACACTAGGGTAAATTTTGTTGGGAGCCAATGAACCTACTAGTATATTTTTGGAGTGTGGGAGGAAACCAGAGTACCCGGAGGAAACCCATGGAAGCACAGGATTTCAGACTCCACACTGTTAGGACCGTGATGGGAAACAAACCCACGACCTCAGTGCTGTGAGGCAGTAATGCTAGCCATTACACCATCTGTGCTGCCTATATCTTTGGGCGTCCGTACATGCAGGCAAGTTGGACGATTTCATCAAGATTTGCATGTTCAGAGATGTGGCAGGATGACTTCACTGAAAGATATCCATCATAGATATCTTTCAGTGTGTACACCCAATATGGTTTGTCCTGCACTACAGAAAGTTCAAGGGAAATCGGTCAGTGATATCGTTGATGCAGCACATTGTTCCGTGTGTACCCGGCTTTACAGTTATGGCAGCCATTTTGGAAGCAAAATCAATATTCAAGAGAATGTACTTGATAATGACATAATTAAGGGACAACTCCTGAGCCTCATTAAGGCACTAATTACAGGATAACCTATAGGCTCCATTGTTATGAATACAAAAAATATTAATAATCCGAGCGCTTCACGAATATGAGAGCAGTGCTGCAGAAGGTTAGTAAGGTGTACACCCACAATTCACCATAAGATCGACAAATATAAATACAGAAGTGAACCTTGCACAAAGCCTCAATGGGGAATTACTCTCCACTAGTGGTATATTGAAATGACCATAAAGTCAATATTAAAAATCCATAAATTCGACATTAATACATTCGTTTCTTCAAGTTGAATTAATGCATATGTAGATCCTCTTCTTAAAAATACACTGGTCTGCCCTCAAACACAATGGTCACTTCCTATCCTCTTCAAACACACTGTGATGCCTCTTGTTCCTCAAAAACAGATAAGGGAAACAAGGGAAAGCCGCAATAGTATGATAAAGTTTTTATTGTAGTGACAATATATTAAAACGATAATGAGGCCGCGTACCAGACATCCAGGTGTATAATAACACCATCAAGCATGATATGTTACAATGACAGGTGGATGTTTGAGGAGTAGCGGTTCCGGACCAAGGCAGAGGGGGTGGATTCTTGAACCCAGGAGGTACCCTGTCTTTCAGTCCAGTTACATTACTCTAGCTAGGTAAATAATCGAAATTGAAATGTAGCAAATCCTGGCATTGAATTATCAGCTGTAAATATGATAATTGCCCTCAATGGATCAAAGTTCATGAAGGTGCAAAATATCCAGCCTAGATATTAATTACCGGTCCTTAATGTGCCTGGATTCTTCCCCAGTGTAGATAGACTGGCAAGTAACTGGTTTACGAGTGAAGCCGCAATAAAAGACTTCCACAAGGACATGTAAAAAAATGACAGGATGTTGTCATGTAAACTAACATGAAAAAAAAAAAGCACTGCATCGCCTACATTTCATCCAAGAGGAGAGGGTAGAAAATGTGCTTTGTATCTATATGTGTACAAAGAGCTCTTCCCCCCGCTAGCCCGCTGCTCCTCACCAGTGCTGCTGTTAAGCAGGGTGGTGGCAGCTGGCTGTCCAACATGCAAATGATTTAAAGGGAGACACAAAAAATTTCCTTTAGTAAATCCAGCCGATTAGTGGGATTACAAAAACTTATTTTGAAGCTTCAACATCATTATAAATGTTAGCAATAACCTTTCATGGCTTCTTGTGATTTCCGTTTGGCAACAGCTCCCCATTTTCTCTGGCTAATGTTACAGATGTCAGTAGAGCTTAAGAAGAAGACTTTTCTGTAAATAAATAAATACAATGCTAGTAACTCAGAAAGGCCTGTCCACCTCGCTCTGCTCCCATGTTTTACTCTGCATTTTTGCCCTTGTTAAACTTGTTTAAGAGGTGTAATCTCACAAATTTGGTGTGAACTGCCTTCATCGTGGAATAATTTTATTTTATTTCTTTTTCTATATGGCTAGACTTTTATGCAAAGTACAATTGTATTTTGTGTTCCTTTATTCAGAAACAAATTGTTCATTATTCAATAACAAATTGTTATATTTTTATGATAGTTTCTTAATTGGGTTAAAGTTATTATCTGTTACAGCGTCCCTCTGACCCCAATCTAAAAACGGATGGAAATAGGCTTGCAACATATCTTAACTATGTAAGTACTTTGGTATTTGTGACCCCTTCAGGTCTGCAGTTTATTTTTATATTTAATTTTATAGAGCAAGGAACCTGATGTATTCAAGCGTTTAGGGACTGGCAATCGTGTGGCCACCTTTCTGAACTACGTAAGTATTACAGCTCCAGTTGTACTTCACCAAACTGGAATACAGCGGAGATTAGCACAACGATTGCCAAAGTGTTTTAAATTGTGCACAGGTGGCATCCTCCAGCATGACTAACTAGTTTGGTGATTGCATGAAACCGATTTACACGGAAAATATGCAGGTTTACTGTCACCAAGAAAAGTTTTTTGAATCTTCAATAGACGAACAAGTGTTAAAATACAACAATGTCTTTAGAGATTGCGAGTGTATCCCTCACCCTGAACACTTTGCGGAATGTAGCCCATATGCTACAATGGCCTACTTTCTGCAAGTCATCTGAAGAAGGCATTAGAAGGCCATCATCTGAAGAAGGCATTGGTTACCCAGAACCAAGCTCCGGAATGCTTTGCAGCCTCTATTGAAACATATGGGGGCTGCTTTTGTATGAATTAATTTTTTCTGTAATGACAACCTCCGTGCACTCTTATAAAGCATCTGCAGGAGCTGAACTAGACTGGTCCCTTACTTGAATGTAGACCAATGAAATTAAAGAAAACATTTAGAACAACGGAACATTGTAGTGTTTTAATTAAGTAACTGTCTTGATCAGAATAAATTGTTTTTTTTTTATGTTTGATCAGATGATATCTTTCCTCTTTTACAATGTAGACATTTGTGATGCCCCGCCAGGTGGTGTATAGGTGTGTTTAGTTGAGTTGTTTGTGTACTGTTTGGGGAAGAAATTCCTCTATGCTGTTTCACTTCCTGTTATCTTCTTATTCCACCAGAGGTAAGGAGGATTAGTCCAGACACAAATGATTGTACCCTTCCTTTCAAATGAACTTATTTTATTCAAGTAAACTATTTTTCAGACCATTTGTGTACTAAAAGTCACATATACAGCTTCACACAATATATACATTCAAACAATAGAAGCTCACATATGTAATACACCCTATGGCAGTTTATTAGCAGGAAATCTGGAGTAGGCTGAAAGGCAAATTGAGTGAAGGTGTGTACACGTAACGATTTTTTGAACGATTGGTCGTTAACGATATCGTTCAGTCGTTCAAAAAATCGTCCAGTTTCAGGGGCAAAACGATGAACAATAACTACCAATGCGCGCTCCCGTTTGTAGTTGGTAGTTATCGTTCATCACCCATTCTGACTGTCCTACATGATGATATCAGCTAAGCACAGCCTTCATCGTTGATGAAATCGTTGTCAGAATTTGTATAATGAAATGAACGATTTTATTATTCAAGGGAAAATCTGAAGGAAAATCGTTGGATATACAAATTGTTACGTGTGTATGCACCTTTAGACTTCACAGCTCACAGGAAAATACAAGAACTGTGTACAAGAATTGTTTGCCATTAATTTTACACATTACACTAACAACAAAGTAACTTTTCTTTAAAGTTTTGTACTCCTTTTTCTTTCCCTTTAATTGAACAGTATACGTTAACAGAAACAATTCCTACTTAAGATCCTAATGAAGACACAATAATCTTTCCACAAGATATGTACACTATCTGGCCAGATACCCTTGCGTTGGTGCACTTATATATGGTTAATGCTTTGCTGGTGTATTGGTGAATGAACAAGGCAGTGGTAAGGTTCCTGCTGCTCAATACGTTGCTGTAATGGCCACTTGCATGGTGCAAACTTCGGGCTTGTTAACTTGGCCGCAGTGAAGGACGGTTACCTGGTCCTCGTTGGCAGGAGTATACAGTTCAGCGCCACCAGAGGGTGATACAGCGCTCGCTCCTCAGTGCAGAGCCTCAGCTACCACTCAAAGGAAAGGGGAGGCTTCAGGGGCGGCACCAGAGCTCTTTTCCAATGGAGCTCACTGACACCGTTCTCCTGCAGTACAATAGAGGTCTCCTGCAGCAGGCAAAACCCGGCACTGACTCTCACACTGGCCAGCCACAGCTGACAGTGCTCAGCCAGCGCAGCTCCAACCTCTCAGCCTGTTACCTCAGGTGTCTCCCCAGCTGTCACCCTCTTGCAATTGTCCTCTTGTCTGACCAACTGACACTGGTTATGTAAACTGCTACTGACCACTTCAAAAGTTGCAGAGGCTGCTGGAAATTGTCTGTCTGTGTAATGGCATCCACATGCGCTGTAGCCTGATGCACAGTGTTTGACATTATGCCCCGCATATACGCCGACTACGCATGGGCGTAGGGCGCCAGCCAGCAGAGGGCACTCAATCCCCAGCGCGGCCAAATTTATACAGCAACCCTCCTGCCACCCCACTCCTTCCCGTTTCCCCCCCGCGCGCCACACTCCTTCCCGCCTTCTACCTGCGGCCGCCGCAGGGAGGCTTCATTTGCCGGGCGCCCGCTGAGATTTTACCAGCGGGTGCCTTGGTCCCTGCAGCGGCAGCCGGAGCGCACTATTACAAGGGCTACTGGGGGCACTACTGCAGGGGCTACTGGGGGCACTATTACAGGGGCTACTGGGGGCACTATTACGGGGGCTACTGGGGGGCACTATTACAGGGGCTACTGGGGGCACTACTCCAAGGGCTACTGGGGGCACTTACAGGGGCTACTGGGTGCACTGTTACAGGGGCCACTGGGGGCGCTATTACAGGGGCTACTGGGGGTACTATTACAGGGGCTACTGGGGGTACTACTACAGGGGCTACTGGGGGCACTACTACAGGGGCTACTGGGGGCACTACTACAGGGGCTACTGGGGGCACTGTTACAGGGGCTACTGGGGGCACTGTTACAGGGGCTACTGGGGGCACTGTTACAGGGGCTACTGGGGGCACTACTACAGAGGCTACTGGGGATACTGTTACAGGGGCTACTGGGGGCACTATTACAGGGGCTACTGGGGGCACTATTACAGGGGCTACTGGGGGCACTATTACAGGGGCTACTGGGGGCACTACTACAGGGGCTACTGGGGGAACTATTACAGGGGCTACTGGGGGGCACTGTAACAGGGGCTACTGGTGGCACTGTTACAGGGGCTACTGGTGGCACTGTTACAGGGGCTACTGGGGGCACTGTTACAGGGGCTACTGGGGGCACTGTTACATGGGCTACTGGGGGCACTGTTACAGGTGCTACTGGGGGCAATGTTACAGGGGCTACTGGGGGCACTATTACAGGGGCTACTGGGGGCACTATTACAGGGGCTACTGGGGGCACTATTACAGGGGCTACTGGGGGCACTACTACAGGGGCTACTGGGGGCAATTACAGGGGCTACTGGGGGAACTATTACAGGGGCTACTGGGGGGCACTACTACAGGGGCTACTGGGGGCACTGTTACAGGGGCTACTGGGGGCACTGTTACAGGGGCTACTGGGGGCACTGTTACATGGGCTACTGGGGGCACTGTTACATGGGCTACTGGGGGCACTGTTACATGGGCTACTGGGGGCACTGTTACATGGGCTACTGGGGGCACTGTTACATTGGCTACTGGGGCACTGTTACAGGGGCTACTGGGGGCATTACTACTGGGAGCAATTTTACAGGGGGCAATTTTACAGGGGCACTACTGCTGGGCATTATTACAGGGGCACTACTACTGGGGGCTAACTTCTTGGGGCATTACTACTGTGGGCACTTTCAAAGGGGGCATTGTATTAGGGGCACTACTACTGTGGGCATTGTATTAGGGGCACTACTACTGCGGGCATTGTATTAGGAGCACTACTACTGTGGGTATTGTGTATAGGGGGCACTTAAGTTGGCATTGTTTAAAAGGGGCACGACTTTGTGTCAGAACATAAATAAGGGACACTACTATGTGGTGTAATGTGAATAAGATTGTGCTATTGTGTGGTGTAGTTTGAATTGGCAATACTATTGTGTGACTACGCACCTTTCTTTTAAGACCTGTCCTTTAGCATGCCTCCCAATCATCCCTATTTTGGCGACAAAGTGTTTCAGATGGGGGGGGGGGGGGGATGGTGAATAGATGACATGCGCATGCTTGCGGCATCTATTGGCTGGAGAAAGGGACTGGGAACATGCCCAGCAGCTCCAGGAGCACTGGACATGTACCCAGCATGATTGGCGCTCGTCATGGCTTTTTCCGTAAGACCACACCCCTTTACTTTGTCTGGTGCACGCACTTTCATGCTTGTGTAAAATCAGCCAGGGGGCGATAAAATGTCTAGGCTTACCAAAAATTTTAGGCTCGGGCCGGCCCTGCTAGCATAGCGGGGTATTACACATTTTTATAATTTTAGGATATTTTCTTTCCAAGACTCGTAAAACGGAATCCAAGTTTGTATGTAAATTATGGATGGGGAACTGATCTGAGCAGCTGAATCTGCGTCTTCTTTTACTACACTTGTTATGGTCAAACAGGAGAAAGCTGGTATCTGCGTTTAGTGAACTGAAGACCCACATATATATATTACCTATGGGATAATGACTATATGCCCTGTAAGGTTATTGATTTTCCACCCTGACCAATTAATTATCGTGGGCTCAGATTTTGATTGCTCAGAATGACTAAATCTGTATTGGTAGCTTTAGCTTTATTACTTTACTACTTTTATATAGTAGACACATTTTCGAACTGCCATGGTCACTTTCCTTTCAAAATTGTTGAATGTTGTATCAATGTTGTGCTTCCAATGCCCCTTATTGGTACTACTGTATATTATTGCATGCTTACTGCATAATACAACCTCATTTGTCAACAAGTTTGTCACTCAAAACTAGTGATAAAGTTCACTTTTTATGATAAATGATGCTCCAACCAATCAGCTCCCAACTGTCATCTGTTAGAAAAATGACAGCTGGGAGCTGATTGGTGGGAGAACCATTTATCATAGATTTCACTTTTTATCACTAGTTTTGAGTGATAAACTCATTGATAAATGAGGCTGTGTGTATGAATAAAAGCTATCACAAATCTACTTGGAATGTAATAGATGTTGCCCTGCAGAAATGGGTGTTTACACTCTTATGTACTAATAGTGTTTTTAAGTAGTCATTGGTTTGAAAATTCTAGTTGTATAAAGTTTGTAAATAGAAACATGCACTTCTTATCAGTTACCCATGCTATGGGGTGCTACAGTCTATGTATGGTTTAGTATTTTATTATTCTGTGTGTTTTATATTTACTCTGCTCAGATGAGTGATGTGCAAGCTGGAGGGGCCACAGTGTTCCCAGACTTTGGAGCAGCAGTCTGGCCTAGGAAGGTAAAGTAATAGATATTGACCACAGATGTACACAACATCAAGTGCACCATTTATTAACACAATGTTCTATTTTATAATTGCACAGATTATAATTAGCAAATTGAAAATAGTCGATTCTTATATATATTTTAGTAATCTTTCTGTTTGTAATGACTGGTTAGAGCTAGTGCAAAACTAAATGTCTATATGCACAAACCTCTTGCTCTCACACACGCACCCATTGGCTCATTTGTGTACATTTATGTGACAGATACGCATCAATAATAGAACAGTCACCACTGGTCAGTGTTACACAGGTGCCGTCATCTTTCTTTGCTGCCACTGTCTTCTCCACAGTTGGTGCTCATATGCCAAATCCATCTGTAGCTCCTAGTTAGTCCTTCAGCGTAATGAAAGTAAGGACCAGTTATAGGTTACAGCGCGCAGCATAAGTGTATCACAAGGGTCCTAGCTCCATTGCTGTTATGTTCCTTGCAGTTAAACACCAGCTGCTGCCTATAGCTCTAGTGGGGATTTGATAGGGATATCTTTTGAATTGCAGCATAGAACCTCAGATGTCTTCTATTACTAAGGAGACGGTTACCTTTCAGTTTATACATCTGTGGTGCACATCACTTCTGCATAAGATGCTTATGAATATTGCCTATATATTAATTTACTGTGGATTGTGGTGAATGCTTTTTTATGGTAGTGCTGATATGCAATAGCCAAATTAGGTAGCACTTCATCAGTATATCATTACTGTAACCATGTTACACCTTTGTTGTCATTTTAGGGCACAGCAGTATTCTGGTACAATCTGTTTAGAAGCGGCGAGGGTGATTACAGGACACGACATGCAGCTTGTCCTGTGTTAGTAGGTAGTAAATGGGGTAAGTTAGTTTCTAGTTACAATTTCTAATTAATATTGGTCTATTATTCTTTTGTTCAATCAATCATTCATTATATTTTTTAGTATACTGTACTTGTACGTGACCTCAAGACATACATACCTTACACTCATGATTTGGCTGTATATTTTTACTAAGGGGTATATTTACTAAAGTGAGAGTTTTAAGAAATGGAGATGTTTCCCATAGCAACCAATCAGATTCTACATTTAACTAGCACCTTCTAGAAGATAATAGGTAGAATCTGATTGGTTGCTATGGGCAACATCTCCATTTCTAAAAGCTCTCACTTTAGTAAATTTACCCCTAGGTTTTAAAGTATTTAATAGAAGAATGTGCTGTAGAAAATCAGCTATACAGAATTTATACTCACAGCTCTCATCTATGGTCACATGACTTGTGTTCACCTATGGCCAACCCTGCTAATCCTGTGTTGAAGAAGAGCTTTATTTCTTCACTTTCAAACTTCTTCTAGATCATGTAAGGAGAATATCCAATGGTAGTCAGAGTTAGTACATATGTTAGCAGTTTGAAGACATTTATGCCCAAATGTAATAGGGTGAGAGTTTAGAAAATGTGAAACCTATCACATTTTTATACTCAACCAATGTAATAAAGTCACAGACTTGCAGGTTTTTCAGACTCAAAAAAACTCTCAAGATTTAAACTCTCATCCAGGTGTTTCCTTTATTGAAAATACAACTCAATCAATGTATTAGTGTGAGGGCTTTACTGCTAAACTCTCACCCTATTACATTTGGCCCTTAGTCTTCATTAGCCATTCCTTCATCTGTAGGGATTATCATGAAATATGTAAAATCCACAGTGCTTTGGAATTATTCTTCAATCATTAGTTTGCTCTTAGAACCGAGATACAGGTTGAGTCTCCCATATCCAAAATGGTCGGGACCAGGGGTATTTTGGATATCGGAATATTCCGCAATTTGGAATATTTGCATACCACAATGAGATATCTTGGGAATGGGACCCAAATATAAACACAGAATGAATTTATGTTTTATATACACCTTGTACACACAGCCTGCAGGTAATTTTACACAATATTTTCAATTATTGTGTGTCTCAAACTAATTTTGTGTGCATACATGAAATTCATATATGTTTCATATACACCTTATACACAAAGGGGGTCATTCAGACCCGCTCGCGAGGGAAGTTCGCTCGCAAGTGGGTCGATGTTTGGCGAATGCGCATGCGCACGACAGAGGGAGCTCCGTCGTGCGCATGCGCGAGACCCGGCGAGCGACGAGAAATACTTTGCTCGGGGTCTCGCACCAAAGGGGGCGTGCTGTCGATGGTGACTGACAGCACGCCCCCTTTGGTGGGCGTGCCGGGGTGTGGCGGCCAGACTGAGGCGTTCTCATGGGAACGCCTACCGTCTGAGTCCGGCCCCACTGACATCAGTAATGATGTCAGTGGGAGTGACTTTGGCTCTGATAGAGCCAAAATCACTCCTGGGCTTGCGGGTCTCGTTGCAGGGTCTCGTCGCAAGCCCAATGGTCGCGATGGTCTTTGACCATCGCGACCATCATCATGGACGCTCGCATAAGCTGTGGGTGGTAACCCACAGCTATGCGAGCGTCCATGAGGACGCTCCAAAAACAGGTAGGAGGGCCCTGATTCAGAGCGAGCGCTCTGGTCAGAGCGTTCAGCTCTGAATCAGGCCCAAAGCCTGAAGGTATTTGTATGCAATATTTTTAATAATTTTGTGCCTTAAACAAAGTTTGTGTACATTGAACCATCAAAAAACAAAGGTTTTACTTTCTCAGTCATGCTAAAAATATTCTGTATTTCGGAATATTTGGATATGGGAGACTCAACCTGTATAGGTTGTTTTAATTGTATATTTTTGCATTATTTTTAATTTAGCGAATAGTTTTGTATTTATATTATTTTGCTAAAACTATGAAAAAAAGTACCTCTGTATTTTCTACATGCACATGTGCTGTGCCGCACCTGGGGTCCAAAGCAAACCGTAAAGTGATTGCATATGCGATAACTGATCACTGGGACGGGCTCCTATTATTATTATTATTATTATCCTTTATTTATATGGCGCCACAAAGGTTCCGCAGCGCCTTACACAGTACATAAATGAGCACACAAGAGAAACAGTTAGTAGTAATACAAACAATACAGGACAAGGACATGGTTTATAAACATAGCTGCATAACACAAGCAGCAGGGCCTCAGCAACCAAATGTTGGGTGCCAATTAGGGAGTTAGGAGTAAATGAAACTATTTTAAGTAGGGATAGGAGAAGCACATGAGGGATGAGGGCCCTGCTCGTGAGATCTTACATTCTAAAGGGGAGGGGCAGACAGACAGGGGCAACACAGATGGGGTAGATAGTGAGGAAGGAGCATGAAGCAGTGGGTTAGGATATGTGCTGCGGAATGTGTGTGTATAAGATGACCTGATGTTATGTCAAAATTAAGTCCTTCATTACTCTATCTCTATGACAGAAAATAGATTTTGATTATGTGTTAAGTACATGAAAGATGCACAAAATAAAGTTGTAGCACTTTAAGTTTTGTGTGTTACATTTTAGCATCTAAATACATTCTTTTAAAAATGCAGCTATTATGAGACTGTCCTGCCATCCTAATACAGTAGTGACTACTTTAGTCCCAGCTGCTGGGTGCTATGCCATGCTCCTGTGAGTGGGTGCATCTCACATGCTAGACCCACCCACAAACTGGTGCAGCCAGGTCCAACATGCTGTGGTCCCACAGGGTGTTGCTGTATCCAGGCCCAGAATTTCTATTGGCATCCCTGGAGGTGACAGGCAGAACCAGGAGGGAGTGTGGCTTAGTGGTGGTGTAGGAAGGCCATGGATGGAGGGAGGTGGTAGAGAGTGGAGGAACAGGAAAGGCGGGGGAAAGAAGCAGAGGGTTGGAAAGCAGACTGATGAGAGAAAAAGGGGGAACAGCAAGTAGAGAAGACAAGAGGGGAGAATGGGGGTGGATAAAGTAGAGGATTATGTAGACATTGAATATGGGGGTTGTTTGAAGAAAGGGTGTCCACGCTGTGGATGAGGTAATAAGTAAGATGAAAACTGGAGTGGAGGTTGTGTGATATAGAGACAGTATGGATAAAAGTTGTTAAATGTTCATAAATACAAATAAAAGAACAGTGCTGCTAATGTATGAGCGCAGCTCCGAAAGTGAAATATAAAGAGAGGTATGTGAGTAGTGGGAGAAGGAATTAGTTATTAAAAGAATGATTAAAGTGGATTGATGTGATACAATGGAAAAAGGCAATATAGTACAAACAAGATTTTCTGTAGTACGAAGGCAAAAATTACAATGTACAGAGCTGATCCAGTCTGAGGTGTTTTGAGCAACAAAGGTCAATCAACAAGAGCTGTAGCAGATAGGGAAGTACTTCCTATGTCCAAGTAGGGAGTGCAGTAAGGAGTTTCCTGGATATGAATACAGCAGCTGATAGTGAATTAGGTAACTCACAAAAGTATGTTGCTTGATGTTGTTCAGAAAGTGTTCTGGTTTAGAGGATGTTTTCCCTCAGTTTTCCTCCAGTTTAACTCCAGCGTAAGTCCGTCTAAAATAAATGTCCAAAGCTGTGCTTTGCTATCAATATAACAGCATCTGATGGGAGCAGTAGTGACAATTTACCTGCAATTCAGGGAGAGAGAAGTCACATCAGTATTGCAAGGTGTGCATATAGCTAATAAGATTTCCAGTGTAACTCTGTCTTAGTTATGAAATAGTAATTACACTTATATTCTGACACTTTGCATCTAAGACGGACTATCCTATCAGAGCCCCTGTCCCGGCGACTCCGTAATGGTACATTTAGGCGAATAAGGATTCCTTATCTTTATTTTTGGAGGCAGACTGCAAAAATTTGTAAATGTGCTCCTTGTTATCTGAATAATATTAGTTGAATAGATTATGTACTGTAAACTGACTGACAGTGGCTATATGTATTTTATTTATTAATTAAAGTGATATTGTTTAAATTAAAAAAAGGATGATAAAAATGTGATATTCTGTAATGGTACGCATAATGTATTAGTGCTAAATATATACATTTTACTAATTTTATTTCAATTGGAAGTTTTACTAATCAGTTTTTGCTGCACTTTTGGAGTGTGGCTGTCTACTAACAGCAGCTTTCCATCCCCAAGTCAGTCAGCGCCTTTAAGGGCATTTCCAAAACATTCTGTTACTACAGTACGTAAACTGTTTAGTGACAGCAGAACAGCATAGTGCTCTAGTTGAATCAAATTTTGCTTAGGTTTGCCTGGCGCTCACATTCAGCATGGCACGGTGACGGCACTGGGGCAAAATGTATTTGCTTCTCTCAAAGCAATAAATCGCTGTAAATTCAATATCTACTTGTAAATTTACCTGGTATCATCCTCTTCTTCTCTGCAGTTTCAAATAAATGGTTCCACGAAAGAGGACAAGAATTTCTACGACCTTGCGGATTAACAGAAGTTGACTGACCTGAACTACTTTGAGTTTATTTTTTGTTTTTTGTTTTTTCTTGTTATTAGAGATTTTTTAAGTTGTCTCATATTCACTCCTGGTATCCAGTGTGGTGAAACCAACCAAACTATCCAGAAAGAAAAATAAATGATAAGTAAAGCAGAGTAGTACTATTATATATTTAAATTGAGCACAAAAATAAAGACTTGTGTGTAATGCAAGGTAATCATTGTTTTCAAGTTGGTGATTCTAAATGATGAAAACAAGAAATACTTATAGTAAAGTTTCCACTGTGAGGTTTATGTGTAAAATAGGTTTCAGCTGTTGGTAAGAGGTAAATGAATACATATTTGTGCTGTAGACAGCGCCGGCCCGACCATTAAGTGTGGTACGCTGGCGTGTAGGGCGCCAGGCACCCTGCACAGCGCAGAGTATAAAACCCCGCCCATCTGCCTTACCTCCAGTGCGATTTGAAGTAAGGGGAGAGGGAGGAGTCAGGAAGGGGAGAGGGAGGGGTCAGGGAGGGAGATCTGTGCAGCTTCCCAGCTGGAATCACGTCTGTCCGTCCCTGGCTGTAGATTGCAGATCACTGTACCACCACCTGGTAATCTGATGGCAAGAAGAGATTACATAAAGTTACTTTTTGTTGTGGGTGCAGTATGCATAGAATATGAAATGTGATTGACAACAAGATACATTGGTGCTTTTTTTTTCTTTTTTTTTCACTTTTCCTTCTTTAATATACCAAATACTCAACTAACACAGTTCCCATAACCAATGGAAATGTGGGATTTTAAGTTCAACAGTATCTCTATCAGGTTACGTGCACTTGTCCTCTGTGATGTGTGATGGGACAAGCTAGTGAGATGTTCCATTAAAAGAGAAATGCATTGTGGGACCTTGTAATGCAGAAGCATCAAAGGTGTTTTAACAGAAATGATTGCACACATTTTATGTTTTTTATTGTATTTGTCTTTGTGCTAAGCAGCTACTCTGGGGAACACCTATGTTCTATTTTTTAAATAAAAAAATTAAAATAACCTACAATTTATAATGTTTTTACTGTTCTTCATTTCAGTGATACATATGCCCTAGGCCAGTGTTTCCCAAATCCAGACCTCCTGGACCCCTAAAGGCTCATACACACTAAACGATAAAAGTGAACGATATGGACGATAACTATATTGTTATCGTTCAGATCGTCCAGTGTGTATGTACAATATCAATAACAATGCGCGCTCCCGCTAATTGTTAACAATGTCTTCCGTCGCTTGAACTTGCAGGACCATCTGATGATATCGTCAGATTCTGCAAGTTTGAAGATGTGGCAGGGTGATGTCACTGAATGATATCGATATCGTTCAGTGTGTATGCCCAATGTTGTTTGCCCGGGAGTTCAAGGGGAAACACTGACGATATCGCTCATGGAGCATATGGTCTAGTGTGTATCGGGCTTTACAGTGCATATTTTACAGATCTCCTAGTTGGTGCACAGGTGTAACTCATTACAGGCTGACACATAATAAAAGATCCACAGGCGGAGCACATTTTTTCACTTGTGATACTGAGGAGATCTGTAAAACATGCTCTGTTAGGGGTCCCTGAGGACTGGATTTGGGAAACAGTGCATTAGGCTGTTTATTAAAGGGGAGTAGGTGGTGTTAGAGGTGAGGCTGCAGCACAGGCCAATGTTCAAATAGGGGAGCCACACCAACTGCCAGTGATGTCTGGCAGCAGTTGGGGTGGCAGTTGGTGGGACTCCCCTATTTGTACATTGGATTGTGCTGCAGCCTCACCTCTACCTCTGAAGCCGCCATTGCTAAGGACTAAATTTACTTAATTGACTTAATCTTGATATTAGCGCGCTCCTTTACACCAGAGGCATAAAATAAACTAAGCATAGAAGTTTCCCTTGTATACAATCACTTCAGCAGTGTGAAAGGGAAGATGGCTACTGCCACCTTAGCAACATGTATGAGTAAAAATAGATGTCATTTTACACAGACAATAAATGTAATAGAAAATACTGTATATTCATTTGACAAAAAATTGTGAACATCTCAATTTAGGACTCTTCTGAGGAAAAATTCATAGCCAAAGGTCATATGTGTAGTTGTAAAGAAATGGTTAGTTATAAACCTATGGGCGTTTTAGTTTTTACATGAATTATTTCCTATGCTTTACATCACATATTGTTTAAGTAAGTAGCACCTTTGCAATGCTGACATTAATCTAGGAAACATGACTTTTACCAGCACTGTCCTTTATGTCACTACGACCCACACACTCCGTATATCAGCCCAGGAAATCTGTCTTTTTTTTAGATTTAGTAAACCTTAAATAATTCAGGACTCAGGCCCTCATTCAGAGGCGGTCGGAGGATGCAAGTGGTCGCTCAGAAACTGGGCGGCCGCTTGCCTCTGTTTCGGTCGTTAGGCTGTGGGTTTACACCCACAGCTCTAAAGACCGGTAGGGTGATGGTCGTGATGGTCATAGACCATCGCGACCATCGGGGCTTACGACGAGACCCTAGGGTAAGGTCTCACTTGTCGTAAGCCCCGGAGAGCTTCTGGCTCTGTCAGAGCCGGAAGCTCTCCACTGACATCACTAGTGATGTCAGTGGGGCCACCCCCAAACGGCAGGCGTTCCCATGGGAACGCCTCCGTTTGGGCTGCCACCCCCCCGGCCCGCCTTCCAAACAGAGCGAGCTGTCAATCAACATCGACAGCTCGTCCCCTTTGGAAAGAGACCCGCTACGACCGGCGCTGTCGGTCGAGCCGGCTCCCTCGTGCGCATGCGCACTGGACAAACATCGAGGCGGTCGTAGACCGTACGGCCGCCTCTGAATGAAGCCGTCAGAGTCTTGATCAATCTATTTACAGTCAGGTGCATAAATATTGGGACATTGACAGAATTTTCATATTTTGGCCTCTATTCACCACCACAATGGCTTTGAAATGAAACAAACAAGATGTGCTTTAACTGCAGACTTTCAGATTTAATTTGAGGGTAATTACATCCAAATCAGGTGAACGGTGTAGAAATTACAACGGTTTCTATATGTGCCTCCCACTTTTTAAGGGGCCAAAAGTAATGGGACTATCAACTCAAAAGCTATTTCATGGACAGGTGTGGGCTATTCCCTTGTTATTTCTTTATTAATTAAGCAGGTAAAAGGTCTGGAGTTGATTCTAGGTGTGACATTTGCATTTGGAATCAGTTGCTGTCGACTCTCAATATGAGATCCAAAGAGCTGTCACTATCAGTGAAGCAAGCCATCATTAGGCTGAAAAATCAAAACAAACCCATCAGAGAGATAGCAAAAACATTAGGTGTGGCCAAATCAACTGTTTGGAACATTCTTAAAAAGAAAGAGCGCATCGGAGAGCTCAGCAATACCAAAAGACCCGGAAGACCACGGAAAACAACTGTGGTGGATGACAGAAGAATTATTTCCCTGGTGAAGAAAAACCCCTTCACAACAGTTGGCCAAATCAAGAACACTCTCCAGGAGGTAGGTGTAAATGTGTCAAAGTCAACAATCAAGAGAAGACTTCACAAGAGTGAATATAGAGGGTTCACCACAAGATATAAACCATTGGTGAGCCTCAAAAACAGGAAGACCAGATTAGAGTTTGCCAAACAACATCTAAAAAAGCCATTACAGTTCTGGAACAACATCCTATGGACAGATGAGACAAAGATCAACTTGTACCATAGTGATGGGAAGAGAAGAGTATGGAGAAGGAAAGGAACTGCTCATGATCCAAAACATACCACCTCATCAGTGAAGCATGGTGGTGGTAGTGTCATGGCGTGGGCATGTATGGCTGCCAATGGAACTGGTTCCCTTGTAATTATTGATGATGTGACTGCTGACAAAAGCAGCAGAATGAATTCTGAAGTGTTTCGGGCAATATTATATGCTCATATTCAATCAAATGCTTCAGAACTCATTGGGCGGCGCTTCACAGTGCAGATGGACAATGACCCGAAGCATACTGCAAAAGCAACCAAAGAGTTTTTTAAGGCTAAAAAGTGGAATGTTATGCAATGGCCAAGTCAATCCCCATGCATGCATTTCACTTGATGAAGACAAAACAGGGAAAATGCCCCAAGAACAAGCAGGAACTGAAGACATTAGCAGTAGAGGCCTGACAGAGCATCACCAGGGATGAAACCCAGCGTCTGGTGATGTCTATGCATTCCAGACTTCAGGCTGTAATTGCCTGCAAAGGATTTGCAACAAAGTATTAAAAAATGAGAGTTAGACTTAGGATTGTTTAGTTTGTCCCATTACTTTTGGCCCCTTAAAAAGTGGAAGGCACATATAGAAACCGTTGTAATTCCTACACCGTTCACCTGATTTGGATGTAATTACCCTCAAATTAAATCTGAAAGTCTGCAGTTAAATCACATCTTGTTTGTTTCTTTTCAAAGCCATTGTGGTGGTGAATAGAGGCCAAAACATGAAAATTCTGTCAATGTCCCAATATTTATGCACCTGACTGTATATGCGATAAGTACAGCGCAAATGTATTTTAGGAATCAGCGCCGTAGCAGGGCGAAAGTGCACCCTGTGCCAGCCCCATCTCCTAAACCTGTGATTTCATGACGTCACGCCTAGAGGACGGGGTGAACGTTCTAGGAATGGAGTGCAGCCAGGAGCATCCTAAGGACGCTCCGGGCAGCTCCACAGGCTGCACGGTGCCGGTCTGGAGCGTCTCTTGGATGCTCTGGGCGCTCTACAGTAGTGTTACTAGCTGCAGGGTGCAGCCACATGCAGGTGCCATGAGGCAGGGATGGTGCTGCCTGCAGGGCTCAGCACCCTGTGTGACTACACCGCTCACACAGCCCTAGTTATGGCCCTGTTTCGAATATTTAGCAGTTCTGTAATACACAGCCTTAGATTGACTTCAAGCGGTGGTGGCTCCAGGGTGGGCTGCAGCGCAATCCAAAGTTCAAATAGGGGAGCCACATCAGCTGCCAGTGAGTCCCAGCCATCTATGTTTGGCAGCGTTTGAAATGCAAACTGTTGTAAATGATAGTGGATGAAATCTTATGTTGGTATAAAAACACACAGCAGCATACATTAGGGAAATGTGAACGCAAGGCAAATCACGGCAGTGATAAATATCTGGTGCACATGCACACTGTTGTGGAATTAACATATAAAGGGGAACAGCCTAGACCCCAGAAGCTTTATGGATCTGATATTGTGAATTTTAGATGCTTTTTTTAACACCCGTCACAGCTGAGATGTAAATGTAGCCATTATTTCTGTTATAGTGCTATCTGTTGCCCTCAGTGTTACAAGCATTTGACCCCAAATTCCCATAATATCTGTATTACAGTGGTGCAGACTATAAAACTATGATTGTTGCCTTTAATCTTATAAGTCTTCAATGGGAATCTGTATGATTGGAATCCCGAAACAGCATCCCGGCAGCAGTGGAAATCCCGATCGTCCTCAGGTAAGTATTAGCTAACCTAATTCTACACCCTAACCCTCCCTTAGGGGTGCCTAACCCTATCCTCCCCCCCAGAACCTAACCCTAATCCCCCCTCTAAGTGCCTAAACCTAACCCCCCCTTCCCCGCTGCCTAAACCTAAGTCCCCCGGGGTGTGCCTAACCCTAAGTCCCCCCGGGAGCCCTAAACCTAACCCTCCTCCCTTCGATCGGGATGCCGGGCGTTGGTCTCCCGGCGTATGTCTAATGACAGGCGTCGGCATATCGACGCCTGTCTTTAGACCCTTGTCGGGATATGATAGACGGGAAGCCGGCTGTCGAGATTAGGTCCGCCGGCTTCCCGACTGCATTCCCTTTAATAGGTGACCGGGAGTTACATCCCTTTCTCCTGGGTTCATGCAACAAAGATTTTATTTTAGAAACCTCATACATGAGATGAAATCCAAATGCATTTATTAGACAAAGGGGTCTATTGCAGACCCTCTACAATTTATTCAAATGACGTATCTTGTCGTCTTGTATATAACATGGTGATGATGGTTTTGCGCAGTTATTTAAATAAAATATTGCGAGACAGCAGATCCAATAAGAGTCTGTCCCTGTGATCTTTTCCTATCACTGCACATCTGGGATGTAACCTGGCTTTCTCCCTTCGTATGCACAGACGTGTCAGCACATGTACAGGCACCAGGCCAGGCATGCACAGAAACAAATAATGATTGAAGGAGGGGAAAAGAATGGAGCCTGTCAGGGAGGATAATATAAGCTTTTTGGAGTTTCAAGAATAGTTTCAGAGCGCCGTTCCCTCTGAGAATTATGGGGACTGTAGACTGCAGCATTAGTTTGCATAATTGCGGAGTAATCTTTGATGATCGCCTGCGTTAGTCATTTCTTAAATAGCACTGACACCTAATTTCCTGATACCATTTGCAAATAGCTATTTCCACATGAAATGAGGCTTTATGATAGACCCTTAATGCTTTTTATTATAGGTGAGCAAAGAACAAGGAATAGTATGTCCCTGTGTGCCCACATGTGAGCAGGTCTGGCCTTCTGCACACAAACTGACCCAGTGTTATATTTGGGGGCTAGTGTCCTTATGTATGACTAATGCTGGCCATACACGCTGCAATTATCGGGACGATCCGCCCGATATCGGCGGATCGCCGCGATAATTGTAGCGTGGGGGGGCGACCAAGGGTTAAATATTGCTCGGTCGGGCATGCTGGATTGTCCAGCATGCCCGTCCGATGCGATATTCACCCGGTAACTGTCGGCCGCATCGGGCAGTGTATGCCCAGCGCAGCCGACAGATAAGACATTTCCTGTGTTCCTTCCTACGGAAGGAACAGGGAAATGTCTCCTCCCCCGGGGGCGGAGCGCAGATGTCGGGCTATACACTGTGAGATTTCTCTCACAGTGTATGCCGCGGACATCTGCGGCTGGCAGCCGGCCAGATAAAATGTCTGTCGGTCTGACAGACATTTTATCTTGCCGTGTATGCCCAGCATAAAATAGAATGCATTAATAACATTTTTACACTAAGTAATCCAGTGACTGCAGGGTGGAAAACAATTATATTTTGTACCCCTTCTCACAGTGCCAACTCTTCTGAGTAAAAATGATTAAACAACTAATTCAATGGTTACCCACCACACTATTAATTTATTCCCATATATGTAAAGCTGATATTATATTTTATGTACTCACTGTATCGATTACACCTACAATGTTGGACTATCATTTACATTCAGGAACATGTAACCTGGCAGCTAAGTCCCTCCCACCATTTTGGCGCTCTGACCTCACTGATGAGTTAGGAAGTGCTGGTTGCCTGGTGTCTCATGACCTGTGATGCCCCCTCATTCATGGGCCAGGTCGAGGGAGGTGTGATGTTTAGTGGAAAGTGCACCCATCATCTACACATAGCAGATGGACATTTTGTTGGCTGACCTTATTTATGAGAATGCGGCCAATATAGTTATAAACTATTCTCATCTCAAAGGACTCAATTATAACAATATCTGGTCTAATAATCACCATTTTGTTGTTGTCTGTGGGAATTATTTCTCACCCTCCCACAATTACTACTTGTAGAATGGACTCACTGCAAATCTGCCAGCTGCTGGGTACTCCCCATGCTGTCTGGGATGTGGTATGCAGGAGAGTAGTAGGAGCTGCAACTCATGCCAGCTGCTGCCGTGCCGGAAAAGGCGGGATCTGCTGTGTGCCACTGGGCCACACCTGCTATGAGGTAAAGCGCAGGTTTAAACACACACAGTATATTGATTTAAATCTATGGTTTATATTTATTTTACATTTCTCTACAAATGTTCAGTGAGCCACATTGGCTTTAATGATTATGCAGAGAGAAGCTACAGTATATATATTACTTACTGCAATGGGGTAGTGCCCAGGCCAAAATTGTAATAAAACATGCTAACAACCGTAAAGTTTTACCTACTTGAAATCTTTGAACACATCGGGGTGGATGCCGAGTGGATAGCAGCTAAAAACTGAGCACATGAAATGGGTGTATTTCACATGAGTTACCTGAGGTACGATGCTGCATATAGTGTTCAGCCTCTTGGAGATCTCACTACACCGGGAACAAGACTACATTGTGGGGAGAGGTCAGGGGAAACAGGAGAGTTAGAGTAGGAGGGATGGAATTTTCCATTGAGAAGAAGATAGGTAAGCGAGATGGAAGACACAACATAAATGAATGAACAAGAAATCATGTGAGGAAGAAAAAAGTTAGGAGAACCTTCAAAAGCTATTTAGAGAATATTCTGTCCCAAACCAAGAAAACAGGGGAGCAGAGGCGTCACCGGTTCTGCTGACGCCCAGTGCACACTTGAAATCCACCCTCCGAGGGTGACACCTGTGTGCGACCTGCACCCCCATAGTGACGCCAAAGCAGGGGAGCCCCAATCTAATTACACCACATCCACTAATAGTATAACAAATATGGATGTACAGTTCCACCCACTAATATATCAGATGACCCCAAAAGTTACGTTTCTGGGACCCCATCCACCACCTGTAAAAATAGCTCTATATGGGGTGACCTCAAAACAAATATCGATTTACCTTTTGGACTGGTTATGATTACAGACAGTTTGGTAATTCTGCCAATTTGCCTGTGTCCCTATATTGCTCCCATTAGGTTCCCCAATGCCTATCCAAGGCACCAAACGGAATCCATACTATGAGCTGTGTGGGACATCCAGAAGGTGGGACATGGTGACAAACTGATGTCTCAGTGTCTCACAGAGTATTATTCGCTTATCCGCATCTATGGTCGTCATTTTCTTTAGCAGATCAACGAGCTGTTGCCTATCTGCCTTCTTGCCAAACATGTCTCTGCCTTGTTGTCACCTGCAGAGAGACCAAGCGGGCATGTAACACATTCTGTCCATCTACATCTGAGACCCATAAGCCCTCAGGCTACTGGTATTCACCCACTGCTTGTGTAATATCTTTTGAACAAGTTTTTGCCAACTATTCTAGACATTCAGAGCTGGAAAATCTAAAGCCACACGATGCCACATACTGTGCCCACAAGGCGCTACATGGCAGCCAATAACCAAGTATAACATTCTCCTAGTATGACTAGGTGGAGGATGTCACGTTTGTAGAGTACACAGCAGTTCCACACAGTGCATAGATGAAACCTTTAGAGCGAGCCTATAGGGAAGTACTTGTGCCATGTCATCCAGACAATTCTATGTTTTGTGGTTTCCTGGTATCCATGACCATATTTATTAGGTGTCTAAATCAAAAGAAAGAAACTGTTACAGGGTAAAAAAAAAAGTGCTGGGTACTGAAAAGCTGTAATTACTTCATGGTACTTTTAGTAAGATATGTACAGTATAGCAAACCATGAAGTCCGGAGATGTCATATTACTTAAGAGATTTGTTGGGACTGTGGGCCTGATTCAGACCCGGTCGCAAGCGCTGAGCGCTCGCAACCGGGTCGATGGTGGCCCACAGCGCATGTGCACGACGGAGCCGGCTCCGTCGTGCGCTTGTGCGAGACCCGGCTAGCGACGGGCAATCCGTCGCTCCGGGTCTCGCACCAAAGGGGGCGAGCTGTCAATGTTGAGTGACAGCTCGCCCCATTTGGTGGGCGGGCCGGGGGGTGGCTGCCCAAATGGAGGCGTTCCCGAGGGAACGCTTGCCACTTGGGGGCGGCCCCACTGACATCACGAGTGATGTCAGTGGAGAGCTTCCGGCTCTGTTAGAGCCGAAAGCTCTCTGGGGCTTGCGATGAACGAGACCCTACCACAAGGGTCTTGTTGCAAGCCCGATGGTCGTGATGGTCTTGACCATCGCAACCATCATCATGGCCACTTGCTATAGCTGTGGGTGGTCAACCACAGCTATGCGAGCGGCCAGGAGGCCGCACAAAAAAAAAAAAAATAACGCCCAGATCCAGAGCGAGTGCTCTTTCAGAGCGTCCGGCTCTGCACAAGGGCACTGCTCATTGTCATATTTATGTAAACATATGTTCCACATCCCACATACTGTCCATGACTTGCAGCAACAAGCAATATACCGCAGACCCTTCTTATCAGACTCCAGAGCCCAGACTCTCATCTACTGTATAGTGCTTCTGGACATTTGAGCATTCATGTTGAGCTGGTTAAAAAATATGAACTTTTCTGTGTAAAATATGCTTTTGACTTCTGTGCATGCGTACAAAGCAGCACTTATGTTAGCGGCCATATGAAGAGTCAGTTGCCTCTTGTGAATATGACCCTTTATAGCGCCTTTACGAATAAGGAAGTCAGTTGGGGGAACAAACAAAAATATGGGCGTGTTAGTGTAAATGCGATTTATGAATACTGGGACTCAGACCTATATGAGCTGTCAGTAAACTTGCACATGAAGAGAATGACAAGGATGAACGGCCACCGCTTCTGAGAAGTCACCTGTACTACCCGTGAGGAGCTGTCGCCATCTTGTGATTTATCCAGCTCATCGTGGTTCACATATTGCATCTTTTTCTAATGCAATTTACTCTTCTGGTTTAAGCACAAATTGCATCCAAGTCAACACGACCTCTCCCTCCACAACCGCTTGTAGAAATGTTCTCTTTTTTGAGAAACCGAAAGATTGCATAAGAAAAGAGGTGTTTTAAACCTCTAGGATGGGGGCAGGCATGTATGCAAATTACTTGTGGGAGTTAGCCTATGGCAAGCAGGGGCGGGTTTGTAACAGGAACATTATATAGTGGGATAAAAGTGTGCGCCAAAGCCTCTTTGTTCCAGATTCCTCCAGGACAGGGAAGTGCATTTTGTCAGTTGTCATTTTCCTTAATAAAACTCTCTTAGTGCTTCTCCTCATTCTCTCCTCCTTTTCCTTATTGTATTTAGTCATTCTTTTCATTTACTTCATATCATTGCTTTTACTTTTCCTTTCTGTCCTCAATCACTGTCTTTTCTGATTTCTTGTTCTGCTGGGGGTGGGTGTAGCTATGTCCTGCCTAGTAATGAGCCTCCCCAGACCCTGGTCCCTGGCTCCACAGTGCCCCCATGTTATTAGGAGCTGCAGGTGTGGTTCCCCTATTGATAGTTCTATCCCCCCTCAGGCTGCTGCAGCAGCTTTGTGGAAGGTGTGCCAGTGCGGGGGAGGGGTGCTTCCCTTCAGTCCTTAATGCCCCTGGTCAATATCATCTTTGTGGCTGCAGTGGCCAGCACCATAGGCAAATGCAGGAGGGGTTTATGAGTGCCTTGCCTGAACCCCCCCTCAGCACACACCATGATGACTACAATAGAAATAGCATATAATACTAAAGTTGCATGTTTTTTAGGATCCCCTCAGTGTCACAAATGAAATAACTAGCACTACAGTCCCTGTTGATCTTTTAAATGTGTCAGCCAGTAGAAAAAGTTAAAAGCCAGTAATGAATATTGTTGTGCACCAACTAGATCTGGAAAACATGCACTGTACGGGGTGCACTGATATGGATCACCTATTGGATCAATTATTAATACTGGATAATACACCATCCAGTACATAAGGGGACCAATCTGTGCATCTGTTTCCAGGACAGTGCATGGTTTCTTTTTCTGCCCTCTCCCAGATTCCCCAACTTGCTCATATGATCTGTAAAGGAGCCTGCACATGAAATAAAAAGATTCAGCTCAGACAGGATGGCTCTTCTTCTACATATAATTGCTTACTGTGTTTGCTGGTCCTGTATATGCCAGAATTATATCATTCAGTACATTCGTATGATGTATTTTATAGCTGGTCTGTGCTGATTATGCCCTCTTAATGGTAGAAAACAGTTGCAGCAAACAGTGTCAGTATTATGCTGGGCATTGAGGTATCATTGGGGGAATAGAATGCTTTAGTGATGCGTTATCTGACAGTAAGGGGTAATGGCTTTGACACTGCTTTATTTATGTATGGCACCTTAGATCTAGCTTTTATCTCCTTTGAATCATATTATCAGTCAATAGAGGAGATTGTATTATATACTGTATTCTGAGCATTTAACTTACAAAATAGACAGAATACATGTGCTACAGTGAATTTCTACAGGGTGCACAGCTTATTATTGCAATCACTGCCCCAAGCAGCTATCACCGGGAAGCTCCATTCTCAGCTATGCTCCTACTTCGACAAATATACATTGCTGGAGGTCACGCAGCCTTCGCGTCCTGCCTATGAGGGGTACAACGCGAGCAAAGCAGCTAGTTCAGTTCGTCAGGGCTAACAGCAGGCGTCTGGGGCAAATGCTGCGCCTTTAATAATTCCACCTGTACGCAGGGACGAAAATGTCATTTTCGTCACCTCTGCTTGCGATGTGGTGGCAATCACCCAGTTGCCAAGTGTTTCAAGGGGGGTGCCCAGCAGCAGCCTGCACAGCCAGCAAAAGGCACAAGTGCTAAGTAAAGTTCCATCCCCTGTCCGTGTCACAGCGATAGCAAAATGGTTGAGTTGGTACCCGGTTCTGCAGGACGCAGAATTTTCGTTAAAAGGCTTCAGTTTTGGTTTTCGTTTACCTATTTGCAGGGATGTCGACACATATTCGCCTAGAAATTTGAAGTCTGCCTTTGAATTGCCTCACATTCTTAGGGAAAAAGTGGCTGGCGAGGTTAGCGTCAGGCGCATTGCAGGGCCTTTTGCAGAACCCCCATTAGGGATCTTGTGAATTCCCCGGTGGGAGTGGTTCCCAAGAAAATTCCAGGAAAATACAGGCTCATGCAACATCTGTCTTATCCGCCAGGCTCGTCAGTAAATTTTGCCATACCAGTTGAGGTTTCCTCGGTGGTGTACCAGTCTTGACGATGCTTTGGATGTCATTAGGTGTTATGGTCCGGGCGCACTGATGGCTAAGATAGATGTTGAGTCAGCTTTTCGTCTACTTCCTTTGCACCCAGAGTCATTCCAGTTTATGGGTTTTTAGCTTGGACAACGGATATTGCATAGACAAATGCTTGCCTATGGGGTGTTCTGTGTCCTGTGCGTTTTTCGAGCATTTTAGCACCTTCCTACACTGGTGCGCGGAATTTATTTATTTAATTTTTGCGGTAGTCATGAAATAGCCCACTATCTCGATGACTTTCTGTGTGTCGGCCCTTCCGGTTCAGGCAGATGCAGTTATCTTTTGTTTTCTTTACGAGCGCTGTTTTTTCATTTGGAGTTACCGTTGCTGCGGACAAAACGGAGGGCCCTTCCCCTTGTCATTCCTGGGTATCGAGATCTGTACCTCAGCGGGTTCTTGTCGCATTCCTCTCGATAAGCCTGTCAAGTTGCGTAATGCCATAGCGGAATGCACGGCTTCCAGTAGAATTACCCTGCGGCAGGCGCAATCCCTCCTGGGCCTGTAAAGTAATTCCAATGGGCAGAGCTTTTTCACGTAAATTGGAAAGGGCCACGGCTGGTGTCACTAACCGAGACATTTGCTACGTTTATCCTCAGAGATTAAGCAGGACCTCTCTGTCTGGGTCTCGTTTCTTCGGGATTTTAATGGCGTTCGGTTGTGGATGTCTCCAGCCGCTGACAATTTGCAGCTGCAGCTGTTCACCGACGCAGCAGGCACCACAGGGTTCGGATGTTACCTTGAAGGCTCCTGGTGCGTTGGCCGTTGGCTGGAAGAATGGGTGGGAAAGGGTTTGACTAAGGACTTACTCCTTCTCAAACTCTTTCCCATAATGGTTTCCTTGGAAATCTGGGGGGAATGGTTACGCAATCGCAGCATCATTATCAGGTGTGACAACCTGGGCGTGGTCCATGCGATACAATCAGCAACATGCGGCTTCCCTGCTGGTTTTGCGCTTGCTAGCGCAGCTGTGCTCACATGTTTGCGCTGTAACATCATGTTTAAGGCAAGACACGTTCCTGGGGTGGAGAATGAGATAGACGATGCGTTATCACGTTTCCAGTGGGCTAGGTCCCGATCTGTGGCCCCTGGTGCTGACGTTGTGCTTTGCCCCTCTTATGTTTGGCAGGTGATCGAGCCGGCATGGAGGGCTTAGCAGAACAGTCTTTAGCCCCCTCCACGTTGCGAGCATATCGGCAGGCATGGAATGAATGGGAAGATTATTCCCGTAGCAGCAAACAGGCAGGTAAGAGTCAGCATCGTTCGATGCTTTCTTTTATTTGGAGTCTCCATTTGGCTGGCAGATCCAGGGCTTCTGTTGCGCGCTCTTTGGGGGGCATTGCATTTTATTGTAAATTGAAGGGCCAACCTGACTTTACTAAAAGTTTTCTGATTGTGAAGGCTTTAAAGGGTTGGGCACGGGTCTCCCGGCCAGTAGCTGACCTTAGGAGACCTGTGGACGCTCATCTGCTTCCGGCAGTATTAGGGGCGGTTCTCGGAGTGGCTCTTACTGCGTATGAGGCGGTCCTGATTCAAGTGGTGTTTTCAGAGGCTTTTCACGGCACCTTGAGGGTATCGGAGCTGGTGGCATCATCCAAATGGGTTGATGCCGCCATGCTCCTCTCGGATATCCTGGTCAGTGAGAGGTCTGTTCTCTGTAGGATTCGGTGGTCAAAGACCGACCAGACTGGTAGGGTTGGGTGGATCTCGTTGGGTCCATCTAGGTACGAACAGATCTGCCCCGTGGCACTAGCTATGCGGTATGAGTTATTGCGGCCGGATGTTCCTGGTTCATGACTCATGCATATGGACAGGACTCCACTTACCAAATACCAGTTTGGTTGGTTTTTGAAGAGGTGTGTATCAGTTTTAGGCCTCCCGCCTCAAGATTTTGGTACACACTCGTTTCTGATCGGAGCCGCAACTTCGGCGGCAGCTGCGGGTTTCTCGGCATCAGAAATTAAGGCCCTAGGACGTTGGAAATCGGATAGTTATAAAGGTTACATTCGACCTAGGCGTGAAGGCCCTTTGTTTTAAAGTCATTTCA
This sequence comes from Taudactylus pleione, assembly GCA_031769625.1. Lineage (NCBI taxonomy): Eukaryota > Metazoa > Chordata > Amphibia > Anura > Myobatrachidae > Taudactylus > Taudactylus pleione. The sequence continues at coordinate 2,199,947 of JAUIMM010000098.1, forward strand.
CAGTCTGTTCCGGTTACGTTTATATTTTATGCTTGCCTGGTTTTTGTCTTGTCTCATGTACTGTCCTGTCTTGTCTGTTACCCCTGTCGGTCCTACTCGGGATTAGCTACTCGCCATTGCTGGCAATGGGAGTCTTGAGGGATTTTACAATTTTTACCTGAACTGACGGATTCAATTCGGCTATTCTCAATCATTTAATTAGGCCATAGTCCATCCCTCAGCAGGTTTTTATTTTACCTCTTGCCGAGTTCACCTGTTTTTTCCTAATTCCCCCCCACCCATTCTTCCCCTTTGTGTCTTCTGTTTGTCTCAGCCACTTCAAATAGTAAAGTCGGCGACCAATAGAAAATTTTTCTTTTTGGCAGATACTCACTTATGTTCTATCAGATCCCACTAATACACCATAAAATTTTATTGTTTTATGACAATTACTAATTTTTTATTTACTGCTTTCCTCCACCTTTAGGATTGCTCTTTGACACGCAGGAAATTTGGGTTATAGGCCACTCATATATTTTCTGGGCTGCTAGGTTTGAGTTCAGATCAAGCTCCAATTTTTGAATATTCAGCTAGGGTCCGTTGCATAGGTTCCAGAGGTATGAGATGGCATTCCTTTTGTCCTAAACTGTTAGAGTATGCAAGGCTTTTTGGTAGGCCACGTATTTTGGTGGCTTATTTAGGAGGCAACGACTTAGGGCAGAGGTCCACTGTAGAATTACGAGTTGATATTGTCAACGATTTGGCGAGGGTGCTATCGGCCTGGCCCTTGTGTAAATTAATTTGGTCTTGCATTGTACCTCGACAGGTCTGGCGTGGGGTTAGGAGTTTTCCTGCTAATGACGAAGCTAGGAAGAAACTTAATTTCGCAGTTGCCAAATTTGTGATGGCCAATTATGGCTGTTTCATTTACCATAAGAACATTCAATTTCGATTTAGTTATATGTATAGACCTGATGGAGTTCATTTAACAGAGGAGGGTTGGTCATTGTTTATTGGGGATCTTTTTGAGGAGTTGGCGTTATTGGAGTAGTACTTGGTATGGTGGCGGTGCAGCGGTTCTATAAGCAGAACCTTGCTGTGGCGGGAAAGAACGGCAGGTCGCCAGTCCGGGTGCAATTATGATTTAAGGGCGCTCCCTTCGTTGACTGGTAGTTGGCTGTACCAACCTAACGGGGGGCAGTATCACCACCTAAACGGGTGGGAAGTCAAGATGGGGGTGAGCGTTACCTTTTGTTGATGATATGAGTTACATGGTTATGTGTATGCACTCTGGGCGATCTACGCCTGCTATGCCTTTTGTTGTTTGTGTGTGGGCATAGCAGATCTGGCTGATTTCTGTCCGTCCTTTCTTTGCCACCATACATCCTTAAATAAATAATAATTATTATTGCTCCAATAAATCGCCATCAAGTTATCTGCCAAATCCACGTCTCAGTGACTTTATTTTATGTTAGTATGATAAGTGGTTTGCACACATGACAACACCTCATCCGATAGAAGGTTTAGAGAAACCGAAAGATTGCATAAGAAAAGAGGTGTTTTAAACCTCTAGGATGGGGGCAGGCATGTATGCAAATTACTTGTGGGAGTTAGCCTATGGCAAGCAGGGGCGGGTTTGTAACAGGAACATTATATAGTGGGATAAAAGTGTGGGCCAAAGCCTCTTTGTTCCAGATTCCCCACCCTCCCTCCCCTATAAATTTTGGTATGTTGTGGGTTTGGTTTTGGGTGGCAGGAAAGAACGGCAGGTCGCCAGTCCGGGTGCAATTATGATTTAAGGGCGCTCCCTTCGTTGACTGGTAGTTGGCTATACCAACCTAACGGGGGGCAGTATCACCACCTAAACGGGTGGGAAGTCAAGATGGGGGTGAGCGTTACCTTTTGTTGATGATATGAGTTACATGGTTATGTGTATGCACTCTGGGCGATCTACGCCTGCTATGCCTTTTGTTGTTTGTGTGTGGGCATAGCAGATCTGGCTGATTTCTGGCCGTCCTTTCTTTGCCACCATACATCCTTAAATAAATAATAATTATTATTGCTCCAATAAATCGCCATCAAGTTATCTGCCAAATCCACGTCTCAGTGTCTTTATTTTATGTTAGTATGATAAGTGGTTTGCACACATGACAACACCTCATCCGATAGAAGGTTTAGTTATTTCATTAATCAAATCCCTTATTATCCACACTTTGAGTTTTTTCTTTATTGTTCCTTAACTTGCTGTAAAACCAAAAAGCAAATTGTCCTGATTCTTCTTTTAAATAGAATAGTAATAATAATTACAATGATGAAATGTACTGTAAAATGAAGTGTACTGTAATTGCTGTGAGTGATGGACATTTCTCCCATAGCGCTTTTCTCCCATAGGACTCAAAGTCGCTTTATAATGAGAGTTACTGTCACAATTAAAGAACTTGGTGCTCGTTGGACCAGATCTGAGAATATTTTCTGCCAGCAGTCCCTGCATATGGCAGATTTATCTGATCTGTGCGGATGTGTAATAATACAAAGTATTAAACAAAAAGGAGATTATAAACATCCGGAGGAAGAATTAGGTCTAAAAACAGGAGACTGCAATACACAAGTTACAGTATTTCAGAGTCCCTAACTCATAAGGGCAGAGTCAATTAGCTGCGGGTTGTGAGGTCTCTTCTGCTGGGTATAGTGCCCGGAGCTATTTAATTTGAGACCCGTAAGAATTTATAACAAAATAAATCAATAGTGATCAATTTGCGCAAGATCAGAGCAACCAGCACCAATTAAACTCCAGAGTTTCAACAAATACTCTCACATATGCAATGCAGATGGAAAAATTAGAGTAATTCATATAGGTGCTCAATGTAATACGTCTCTTTAGAGTAGATAAAATCAATGATCTTTCAGGTATAAACTCAGTCCATCAGTAATGTTGTTCCCTTGATGATCAGTGTAAGTCGGCACTTTAAAATTGCCCAAAGTTTTAAATGGTCCCCAAAATGATTTCCAGTTTTCCTCTTCTTTATAAGAATAACCAATCGTTATTACACCGAAACAGGTTTGCGGAATATTTCTACCAACTGGATTCTGTTTAATAGGGAACGTCGTAATAAACGCTAATATGATTCAGAGACATAACAATAGTTCAGTGTATACACCACATAGAAAACATTATTACCTGGCACAACACCACCCACCTGGTCATATTCAGAGGCTCCAGGGTACAAGAGCAGTGGCGTAACTACAGAGGGTGCAGTTGCTATGGGGCCCGCCGCTTGGGGGGACCCGAGATCCAGCATCTGCATTTTTTTAAATAAAGTTTATTTAATCTGGGCCAGCCCTGTACCCTCTGTAGTTACGCCAGCCGGGCCCACTGGCACTCTCACTGGGAGACGGACCCGTTACCGCACTGAGCAGAACCACCCGCAGCAAAACTCGTGAGATAATGACGACTTCATCATTATGCGAGTGACTCAGTCCAGGAAGGAAGGAGAAGCACGGCGCCCACCGCCCAGCATTCAGGTAAGACGTGGCAGCGGCTGCTGCGTCCTCACTGTGCAGATGGTATCCCGGTCCCACCATCACTCACTTACATCGGCAGGCTGAAATCACCCGGCGGGAGGGGAGGCTGGAGAGCAGTTCCAGTACTACCGGTAGGCAGAAGCGGGGCAGGTCACTGATGTGGGGAGCGGTTCCAGTAGACAGCAGTGGGGTGGATGAGATACAGTGCTGGTATACAGTGTATAGGAGACTGTGGCTGTGCTGTTAGCAGTGCCAGATTAATGTCAACTTGGGCCTGGAGCTGAAATTTATGAAGGGCCTATTGTGTGGTGCCGCAGGGGGTGTGACCAGCACCACAGGGTGTGATTAGTGATGTGAGGTGTGTGCAGAGGTGTAGCATGTGGCCAGGGCGCCTGGAGCACGTGCGTGCTAAGCCCCCCCATATATGTATGTATGTATGTAAGATAGGTATGTATGGGATGCCTTATGAAACATTGTGTATAAATAAGTCCATGTATGGGGTATGAGAGGAGGCTCTGTGCTTGTCCTGTGTTATTGTAAAGAAAAGTAATTTTTTAATTTAAAATAAATTCTCTTAATGCATCTCCTACTGTACATTGGGCATCCTTTAATATTGTCATATATGGAAGATTAGGACTTTGGGCATACACTACACTAGGCCTCAGAAATCATCCATCGAGTATCAGTAATAATGCCCTCCTCTCCTTCTCATGCCTTCTGGAAGTGAGGGGGGGAAATAGGGAGATAGGGAATAAGCCACCAGTAACTTTCAACTAAAATTTAGGACATGGATGCAACAAATATTCTTAGTTCTGTCGGCAATAATAAATCACATCCAATAAATATAGTGAGCCCAATACAGACTGGTGGCTACATCCCATGTAATAGGTAATATTATGACATCACAGGCGGTGAGATGAGTCCATGATGAGGACCTGTGGTCTCACTCTCAGATTAGTGAGGGATAGTGAGTGCGACACAGTGATATGAAAATGCTCGTAGTTTTTTGCTTCATTTGCCTATTCGGCATATTATCGAAAGGTACGTAATAATTAAGTTTTATTAATTTATTTTAGTAAAGGGGAGCTCTTTGCTTTCTATTTATGTAATTGTTAAAGTGGTGAAAACAAACTTTATAAAATTAGGGGGAGATTTAATAAAGCTTGGCGAGAGATAAAATTGGAGATAAATAGCACCTACAAATCAGCTCCTAACTGTCACTTTACAGTGATAAATGTCACTGTGTATGATAAATGGTGCTCCAGCCAATCAGCTCCCAACTGTCACTTTACAGTGGTAAATGTCACTGTGTATGATGTGTATGATAAATGGTGCTCCAGCCAATCAGCTCCCAACTGTCAACTGTTAGAAAAATGACAGTGGGAGTTGATTGGCCGGAGCACCATTTATCATACACAGTGACATTTATCACTCGTTTTGGTGATTAAATTCATTAATAAATGGGGGCCATAGCCTGTAAAGTGACAGTTATGAGCTGATTGATTGGTGCTATTTATCTCCAATTTTATCACTCTCCAAGCTTTCTTAAATCTCCCCCTAATTTTATAAAGTTTGTTTTAGTAATTAAAAAAAAAAGACTATTTAAGATATGTAGTATATATAATGTTGATTAAGGGTCTTAACTGAGTCTGAAAGCCAATTTGAAATTATTGTTGTCTCAGAACTTGACTTGAGACTCTCGGGGTGATTAAGCATAGGATGGCATTGTAAAGCAGCACGCAAGCAGCTTTGCAATTCCAGCCTTGCAGTTAACTGTTACTACAGCAGGAGGCACCACGTCTCCTGCATGCATTAATGATCCGACCTGCGTCCACGGATGCAGCATCCGATCATCAGAGTATAGTAATCCCTGTCCAGCTGAGTGACCATGAAGTCACATAGCCTGGCTATCGCAGATAAGGAAAAGAGGCCAGGAAAGATCCTGGCCTCTTCCCTCACCCCCAATGGCGACGACGCACCTCCATTTTGGGAAACAGAGGTCTTTGCAGCCCCCACCCTGCCCCCAAATTGCAGCAGACTGTCAATCACTGACAGTATGCTGCTGCTCTGTGTGCGAGCACTCAGGGCCCGTACTGCATATGCGCAGTACAGATCCGGTGCTTGTGCAGATTAGATTTAGTAATCTGTGCAGGCATCTGACCCGTTCTGTGCATGTGTTGAACGGGTCTGCGGTCCCACACGCAGACTGGCAACAGACTGTTATTGATTGACAGTCTTCCACCGTTTGTGGATGGGGGAGGGGGTGGCGATGGCGTTAGGGGGGAGGGAAGAGACCAGGATCTCTGTCAGCTCATGGAGATTTTCCTGCCTCTTCCTCTCATCTGCGGTGGCCAGTTTGCATGACCACATGGGTCACCTTAGCCGGCCGATGGTCCGCAGATTATCCAATGCTGCGTTGGACAACGCAGCTCCGATAAGTAATGCAGCAGGTGTGATGCCTCCTGCTGCATTATCATATCTGCAAGGATAACAATTGCAAAGCTGCCTGCGTGCATACATCATATATCTATAGCCTGCATGTAGCTTAGCAATTGTGACTCTTGCTGAATCAGGCCCATAGACCCCCATGTCCCTGTGTTTCTGTTATTTGTATGCTGTATTTTAACAATTTCCTTTATTAAATAATGTAACTGAATGGCCAAATATGGGTTTTAGATAATGTTCAATTCAATATATTTTATTATCTGCAGACACAACCCCGGAAATTCCGGTGTATATGAAAATAAATGGTGAGTTTTTATTTATCAAATACGTTTTTCCAATCTCTTTAAAGAAGAAAAATTGATTGCTGGTTAAAATAATATCATCACGTTGGCTGGTAGTGACAGCTGGTCTGACCCCTCCCACAAGTGTCAGTGATGTTACAGGAAAGAGTCAGAGTGTGGTGATAGAGAGACAGTATAGGGAGGGAGAAGAGGTGGGGAGAGTGTTGGGGTGGGGAAGAGAGAGAGAGAGGAAGGGGGGAAGAGAAAAAAATGTAATAAAAGTTAGACTACGCTAGGCATTATAGCTAGTTTATTATATATAGCACTAAAACGGTGTCCAATTATGTCTCACAACTTGTTCCAGGAAAATTGGCACTTAATGAACTTCATTGAACCCACATTTCTTATTGTATGTGTTAATGTGGTGGGCAGCACTATGATTGGCACAGTGGTAGGCATTGCTGTTGTGGCAGGTATGGCGATATCTGCTGCAGTTCCTGCTTCATACGTACAGGTGATACTTAATACACATTTGTGTATATCCCCCGAAACTGGGATTTTACGCAACTGTTTTTGATAAATAGGCCCCTCTGTGTGGTAGATGTTTGTATGTTTGGGATTTGGTAGGGGTCTAGTCAGAAGTCTAGTTCACTAGCCTCATGCTGGACAATTCATGACTTGATAGTGTTTGTAATCATTTATTTTTCTTTGCAGAGAAGTATACCAACCCGGAGGCATATGAGGCCTACCTTATGCAGGAGATGGGAGAAAATGGTAAGTCTATATTTGTTAGAGATGTTTTTCATATAAATAACACAGATAGTCCCTGGCTTGCATGGCAAAGACTTGTGCATGTAGATCATGTGAGTTATGTGGGTGTTATTTTCTTATTATGTAGCTATACATTTATGGCATTGTACACAGGATTGTGCACTGTGTATGGCGTGTGCAATGTATCACTGTGTCCTAGGTACCCAGCTTTAGAGTGGAGTAACTCTAGTGTATAGTGACAGCTAGAGGATACTAAGGGAAGGGGTCTTCACTCCTCCACTGGCCGGACCGCCTCTCCTTAGTTATGGCCCACGACCAGCTGCAGCATAGTGTAATGAGTCAGTGTGACACATTTTGTTAGTACGGCTCTCTGATAATGCCACCAGCTGTGGGCCCTTTCATTGCTACGGACCCTGGTGCAATGCACCGGCTACACCACCGGTAGGTCTGACCCTGCATGGAGGTGACTAAGAGCTTCATAGCTCTCTGATGTATGGATAATACAATGTCCTATGTATCCCTGTCTTTCTGTTATCCCCACACCCTGGGAGACATAAATACTTATTCTGGTGTAATACTAATGTCATTTTCCTCATTAATAAGAACATATGTATATATTTCTGTTTCATTTTAAAGGACCTGGTATATTTCAACACATAAAAAAGTACATGAAGACCTTGTGGCTCCTGGTAATTTAATTGTTCTATGTATTGTCCAATTGTACTGATAGAAAAGCCTCAATTAATGGTCTTAATGGCATAAATTACTGTATTTCTCTGTTATAGTTAGTGAGGAGATGCAGTTTATAGACCGGCAGACTGAATGCCGCTGGTCTATATCCCGACAGGGGAAGCCCGACGGGGGACTTAAAATAGGCGTCAAAATACGGGGCGTCCTTAGCAATAGCCGCAGGGGGGGAAGGGTTGGGTTTAGGGAGTGTAGCGGGGTTAGTGAGATTGCTAGCATACAGTATAATTAGTGAGAGTGCCGGCACACTGTATAGTTAGTAAGATTGCTAGCATACAGTATAATTAGTGAGTGTGCCGGCACACTGTATAGTTAGTGAGATCGCTAGCATACAGTATAATTAGTGAGAGTGCCGGCACACTGTATAGTTAGTGAGATTGCCAGCATACAGTATAGTTAGTGAGATTGCCGACACACAGTATTGTTATTGAGAGTGCAGGCACGCTGTATAGTCAGTGAGATTGCCGGCACGCTGTATAGTCAGTGAGTTTGCTGGCACACAGTATAGTTAGTGACAGTGCCGGCAAACAGTATGAGTAATGAGTTAGTGAGAATGTCGGCATACAGTATAGCTAGTGACAGTGCCAGCACACAGTATGAGTAATGAGTTAGTGAGAGTGTCAGCATACAGTATAGTTAGTGAGAGTGCCGGCACACTGTATAGTTAGTGAGAGTGCCAGCATACAGTATGGGTAATGAGATTGCTGGTAAACAGTATAGTCAGTAAGAGTGCCGGCATGCTGTATAGTTACTGAGAGTGCCGGCACGATGTATAGTTAGTGAGTGCCGGCACGCTGTATAGTCAGTAAGAGTGCCGGCATGCTGTATAGTTACTGAGAGTGCCGGCACGATGTATAGTTAGTGAGAGTGTCGGCATGCAGTATAGTTAGTGAGAGTGCCGGGACGATGTATAGTTAGTGAGAGTGCCGGCATACAGTATAGTTAGTGAGAGTGCCGGGACGATGTATAGTCAGTGAGAGTGCCGGGATGCTGTATAGTTAGTGAAAGTGCCGGCACGCTGTACAGTCAGTGAAAGTGCTGGCACGCTGTATAGTCAGTGAGAGTGCCGGCACGCTGTATAGTCAGTGAGAGTGCCGGCATGCTGTATAGTCAGTGAGAGTGCCGGCACGCTGTATAGTTAGTGAGAGTGCCGGCACGCTGTATAGTTAGTGAGAGTGCCGGCACGCTGTATAGTTAGTGAGAGTGCCGGCACGCTGTATAGTTAGTGAGAGTGCCGGCACGCTGTATAGTTAGCGAGAGTGCCAGCACACAGTATGGGTAATGAGATTGCTGGCACATTGTATAGTTAGTGAGAGTGCCGGCACACAGTATGGGTAATGAGATTGCCGGCACACTTTATAGTTAGTGAGAGTGCCAGCACACAGTATGGGCAATGAGATTGCTGGCACGCTGTATAGTTAGTGAGAGTGCTGGCACACAGTATGGGTAATGAGATTGCTGGCACACTGTATAGTTAGTGAGAGTGCCGGCACGCTGTATAGTTAGTGAGAGTGCCGGCACACTGTATAGTTAGTGAGAGTGCTGGCACACAGTATAGTTAGTGAGAGTGCCGGCACGCTGTACAGTCAGGGAAATTGCTGGCACATGATTGTGAAGTAGGAAAAGGGATACATACGCAGATGAATTCCCCTTGCGAATCCTCCTCACTCTTTGGCTAAATGTAGTTTCCTTCTTATTCCTTCACCTCTGCCAGGCATACAACCCAGACATCTCTTGTGTATTCTGGCAGTTATATCAGCCAGACCGGCAAGGTACCATCATGTGCGGTCTCCATATCCTCCACATCATCCTCACCCACCTGCTGTTCTTCTAGGTGCAGCTTTGCTTATGACATCAGGTCTGTATAACATACTATATGAACATTTCACTGTTAATGCCATGTGTGTTATATTTGATAATGGGAAGTATATATGTATTGTGCGATATCAATTTTCAGTTTTATGTCAAATAAGTATTTTTTCAAACACATTTTATTGCATTCTAGGCCTGATTCAGAGATGTGTGATAATGTTATTGCAGCTGCGATTCTGTACGCAGCTGTTGTGCGAAAATATGCAAATGTCGCAGACGCCCAGTAATGTATTGAGAACCCCCTACGGCTTTGCAAATCCAAGCATCCACGTGCGAAGAAGCAGTTCTTTTGAATATTGATCTTTTGAGTCACCCTCTGGTCGCGTAGAATGGGCGTGCTCACTAAGATGCCAGAGATTTTTTTCTTCCATACGGGATTGCAGACACAGGATGAGACACACCCACAAGACAGTTGCGACACGCCTGCATTTTTTGTCGACACTCCCCATTACCATACTTGCCTACTCTCCCGGGACTGCCGGGAGCCTCCTGAAAATCGGGTGCAGCTCCCGTCACCCCGCAAAAGTAAGCAAGCCCCGCAGAATGGCAGGCCCCCCCCCCGCACCCGCCGTGATAGTGGGCGGTCCGGGGGTGTGATGACGCAATCCGGGCTGAATTGTGTCATCGTAGCCCCGCCGCCTGCTTTATATTGCCGGTAATATCAGCATTATAAAGTGGGGGGCGGGGTCAGGATAACGCAATCGCTTCGGCAAGCCCCCGTTCTGCCACCTGAAACCGCCCCACCCTCCCTGCTGCACCGAAATGTCGGTAAGTATGCCGTTACCTCCACTAAAGTAGGAGTATCAACCAATCAGCTCCTAACTTTCACTTTACCGGCTGTGTTTGAAAAATGACAATTAGAAGCTGATTGCTTGGTACTTTTTCTCTCTCTGTGGCTTAGTACATATACCACTTATTGCTTTAGATTAATCTATTGACATACAGAACAACAGTGTTATTGGAGAAATAGCAGCATCGCAGGAGAAGTAGAGTGTGAAAAATTATTTTACTACAAGACATAACTTTTTTTGTGGACTTTGTGGACCTCCTTTAGGTTATTGTTGCCATTTTTATTGTCTATGTGTTACCTTATTGTGGTAGGTGCGCATTTACAGTTTACAGACAATGGCCACTAAACCTAGCACTGTATTGGGACTAATATGCTGCGCCATCCTTTCCCCATATGCAAGATGCCATATTGTTTAAAACACGGCACCAAAAATGAAAGATAATCATGTATTATATTTCACAGAACATGCCGTGGAGTCGGGGGCCACCGCTGAGGGACTGCAGCATCTGTCCTGCAGAACACAAGTGACGCCTGATCAGGGCCGGCATCAGATCTTGGGGTACAATGAAAGCTCTGCCCCCCCCACTTATGCAGAGATAAAAACAAATCTGCGGGGTGTAATGAGGAAAAGAGCCGGGGACAAGCACTTACACAATAGACTGGGTTTTCTGTTGCCAGTCCTACTCCCGAGTGCGGACGCGCTACGGGTAAGCCCTTAGCATTGGGGGCAGAAGCAGGAGTGCAGGCCAACAGCATCAAGATACTGCTCACCAAGAGGGGAACGCACAGCAAGACACAAACGGAGGGTACAGGATGCCGCCCCTCCAGAGCAGAGTACCCGGGCAGGACTTGTACCACTTGTGGACTCACACCATTCCCTGCACTTCCAAGAATGGGATACCATCATTCCCCCAAACATTATAATAAGATGCATTACAGAGATCAGTGACTTTTGCTGGCACAGTAACATGCAGCATAGTCCACAATAGGACATTTAGTATGATAGTACTGTGTCTTCCGAATAAAACCTAACATACTTTTACCATCTATGCTATATGCATCATTTATTCCGTCACTCACATTGCTTATAGTTATTAACCTATAAATACTAGGGGTGAGCGGGTTCGGATTTCTGAAATCCGAACCCCCCCGAGCCCCCCCGATCCGAGTCCGATCCGAATCAGGCTCGACTTTTCCCGCCTGACTCGGATCTGAAATCGAGGCAAAACGTCATCATCCCGCCTTCCGAGACTCGCGGGTTTTGGATCCTATATAAGGTACCCACGTCGGCGCCATTTTCTCACTCGGCTGTGGACAGTGAAGAGGGAGGGTGGGAGTTAGGGCTGTGTAGTGTAGTGTAGTGTAGTGCTGCTGTTGTCCACTACTTCAAAGTCCATAGGGGCTGGCTGTGTTGTGCTGTGCTGCTGTTGTTAATAGGGGCTGTGTCCACTACTTCAAAGTCCATAGGGGCTGGCTGGACTGTGTTGTGCAGTCAGTTTTCCATAGGGGCTGTGTCCACTCCAAAGTCCTGTGCAGTGTCCCAGTCCTAAAGGAGTGCTGCAGTGTTGTCCAGGGGGTGCTCTGTCCATCAGGGGTGCTCCCCCCAAGTGCTAAAAAAATAATATATTTTCTGTGTTTGTGAATTGTGTGCGCAGTAGCCGCACGTGCATCAACAAAGTAGTGCCAAGCGTGCGCCTGTGTCATAAGTAAAGGGCCGGCTGGCTTGACCGTTAAGGGTGCTGTAACCCCCGAAAGTACACTCCAGTCCAAACCAAAAAAAAAATTATTTTCTGTGTTTGTGAATTGTGTGCGCAGTAGCCGCACGTGCATCAACAAAGTAGTGCCAAGCGTGCGCCTGTGTCATAAGTAAAGGGCCGGCTGGCTTGACCGTTAAGGGTGCTGTAACCCCCGAAAGTACACTCCAGTCCAAACCAAAAAAAAAAATTATTTTCTGTGTTTGTGAATTGTGTGCGCAGTAGCCGCACGTGCATCAACAAAGTAGTGCCAAGCGTGCGCCTGTGTCATAAGTAAAGGGCCGGCTGGCTTGACCGTTAAGGGTGCTGTAACCCCCGAAAGTACACTCCAGTCCAAACCAAAAAAAAAATTATTTTCTGTGTTTGTGAATTGTGTGCGCAGTAGCCGCACGTGCATCAACAAAGTAGTGCCAAGCGTGCGCCTGTGTCATAAGTAAAGGGCCGGCTGGCTTGACCGTTAAGGGTGCTGTAACCCCCGAAAGTACACTCCAGTCCAAACCAAAAAAAAAATTATTTTCTGTGTTTGTGAATTGTGTGCGCAGTAGCCGCACGTGCATCAACAAAGTAGTGCCAAGCGTGCACCTGTGTCATAAGTAAAGGGCCGGCTGGCTTGACCGTTAAGGGTGCTGTAACCCCCGAAAGTACACTCCAGTCCAAACCAAAAAAAAAATTATTTTCTGTGTTTGTGAATTGTGTGCGCAGTAGCCGCACGTGCATCAACAAAGTAGTGCCAAGCGTGCGCCTGTGTCATAAGTAAAGGGCCGGCTGGCTTGACCGTTAAGGGTGCTGTAACCCCCGAAAGTACACTCCAGTCCAAACCAAAAAAAAAATTATTTTCTGTGTTTGTGAATTGTGTGCGCAGTAGCCGCACGTGCATCAACAAAGTAGTGCCAAGCGTGCGCCTGTGTCATAAGTAAAGGGCCGGTTGGCTTGACCGTTAAGGGTGCTGTAACCCCCGAAAGTACACTCCAGTCCAAACCAAAAAAAAAATTATTTTCTGTGTTTGTGAATTGTGTGCGCAGTAGCCGCACGTGCATCAACAAAGTAGTGCCAAGCGTGCGCCTGTGTCATAAGTAAAGGGCCGGCTGGCTTGACCGTTAAGGGTGCTGTAACCCCCGAAAGTACACTCCAGTCCAAACCAAAAAAAAAATTATTTTCTGTGTTTGTGAATTGTGTGCGCAGTAGCCGCACGTGCATCAACAAAGTAGTGCCAAGCGTGCGCCTGTGTCATAAGTAAAGGGCCGGCTGGCTTGACCGTTAAGGGTGCTGTAACCCCCGAAAGTACACTCCAGTCCAAACCAAAAAAAAAATTATTTTCTGTGTTTGTGAATTGTGTGCGCAGTAGCCGCACGTGCATCAACAAAGTAGTGCCAAGCGTGCACCTGTGTCATAAGTAAAGGGCCGGCTGGCTTGACCGTTAAGGGTGCTGTAACCCCCGAAAGTACACTCCAGTCCAAACCAATAAAAAAATTATTTTCTGTGTTTGTGAATTGTGTGCGCAGTAGCCGCACGTGCATCAACAAAGTAGTGCCAAGCGTGCGCCTGTGTCATAAGTAAAGGGCCGGCTGGCTTGACCGTTAAGGGTGCTGTAACCCCCGAAAGTACACTCCAGTCCAAACCAAAAAAAAAATTATTTTCTGTGTTTGTGAATTGTGTGCGCAGTAGCCGCACGTGCATCAACAAAGTAGTGCCAAGCGTGCGCCTGTGTCATAAGTAAAGGGCCGGCTGGCTTGACCGTTAAGGGTGCTGTAACCCCCGAAAGTACACTCCAGTCCAAACCAAAAAAAAAATTATTTTCTGTGTTTGTGAATTGTGTGCGCAGTAGCCGCACGTGCATCAACAAAGTAGTGCCAAGCGTGCGCCTGTGTCATAAGTAAAGGGCCGGCTGGCTTGACCGTTAAAGGGTGCTGTAACCCCCGAAAGTACACTCCAGTCCAAACCAAAAAAAAAATTATTTTCTGTGTTTGTGAATTGTGTGCGCAGTAGCCGCACGTGCATCAACAAAGTAGTGCCAAGCGTGCGCCTGTGTCATAAGTAAAGGGCCGGCTGGCTTGACCGTTAAAGGGTGCTGTAACCCCCGAAAGTACACTCCAGTCCAAACCAAAAAAAATTATTTTCTGTGTTTGTGAATTGTGTGCGCAGTAGCCGCACGTGCATCAACAAAGTAGTGCCAAGCGTGCGCCTGTGTCATAAGTAAAGGGCCGGCTGGCTTGACCGTTAAGGGTGCTGTAACCCCCGAGAGTACACTCCAGTCCAAACCAAAAAAAAAATTATTTTCTGTGTTTGTGAATTGTGTGCGCAGTAGCCGCACGTGCATCAACAAAGTAGTGCCAAGCGTGCGCCTGTGTCATAAGTAAAGGGCCGGCTGGCTTGACCGTTAAAGGGTGCTGTAACCCCCCGAAAGTACACTCCAGTCCAAACCAAAAAAAAATTATTTTCTGTGTTTGTGAATTGTGTGCGCAGTAGCCGCACGTGCATCAACAAAGTAGTGCCAAGCGTGCGCCTGTGTCATAAGTAAAGGGCTGGCTGGCTTGACCGTTAAGGGTGCTGTAACCCCCGAAAGTACACTCCAGTCCAAACCAAAAAAAAAATTATTTTCTGTGTTTGTGAATTGTGTGCGCAGTAGCCGCACGTGCTTCAACAAAGTAGTGCCAAGCGTGCGCCTGTGTCATAAGTAAAGGGCCGGCTGGCTTGACCGTTAAAGGGTGCTGTAACCCCCGAAAGTACACTCCAGTCCAAACCAAAAAAAAAATTATTTTCTGTGTTTGTGAATTGTGTGCGCAGTAGCCGCACGTGCATCAACAAAGTAGTGCCAAGCGTGCGCCTGTGTCATAAGTAAAGGGCCGGCTGGCTTGACCGTTAAGGGTGCTGTAACCCCCGAAAGTACACTCCAGTCCAAACCAAAAAAAAAATTATTTTCTGTGTTTGTGAATTGTGTGCGCAGTAGCCGCACGTGCATCAACAAAGTAGTGCCAAGCGTGCGCCTGTGTCATAAGTAAAGGGCCGGCTGGCTTGACAATTAAAGGGTGCTGTAACCCCCAAAGTACACTCCAGTCCAAACCAAAAAAAAAATTATTTTCTGTGTTTGTGAATTGTGTGCGCAGTAGCCGCACGTGCATCAACAAAGTAGTGCCAAGAGTGCGCCTGTGTCATAAGGGCCGGCTGGCTTGACCGTTAAAGGGTGCTGTAACCCCCAAAGTACACTCCAGTCCAAACCAAAAAAAAAATTATTTTCTGTGTTTAGCCGCACGTATATATCAAATCGATATAACATAAATGGAGGACCAAACTTTCTCCGATAAAAATAAAATAGAGAAAGATCAAGAACCACTTCCTCCTAGTGCTGAAGCTGCTGCCACTAGTCATGACATAGACGATAACATGCCATCAACGTCGTCTGCCAAGGCCGATGCCCAATGTCATAGTAGAGGGCACATACAATCCCAAATGGCAAAGTTCAGGAAAATGACCTTGAAAAAGACATTTAAATCAGCTGAAGAGAAACGTAAACTTGCCAATATGCCATTTACGACACGGAGTGGCAAGGAACGGCTAAGGTCGATCCCTAGTATGTTCATGACTAGTGGTTCAGCTTCACATGACGATGGAAGCCCTCCTCCCACTAAAAAAATCAAAAGAGTTAAGCTGGCAAAAGCACAGCGAAGAACTGTGCTTTCTAAGAAGATATCACAAATCCCCAAGGAGAGTCCAAGTGTGGTGGTGGTTGCGATGCCTGACCTTCCCAGCACTGGACGGGAAGAGGTGGCTCTTTCCACCATTTGCACGCCCCCTGCAAGTGCTGAAAGGAGCACCCACAGTCCACTTGCTGATATGCAAATTGAAGATGTCACTGTTGAAGTACAACAGGATGAGGATACTGGTGTAGCTGGCGCTGAGGAGGAAGTTGGCGAGGAGGATTCTGATGGTGATGTGGTTTGTTTAAATCAGGCTCCGGGGGAGACAGTTGTTGTCCGTGGGATGAAAAAGCCCATCACGGTCATGCCTGGGCAGAAGACCAAACATTCCACCTCTTTGGTCTGGCAATATTTCTATCCAAATCCGGACAACAACTGTCTTGCCATATGTACCATATGTAAAGGTGAAATAAGTAGGGGTAGGGACGTCAACCACCTAGGAACATCCTCCCTTATACGGCACCTGCAGCACGTTCATAAAAAGTTACTGTCAAGTTCAGAAACTTTGGCTAAGACCGTAAGCAGTCCAGGGACACCTAAATCCCGTTGTCCTGTTGTATCCAAGTGCCTGCAAACCACACCGTCAACTCCCTCCTCGTCAATTTCCTCCTTAGTCAGGATCGGAAGTAGTCCTGCAGGCCATGTCACTGGCATGACTGACTCTCCTATCCGGGATTCCTCTGGAGGATCCTGCATTGCTACGCCTACTGCTGCCGCTGCTGCTGTTGCTGCTGCTGGGAGTCGTTCATCATCCCAGAGAGGAAGTAGGAACACCACTACTTTTACTAAACAATTGACCCTCCAACAGTCCTTAGCGAGGAGGATGAAGTACGACAGCAGTCATCCTGAAGCAAAACGTATAACTGAGGCCTTGACTGCTATGTTGGTGTTAGACGTGCGTCCGGTATCCGCCATTAGTGCAGTGGGATTTAGACAATTGATGGAGGTAGTGTGTCCCCGGTTCCAAATCCCGTCTAGATTCCACTTCACTAGGCAGGCGATACCGAGACTGTACAGAAACGTCAGAAAAAGTGTCCTCAGTGTCCTGAAAAATGCCGTTGTACACAATGTCCACTTAACCACGGACATGTGGACAAGTGGAACAGGGCAGACTAAGGACTATATGACTGTGACAGCCCACTGGGTAGATGTATCACCTTATGCAGCAACAGCAGCAGCGTCACCAGTAGCAGCATCTCAGAAACGCCAGCTCGTTACAAGGCAGGCTACGCTGTGTATCACCGGTTTCAGTAAGAGGCACACCGCCGACAACCTCTCCTGGGGATTTGTGATATCTGACAACGCCACCAATATTGTGCGGGCATTACATCTGGGCAAATTCCAGCACGTCCCATGTTTTGCTCACACAATAAACTTGGTGGTGCAGAATTTTCTGAAAAGCGACAGGGGCGTGCAGGAGACGCTTTGGGTGGCCCGAAAAATTTCTAGCCACTTTCGCCATTCAGCGACTGCGTGCCGAAGACTGGAGCGCCAGCAAACACTCTTGAACCTGCCCCGCCATCACCTGAAGCAAGAGGTTGTGACGCGGTGGAACTCAACCCTCTATATGCTTCAGAGGATGGAGGAGCAGCAAAAGGCCATACAAGCCTATACATCCACCTATGACATAGGCAAAGGAGGGGGTATGCACCTGACTCAAGCGCAGTGGAGAATGATTTCCGTGTTGTGCAAGGTTCTCCAGCCCTTCGAACTTGCCACACGTGAAGTCAGTTCAGACACAGCCAGCTTGAGTCAGGTCATTCCCCTCATCAGGCTTTTGCAGAAGCAGCTGGAGAAAGTGAAGGAGGAGCTAAGACAGAGCGATTCCGCTCGGCATGTGGGACTTGTGGATGAAGCCCTTCATTCGCTTTGCCAGGATTCCAGGGTGGTCAATCTGTTGAAATCAGACCACTACATTTTGGCCACCGTGCTTGATCCTAGGTTTAAAGCCTATGTGGTGTCTCTCTTTCCGGCCGACACAAGCCTGCAGAGGTGCAAAGACCTGCTGGTGAACACACTGTCAGCTGAAGCGGAACGTGACACGTCAACGGCTCCTTCTTCATTTTCTCCCGCAACTGGGGCTGCCAGGAAAAAACTTAGGTATCCTAAGCAACCCGCTGGCGGTGATGCAGGGCAGGCAGGACCAAGTTTGGACATCTGGTCCGGACTGAAGGACCTGGCAACAATTTCTGACATGTCTACTGTCACTGCATATGATACTGTCACCATTGACAGAATGGTGGAGGATTACATCGGTGACAGCATCCAAGTAGGCATGTCAGACAGTCCATACCTGTACTGGCAGGAAAAAGAGGCAATTTGGAGGCCCCTGTACAAGCTGGCTCTATTTTACCTGAGTTGCCCCCCCTCCAGTGTGTACTCCGAAAGAGTGTTTAGTGCAGCCGGGAACCTTGTCAGCGAAAGGCGTAGGAGGTTGCTTCCACAGAATGTGGAGAAGATGATGTTCATCAAAATGAATTATCAGCTCTTCCAGGGAGACCAGCCTCCAGAAGGTACAGAGGGACCTGTGGTGGTGGATTCAAGTGGGGACGAGTTAATACTTTGTGAGGATGAGGATGTACACACTGAAGAGGGTGAGGAATCGGTGGATGAGGAGGATGAGGATGACATCTTGCCTCCGTAGAGCCAGTTTGTGCAGGGACACATTAATTGCCAGCTTGTTTTGTGGGGGCCCAAACGAACCAATCATTTCAGCCACAGTCATGTGGCAGACCCTGGCGCTGAAATGATTGATTTGTTAAAGTGTGCATGTCCTGTTTATACAACATAAGGGTGGGTGGGAGGGCCCAAGGACAATTCCATCTTGCACTTCTTTTTTTTCTTTGCATTATGTACAGTTTGGGGCCTAGTTTTTCTAACTGCCATCCTGTCTGCCACTGCAGTGTCACTCCTAGATGGGTCACGTGTTTGTGCCGCCCACTCGTGTCGCTTAGCATAGTCATCCAGCTACCTCGGTGCAACCTTTTGGACATGAAAACACTATTGTGAGGTGTGAGGTGTTCAGAATAGACTGGAAATGAGTGGAAATTAAGGTTATTGAGGTTAATAATAGCATAGGAGCAGAGAAACCAACAAATTCTGTGATTTTAGCTGTTTTTATGCTTTTTAAAAAAAAAATACAGATCCAAAACACAAAACCCAGAACCCAAAACACGGAAGGGTGGTTTTGGCAAAACCAATCCAGATCCAAAACACGAAGAAAGATCCAGATCCAAAACCAAAACACAAAACACGAAAAGTGGCCGGTGCACACCCCTAATAAATACTGCATTGTGTTATCCACTTTATGTTTTACAACTTATATGGTATATTCTACTCACAGGCATATTAAGAGAGGATGGGCCATCCGGGCCCCCTCCTCTCTCCCTGGTGGCCGGAGGCACATTGAGCACCACAATAGACTCTGGGCACTAGTCTGCACATGCACAGATCACCGGGGAAGTGGACAAGGATGGTGCCGCATAGGGAGCCGCAGCAGCCACTTTCCAGGTGATTTGTGCAGTGCTGCTACCGCCGATGTGGGACTCCAGAGAGGTATTAAAAATATGGGTATGTGGTGTGGGCCCCCAGGGGTCCGTGTTGTGGAGGAATCTTTTATATATATTTATCCATTAGGGGTGCCAATTATTGAAGATGGAGTCTTCAATAATAATATATGTATACTATTTTTATATATATTTATAAATATAGATAAAGTTCAATTAACAAACGTTTTAATATATATATATATATATATTTGCAAATACATGCATACATATGAATTATGATTCCGAAAGTGAGTTTAAATGTGAAATTCAAGCTCAGATTATCTGATATTTATTTACAGGCAAGTCAACTTATATAGAATACATTATACACAGTAGTCATATATATATACTAAGTATATTTATGCTTCTTTAACCACTTAACTCATGATTTTTTTCCCCAAAAACTGCTCCAAAATTGTCGGGTTTTTTTATGAGTGAATTAGGTGAGGAACATCCATTTTAACTTATTCAAAATGGTTTCATAAAAAAAAATATATATATTTTTTTAAGATTTGTAAAAAAAAAAATCACTTTTGCAGAAGCAGCTGGAGAAAGTGAAGGAGGAGCTAATATGGAGCGATTCCGCTCGGCATGTGGGACTTGTGGATGAAGCCCTTCATTCGCTTTACCAGGATTCCAGAGTAGTCAATCTGTTGAAATCAGACAACTACATTTTGGCCACCGTGCTCGATCCTAGGTTTAAAGCCTACGTGGTGTCTCTCTTTCCGGTGGACACAAGCCTGCAGAGGTGCAAAGACCTGCTGGTGAAAACACTGTCAGCTGAAGCGGTACATGACATGTCAACAGCTCCTTCTTCATTTTCTCCCACAACTGGGGCTCCCAGGAAACAACTTAGGTATCCTAAGCAACCCGCTGGCGGTGATGCAGGGCAGGCAGGATCAAGTTTGGACATCTGGTCCAGACTGAAGGACCTGGCAACAATTTCTGACATGTCTACTGTCACTTCATATGATACTGTCACCATTGACAGAATGGTGGAGGATTACATCGGTGACAGCATCCAAGTAGGCATGTCAGACAGTCCGTACCTGTACTGGCAGGAAAAAGAGGCAATTTGGAGGCCCGTGTACAAACTGGCTCTATTTTACCTGAGTGTCCCCCCCTCCAGTGTGTACTCTCGAAAGAGTGTTTAGTGCAGCCGGGAACCTTGTCAGCGAAAGGCGTAGGAGGTTGCTTCCACATAATGTGGAGAAGATGATGTTCATCAAAATTAATTGTCAACTCTTCCAGGGAGACCAGCCTCCAGAATGTACAGAGGGACCTGTGGTGGTGAATTCCAGTGGGGACGAATTAATACTCTGTGAGGATGAGGATGTACACAACACTGAAGAGGGTGAGGAATCGGTGGATGAGGAGGATGAGGATGACAACTTGCCTCCTTAGAGCCAGTTTGTGCAGGGACAGATTAATTGCCAGCTTGTTTTGTGGGGGCCCAAACCAATAATTTCAGCCACAGTCATGTGGCAGACCCTGGCGCTGAAATGATTGGTTTGTTAAAGTGTGCATGTAATGTATATACAACATAAGGGTGGGAGGAAGTGCCCAAGGACAATTCCATCTTGCACCTCTTTTTTTCTTTGCATTATGTACTGTTTGGGACCTAGTTTTTCAAACTGCCATCCTGTCTGCCACTGCAGTGTCACTCCTAGATGGGCCACGTGTTTGTGCCGCCCACTTGTCTCGCTTAGCATAGTCATCCAGCTACCTCGGTGAAACCTTTTGGCCTAAAAACAATATTGTGAGGTGTGAGGTGTTCAGAATAGACTGGAAATGAGTGGAAATTAATGTTATTGAGGTTAATAATAGCATAGGAGCAGAAAACCCCACAAATTCTGTGATATTAGCTGTTTTTATGCTTTTATCCAAAAAAATACAGATCCAAAACACAAAACCCAGAACCCAAAACACGGAAGGGTGGTTTTGGCAAAACCAATCCAGATCCAAAACAAGAAGAAAGATCCAGATCCAAAACCAAAACACAAAACACGAAAAGTGGCCCGTGCACACCAATAGTAAAAGTAAAATTACCTTCAGGCTGTGTGTGTAAGGTGTGTATGAAACATAATGGAATTTCATTTCTGTACACAAACTTTGCTTGAGCCACAAAATTATTGAAAATATTATATCAAATTACCTGCAGACTGTATGTATAAGGTGCATATAACACATAAATGCATTCTGTGTGTATATTTGAGTCCCATTCCCAAGATATTTCATTATGCTATGCAAATATTCCAAATACGTAATATTCCGTTATCCAAAATACCTCTGGTCACAAACATTTTGGATATGGGAGACTCAACCTGTATATATATATATATATATATATATATATATATATATATAAATTATGAATAGAGTTTACTATATATTAAATATATAGTTCCAGGCGATGGATCTACAATTAATTTCGGACAAGTTGATGGAATCTTTAATACCTAATTTTCCCATCATGCCATTATTCTACACAATTCCCAAGATCCACAAAGAGATTAACCCCCCTCCAGGCCATCCAATAGTGTCAGCACGTGGATCATTACTGCAGCCAACTGCTGTTTTTTTGGATTTTCTGCTGCAACCTTTAATACAAAATGAGCTGTCTTTTTTGTTAGATACCACCATGTTATTGAATAAATTAAGACTTCTTACATTCATACCAGACAACTGTTGGCTTGTTGGTGTTGATGTAATAAACCTTTACACCTCGATCCCACCAATAATTTTTTCCTTTACGATAAAACCTATTTTTTGCAACTGAAGGGTGCGCTATGGGGTCAAGCGCAGCTGCGGTGTATGCAAATATTGTAATGTTCGAAGTGGAAAATGATGTCTTTTTTGTAATTCTGCTATTTCTTCCCAGATTATTTCATATTCTCGGTTCATTGATGATCTTTTGTTATTTTGGTGTGGGGAGACTACTGATTTTTATTCAGTTATGGAAATCCATAATGCTAGCAGCTCCCCCATTAAATTCACTTATAACATGAGTAAAGTTGAAATGAACTTTCTGAATGTAAAAATATCAGTTAGGAATAATGGTATTTGTACTACTCTATATTCAAAACCTCTATTAGAGCAGTGTCCAGCTGCTGCAGGACTGGCCGGATGTGTTTCAGTGGTAATACTGTAGTTTGAACTTGTTCTGCCTCATGAATTTATAGAGGTCCTGCCCCAGCATCTCATACAAGGAAGATGGTTACTATGGTGGAACTTCTCATAGCCTCAATGTTGTAGTCATATGCTCTATCCTTGACTAGCTGTGCCAGCATGCCGACCTCAACCTGTCCCTCTCTGGCATAATAACGGTCGCTCTTCAATATTTTAATTGCCACTTTTGTGTTGGTGCCTCTTTTCAGGCATTGTGCTACCTGCCTGAAGGACCCTCAGCCTAGAAGGTCTAACACTTGGTAGGAGTTTTTGGAGGAGCATAGAATCTCATCTTGCACAAGGTGGTGATCTTTATCACTGTTATAGCAAAAACAAAATAGATAAGGGAGAAATTCACTAATACAGAACTTTGTACTTTTCTAAGTGTTAGTAAGACTGATTATTTTTAAAAAAGATTCAGAGCTTTAATGTATGAAATCTCATTACTATTGTATTTTGTATGTTATTCTGCATCTTTACTTGACAATAGAAACACTTGCAAATCATTATTACATTTTGCTGCGATGGGACTGTGGCAAAGGGAAAGCAAATAATAGATTATTTGTGCAATTATAGATATTATTGGTAAATAATGCATTATTAAGGGAATTACCGCTTATTATACTATATCATATTCTTATCATACTATATTGATTTTCACCTTCAGGTTTATGTCACAGGGATCAGAGCACATCTCAAAGAAGAGATCAATATTATTAATAAGTTCAGTAGGGAAGAGAACTACAGTATATTGTCACTACTTGAGTTGCCAGTTCCCTTTATACAATCATAAAGCATCAACTGGGACTTCAAGCTGTAAACTATTACTTCAGCAAAGGAGAATATCCAGAACTCTTAAATCAATTCTTATCAGAGTGCATTGAGTTATACTTACAAATAACACTTTTTGGTTTAATGGAGACTCTTACCTTCAAAACACTGCAACTGCTATGGGCACCAGGCTGGCGAATATCTATGCTAACATTGCTTAGCCCCTGGGATATTAACATAACTGTAGTGGCCATGAATATGAGGCAAACCTGGTGATTTGGTTATGTTAAATAGTTTTTTATAATTTTTATTTGGAAGGGGAGCAGAACATTTCTAAACCCATTCTGTTCGTTTCTTAATAAGACTCTGGCTAGTCTCAATCTAACATTCAACATCATTAATAAATATATTTCTTAGACTTTCCAACTTAATAATATTGATCTCATCTTTGAGATGTGCTTTGATCCCTGTGACATAAACCTGAAGGTGAAAATCAATATAGTATGATAAGAATATGATATAGTATAATAAGCGGTAATGCACTTAATAATGCATTATTTATCAATAATATCTATAATTGCACAAATAATCTATTATTTGCTTTCCCTTTGCCACAGTCCCATTGCAGCAAAATGTAATAATGATTTGCAAGTGTTTCTATTGTCAAGTAAAGATGCAGAATAACATAAAAAATACAATAGTAATGGGATTTCATACATTAAAGCTCTGAATCTTTTTTAACAAATAATCAGTCTTACTAACACTGAAAATCAAAATATCTGCACTAAGAATTATATAATGCCAATTTGACTGTAATTTTCATTCAATCGACAAGTAATCATCATAGCTATTGGCTTGGTAATATCCCCCACTGGTCAATTGAAAATAATTAGTAGAAAGTACACTGACAAAGTAATGTTTATGGAACAAGTCAACAAAATAAGAAAAAAACTTTTTTTAAAAAAAATAAACTTTACAAATGTAAAATATTAGAAAAGATAGGAGTGATCTTCTAGCTCCTGAACCTAAAGAAAAAAAATAACAATCAGGATTAGAATTGGTATTTATTTTTTTTATTTTATTTTATTTTTATTATGACTCTTTAGCATGTGAACAAGAAATAATATGCAAATGTACATAATGATACGTAATAATTCAGCATACAATAAATAACATTATATTAATGTCAGTCATAATCAACGGTATGTTATGTGACACAACAGTTTAAATAAGTGACTTCAAAGTTGTGATTAAGATCTCCAAAGTTTTCCCCTACCATGCGGATAGAAGCCCCCCATACTACATCAATATCGGTGGGCCATTATCCACCATTCACAAGTCAAACCATGATGTAGGAGAGAAACATTTGTGATGTAGCCTTTTAGTATTCATTGGTAAAGTATTTACATAACTCTCCCACATTTCAAAGAATTTGCCAACTCTAGTCTCCCTCTCCAAGGATGCCTCCAACCATTCCATCCTGAAAATGTAAAACAGTTTTTCCCGAAAAAGGGTGAAAGAAGGAACTTCTGGATGAATCCACATCTGAAGGATAGTTTTCCTTGCTGCTGCGCTTATAGCTAGGAGTAACTTCCGTCCTCCCCTAGACACCCTCTGATCCTTTGGAAGCATACCCAATATGGCCCATTCCACAGTGAAGGGCAAGAAATTCACCAGATGATCAGTAGCAAACTTCCTAACTCTCAACCAGA
Organism: Taudactylus pleione; assembly: GCA_031769625.1. Classification (NCBI taxonomy): domain Eukaryota; kingdom Metazoa; phylum Chordata; class Amphibia; order Anura; family Myobatrachidae; genus Taudactylus; species Taudactylus pleione. The sequence continues at coordinate 2,225,002 of JAUIMM010000098.1, forward strand.
AAACTCTCACTAAAGGGCATGCCCAGAGGCAGTGATATATGTCTGCGTGTTCTTCCTGGCATCTGTAACATCTATGCGAAGAAGAAGCTCCCATCAGGAAACTTCTGTGAGGACTTATATATGTTCTATGAAATATATTCATAAATAATTCTTTATAAGAACTAGCTGGTATAAGGTGACAAGATTTTTCTAACTCAGTAGTCTATCCACTGTCAGATTTGGGAAATGACAACCCCGTTTGGATCCCCTCATAGTCAAACTTTGTTCTTAGAGAATTGTAATGTATGGATATGGCTTTCGTTATGGGCGGGGGAATAGCCAGCAAAGGGTCCAGAGGATTGGACCAATCTTGTACTGAAAAAGATTTAATGATTTCACTAATATAATGTTGGGCTTGATAGTATGCAAATGGCTAAGATGAGAGAAAATCATATTTCTCCACCGCCCTTTGGAACGTGAGAGGTCGCTTCATATCGTCATCCATTAAGCACCCTATTGATTTAATTCCTCTAGTCACCCATAGAGTAAATGGATAAGTGGCTTGTCCTCTCTGGAACTCAGGGTTGAGCACAAAAGAAATGAATTTAGTTTTACTAGCATTTAGATTTGATTTGTTTCTCAAAATATACCACAATTTGCGTGTGCTCCATAGAAGCGGATTCTCTCTCAAACTAGGGGGAATCTCGTGATCCGGCATGTGTAGAAAAGACACTAGATTACAATCAGAGAGAAAGCCACCCTCCAATTCAAAATCAGTATATGTGTCTGAGCAATTTAGCCAGTCCCTAAGATGACGCAAAATAGCGGCATGATTATATTGAGTGACATTAGGGAAGTTTATTCCTCCATTTGATTTTAACTGCTGTAAGCGAACAAGACCTATTCTACGGCGCCCATGATTCCAGATAAAGTTTGTAAATTCTTTGTTTATCTGTTTAGTATCCTCTAGAGATAGCAGAATGGGGAGGGATTGCAGGAGGTAAGTTACTCTAGGAAAAGATACCATTTTTAACAGACTAGCTCTGCCCAGATAAGAGAGCCGGAGACGACCCCACCCCTCCAACTCCCTGCGGAGCTCCATCAGGGCCTTAGTGATATTCGTACGATAGAGGGATGCAGGGTTTTTAGTAATCTGGACCCCCAGGTATACAAAGCTCTTTTTTGCCCATACAAAAGGAGTAGTGGCATGCCAAGAGGGACGAACATACCCCGGCCGAAGATATAAGGCAATCGACTTCTCTGAATTGATCTGCAGACCCGAGACAGCTCCAAAGTCTCGAAGAAGGTTTAATAAGTGATGTAGTGAGGAAGATGGTTTAGAGATATACAATAGGATATCGTCTGCAAACGCAGTAATCTTCAACTCTTTTGTGCCTACTGAAATACCCCTAATATTCGATGACTGTTGAATGAGGCGCATCAATGGATCAAGAGATAAATTGAACAGAAGAGGGGACAGGGGGCACCCCTGACGGGTACCTCTAAACATCTCCACTGTCCCTCCCCGTGTCCCATTCACTAACAAGGAAGTTTTAGGCGATGTATAAAAATAACGTATCAAGTCTATGAAATCCCGGCCAAAATCTCTTTGTGCCAAAACTCCACAGAGGTGAGGCCAAAGAACAGTGTCAAATGCTTTATGGCAGTCTAAGCTAAGAAGCATGTTTCTTGCAGATGGGTTATTAGAGGAAATCACTGTAGCTGCTATAGCTGCCCTGATACCCTTCACTGAATGTTTACCCCGCACAAAACCTAATTGATGAGGAGTAAGAAGATCTGGCAGGATAATTTGCAGTCGTGTGGCCATTATTTTGGCCAAAATTTTAAAATCGACGTTGAGCAACGTAATTGGTCTGTAAGAGGCTACTAATTGAGGGTCTTTATCTGGCTTGGGTATGAAAATGGTATGTGCTGAGTTAAAATTAGGGTAGAGAGGAGAGCGCTTGTGAATATGCCTATAAAGCTCCAGCAGAGTGGGGACTATGTCATGTCTCATTAGTTTGTAATATTCCCCTGAACAGCCATCTGGCCCTGGTGTTTTGTGGGATTTAAGATTTGAAATAGTGTCGTGTATTTCCGTAGGGGAAATATCTCTATCTAACCTCTCCTTTTGCTCTCTGGTCAATTTTGGGAGGCGTGCTTCTGTCAGTAATTTATCTTGGAGATCCAAATCAATAGGCCTATCTTCATAAAGGTGTTCATAATATTTCTGAAATTGTTCAGAGATTAAATCTGTGTGAGAATATGATGTTCCGGAGATAGGAGCTTTAATCAAGTGAACAAAGCTCCTCTTCTCTTTAATTTTGGACATTGTGGCTAACAATTTTCCTGGCTTATTTCCCCAGCGAAAATATTTATTTTTGGAGTAATCTAACTTACATTTAGCTTGGGAAAATAAAAAGGATTCCATCAATTTTCATGATTGTCTATAAACATCAAAAGACTCCCCGGTCGGATTGGAAATATATAATTGAAAGGCTGAGGTCACAGCCGCTTGCAAAGATTTATATTGAGCATTAGCTTCTTTCCGTTTCCTAGAGATATAAGTAATAATGTGGCCTCGCATCACCGCCTTTGACGCCTCCCAAAAAAGTACAGGATCGCTCCAGTGATCAATATTGTCGTCAAGATATTCATTCCACTTGATAGTTAAGAAGTTAGAAAAGTCAATTGATTTGGATAAATATGTGGGGAAGCGCCAAAGGCGGGAGGCATTTACCAAAGATGTATCATATAAAGATATACTTATTGGGGCATGATCGGAGATAACTATATCTCCCAAATTTACATTGTGTATCCTTGAAAATAATGAATCTGCCACTAAAATATAATCAATACGGGATAGGGTTCTATGAGCTGCCGATAAGTGAGTATAAGACCTATCCGAGGGGTTTAGTATTCTCCAGGGATCAACTAATTTATGGAGAGATTGAAAACATGCTAAGTGCTGCCAAAAAACTGAGTGAGGTTTTACAGGGGGGTTAGATCTATCCAAGATCGCATCAGCAACTGTGTTGAAATCACCTCCCACTATTAAATTTGGAGTGTCTCTTGTCATCAGGAACTGAGAGAGGTCAGACATAAAGTCGGCCGGGGTATTAGGCGCATAAAGATTCAGGAGGGTATATTTATTATGAGAAATAGAAATATCTAAAAGAATAAAGCGCCCCTCTGGGTCCAAGTATTTATCAAGAATCACATATTGTAAGGCACGGTGTAGTAAAATAGCCACTCCTCGTGATTTATTTCTGAATGGAGCGGAGATACACTCACCAATCCAGGAATCCCTCAGAGTAGAGTCGTCTCCAGCCCTCCAGTGCGTCTCCTGCAAAAATACTATAGAGGCTTTGAGTTTTTTAAGAAAGGTAGTGACCCTCTTCCTTTTTATGGGTGTATTTAGACCTCCCACGTTCCAAGAGATCATTTTTAGAACATTATCTACATTAGAATGTGAAAGCAGAGGTGATGCCATCATCCAATACCCTCAGGGGGGAAACAAATCCAAAGAGGTATTATGAAAAGAAGAAACATCTCCCCGTCCCAGCCTTCGAGAAGATATCTCCAGGGAGGGCCATCCGCATGGCAGACAAAACACTCAAACAAATACATTGCAGCTTATACGTACAAAACATCAAAAACTTCACCACACATTTGAATTAATAAAAAATGTAAAGAAAATGCTTCCGAGTCATTTCTTTTTCTTTTTTCCCATCCAAAAATATCTGTACGTCCCCTAGTGAGGGGAGAGGTACAGGAAAAGATTGCAATAGATATAAGAATTACAAATAGTAACAATTTACACCATTTTTGCGAACCAATCAGGAACGCCAGTATTAAACAGTGAACGCGGGGACCAGCCGCAAGTTAAACTACACGATTAAGAGCATAATATATATATATATATATATATTATTTTTTTTTTCTCCTTCCTCTCCGTTTCTTTATATAGTGTCCTCAAGGTCTTTGATTTGGAGATCTCGGGGGGGAGCGCCTATTAAGGAAGTGGGCTTTAGCTTTGTCAGGATCGTCAAAAAAAATGGTTCGGCCATCCACTTCTATGCGTAACTTGGCAGGAAACAAAAGGGCGAAGCGTTGGTTGTTTTCCACCAGGAAGCTACATACTGGGGAGAAGGCCTTTCTTTTCTGAGCCACAGAAGCAGAGAAATCCTGAAAAATCAAAATTTTTATATCATCTATAAGTAGTTGGGGAGTAGGCCATGAGGATCTGTTCTTTGATTCTATAGTCCAGAAATCGTGCAATAACCGGCCATGGTCGGCCCATCGCATTATCTCTTTCTGGACCGATCCTATGAGCCCGTTCAATCTGTGGTGGAGCAATATCAGGAGACATTTTAAGAGCCTTTGGCAAAGTTGAAGTCAGGTATTCCATTAGGCGTTGACCTTTCACTGTTTCAAGAACTCCAATAAATCTCAGGTTGTTTCGTCTATTTCTGTTCTCGAGATCGTCCAGTTTCTCCATCAGAGCCCCCGAAGAACGAGAACATTCGTCTAGGCTCACCTGCAGAGAATGAATTGTGTCTTCTGCGTCACTCAGCCTTTGCTCCATTCCAGATATTCGAGAGGTGTTAGCGTCAATTTGTGCCAGGGCTGAGTCCAGAGATGTTTGCATAACTTCAAATTTTTTGTCAATCTGAGGCAAAAGTTTTCTAGAGATTGCTTCCACCATATCTGTGATAGACGTCTGAGCTACTACAACTCTCTGATCGGGACAGGAAGTGTCCAAAGGGCCCGACGAGGTCTCTATAAGGCCCTGTGTGGAGGAGGATGATTTATTGCCCGTTGGTCTATTTTTACCCATTTTAGAGGGAGTAGATTGCGAAGAATCGCCCGATTGTGAAGGCCTATCCACAAATCTGTCCATTACCTGACGACCAAAAACAGAGTAGGTTTAAATATTAAAAAAAAAAAGAGAAAAGATTTCCTTCCTTCTTTCGCTCCCTGTCTTCACTTCTCTCCTTCTTCCTCCCCTTATTTTCTATGATAGTGAGTATTACTATGTGCGGTCTTCCACCGGCAATGTACACACGTGGAATCTACACACCAAAACTTGCGGCTAGGTCCCCTTGCACACCGAAAACAATCACATATATTCACAAACCGCAGTCATTATGAATATTCTGTTAGAGAAAATCTTGATATTGTCGAAAACAGCCACCAGGTGTCAGTACGACGTAAGATATATCAGCAAAATATTTAACAATCTATTAGACGTAGTGATAAGTATTGTCAGACTTAATGATTATGGCAATTAAGTAATGCTATATCCCCGTTTAAGTTGTTTAAATACTGCAGTAAAGGTGGGGATAGGATAAGTACAAGAGTTAGCTATTGAATGATAGCCGTATGCAATCAAGAGTCAATACACTTAAAACATTTTTCATACAAATGGTTTGTGGTAATAATCCTATGTAAAGGTAATAGCGTTTTGCAGCATTTGAGAAATACAATACAGGTAAAGAATATGAACAAAAGGGTTAGATCGTTTGCAAAATGATGACTTATAGAGAATACAACAATCTATAGGGATAGTCTCCCCAAAAGGTAGTTAAACAGTAGACTTGTGGTAGTATCTAGTGATATGATGCCAGAAATGTGTACCAATTAAATGCACATATAATACAAGCGTAAGTTATATTAAATGACTGTATCCCACCGTACATTCCATTATCCTAACAGTCTCGAGACTAATATGGACCTAATAAGTGGTGGCCTTTTTGAAAATCTACAGGATATATATAATCCACGTAGGAGTGGAAACATAGATTTACTTCAGTAGACTCCACACAACGCAACTTCCTCGGATATTGTGGAGAAGACGCTGAGCCAGTGAATCAGCATATGGACAGTCCACTTTAGGGGTAGAGATGAACTTCAAACTCAAAATATATATCCCCTGGTAGTCAGATAGGGGATCAACAGAGTGTCTATCTGTGCTTAAATGGTGCAGGAAATGTTCCAATGTGAGTTATCCCCACATATATAATATGCCTTTGGGCAATCAGGTCTTCCCCTCTGAATACACTCCAAGGGGGGACTTAAGAGAGAAAAGGTCAAAATGTGGGGAGGTAGATTGCAAACCTGCAGCTTTGGGGGCACTAACGGTCCACTAAGTGTGTAGCAGACACTCACCGTTGGTGTCCAACAGCAAATCAAAGCCAGCCAGATCCCCGACCACGACAGCAGGTATCCCGCAGGTATCCCGGGAAGGCCACTCGCAGCAGCAGCAATTAGGAGGCCGATTCCCGCTCCTCACAACCGGCACTCCGCTCACTCTCTTGGAAGGGATGCGGCACAGAGCAAGGAAGCCACCGGGCTGTAGAATGCCTCCGTCCGGCAGATGCAGCACAAAACATGCGTCACTGGGTGTCCCTCCACATTCCCCGAAGGGATTCAGCGCGGAGTGAGGGAGCCGCCGGACTGCAGAGTGTCTCCGTCTCTCGGGTGCAGGAAGGACCACATGTCCCTGGACGTCCGCCCGTCACCTCTGTCAGAGAGCGGCGCGGACCTCAGGATCCGGGGAGAGAGGTAAGTTCAGGCTGGGTTCAGGCCACCAGAGGGGAATATATCGAGGGTGGGATGAGAGGCGCTAAATTTCAGGTGGCTGCAGAGACCATCATACGCAGACCCGCTGCCATACCGATTTGCGCGCCAAAATTTGGCCGGACTCCGGAGAGGTATAAAATAGCAGCCGAGCTTCCTCAAAGTGGTATGTCTCTGCTCCAGACAGACTCCCCTGTAACCCGTTGATATCACTGGTTAGGAGTAAGTGGTTTTGGGTAGTGCTGTCCGCAATTATTGCATGAGGGCACGGAGCTGCTGTAAAACGCGGCCATCTAGGATGGGGCATCCATCCAAGAAGTCCCAGAATTGGCATTTATTATCGAATTAGATCAGGCCCGGCGCCACCATTAGGCAACTGCCAAAGGCGTTGGCACCTGGAGGGCGGTGCCGAGCCTGAACAAAAAAAAGTCTCTTTTAATATAATACTGGTGGTGGCCGTGGGTCTCAGCAGCCGCCGTTATGTTCACTGTGTCCCCGTACTCAGGGGTGGATTGGGCCACCTCCAGCAGCCAGATTTGTAAGATTTGCAGAAATGTGCGGTGAGCCCGCTGTAATTTCTCCCTCCCCAACATCACTAACACATACCACGGACGGGGATGCACTTACATGGCTCCTCAGCAACACAGGTTGCTGCAGGTAGCTAGTTCAGTCCGGCGTAGGAGCAAGATGAAGGATGGACTGGACTGTGCTGGGGGGGCAATCGCTCCAGTCACCCCCCTGGATCTGCCACTGGTCTAGCAGTCACTGAGAGCTCTGAGATGTGGCAGGGCCTCAGTGTATGTCAGTCTAGCAGTTATTGAGGGCTCTGGGGGCCATTATACTGTCTAATATATACAGTATATACACCGCAGCAGCCCCATAGGTTTCTATTAGATGGAGTTAATTGGCTACTGAAGCCCATGGACTTCTATGAGCATTCTCGACAAAGGGCAATATTCTGCCTGAAACATTGCTATTATTTTTGGTAATTATGCTTAAATAAACACTAGTGTAAGTTTAAATCTGCTTATTGTATGATGGAATACCTGGAGGGAGAGATGGATGGATGGGTATTAGTAACATCCCAAGCATCATGCATCCGGCCATTGTGACACCTGACAGTTACTGAGCCATCAGTTCTATTCAAAGGAGGAAAATGGAGGCCGATGATGGACTGAATGTGCAGGACTACACTGAGGAGATTCATGGAGGTTTTAGTGAGTCTTTATCGATAGTGGATGAGGCTTAGGAGTCGATAGATCCCAACCCCGACATCCAGGAACTCTTTACAGAGTTCAATGATGCTGTCTTCGGAGGGAAGTTGGCTGATGTACCCGTGGCATGGAGCTCTAGGCTGAAGCTGTGAGTGTGGATACTGTCAGATCAGTTTATTATAAGATGTTCCTATTTATTAACAGTTATTTATATAGTCCCCTATAAATAATGGTTAATAATAATATATATCTTATTATTATCTGTAAGTGGCTGCCTGGTACACATTACACATATAGGGCAGTAATGGACATCTTTGTACATGTATGTGTGGCCCTCCAACCTACATAATAACTGATCAGTGGGGGTTTCATGTAAGATAAATAAGTGTCACACGCTATATACTCAGGTTCTATGTGACTTCTGGGTGAGCAGATTTTTCTCCAGCCTGTGACAGTAAGGATGAGGCATGAAGAGGCACAGCACAATTCTGCAGAGGTTTCCGGCTGTCACTGTGTTGTGTTTGTGTTGTCATGAGGCCAGGGGCCCCTAGACCCATTAATAACTTTTAAAAATGCTAAATTTGTTTTTTCCATATGAATTTTCAGAAGAACCAAAACAAGTGCTTCTGCTTGTCCCACCTTTGGGTAGCAGTCAGTCACACCCAGTGGTGGATTTTACCACAACTCCCCCCCCAGTAAAATCCACTACCTCAGTGAGCCAGTTGCAGTGACTGTACTGGCTACATTGTGACTGGCAGTGGCTTCCAATTGGAAGAGCTATCTGCCAATCACACACAGGACAGACAGTCCCAGGGGGAGGCTTCTAGGAGCTGCAGCCGATACAGTCCCTAGAAGCCATCATTTTGCGCATGTGCGTATAACTATCATATTTATATAGCCACTGTTAGCATCTTCTCTCAATTCATCTCTCACCTCCTCGAATGTAATTGCATCAGAGCATGGATGTTACTCATGTGTGATTTGTGTTTTCTCCCCAGAATAGCCGGATACTGCCGCCAGGGAAAGCAGTTTGGAGGCATCTGCTTCATTAGGTTGAGCAAACCGATCCTAGAGCAGCTGTCCAGGAGGAAACTAGTAGAGGTACTATAGGTTGTGTTTATAGAGGGGATAAATATTTAGGGATCCCATCATTTCATAGAAATTAGGATGTGATGACCTTCTGACCTCCCCATATGTCCCCCCATGTCCCATCCACACCTCCCTCCATGCCCCCCCCCTTTACCATGCACAGGGGGTCAAAGTAATTTACAACACTGAAACTAATGAGGTATTGGAATGAGATAATGGGGAGAAGAGGGGACATTTTTCAGAATATACAAAATTGAATGTAACAAGTGAAAGTTTTTACCAATTATTTAATAGTACATAGTACAGTGTTTGTCTCTTTCCATCTGGTGTAACTCACTTCTGGAACTATAACAGGCCCATTATTTGGTGTATTGCAGAGCTTATTGCATGAGATGATCCATGCCTTCCTGTATGTGTCCCAAATAAGGGACAGGTCTCATCATGGGGAGCAGTTTGTGAAAGAGATGGAGCGTATAAACAGCCTGACTGGTACTAACATAACTGTAAGTACATAGTTGGTCATTAAGGGTCCATGTATGTGGGAGGAGAGGGGAGGCTATATACCAGCCAGCTGTATGTGGTGAGACATTGGCAGGATTCCTGGTGACCCTTAGGCCTGGCACACACGTTACCATAAGGGTACATACCCCATTAGGAGTTAATTTGCCCATTCTTATGTTACACTGCATAATGTTATTCTGTATTATACTGCGTATTCCTATCATATATGTAATTATGTACAAAACAGGAGACTTTAAAGAGTTTTCATGCAATCAGTGAAATGCTGTCACCATTTGTATCTATAATTTGTTTTATTTCTACTATGTAATTAGATCTACCATGACTTCTATGCAGAAGAAGAAGCACTGAAGAAACACTGGTGGCAGAGCATGCGATGCCGCCTATACTTAAAGCGGATGAATAACCGGCCGCCATCTACTAGGGCAAGATGGTGGTCAGTGCACGAACAGCTGTGTGGGGGAGAAATCCGCAAAGTGAGAGAGCCCCATCGCCTAGGTAAGAAACATAATGACTCTTCTAGGGCTCAGATCACTGAGTTCTCTCTCTGTACTCACCTAAGTGTGACTATATACCGCATTATCTTGATACATTGCCTGGGGGAAGGAAATCCAAATAATGCACATAGGCCCCAATCAGGACAGGAGCCACATTGTACAGATCACACCACTGACGTTGGGTGAGTGACGGTTTGGGGGTAGGCAGCATACGCCCATTTCTCACAGCATAACGTCACATTATAACTTTACATATATCACCTTATATGTGCTGAGCAGTGCTAAAGTCTTGTGATGTACCCAATAACTGTCAGTAAACATAGGAAGATCACCTTGCACAATACACTTGCTATGTCTCTAATTGATACTTGAGTCTTATAGGAAGGAGGAGGACGACCACTGGTGATGCACCTCGTGATGAGGCCTCTCGCATACCAGCAAAGAGGGCAAGGAAGGGAGATGCCATATAAAACACTGGTGGCCGCCCTCATTGTGCCTGTCACACTTGGGGATCTTAGCCCCCATTAGCAGGTCCAACAGAGATATTTCATCACCATCCATTTTCCTTCTGGTCGTGCTTTGTGCTCCTGAGACCCTGGCTGGCACATCTTCACATGAGCCTAACAAAACCCATCATGTAGTACCCGCGACAGCGGAGCATGTTCGCCGCCATTTTGGATTAATTCATGTGACTACATCGGCCTACCAGATTCCTGCAGTCATGCTCACATGACCTGTCTAGCCAATAGGCTCTGGTAACGCCCTATTTAAACCTCCACTCCTGGCATGTTCATTACCAGAACAACAAGCCTCCCTGAGATCAGTATCCTGGATCCTGCGGCTCCCAGCTCCTGTCACCTGCAATTACCAGTGTATTATTTGCCCATTATCTGCAGTTTTCAAGTGCTCTCAACTAGTGCTTCTGCCTACACACCTCTTCATTCAGGTGCACTCTGCAGATGGCTACCATCAGCATTCAGCATTTACATGTGAGCATCCTGTACTCACAGTGTGTGTGTCCTGCATGGTACCAGTCTCCAGCTGCCTGCTTTGTCAGTATTCTCTGCATCTGCTTCAGTCCACATTCTACCAACCGGGCTGCCCTGCATTTGCACCTATATCAGCTGGTATCCTACCTGCACCTGTGTCAACTATCTGCTCCTGGGGACACGCAGTATTCTATGTGCCTACACCACCTACAGGCTGCCAACAGTACTACAGCCTCCCTAAGGCCTGCCCTAATCAAAGACTGTATTCACACTGCTTCCGGCACTTTATTCAGGCCACCTATAGACAGTGTGCCTGTCAGGGGCTCGCATTCATAATCAAACTGTGCCCACATTGTGTACAGATGTGGGTTGCCAATCACCTTACACCTATTGCACCAAAACTGAGAAATTCTTCGATATGTGGGAAAGTTACATATCTACGCTGTCCATAGATATGAGACATCAAATACACCAAAGTCTCCACACTATTTCATGGTACTTACTGCGGATGGTCGATAATGACCCATCTATCACTCTAGATGCGGTTCCTGACTAGGTGGGCTGACGATTTGGGAGGAGAGGGGAGAGGGGAGAGAGCTCTTTTACTATAATTTCATTTAATTTGTTATGTATCGTTTATATAAATGATAATATATTTGTTGAATATATTTACAAAAGATGTTACACTGTTACAATGAAACGTATAATGTCAACTTAACATATAGAGATGTATATTTGTATCATCTTATTGTTTTGATTATTATATTTGTATTGTATTTTCTGTATATGGAAAATTTATTATACATGACGCTTCAATAAAAAAAAAAAAAGGCATCGGAAAGACCTCTGTTTTCTACACATCAGCAGCTGCACCCGGATCCCTGCAACGTTGTGCACAAGATGCGTGCTGAGGAGACACTGACTGTTAGAGGCAGGGGCGGAGTGGGAACTGAAAGTGGCCCTGGAAAACACCCATTAGCCCTAGCCCAGGAGCTGAAGGGCCACATGTTTCAGCTACAATACCTGTCTATTATGCAAAATAAAGTCATAAGGTGCTGTCTCTACAAAACTAATTAGTGATTGCATGAGTATCACATCTCTGATAAATGTTTCATTCAAATATACTTTAATACAAATACTCACGGTCCCTGATAATTAAGTATCCAACTCGCTGTGACTTGCGGCGATGAAAACTGAAGTAACGGAGCAATTCAGTATTGTACAATACAAATACAAAGAACATACCAGTGACGGCCATAGAGTATCTTAACCATCTCAGAACTGGGACTGGTAGTGGGTGATGGGAATTATAGTGGGTAAGGTACAGTGCCAGGGAATGATAATGGGCAACAGGATTTATAGTGGGTAAGGTGCAATGCCAGTGGGAGATGGGCATTATAGCGGGTAAAGTACAGTCCAGGGAGTGGTAGTGGGTGATGGAAATTATAGCGGGTAAGGTGCAGTGCCAGGGAGTGGTAGTGGCAGATGGGCATTATAGCGGGTAAGGTGCAGTGTCAGGGAGTGGTAGTGGGTGATGGGAATTATAGCGGATATGGTGCAGTGCCAGGGAGGGGTAGTAGGTGATGACAAACAGAGTGATTGAATGAGAACACCGTGGGTTAAACTTCGAGTCTGGGGCTGGCTTAGGTAACACCATGTGACTTAGTTGCCCTATTAGGATAGGTGTGTGTTTTAACTGGGAATGTGAGGCTGTGTGGGCTGAGACTAAGCCTCTTTTGTTCCTGTCTTCACAGAGATAAGTCCTGTACCAGTTGGTGCTATACATTTGAGTCTTATTGCCTTCTTCCTCCCTGCATTCCTTTTCACTAGCTTTCTTTCATCTCTATCCTCCCTCACTGTTTCTTTTCCTCTACTTTCATACATTCCTCTTTCCTTTCCTGTGACCTATCTTTCCCTTCATAGTGCTGCCTTTCCTGTGACCTACCTTTCCCTGCATAGTGCTGCCTTTCCTATGACCTATCTTTCCCTGCATAGTGCTGCCTTTCCTATGACCTATCTTTCCCTGCATAGTGCTGCCTTTCCCTGCATAGTGCTGCCTTTCCTGTGACCTATCTTCCTGCATAGTGCTGCCTTTCCTGTGACCTATCTTTCCCTTCATAGTGCTGCCTTTCCTGTGACCTATCTTTCCCTGCATAGTGCTGCCTTTCCCTGCATAGTGCTGCCTTTCCCTGCATAGTGCTGCCTTTCCTGTGACCTATCTTTCCCTGCATAGTGCTGCCTTTCCCTGCATAGTGCTGCCTTTCCTGTGACCTATCTTTCCCTGCATAGTGCTGCCTTTCCTGTGACCTATCTTTCCCTGCATAGTGCTGCCTTTCCCTGCATAGTGCTGCCTTTCCCTGCATAGTGCTGCCTTTCCTGTGACCTATCTTTCCCTGCATAGTGCTGCCTTTCCCTGCATAGTGCTGCCTTTCCTGTGACCTATCTTCCTGCATAGTGCTGCCTTTCCCTGCATAGTGCTGCCTTTCCCTGCATAGTGCTGCCTTTCCTGTGACCTATCTTCCTGCATAGTGCTGCCTTTCCCTGCATAGTGCTGCCTTTCCCTGCATAGTGCTGCCTTTCCTGTGACCTATCTTTCCCTGCATAGTATATCTTTCCCTGCATAGTATATCTTTCCCTGCATAGTGCTGCCTTTCCCTGGCCTCATGTCCCGCCCGCTCCACTTGCAGAACACCCCCGCTGTTATTTTGATGGGGCTGGGTCCCCTGTCAGGCCTCCCACTGCCTCATCGGGTGACCGTGGAGTGCGGGCGCACGTGCCCGCCGCGGAGCCTGCCGCCAGGGAGGTCACACGGTGTATCTGCTCCGGGGAGCGCGGCTGCTGGCTCTTGGCGGCGGGCAGGTCAGCACACTCTGGCTGCTGTGCCTGCCCACCGGCATGTGCCAGCTCGCGGCAGTGCTGCGAGCCACAGACGCGCTCATGCACGTATCCCCGCTTTGATCCTGGCTGGGACACCTGAGGGCAGTGTAGGGATGGCTGCGGGTTCGAGTCCAGCCCGATCTCAAGCCCCGGCTCGTGCCTCCCGGACCTCCAGGGCCAATATGAGGTGCACAGGTGCTAAGGCCCAAATTGCAGATGGCGGCTCTGCTCAGCTCCCTGAGTCTGCTCAGGGGTGGGGCTTAGCCGCCATTTTAGTAGTCAGGATCAGAGCTTGCTGCAGGTGGGCTCTGCCAGCAGCTCTGTTATAAATTAATAATCCGGCTCAAGGGGCTTCACAAAGTGCAGGGCCAGTGTCACAGGGGACTAGTGTCAGTGTGGGGCCTCTCAGCTTAACTGCCGTTACTATGCCCCCAGGCTCTGGGGATGCTGCAGGGGTTATAAACATTATGTCTTCCATGGCCACTTTATTTGCCCCTGTTATAGCGGCTTTCTCACAACTCCCTGGGCCCGGGTCTTCAGCTGGTGTGCCCCCCGCAGTTCCTACCTCACAGTTACCAGCGACCATGCCCGAGCAATTTTTGTCAGCGGTGCGCGCATTCGGGTCCTTAGTAGCGCAAGGTACCCCAGGTGCGGTCCCTTCCCAAGTATCAGCCATTACAGCTACGCTTTCTTCCGCACCTTTGCCTGCGTTGGCGGCTACGGCGCCAGATGCGGTGTTACCTTTTTCAGACGGCAATGCCAGCGACAGTCAAGAGGAGGTAGCTGTGGATGGGGAAGCGACTTTCTGTGGTGAGCAGTCGAGTACATCAGGTGGGTCTTCTTGCGTGGATGATGATGATAGTAGCAGCTGTTGTTCCTCTTCATCGCTAGTGTCAGGCGCCAGCAGCTCTGCCAGGGTGTGCAAGCGAGCTGCTAAATCTGCTAAATGAGAGACCGACCGGCGTGTTAGGTTATATCTAAGTGCTTGTGCTCATGCGATGCCTCTCGCAAATGTTCTAAACGGTCACTAGGGGTTCGCTGCGATAATACGGCAGTCTTGCACGGCTTAAGTCCATGCTGTAAGCTTAAGGCTACTAACCATTTATATGTGGACATTTTTGTGCTCAAGGACAAAACAAAAAAGGACTTTAAGGCAGCCAAGAGTAAGGGTGGAGTTGGCCTGGATGTTTTCTAGTCCTTTAGCATTTGGATTGCAGGTTTCTGCATGTTTGCATCATGCTATTTGGTAGCTCGTCCTCAGGAGCATTTAAATGTTATCAGGTAACTGCACCTTATTAATAGCATGCAGCGCAGTTCCCGGGGGTTTGCATGGCGGGCTTACGATGAAGAATTTAGTCAAAAGCAGGATGGGAGGCCCATTATTGAGTTTGGAGGTAAGGACGTGGCGGTGTGGCTAGAAGTTACTCAGCCGCAGCCTCTTCCAGTTGACGGTCCTTCTGTTCGTCGGCTGCCAGGCCCGGGCCATCTTTCAGCTCAGTCTCAAAATAAAGGCAAATGTTTTGCTTTTAACAATGGCACTTGTACACAGGGGCAGCGGTGTAATTTTCGACACCTCTGTTTGCATTGCGGCGGAGCAATCTTCTAAGGACAGCAATCTTCTAAGCCAGCAGGGAATACCGATGCTAAGTAAGGCATCGTCCCCAGTGTGTTTGGATGCTATGGCCAAATGGTTGTGCTGGTATCCAAACCTTGAGGATGCATGTTTTTTGTGTTCAGGTTTCGCTGTTGGTTTTCATTTGCCCGTTAGGGTCGAGGTTAATGTGGGTTCCCTAAGGAAACTGCAGTCTGCGCAAGAATTGCCTACTGTACTTCATGCTACAATCCAATAGTAAGTGAGCCTTGGGTGAATGGCAGGCCCATTTGAGCGACCTCCACTGGAGAATTTGATCCTTTCTCCCATGGGAGTCGTTCCCAGGGAGTCTCCTGGTAAATTTAGGCTCATTCAGCATCCATCTTACCCATCAGGGTCCTTGGTGAACGACGCTATTCCTCTGGAATTTTGTTTGGTGGTGTATTAGTCTTTTGACGAGGCTTTGGAGTTGGCTAGATCATATGGCCCCGGTTCTCGCATGGCTAAGATAGATGTGGAATCGGCATTTCGTCTACTGCCTCTGCATCCTTAGTCCTTCAGGTACATGGGTTTTCGCATGGGGAATGGGTATTTTATAGACAAGTGCTTGCCTATGGGATGCTCTGTTTCTTGTGCCGTTTTTGAAAAATTTAGCACCTTCATTGGTGCGTGGAGACTTCTTGTAGGGGTCACGGGATAGCTCACTATCTCGACGATTTCCTGTGTGTGGGTCCTGCCGATTTGGAGCATTGTGCTTTCCTTTGGTTTTCGTTGCGAGCTTTGTTTTTTCCATTTTGGGGTGCCAGTTGTTGATGGGAAGACAGAGGTTCCTCTCGCTTGCTTATCATTTTTGGGTATCGAGATCGATACCCTGGCAGGGGTTTGCAGGCTTCCTCAGGACAAGGTGGCAAAGTGGCGCGACGCTATTGCTGCATGTTTGGCTGCTCATAGCATTGCTTTGTGACAAGCGCAATTGCTGTTAGGTCTGTTGAACTTTGCCTGTAGGGTTATCCCAATGGGTAGGGGTTTTTGCCGGAAGCTGGAACGGTCCACGGCTGGGGCATCCACACCGCACCATTTGGTTCGTTTGTCATCTGAGATCTAGAGGGATTTGTCCGTTTGGGCATCTTTTCTCGATGATTTGGATGGCCCCAGCTGTCGACAGTTTTTCAGTTACAGCTTTTCACCGATGCGGCAGGTTCCGCTGGTTTTTGGTTACTACCTTGCCAGCTTCTGGTGTGCGGCACCTTGGCCTGAGGACTGGATACATCTGGGTCTCACAAGGGATCTTTTGCTTCTCAAACTCTTTCCAATCATGGTTGCATTGGAAGTGTGGGGCGAGCATTTGTGTGATCGCAGTATAGTGCTCAGGTGTGACAACCTTGGCGTTGTGCATGCGATTAACCATCAGTGCACTAAATCAGTGCTAGTGTTATGAGTTTTGGCGCAGTTTGCCTTAACTTGATTACGCTGCAACATTTCATTTAGGGAGCGGCAGAAAACGACATGCTTGGGAAGAGTGGGAAGTGTATTCCTGTAGCCACAGACATGGAGGTAAGAGCAGGCATCAGTTGATGTTTTCTTTTATTTGGCATCTCCATGTCTCTGGCAGATCCAGAGCTGTGGTATCTCATTATTTAGCGGGTATTTAATTTTTCTGTAAGTTAAAAAGCCTTCCAGACTTTACCAAGAGCTTTCTGATTCAGAAGGCCTTGAAAGGTTGGACTCGTTCGGTTCCGGTAGCACCCGACAAAAGACGTCCTATCGAGGTTTCACTCTTTCCTTTACTCCTTGCGGCCGTAGAAGACTTTGCGGATTCGGTTTTTCAAAACTATTTTGTTTAAATTGGCTTTCTCTATGGCCTTTCATGGAGCTTTTCAGATTTCAGAGTAGGTTGAAGCCTTCAAAAGGGATGATGCTGCTCTGCTTCGGACAGATGTCCTGGTGGGGTAGAGGTCGTTGCTTTGTAGGATTAGGTGCTCCAGAATTGATCAGCTGGGTAGGGGACTATTGGATTTCACTAGTGCCTTCCGAGGACCTGCGAGTTTGCCCTATTGCATTGGCCATACAATATCTTGAAGTCAGGCCTGCTGCAGCGGGCTCCTGACTTTTGCACGCGGATAGCTCTCCTTTGACAAAGTATCAGTTTGGATGGGTTTTGGAGCGCTGTGTCTATTTTGTCGGCCTCTCCCCCCGAGATTTTGGTACGCATTCTTTTCGTATCGGGGCAGCAACTTCTACCGCTTCGGCGATATTTTCTGTGACGGAAATTAAGGCTTTAGGCCATTGGAAGTCCTCCAGTTATAAGCGCTACATTCGGCACCTGCGTCAATTGCATTTGCATTTTATAATGTTATGTTTATTTATTTTTTTGTTATGTTTGTTTACCTTCAATGTATGTTCTTGTTTGTCCTTGTCTACCCGACTCGGGGATTAGCTATTTGTCGCTGTGGCAGAGGAAGTCTGGAGGCATTTAACCTTTTATTTTTGCCTGAACTGATGGACCTAATTCGGCTTATTGGCATCACTAATTACAATTCATATATCCCTCAGCAGGTTTTTCAGTTTTTCCTTCAGCCGAGTTATCCGTGTTTCGCTGCTTTTCCCCCCTCCTCCCTCCCCCACCCAATTTACCCTCATGTGTCTTTATGTTTGCTTCAAATTGGCACTGAAGCTTGTCTAAAATTCAGCCTGGCAGCTGGTTACACCAATATTTTTCTTTTTGGCAGATCCTCCACTAATTAATTATAATTGCAAATTAATTTAATTTTGCATTCTTTTCTACCCCTTCAGGTGTTAAGCTTGACTCTCTCAAAGTATGGATTGTTGGCTACTCGTATGTTTTCTGGGCTGCTGAGGTCACGGATGATTTTGCTGCTCCTTCCTTTCCTTGCTCTGATTGTGTGCGGTGGATTGGTGTGAGAGGGATGCTGTGGCTGGCATCAGCATGGCCTTCTGGCAAGATTGAATGTAGTGTATTGTGCCTAGGCTCGTCTGGCGTGGAGTGCAGTATGGTAGGGCGATGGATGAAGCCAGAAAGAAAGTGAATGCAGCAGTCGCAAAGCATATGTTAGCCTCTGGTGGTGGTGTCGTTGTGCACGACAGGATATGTTTCCGGCATGCATATCTGTATAGGATTTGATTTTTGATTTTTGTTGAGGATCTGTTCCAGGTTGTTTCATCAGTGTTTTTAGTTGTGGTATGGTGGCGGTGAGTTGGTCCTGTAACCAGACCTTCGCGTTGGTGGGAAGGAACGGCAAGTCAACACTTAGGGTGCAAGTCTCTTTCAGTTTGTGGTATTATAGTCTTTTGGTGCGCTCACCCTCTTTGACTTGTAAGTTCGCTGGATCACCCTGCTGGGGATAGCATCATCACCCTTCCGGGTGGGTAGTCATGTTAGAGGGTTGAGTGGATACCTTTTTGTTGACAGTTGTTTAAGTTACCAGTTGCTCTGCACAGTAGGCAGTGTCCGCTTGGTATGCATGTCTGTGTGCAGCATGGCTGGTGTAAGCTGTATGTTGCTGTCCTTTCTTTGCCACCATATCTTCAATCAGTTTAGATTAATTTAATACTAATTAGATAATTTTAATAAATTGCTAACTAATTATTCTGCCAGATCTCATGTCTCTGAGTCTTTATTTCATATAATCTATTAAGAAGGTGTTTTATCGCATGGTGTTACACAGGGCACCCCTCTGACAATTGAAAGTTTAGGGAATTATAGTGGGTAAGGTGCAGTGACAGAGACGCAGCTGATATTATGGAGACATAATGAAGAGGAGGATATACTATATACATGATACTATGGTGAGTGCATCTGTCCTTTCACTTTCCAACTACTGGCGAGAGGCCGAGTGGAGGGAACTAGGGCCTGTTAGCAGCCAAACATCATCTTCTTTTATAAAGACAAAGTAAATTTGATCATTGGATGTCATCAAATAAAAACGTTTATGATGAACAGCAAAATAAAGTCCATTTACATCACTAGTATAAAGAACCATTAAACTGAGAATATAATTTACTGTATAAACTGAATGGTTTAAAAGATGCAACAGGAAAGTATCCTTTGGAAATCTGGGAACCCCACAGGATTTGTCATCATTGGATTGTTAATCCCATTGCTAAATTCTAAAGGAGCAAAACAAATGAGATGAAAAGACTCTAGGGTCAGAATTCAATGGTTTCCAGCCCCCTTCGCCCCCGATGGAGCTTTTTAATTGTTGCTCCTGTCGGGCGCGATCATCTGCCAGTGCTCCATTTCAGATCGCAGCACCAGGGTGGTGCGAGCTGAAATGGGCGAAAAGTGACCTGTTTGGGTGCCCAAACGGCACTTTTAGCAAACGTGCCCAGCACTTTGGTTGGGGGTAGCCGATTTACATGGCTAAACCTGACCACTTTGGGCGCGATCAGCGCGAAAAGCAGGAACTATTGAATAGTGGCACGCGATCTCCCGTCACTTTAGATGGGAAATCCGGAACGCGAAAACAATTGAATACCTCCCTTGGAATGTGCTGTCAAAACGAGACTGAATATTGTCCAGCTGATTGGGTGGGAATATCATGGTCAGGGTGTTGTTGCAGCTTCACCACTCTGCGCACCTGGCTGGACTGTGAGACCCGATTAAGAGATTTTGGTCATATGATGCACAGCACTTTTCTCCTTATTAGGCTTAATTTAATAGATCTAAAAGGCCTGTACTAATAAAGCACACACAGCAATTAAGTTTCCAAGGTACTATTGACCCAAGGTCCCTACAGTATATTCTATATAACTTGCACTGCATTTTCAAAAGTCGGCCCTCACCCACACCCAAAACATCTAATGTTTTCATTGGCTGGTAGCGGTAACTATATAAATAAGTCTCTGCATATCACAGCAATATATAAGGATGCACCGCTGCAATTATACACGGTTATTATTTGGATAACTGGAGAGAAACGAGAAGCCGAAATGGAAAGTAGCTAAATAAACTAAACGAGTAATCAGACAAGTCTGTTTGGTACACAGGTAACAATATATCACTTCCATCGGTCGTGCATGCAGGTCAATATGCTTGATATTGAGCAAGTTACAATAGGGACCCGCGATCGTTGATCGCAAGTAGCTATAGTCGTCGGAGAGTAGGTGGTGTGCTGGATAATCGATATCGATCATCCAGCACATGAGGGAGGGTGCAGGATGATCAGCCAGCGATATCGTATCGCTGGCTGTTCGCTACGTGTGTACGCAGCTAAAGTTAGTGCGGGCTCAACTCTTTTTGAGAAGCGAGCTGTTCCTGATTGCCAATTAAATTCCTGTTTTATGAAAGCTCCTTCATTGGATACAGATATCACAATTTTTTCCCCCTTATTCCAAAGACATCTTATTCACCTCTGACAGTCTACCCACCATGCAACAGGTTTGTGGCGTGGTCAATGGACATGAGATCAATATGACAGCAGAACTAGGGGCCAAATCCAGCGTATGAATAAGAATAAACATACAAGACTAAGGGGTTGATTCAATTATGTGCGATAATCTCCTCAATACTGCATATTAATCCACAGACCCCTAGGGGTGCGTATTAAAATACGCAATTTAGGGGTTACTGTAAAGTATGGATGAGCACTGCATTGCACATTATTGAATCTACCCCTAAGTTTGTTCATAGAATATGCAGAACAACAGCACAGAACCATGTCTGGTATACAGAGTAAAGTAATTAAAGTAGTAAAGACAAATTGAGAGGTTAGATTTAAATTGCCCAATAGCCCTGGCATCTGACATTATTTGGCCAGATGGGAGATCGGGCATGATAAACCAAATGAATCGCCATCTTTAACCAATGAATGTATCATTTGGTCCAATGGAGCATGGTCTGCACCTCTACAAATTGATAAGGCTCTGACTATACTCTATTTTTTTCTTTCAATTTACAAAGGTCTGTTTCCTGCTTACTGGAAAATCAAATTGCGCACCTCTCTAGTGAAAGTAATTCGGTCAATTAAATTTTCAGTAATGTTCCGGGAGCACATATTACCGCTTATAGCAGTAAGCAATCTTTCCACATGTTCCTTGAGCACCTCTAATTACTGGGAGGAAAAATAAGCAAAGATATATTGCCACAGAGTACCTCTACCACTGTTCTGGGGGCACATCAGGGGGCCGGGGAGAGATGGGCCAAAATTGCCCCTTAAAACTTATTTGCATCTGTGTAATTAAAATCATTAATGTGGAGAAAGATCCACGAGGCTTTAAATAGAAAAAAACATCTACCCCTTGTTTATTAACAAAAAGCAACACTTCTACGGTGTCCGCGTAACCAGCCGGCTGCAGACAAACAGGACATCTCCAGCTACGCAATTCTCAAGTCATGAATTAGTTCTCAGCTGTGGCCACTAATAAGCTATGGAGAAGACTGACTGCACATCAGGTCTGATGTGCAAGAGGTTGTCGCCCAAACATCTTCCTGGTGGCACTGAGCTACCAAACTTAGTCACGATAATGTGCCCGAAATGTCCGGCACGCCGGGCACTTTCTGTGGTTCGGTTCTACACCTCTTCCACTGCTTCATCCTCATCCATCAAACATATGGCACTATGTGACCATCTACCCAACATTAGCTACAATGAGTCACACAAGTTTTGTTTGGAGGACCCACGCGTTCCGCACTGGAGGACTCTGCAGGTTATATTTACAGCTGTATTGAGGTAAGTTTGCTCTATGTTGCTGAACAGGTATCACGACCAGTACCCCAATACTGTGCCACTTATGTTTTGAAAGTAATCTTTAGATTTTCTCAAGAGAGATTCTAAACCAGGAGAAAAAAAAAATCATATACTGTATGGTGGAAAGCTTCAGACTTCCAGACAAACTTTCCCTATACCACGCCCCAACTATTCTGCTTCCGGATTGGCGGTCTCACTGACCACAGTCCATCGCGTAACAGCGAGGGATGGTAAAACTATGGCAACAGCTGTCAAAAAAAAAAAACATCTCTGATGCTATAAAGACAACACTGAAAAGTGGAGAACACATCTCAAAATACAATATGATGTGCAGAACACTTTGAAGATGGATAAGCCCTTTAATATCCCTTTTACAGTGGACTTGAAATATACCTCCCCTTTCTCCTCCTCTGAGAATCTAACTTTATAGATATAGAAATGGTGATACATTCAAAATGATAATACGAAAAAAAACCAAAACATACAACAATCCATACGGTGGACACCTGTTCCTGGTGGAATGAGATAAGGTGCTTGGATACAGAAGGTTAATTAAGCCACACAAACCAGTATCTTGAAAAAATATATAATTTATTACAACAGATAACAAGATATGGAAGAATAATAGTTACTTAGCTTCAGAATATAAGATGGTTACACGATCCAGGAGCCTCCTCTCAGAATAGAGCTGGAACGAACAATATCCTGGCCACCAGCTGCAGTCTCCGGTCCAGGCATAGGGCAGGCCACTGGAGGCTTCTTTGTTCTTAGTTTATATAGTATCCTACTTGCATACCCATCTAACTCTTACTAATATGGGCATAAACATACTTCAAACTACTTTATTGGTTAACTACTGATAAGGGCTTCTAAAACTTAACACAAGCGTACATCGCAGTAGACAACATGGCCTGTCTGCTTCCACATTCCTGTACCATTTCATGCCTGATACACCACTTCATGTCTGATACACACATAAGAACCATGAAAAGAAATGGCTGTCAGTAGCCATTTTGCTATCCCAATACAACACCTACCAGGATGTAGCGTACAGCACAAAGACACTGGCTGCCCGCCAGATTGCACTGCGCGCTTCCTTTTAAATGTTAACACCCTCTGGAAGCTGGTGAAAGGAAGGATCTGATTACTTATTCAAGTGCATTTACGGGCTACTTACAATGTGTCATCCATCGTGTCGCTTTTCAAACCCCAGCAAGCGAATTGTGGCACCAGGCATCAGCGTCATTGCGTTGCCTCTCTGCTCTCGTACAGGCTTCTCATTGGCTAATCTTGTCAAGTCAAACAGGGGATGAACCTCAGCCTGGGTCCGGGCTGATATATTTATCTATTAAGTTTATTTACTTATGTAGTGGCTGGCTGCCATATTGACGCCAGTCACCATCACTTGCATCAAGAAAAGCTTATGCCTAGCAAGGAATAGTCTAGAAGTCTGTGCTTGTGTCATTGGGAACCTGCGGTACGCAGGATACGTGCATTTACTACAGCAGCTGAGATGCTCAGTGATGATCGTGCTTTGCTGCCACAATAAGAAGTTTCTTGTCTCTGCAGTTTAATAGATTGCAAAGTCTACGCAACAGGGGTTCCATATTCGCTTTACACGCACCCAGAAAGGATGCTTCACGTATGTGTTACCTTTTACTATCTATACTTATATTTATCTAGATGAGACCTAAGGCCAGTTACTAGAGATGTGCGCCGACCCTCGTGTTTTGGTTTTGGATCTGGATCTCCCCTGGTTTTGGATCTGAATCTGGTTTTGGATTTTTTTTTTCCTTGGTGTTTTGTTTTTGTGTTTTGGTTTTGGATCTGGATGTTTTTCTTAAAAAATCAAAAGAAAAGCTAAAATCACATAAAATTTGCCTTTTTTGTTCCTACAGTATTAATAACCTCAATAACACTTATTTCCACTTGTTTCCAGTTTATTTTGGTTACCTCACAGCTCACAATATTGATTTTTTTCATCTAGTTAAAGGGCCAAAAGGTTGCATCCAGCTTGCTGGCTGAATACTGATTGATATAATTATTAATAGAGTTGAGGACTGTGCAAAGATGATGGTTGGGATACCCTTGAGGATTGAAGGCATGGGCCTTCATAGAGGACAAGGAAGTTGACGGCCTTGCATTATAATGATGGCGGCAGCTACAAGCTACAGCTTCTTGGCCTTGCTCTCCTGTCATGTGACAGCCCTCCATATTTTCTGCGGTCTTGAAGCAGTGTCACAAGCACCACTAGTGTAGCCAAGGTGCGGTTACAACATTCACACATGTGCAGTCGCGCGCACACAGAAAAAAAATATACAAAAGACACTATTTTTTTTTTTCGGGTCCAGAACTTGGGCCCAGAGCACAGATTGGTGACTACTGGAGTTGGGCAGCACTAGGTTGTATTGCTATATCTTGAGTGGCTAAGCCTAACAAGCACACACACACAAAAAAATAAATAGACAGAAGACACTATTCTTTGGGGGGGGTTTCGGTTCCAGAACTTGGGTCCAGAGCACAGATTGATGACGACTGGAGTCGGGCAGCACTAGGTTGCATTGCCAACTTGCTAGATCTTGCTAAGCCTAACACACAGACACACAGACAATTATTAGAAAAATAAACAATTGATTTTTATTTTTTTCAGCTCCAGAACTTGGGCACAGAGCACAGATTGATAATGACTGGTGTCGGGCAGCACTAGGTTGTAACTTGCGTTGCTGGCTGGATCTTGTGCGGTACTGTGGTTAAGCCTAACACGCACGCACACACACAAAAATATAAAAGACACTTTGATTTTTTTTTTTACTATATATTTTTTTTTTTTTTTTTTAGTCCAGAACTTGGTCCCAGATTGGCAGCACCAGCCCAGTTATCTCTGCAGTTCTGCACCAGCCCAGATGGACATAGCAGACAGCAAAGTACCAGCCCAGAATGTATCAGCAGCACCAGCCCAGGACACAGCAGATAGCACAGACAGCCTAGATGGATCAGCAACAGCCCAGATGGACACAGCAGACAGCACAGTGACAGCACCAGCCCAGAATGGATCAGCAGTCACCAGCCCAGGACACAGCAGACAGCACCAGCACCTCTCCCAGCCCTACACTACCCACCCTCCCTGATCAGTCTCCACAGCCGGAGTGAAATGGCGCCCGTCACGTGGTCCCTTATATACTATATTGGTCATAGAGACTAAAGCTCGCGAACCGCAAGATTTTGTCTCTATGGTTTTGCCTCAATTTGAGAGATCCGAGTAAGGCGGGAACATCCGAGCCGGCTTGGATCTGACTCGGATCTGCTAAATTCGGGTGGGATCGGATCTCTGAAATCCGAACCCACTCATCTCTATCAGTAACACACCTGCCAGTTTTGGCCGGGCACGAACCTGGCGGTAGCCAGCCAGGTTTTTCAGACCCTCAGTGCCTTTCACAAGCAGTGGCTTTGAGCCGTTTTTAGTTTTAATGTGTGTGTTTTTTTTTTAATCTATTGGGCATGAGCAGCAGCAGCCACTGCACAAGCCCGGCCGGCACAAGCTCTGGTGTGAGAAAGGAAACATTGTTTCCTTTACACTACTGGCGAGTAGGGACGTGTTTTTCAACGTTGTCATTATGGGGTATTGTGTGTAGAATTTTGAGGACAACAATTTATTTATTCCATTTTGGAATAAGGCTGTAACATAACAAAATGTGGAAAAAGTGAAGCGCTGTGAATACTATCTTGTTTAGTAATCTTTTTATTTGTAATGACTGGTTAGAGATAGTGCACAACTAAATGTCTATATGCACAAACCTCTTGCTCTCACACACGCACCCATTGGCTCATTTGTGTACATTTATGTGACAGATACGCATCAATAATAGAACAGTCACCACTGGTCAGTGTTACACAGGTGCCGTCATCTTTCTTTGCTGCCACTGTCTTTTCCACAGTTGGTGCTCATATGCCAAATCCATCTGTAGCTCCTAGTTAGTCCTTCAGCTTAGTAAGGACCAGTTATAGGTTACGGTGCGCAGCATAAGTGTATCACAAGGGTCCTAGCTCCATTGCTGTTATGTTGCTTGCAGTTAAACACCAGCTGCTGCCTATAGCTCTAGTGGGGCTTTGATAGGGATATCTTTTGAATTGCAGCATAGAACCTCAGATGTCTTCTATTACTAAGGAGACGGTTACCTTTCAGTTTATACATCTGTGGTGCACATCACTTCTGCATAAGATGCTTATGAATATTGCCTATATATTAACTTACTGTGGCTTGTGTTGAATGCTTTTTTATGGTTGTTTTGATATGCAATAGCCAAATTAGGTAGCACTTCATCAGTATATCATTACTGTAACCATGTTATACCTTTGTTGTCATTTTAGGGCACAGCAGTATTCTGGTACAATCTGTTTAGAAGCGGCGAGGGTGATTACAGGACACGACATGCAGCTTGTCCTGTGTTAGTAGGTAGTAAATGGGGTAAGTTAGTTTCTAGTTACAATTTCTAATTAATATTGGCCTATTATTCCATCATTCAATCATTCATTTTATTTTTTAGTATACTGTACTTATTATACATGACATTTTTATGTGCTATGCCAAAGGCAAGACATACATACCTTACACTCATGATTTGGCTGTATATTTATACTAAGGGGTATATTTACTAAAGTGAGAGTTTTTAGAAATGGAGATGTTTCCCATAGCAACCAATCAGATTCTACTTAACATTTAACTCGCACCTTCTAGAAGATAATAGGTAGAATCTGATTGGTTGCTATGGGCAACATCTCTATTTCATTAACTCTCACTTTAGCAAATTTACCCCTAGGTTTTAAGGTGTTTATTAGTAGAATGTGCAGTAGAAAATCAGCTATACAGAATTTATACTCACAGCTCTCATCTATGGTCACATGACTTGTGTTCACCTATGGCCAACCCTGCTAATCCTGTGTTGAAGAAGAGCTTTATTTCTTCACTTTCAAACTTCTTCTAGATCATGTAAGGAGAATATCCAATGATAGTCAGAGTTAGTACATATGTTAGCAGTTTGAAGACATTTATGCCCAAATGTAATAGGGTGAGAGTTTAGAAAATGTGAAAACGGTCAAATTTTTAAACTCAGCCAATGTAATAAAGTCACAGACTTGCAGGTTTTTCAAACTCAAAAAACTCTCAAGATTTAAACTCTCATCCTGGTGTTTCCTTTATTGAAAATACAACTCGATCAATGTATTAGTGTGAGGGCTTTACTGCTAAACTCTCACCCTATTACATTTGGCCCTTAGTCTTCATTAGCCATTCCTTCATCTGTAGGGATTATCATGAAATATGTAAAATCCACAGTGCTTTGGAATTATTCTTCAATCATTAGTTTGCTCTTAGAACCGAGATACAGGTTGAGTCTCCCATATCCAAAATGGTCGGGACCAGGGGTATTCTGGATATCGGAATATTCCGCAATTTGGAATATTTGCATACCACAATGAGATATCTTGGGAATGGGACCCAAATATAAACACAGAATGAATGTATCTTTTATTTAAACCTAGTACACACAGCCTGCAGGTAATTTTACACAATATTTTCAGTTATTTTGTGTCTCAAACTAATTTTGTGTGCATACATGAAATTCATATATGTTTGATATGCACCTTATACACAAAGCCTGAAGGTATTTGTATGCAATATTTTTAATAATTTTGTGCCTTAAACAAAGTTTGTGTACATTGAACCATCAAAAAACAAAGGTTTTACTTTCTCAGTCATGCTAAAAATATTCTGTATTTCGGAATATTTGGATATGGGAGACTCAAACTGTATACTTTGTTTTAATTGTATATTTTTGCATTATTTTTAATTTAGCGAATAGTTTTGTATTTATATTATTTTGCTAAAACTATGAAAAAAAGTACCTCTGTATTTTCTACATGCACATGTGCTGTGCCGCACCTGGGGTCCAAAGCAAACTGTAAAGTGATTGCATATGCGATAACTGATCACTGGGACGGCTCCTATTATTATTATTATTATCCTTTATTTATATGGCACCACAAAGGTTCCGCAGCGCCTTACACAGTACATAAATGAGCACACAAGAGAAACAGTTAATAGTAATACAAACAATGCAGGACAAGGACATGGTTTATAAACATAGCTGCATAACACAAGCAGCAGGACATGAGCAACCAGGTGTTAGGTGCCGTTGTGGGGAGTTAGGAGTAAATGAAACTATAAGTAGGGATAGGAGAAGCACATGAGGGATGAGGGCCCTGCTCGTGAGAGCTTACATTCTAAAGGGGAGGGGCAGACAGACAGGGGCGACACAGATGGGGTAGATAGTGAGGAAGGAGCATGGAGCAGTGGGTTAGGATATGTGCTGCGGAATGTGTGTGTTTAAGATTCCTCTGCAGTTATGTCAAAATTAAGTCCTTCATTACTCTATCTCTATGACAGAAAATAGATTTTGATTATGTGTTAAGTAAATGAAAGATGCACAAAATAAAGTTGTAGCACTTTAATTTTTGTGTGTTACATTTTAGCATCTAAATACATCCTTTTAAAAATGCAGCTATTATGAGACTGTCCTGCCATCCTAATACAGTAGTGACTACTTTAGTCCCAGCTGCTGGGTGCTATGCCATGCTCCTGTGAGTGGGTGCATCTCACATGCTAGACCCACCCACAAACGGGTGCAGCCATACCAAACATGCTGTGGTCCCACAGGATGTTGCTGTATCCGGGCTAGGGGTGAGCGGGTTCGGATTTCTGAAATCCGAACCCCCCCGAGCCCCCCCGATCCGAGTCCGATCCGAGTCAGGCTCGACTTTTCCCGCCTGACTCGGATTCTGAAATCGAGGCAAAACGTCATCTTCCCGCCTTCCGAGTCTCGCGGGTTTTGGATCCTATATAAGGTACCCACGTCGGCGCCATTTTCTCACTCGGCTGTGGACAGTGAAGAGGGAGGGTGGGAGTTAGGGCTGTGTAGTGTAGTGTAGTGTAGTGCTGCTGTTGTCCACTACTTCAAAGTCCATAGGGGCTGGCTGTGTTGTGCTGTGCTGCTGTTGTTAATAGGGGCTGTGTCCACTACTTCAAAGTCCATAGGGGCTGGCTGGACTGTGTTGTGCAGTCAGTTCTCCATAGGGGCTGTGTCCACTCCAAAGTCCTGTGCAGTGTCCCAGTCCTAAAGAGGTGCTGTAGTGTTGTCCAGGGGGTGCTCTGTCCATCAGGGGTGCTCCCCCCAAGTGCTAAAAATATAATATATTTTCTGTGTTTGTGAATTGTGTGCGCAGTAGCCGCACGTGCATCAACAAAGTAGTGCCAAGCGTGCGCCTGTGTCATAAGTAAAGGGCCGGCTGGCTTGACCGTTAAAGGGTGCTGTAACCCCCGAAAGTACACTCCAGTCCAAACCAAAAAAAAATTATTTTCTGTGTTTGTGAATTGTGTGCGCAGTAGCCGCACGTGCATCAACAAAGTAGTGCCAAGCGTGCGCCTGTGTCATAAGTAAAGGGCCGGCTGGCTTGACCGTTAAGGGTGCTGTAACCCCCGAAAGTACACTCCAGTCCAAACCAAAAAAAAAATTATTTTCTGTGTTTGTGAATTGTGTGCGCAGTAGCCGCACGTGCATCAACAAAGTAGTGCCAAGAGTGCGCCTGTGTCATAAGTAAAGGGCCGGCTGGCTTGACCATTAAGGTTGCTGTAACCCCCGAAAGTACACTCCAGTCCAAACCAAAAAAAAAATTATTTTCTGTGTTTGTGAATTGTGTGCGCAGTAGCCGCACGTGCATCAACAAAGTAGTGCCAAGCGTGCGCCTGTGTCATAAGTAAAGGGCCGGCTGGCTTGACCGTTAAGGGTGCTGTAACCCCCGAAAGTACACTCCAGTCCGAACCAAAAAAAAAATTATTTTCTGTGTTTGTGAATTGTGTGCGCAGTAGCCGCACGTGCATCAACAAAGTAGTGCCAAGCGTGCGCCTGTGTCATAAGTAAAGGGCCGGCTGGCTTGACCGTTAAGGGTGCTGTAACCCCCGAAAGTACACTCCAGTCCAAACCAAAAAAAAAATTATTTTCTGTGTTTGTGAATTGTGTGCGCAGTAGCCGCACGTGCATCAACAAAGTAGTGCCAAGCGTGCGCCTGTGTCATAAGTAAAGGGCCGGCTGGCTTGACCGTTAAGGGTGCTGTAACCCCCGAAAGTACACTCCAGTCCAAACCAAAAAAAAAATTATTTTCTGTGTTTGTGAATTGTGTGCGCAGTAGCCGCACGTGCATCAACAAAGTAGTGCCAAGCGTGCGCCTGTGTCATAAGTAAAGGGCCGGCTGGCTTGACCGTTAAAGGGTGCTGTAACCCCCAAAGTACACTCCAGTCCAAACCAAAAAAAAAATTATTTTCTGTGTTTGTGAATTGTGTGCGCAGTAGCCGCATGTGCATCAACAAAGTAGTGCCAAGCGTGCGCCTGTGTCATAAGTAAAGGGCCAGCTGGCTTGACCGTTAAAGGGTGCTGTAACCCCCAAAGTACACTCCAGTCCAAACCAAAAAAATAATTATTTTCTGTGTTTGTGAATTGTGTGCGCAGTAGCCGCACGTGCATCAACAAAGTAGTGCCAAGCGTGCGCCTGTGTCATAAGTAAAGGGCCGGCTGGCTTGACCGTTAAAGGGTGCTGTAACCCCCGAAAGTACACTCCAGTCCAAACCAAAAAAAAAATTATTTTCTGTGTTTGTGAATTGTGTGCGCAGTAGCCGCACGTGCATCAACAAAGTAGTGCCAAGCGTGCGCCTGTGTCATAAGTAAAGGGCCGGCTGGCTTGACCGTTAAAGGGTGCTGTAACCCCCGAAAGTACACTCCAGTCCAAACCAAAAAAAAAATTATTTTCTGTGTTTGTGAATTGTGTGCGCAGTAGCCGCACGTGCATCAACAAAGTAGTGCCAAGCGTGCGCCTGTGTCATAAGTAAAGGGCCGGCTGGCTTGACCGTTAAAGGGTTCTGTAACCCCCAAAGTACACTCCAAACCAAAAAAATATATATTTTCTGTGTTTGTGACTTGTGTGCACTGTGGCTGCACGTGCATCAACAAAGGAGCAGCGCCAAGCGTGCGCCTGTGTCCCATAAGTAAAGAGCCGGCTGGCTCATTTCTTAAAGGGTGGTGTAACCCACAAAGTGCACTACTCTCCAGCAAAAATAAAAAAATATTTTCTGTGTTTGTGTGCGCTTTAGCCGCACGTATATATATCAATATAACATAAATGGAGGACCAAACTTTCTCTGATAAAAATAAAATAGGGAAAGATCAAGAACCACTTCCTACTAGTGCTGTTGCTGCTGCTGGGAGTTGTTCATCATCCCAGAGAGGAAGTAGGAACATCACTACTTTTACTAAACAATTGACCCTCCAACAGTCCCTAGCGATGAGGATGAAGTACGACAGCAGTCATCCTGAAGCAAAACGTATAACTGAGGCCTTGACTGCTATGTTGGTGTTAGACGTGCGTCCGGTATCCGACATTAGTGCAGTGGGATTTAGACAATTGATGGAGGTAGTGTGTCCTCGGTTCCAAATCCCGTCTAGATTCCACCTGCATCCTCAAAGCAGCAGCGACAAGCGTGCGTCTGTCTGTTAAAGGGTGGTGACACCCTCAAAGTGTGCTACACAAACAATTAAAATATTGTTCTTTTTTTTTCTGTCTTTGTGAAATGTGTGGGCTGTAGCCGCACCTGCATCCTTAAAGCAGCAGCGACAAGCGTGCGTCTGTCTGTTAAAGGGTGGTGACACCCTCAAAGTGTGCTACACAAACAATTAAAATATTGTTCTTTTTTTTCCTGTCTTTGTGAATTGTGTGGGCTGTAGCCGCACTTGCATCCTCAAAGCAGCAGCGACAAGCGTGCGTCTGTCTGTTAAAGGGTGTTGTAACTCTCAAAGTGCTCCAAAAAAAATCAAAAAATTTTTTTTAATGTGTTTGTGACTTGTGTGCGATGTAGCCACACTTGCATCCTCAAAGCAGCAGCGACAAGCGTGCGTCTGTCTGTTAAAGGGTGGTGACACCCTCAAAGTGTGCTACACAAACAATTAAAATATTCTTCTTCTTTTTTCTGTCTTTGTGAATTGTGTGGGCTGTAGCCGCACTTGCATCCTCAAAGCAGCAGCGACAAGCGTGCGTCTGTCTGTTAAAGGGTGTTGTAACTCTCAAAGTGCTCCAAAAAAAATCAAAAAATTTTTTTTAATGTGTTTGTGACTTGTGTGCGATGTAGCCACACTTGCATCCTCAAAGCAGCAGCGACAAGCGTGCGTCTGTCTGTTAAAGGGTGGTGACACCCTCAAAGTGTGCTACACAAACAATTAAAATATTGTTCTTTTTTTTCCTGTCTTTGTGAATTGTGTGGGCTGTAGCCGCACTTGCATCCTCAAAGCAGCAGCGACAAGCGTGCGTCTGTCTGTTAAAGGGTGTTGTAACTCTCAAAGTGCTCCAAAAAAAATCAAAATTTTTTTTTTAATGTGTTTGTGACTTGTGTGCGATGTAGCCACACTTGCATCCTCAAAGCAGCAGCGACAAGCGTGCGTCTGTCTGTTAAAGGGTGGTGACACCCTCAAAGTGTGCTACACAAACAATTAAAATATTGTTCTTTTTTTTCCTGTCTTTGTGAATTGTGTGGGCTGTAGCCGCACCTGCATCCTTAAAGCAGCAGCGACAAGCGTGCGTCTGTCTGTTAAAGGGTGGTGTAACTCACGAAGTGCTCCAAAAAATAAAAAACTATTTTTTTAATGTGTTTGTGACTTGTGTGCGATGTAGCCGCACTTGCATCCTCAAAGCAGCAGCGACAAGCGTGCGTCTGTCTGTTAAAGGGTGGTGACACCCTCAAAGTGTGCTACACAAACAATAAAAATATTCTTCTTTTTTCTGTCTTTGTGAATTGTGTGGGCTGTAGCCGCACCTGCATCCTTAAAGCAGCAGCGACAAGCGTGCGTCTGTCTGTTAAAGGGTGGTGACACCCTCAAAGTGTGCTACACAAACAATTAAAATATTGTTCTTTTTTCTGTCTTTGTGAATTGTGTGGGCTGTAGCCGCACCTGCATCCTTAAAGCAGCTGCGACAAGCGTGCGTCTGTCTGTTAAAGGGTGGTGACACCCTCAAAGTGTGCTACACAAACAATTAAAATATTGTTCTTTTTTTTCGGTCTTTGTGAATTGTGTGGACTGTAGCCACACTTGCATCCTCAAAGCAGCAGCGACAAGCGTGCGTCTGTCTGTTAAAGGATTACATCGGTGACAGCATCCAAGTAGGCATGTCAGACAGTCCGTACCTGTACTGGCAGGAAAAAGAAGCAATTTGGAGGTCCCTGTACAAACTGGCTCTATTTTACCTGAGTTGCCCCCCCTCCAGTGTGTACTCCGAAAGAGTGTTTAGTGCAGCCGGGAACCTTGTTAGCGAAAGGCGTAGGAGGTTGCTTCCACAAAATGTGGAGAAGATGATGTTCATAAAATGAATGATCAACTCTTCCAGGGAGACCAGCCTCCAGAACGTACAGAGGGACCTGTGGTTCCAGCAGGGACGAATTAATACTCTGTGAGGATGAGGATGTACATAACACTGAAGAGGGTGAGGAATCTGTGGATGAGGAGGATGAGGACGACTTCTTGCCTCCGTAGAGCCAGTTTGTGCAGGGACAGATTAATTGCCAGCTTGTTTTGTGGGGGCCCAAACGAACCAATCATTTCAGCCACAGTTGTGTGGCAGACCCTGGCGCTGAAATGATTGGTTTGTTAAAGTGTGCATGTCCTGTTTATACAACATAAGGGTGGGTGGGAGGGCCCAAGGACAATTCCATCTTGCACCTCTTTTTTTTCTTTGCATTATGTACAGTTTGGGGCCTTGTTTTTCAATGCCATCCTGTCTGCCACTGCAGTTTTACGCCTAGATGGGTCACGTGTTTGTGCCGCCCACTCGTGTCGCTTAGCATAGTCATCCAGCTACCTCGGTGCAACCTTTTGGACATAAAAACACTATTGTGAGGTGTGAGGTATTCAGAATAGACTGGAAATGAGTGGAAATTAAGGTTATTGAGGTTAATAATAGCATAGGAGCAGAAAAACCTACAAATTCTGTGATTTTAGCTGTTTTTATGCTTTTTTTCAAAAAAATACAGATCCAAAACACAAAACCCAGAACCCAAAACACGGAAGGGTGGTTTTGGCAAAACCAATCCAGATCCAAAACACGAAGAAAGATCCAGATCCAAAACCAAAACACAAAACACGAAAAGTGGCCGGTGCACACCCCTAATAAAAACACTATTGTGAGGTGTGAGGTGTTCAGAATAGACTGGAAATGAGTGGAAATTAAGGTTATTGAGGTTAATAATAGCATAGGAGCAGAAAAACCTACAAATTCTGTGATTTTAGCTGTTTTTATGCTTTTTTTAAAAAAAATACAGATCCAAAACACAAAACCCAGAACCCAAAACACGGAAGGGTGGTTTTGGCAAAACCAATCCAGATCCAAAACACGAAGAAAGATCCAGATCCAAAACCAAAACACAAAACACGAAAAGTGGCCGGTGCACACCCCTAATCCGGGCCCAGAATTTCTATAGGCATCCCTGGAGGTGACAGGCAGAACCAGGAGGGAGTGGGGCTTAGTGGTGGTGTAGGAAGGCCATGGAGGGAAGGAGGTGAATGCGAGTGGAGGAACAGGAAAGGCGGGGGAAAGAAGCAGAGGGTTGGAAAGCAGACTGATGAGAGAAAAAGGGGGAACAGCAAGTAGAGAAGACAAGAGGGGAGAATGGGGGTGGATAAAGTAGAGGATTATGTAGACATTGAATATGAGGGTTGTTTGAAGAAAGGGTGTCCACGCTGTGGATGAGGTAATAAGTAAGATGAAAACTGGAGTGGAGGCTGTGTGATGTAGAGACAGTGTGGATAAAAGTTGTTAAATGTTCAAAAATACAAATAAAAGAACAGTGCTGCTAATGTATGAGTGCAGCTCCAAAAGTGAAATATAAAGAGAGGTATGTGAGTAGTGGGAGAAGGAATTAGTTATTAAAAGAATGATTAAAGTGGATTGATGTGATACAATGGAAAAAGGCAATATAGTACAAACAAGATTTTCTGTAGTATGAAGGCAAAAATTACAATGCACAGAGCCGATCCAGTCTGAGGTGTTTTGAGCAACAAAGGTCAATCAACAAGAGCTGTAGCAGATAGGGAAGTACTTGCTATGTCCAAGCAGTGAGTGCAGTAAGGAGTTTCCTGGATATGAATACAGCAGCTGATAGTGAATTAGGTAACTCACAAAAGTATGTTGCTTGATGTTGTTCAGAAAGTGTTCTGGTTTATAAGATTTCCAGTGTAACTCCGTCTTAGTTATGAAATAGTAATTACACTTATATTCTGACACTTTGCATCTAAGACGGACTATCCTATCAGAGCCCCTGTCCCGGTGACTCTGTAATGGTACATTTAGGCAAATAAGGATTCCTTATCTTTATTTTTGGGGTCAGACTGCAAAAATTTGTAAATATGATCTTTGTTATCTGAATAATATTAGTTGAATAGATTATGTACTGTAAACTGACTGACAGTGGCTATATGTATTTTATTATTAATTGATATTGTTTAAATTAAAAAAAGGATGATAAAAATGTGATATTCTGTAATGGTACGCATAATGTATTAGTGCTAAATATATACATTTTACTATTTTTATTTCAATTGGAAGTTTTACTAATCAGTTTTTGCTGCACTTTTGGAGTGTGGCTGTCTACTAACAGCAGCTTTCCATCCCCAAGTCAGTCAGCGCCTTTAAGGGCATTTCCAAAACATTCTGTTACTACAGTACGTAAACTGTTTAGTGACAGCAGAACAGCATAGTGCTCTAGTTGAATCAAATTTTGCTTAGGTTTGCCTGGCGCTCACATTCAGCATGGCACGGTGACGGCACTGGGGCAAAATGTATTTGCTTCTCTCAAAGCAATAAATCGCTGTAAATTCAATATCTACTTGTAAATTTATCTGGTATCATCCTCTTCTTCTCTGCAGTTTCAAATAAATGGTTCCACGAAAGAGGACAAGAATTTCTACGACCTTGCGGATTAACAGAAGTTGACTGACCTGAACTACTTTGAGTTTATTTTTTGTTTTTTGTTTTTTCTTGTTATTAGAGATTTTTTAAGTTGTCTCATATTCACTCCTGGTATCCAGTGTGGTGAAACCAACCAAACTATCCAGAAAGAAAAATAAATGATAAGTAAAGAAGAATAGTACTATTATATATTTAAATTGAGCACAAAAATAAAGACTTGTGTGTAATGCAAGGTAATCATTGTTTTCAAGTTGGTGATTCTAAATGATGAAACAAGAAATACTTATAGTAAAGTTTCCACTGTGAGGTTTATGTGTAAAATAGGTTTCAGCTGTTGGTAAGAGGTAAATGAATACATATTTGTGCTGTAGACAGCGCCGGCCCGACCATTAAGCGTGGTACGCTGGCGTGTAGGGCGCCAGGCACCCTGCACAGCACAGAGTATAAAACCCCGCCCATCTGCCTTACCTCCAGTACGATTTGAAGTAAGGGGAGAGGGAGGAGTCAGGAAGGGGAGAGGGAGGGGTCAGGGAGGTAGATCTGTGCAGCTTCCCAGCTGGAATCACGTCTGTCCGTCCCTGGCTGTAGATTGCAGATCACTGTACCACCACCTGGTAATCTGATGGTAAGAAGAGATTACATAAAGTTACTTTTTGTTGTGGGTGCAGTATGCATAGAATATGAAATGTGATTGACAACAAGATACATTGGTGCTTTTTTTTTCTTTTTTTTTCACTTTTCCTTCTTTAATATACCAAATACTCAACTAACACAGTTCCCATAACCAATGGAAATGTGGGATTTTAAGTTCAACAGTATCTCTATCAGGTTACGTGCACTTGTCCTCTGTGATGTGTGATGGGACAAGCTAGTGAGATGTTCCATTAAAAGAGAAATGCATTGTGGGACCTTGTAATGCAGAAGCATCAAAGTTGTTTTAACAGAAATGATTGCACACATTTTATGTTTTTTATTGTATTTGTCTTTGTGCTAAGCAGCTACTCTGGGGAACACCTATGTTCTATTTTTTAAATAAAAAAATTAAAATAACCTACAATTTATAATGTTTAAACTGTTCTTCATTTCAGTGATACATATGCCCTAGGCCAGTGTTTCCCAAATCCAGACCTCCTGGACCCCTAAAGGCTCATACACACTAAACGATAAAAGTGAACGATATGGACGATAACTATATTCTTATCGTTCAGATCGTCCAGTGTGTATGTACAATATCAATAACAATGCGCGCTCCCGCTAATTGTTAACAATGTCTTCCGTCGCTTGAACTTGCAGGACCATCTGATGATATCGTCAGATTCTGCAAGTTTGAAGATGTGGCAGGGTGATGTCACTGAATGATATCGATATCGTTCAGTGTGTATGCCCAATGTTGTTTGCCCGGGAGTTCAAGGGGAAACACTGACGATATCGCTCATGGAGCATATGGTCTAGTGTGTATCGGGCTTTACAGTGCATATTTTACAGATCTCCTAGTTGGTGCACAGGTGTAACTCATTACAGGCTGACACATAATAAAAGATCCACAGGCGGAGCACATTTTTTCACTTGTGATACTGAGGAGATCTGTAAAACATGCTCTGTTAGGGGTCCCTGAGGACTGGATTTGGGAAACAGTGCATTAGGCTGTTTATTAAAGGGGAGTAGGTGGTGTTAGAGGTGAGGCTGCAGCACAGGCCAATGTTCAAATAGGGGAGCCACACCAACTGCCAGTGATGTCTGGCAGCAGTTGGGGTGGCAGTTGGTGGGACTCCCCTATTTGTACATTGGATTGTGCTGCAGCCTCACCTCTACCTCTGAAGCCGCCATTGCTAAGGACTAAATTTACTTAATTGACTTAATCTTGATATTAGCGCGCTCCTTTACACCAGAGGCATAAAATAAACTAAGCATAGAAGTTTCCCTTGTATACAATCACTTCAGCAGTGTGAAAGGGAAGATGGCTACTGCCACCTTAGCAACATGTATGAGTAAAAATAGATGTCATTTTACACAGACAATAAATGTAATAGAAAATACTGTATATTCATTTGACAAAAAATTGTGCACACCTCAATTTAGGACTCTTCTGAGGAAAACTTCTTAGCCAAAGGTCATATGTGTAGTTGTAAAGAAATGGTTAGTTATAAACCTATGGGCGTTTTAGTTTTTACATGAATTATTTCCTATGCTTTACATCACATATTGTTTAAGTAAGTAGCACCTTTGCAATGCTGACATTAATCTAGGAAACATGACTTTTACCAGCACTGTCCTTTATGTCACTACGACCCACACACTCCGTATATCAGCCCAGGAAATCTGTCTTTTTTTTAAAGTAAACCTTAAATAATTCAGGACTCAGAGTCTTGATCAATCTATTTATATGCAATAAGTACAGCGCAAATGTATTTTGGGAATCAGCGCCGAGGCAGGGCGAAAGTGCTCCCTGTGCCAGCCCCGTCTCCTAAACCTGTGATGTCATGACGTCACGCCTAGAGGACGGGGTGAACGTTCTAGGAATGAAGTGCAGCCCGGAGCATCCTAGGGATGCTCCGGGCAGCTCCACAGGCTGCACGGTGCCGGTCTGGAGCGTCTCTTGGATGCTCTGGGCGCTCTACAGTGGTGTTACTAGCTGCAGGGTGCAGCCACATGCAGGTGCCATGAGGCAGGGACGGTGCTGCCTGTAGGGCCCAGCACCCTGTGTGACTACACCGCTCACACACCCCTAGTTATGGCCCTGTTTCGAATATTTAGCAGTTCTGTAATACACAGCCTTAGATTGACTTCAAGTGGTGGCGGCTCCATGGTGGGGCTGCAGCGCAGTCCAAAGTTCAAATAGGGGAGCCACACCAGCTGCCAGTGAGCCCCAGCCAGTGATGTTTGGCAGCGTTTGAAATGGCAGTTGGTGTGGTTCCCCTATTTGAAATTTGGACTGTGCTGCAGCCCCACCCATGGAGCCGCCACTGACGTCAAGTACCGTTGTTTTTTCTAAATAAAACAGATTAATGCCATCCAAAACTAAAGTAATAGCATTATGGGGGAGTGCAGTGATTTTAAAATAAATATGAAAGTAACAGAATTGTAGGCTCCATTCTCTGGATCAGCCGTAGTCACCGGTACGTGTGTCTGCCCCATGCCACTCTTATCTACTCACCTGTGTCATACAGAGCAAGTGTTTATGCCAAGCCCCTGTGATCTTTTATTTCACATGTGTCATTGGTCGGTGGCATGACCCCAAAATGAGGTCTTAAGGCCCAAACTGTTGTAAATGATAGTGGATGAAATCTTATGTTGGTATAAAAACACACAGCAGCATACATTAGGGAAATGTGAACGCAAGGCATATCACGGCAGTGATAAATATCTGGTGCACATGCACACTGTTGTGGAATGAACATATAAAGGGGAGCAGCCTAGACCCCAGAAGCTTTATGGATCTGATACTGTGAACTTTAGATGCTTTTTTTTAACACCCATCACAGCTGAGATGTAAATGTAGCCATTATTTCTATTATAGTGCCCTATCAGCTATCTGTTGCCCTCAGTGTTACAAGCATTTGACCCCAAATTCCCATAATATCTGTATTACAGTGGTGCAGACTATAAAACTATGATTGTTGCCTTTAATCTCATAAGTGATGTCTTCAATGGGAATCGGTATGATTGGAATCCCGAAACCAGCATCCCGGCAGAAGTGGAAATCCCGATCGTCCTCAGGTAAGTATTAGCTAACCTAATTCTACACCCTAACCCTCCCTTAGGGTGCCTAACCCTAACCTCCCCCCCAGAACCTAACCCTAATCCCCCCTCTAAGTGCCTAAACCTAACCCCCCCTTCCCCGCTGCCTAAACCTAAGTCCCCCGGGGTGTGCCTAAACCTAAGTCCCCTGGGGAGTGCCTAACCCTAACCCCCCCTTCCCCTAGCCTAATCCTATCCTCCTGGGGGGGGTGCCTAACCCTAAGTCCCCCCGGGAGCCCTAAACCTAACCCTCCTCCCTTCGATCGGGATGCCGGGCGTTGGTCTCCCGGCGTATGTCTAATGACAGGCATCGGCATATCGACGCCTGTCTTTAGACCCTTGTCGGGATATGATAGATGGGAAGCCGGCTGTCGAGATTAGGTCCGCCGGCTTCCCGACTGCATTCCCTTTAATAGGTGACCGGGAGTTACATCCCTTCCTCCTGGGTTCATGCAACAAAGATTTTATTTTAGAAACCTCATACATGAGATG
This sequence comes from Taudactylus pleione, assembly GCA_031769625.1. NCBI lineage: Eukaryota > Metazoa > Chordata > Amphibia > Anura > Myobatrachidae > Taudactylus > Taudactylus pleione. Next base: position 2,265,331 of record JAUIMM010000098.1, read on the forward strand.
AAATCCAAATGCATTTATTAGACAAAGGGGTCTATTGCAGACCCTCCACAATTTATTCCTATGAAGTATCTTGTCGTGTCTGTGTATAACATGGTGATGATGGTTTTGCGCAGTTATTTAAATAAAATATTGCCAGGACAGTAGATCCAATAAGAGTCTGTCCCTGTGATCTTTTCCTATCACTGCACATCTGGGATCTAACCTGGCTTTCTCCCTTCGTATGCGCAGACGTGTCAGCACATGTACAGGCACCAGGCCAGGCATGCACAGAAACAAATAATGACTGAAGGGAGGGGAAAAGAATGGAGCCTGTCAGGGAGCATAATATAAGCTTTTTGGAGTTTCAAGAATAGTTCCAGACCTCCGTTCCCTCTGAGAATTATGGGAACTGTAGACTGCAGCATTAGTTTGCATAATTGCGGAGTAATCTTTGATCATTTCTTAAATAGCACTGACACCTAATTTCCTGATACCATTTGCAAATAGCTATTTCCACATGAAATGAGGCTTTATGATAGACCCTTAATGCTTTTTATTATATGTGAGCAAAGAACAAGGAAAAGTATGTCCCTGTGTGCCCACATGTGAGCAGGTCTGGCCTTCTGCACACAACCTGGCCCAGTGTTATATTTGGGGCTAGTGTCCTTATGTATGACTAAAATAGAATGCATTAATAACATTTTTACACTAAGTAATCCAGTGACTGCAGGGTGGAAAACAATTATATTTTGTACCCCTTCTCACAGTGCCAACTCTTCTGAGTAAAAATGATTAAACAACTAATTCAATGGTTACCCACCACACTATTAATTTATTCCCATATATGTAAAGCTGATATTTTATTTTATGTACTCACTGTATCGATTACACCTACAATGTTGGACTATCATTTACATTCAGGAACATGTAACCTGGCAGCTAAGTCCCTCCCACCATTTTGGCGCTCTGACCTCACTGATGAGTTAGGAAGTGCTGGTTGCCTGGTGTCTCATGACCTGTGATGCCCCCTCATTCATGGGCCAGGTCGAGGGAGGTGTGATGTTTAGTGGAAAGTGCACCCATCATCTACACATAGCAGATGGACATTTTGTTGGCTGACCTTATTTATGAGAATGCGGCCAATATAGTTATAAACTATTCTCATCTCAAAGGACTCAATTATAACAATATTTGGTCTAATAATCACCATTTTGTTGTTGTCTGTGGGAATTATTTCTCACCCTCCCACAATTACTACTTGTAGAATGGACTCACTGCAAATCTGCCAGCTGCTGGGTACTCCCCATGCTGTCTGGGATGTGGTATGCAGGAGAGTAGTAGGAGCTGCAACTCATGCCAGCTGCTGCCATGCCAGAAGAGGCGGGATCTGCTGTGTGCCACTGGGCCACACCTGCTATGAGGTAAAGCGCAGGTTTAAACACACACAGTATATTGATTTAAATCTATGGTTTATATTTATTTTACATTTCTCTACAAATGTTCAGTGAGCCACATTGGCTTTAATGATTATGCAGAGAGAAGCTACAGTATATATATTACTTACTGCAATGGGGTAGTGCCCCAGGCCAAAATTGTAATAAAACATGCTAAAAACCGTAAAGTTTTACCTACTTGAAATCTTTGAACACATCGGGGTGGATGCCGAGTGGATAGCAGCTAAACACTGAGCACATGAAACGGGTGTATTTCACATGAGTTACGTGAGGTACTATGCTGCATATAGTGCTCGGCCTCTTGGAGATCTCACTAGGAACAAGACTCTACACTGTGGGGAGAGGTCAGGGGAAACAGGAGAGTTAGAGTAGGAGGGAAGGAATTTTCCATTGAGAAGAAGATAGGTAAGCGAGATGGAAGACACAACATAAATGAATGAACAAGAAATCATGTGAGGAAGAAAACAGTTAGGAGAACCTTGGAAAGCTATATAGAGAATATTCTGTCCCAAACCAAGAAAACGGGAGCAAAGGCGTCACCGTTTCTGCTGACGCCCGGTGCACACTTGAAATCCACCCTCCGAGGGTGACACCTATGTGCGACCTGCACCCCCATAGTGACGCCAAAGCAGGGGAGCCCCAATCTAATTACACCACATCCACTAATAGTATAACAAGTTATGTTTCTGGGACCCCCTCCACCACCTGTAAAATTAGCTCTATATGAAGTGACCTCAAAGTAAATATCGATTTACCTTTTGGACTGGTTATGATTACAGACAGTTTGGTAATTCTGCCAATTTGCCTGTGTCCCTATATTGCTCCCATTAGCTTCCCCAATGCCTATCCAAGGCACCAAACGGAATCCATACTATGAGCTGTGTGGGACATGGTGACAAACTGATGTCTCAGTATCTCACAGAGTATTATTCGCTTATCCGCATCTATGGTCGTCATTTTCTTTAGCAGATCAACGAGCTGTTGCCTATCTGCCTTCTTGCCAAACATATCTCTGCCTTGTTGTCACCTGCAGAGAGACCAAGCTTGCATGTAACACATTCTGTCCATCTACATCTGAGACCGATAAGCCCTCAGGCTACTGGTATTCACCCACTGCTTGTATAATACCTTTGGAACAAGTTTTTGCCAACTATTCCAGACATTCAGAGCTGGAAAATCTAAAGCCACACGATGCCACATAGTGTGCCCACAAGGCACTACATGGCAGCCAATAACCAAGTATAACATTCTCCTAGTATGACTAGGTGGAGGATGTCACGTTTGTAGAGTACACAGCAGTTCCACACAGTGCATAGATGAAACCTTTAGAGAGAGCCTATAGGGAAGTACTTGTGCCATGTCATCCAGACAATTCTATGTTTTGTGGTTTCCTGGTATCCATGACCATATTTATTAGGTGTCTAAATCAAAAGAAAGAAACTGTTACAGGGTAAAAAAACAAGTGCTGGGTACTGAAAAGCTTTAATTACTTCATGGTACTTTTAGTAAGATATGTACAGTATAGCAAACCATGAAGTCCGGAGATGTCACATTACTTAGAGATTTGTTGGGACTTTGGGCCTGATTCAAATCTGGTCGCAAGCACTGAGCACTCGCAACCGGGTCGATGGTGGCCCACAGCACATCTGCATGACAGAGCCGGCTCCGTCGTGCGCTTGTATGAGCCCCGGCTAGCGACGGGCAATCCGTCACTCCGGGTCTCGCACCAAAGGGGGTGAGCTGTCAATGTTGAGTGACAGCTCGCCCCATTTGGTGGGCGGGCCGGGGGGTGGCGTTCCCGAGGGAACGCTTGCCATTTGGGGGCGGCTCCACTGACATCATGAGTGATGTCAGCGGACAGCTTCCAGCTCTGTTAGAGCCGAAAGCTCTCTGGGGCTTGCGATGAACGAGACCCTACCACAAGGGTCTTGTCGCAAGCCCGATGGTTGCGATGGTCTTGACCATCACGACCATCATCATGACCGCTAGCTATAGCTGTGGGTGTTCACCCACAGCTATGCGAGTGGCCAGGAGGCCGCCCAAAAAAATAAAATAACGCCCAGATTCAGAGCGAGTGCTCTTTCAGAGCGTCCGGGTCTGCACAAGGGCACTGCTCATTGTCATATTTATGTAAACATATGTTCCACATCCCACATACTGTCCATGACTTGCAGCAACAAGCAATATACCGCAGACCCTTCTTATCAGACTCCAGAGCCCAGACTCTCATCTACTGTATAGTGCTTCTGGACATTTGAGAGTTCATGTTGAGCTGGTTAAAAAATATGAACTTTTCTGTGTAAAATACGCTTTTGACTTCTGTACATGCGTACAAAGCAGCACTTACGTTAGCGGCCATATGAAAAGTCAGTTGCCTCTTGTGAATATGACCCCTTTATAGCGCCTTTACGAATAAGGAAGTCAGTTGGGGGAAATGTGATTTATGAATACTGGGACTCAGACCTATATGAGCTGTCAGTAAACTTGCAAATAAAGAGAATGACAAGGATGAGCGGCCACTGCTTCTGAAAAGTCACCTGTACTACCCGTGAGGAGCTGTCTCCATCTTGTGATTTATCCAGCTCATCGTGGTTCACAAATTGCATCATTCTCTAATGCAATTTACTCTTCTGTTTTAAGCACAAATTGCATCCAAGTCAACACGACCTCTCCCTCCACAACCGCTTGTAGAAATGTTCTCTTTTTTGTTATTTCATTACTCTCATCCCTTATTATCCACACTTTGAGTTTTTTCTTTATTGTTCCTTAACTTGTGGTAAAACCAAAAAGCAAATTGTCATGATTATTCTTTTAAATAGAATAGTAATAATAATTAGAATGATGAAATGTACTGTAAAATTAAGTGTACTGTGATTGCTGTGAGTGATGGACATTTCAGGGTCCTCCGTATTTGTTAGAGTATAACATACGTCATGTTCTGTTGTTGGGATTCTCACAATCTGCCTCTGTCATATTCTGATCAGAAACTGAGCGTGACTGACAATGTATAATTGTCATACCTAGAAATCTGGGCTTATTGTAAAATATTATATCCCCTCCGAAACGTAGCAGCTCCTTAGTTCCTGAGCCTCTTCCTCAGATTAGATGTCACACAAATACTGTTAGTCTTTGACTGCTTAATATTTAATGGATAATTAAATGCAGGAGCTTCCTGCAGATCACAGTATGAAGGGTGACACCTAGCGGTGCTCGACGCACTTCTGGGCATCACTAGATACTGTATGTCCATACCTCTTTGCCAGAGCAGGACACACCCCATGCTTGCCGACTATCTGGCTGCCCCTTCCGGGAGGGAGCAGCCAGATCGGCTTGACTGGGGGGGCGTGGCCAGCAAATGGGGGCAGGGCCGGCCAGACTTGAAGAGTTTGTGGGTGGAGCGGGGGCGGAGCCATGCGATCGCGTCATTTTGGCCCCGCCGCCGCTACACGCTGCCGATATTACAGGCAGCGTGAAGCAGGGGGCGGGGCCAAAATGACGCGATTCGACGTGAATCGCGTCACAGGCCCCCCGCTGCCGAGGATTTTCCTGTTATTGCGGTGGGGGGCAGGAGGGGTCGGCAGCTGCCGGGAGACTTGCCTGTCTTCCCGGGAGGTCGGGAGCGGCACCCGATTTTCGGGAGGCTCCCGACCAAATCGGGAGGGTAGGCAAGTATGACACACCCTAAGGTAAGTGTGCATTAGTTTAGCTGACAAAATGACTGCCTCCAATCTGCTACACATCATGGTTTAAAAATGAAACTGTTCCCACCCTCAGTCTCCACAGAGGATAATAATTAATAATAATAATTTTATTTATATAGCGCTTTTCTCCCATAGGACTCAAAGTCGCTTTATAATGAGAGTTACTGTCACAATTAAAGAACTTGGTGCTCTTTGGACCAGATCTGAGAATATTTACTGCCAGCAGTCCCTGCATATGGCAGATTTATCTGATCTGTGCGGATGTGTAATAATACAAATTATTAAACAAAAAGGAGATTATAAACATCCGGAGGAAGAATTAGGTCTAAAAACAGGAGACTGCAATACACAAGTTACAGTATTTCAGAGTCCCTAACTCATACGGGCAGAGTCAATTAGCTGCGGGTTGTGAGGTCTCTTCTGCTGGGTATAGTGCCCGGAGCTATTTAATTTGAGACCCGTAAGAATTCCAAGGCAGCAGTTAGCGCTGATTTATAACAAAATAAATCAATAGTGATCAATTTGCACAAGATCAGAGCAACCAGCACCAATTAAAATCCAGAGTTTCAACAAATACTCTCACATATGCAGTGCAGAAGGAAAATTAGATCAATTCATATAGGTGCTCAATATAATACGTCTCTTTAGAGTAGATAAAATCAATGATCTTTCAGGTATAAACTCAGTCCATCAGTAATGTTGTTCCCTTGATGATCAGTGTAAGTCGGCAATTTAAAATTGCCCAAAGTTTTAAATGGTCCCCAAAATGATTTCCAGTTTTCCTCTTCTTTATAAGAATTACAGATGGTTCTGAGCCTCTGTGGAAGGCTGTGCTGGGATCACGCGTTTGATCCCAGCATCAGCCGAGGTGCAGGGGCAGGCAGAGGGGATGTGTCCTCTGCGGGACACATCCGTTGCCGGCGCTGGGACAGTAATGTCCCTAGCGTCGGTGCAGATACCGCGGGCACCTGGTGAAGGGACCGCCTGGTCCCTTTCACCAGTGCCGGCGGTACTTTGGCGCCGGGAGAAGCTTGGCTCCGGGCGCAAGCTCAGCGGAGCTTGGCGCCTGGCAGCCAAGAAGCGGCGGGTAGCCTGCGCTGGGACAGAGTATCTGCTCCCAGCGCCGGTCAGGCGTTGGGCGCGGCATTCAGTGCGGCGGGCGTTTGGCTCTGGCCGCGAGCGTCACGAAGTTCTCCCCCACAGCCTCTTCCAACGTAGCAGGTAGGCCCTCTGTGAGGCCCACCATATACCCCCTCCCTAGACCGCCAGGATTGTCGGGCGTTAGGCCCGTGGAGCGTTGTCGGGCACTAGGCCCGTGGGTAATTAGGCGGGCACAAGGCCCGGGCACTATAGCGGGCATTAGGCCCCATGAAAGGATTGCCCCATTAGTAGGTGTAAGTGGCCTGGGTACTAGGCCCAGGTCACTATATAATAAAGTAGGCGGGCAACTGCCCGAGCCACCCACCATATAAAGTGGTCTGGGCATTAGGCTTAGACCGCTAGGCGAGCCCACAGATAGGCAGGCAAATAGGCCTGAGCCCCATAAAAAGTGGTCTGGGCATTAGGCCCAGACCACTACCAGAGCCCACCATTTGGCAGGCACCTAGGCCTGAGCCGCAGGTAAGACCCTGGGCATTAGGCCCAGGGCCCTGAGCCCATTAGCTGCAGCGCTAACAGAGAGGCGGATGAGAGGTGTGAGCAGTGGTGGAGAGCTGTACGGCTTCCACCCATGAGGTAGTGGTTTCCCCAGTCACCGAGAAGAGGAGCTGGCCAGCTCTGGATAGGTAGCAGACATTTAAAGGGACAGCACCGTGTTTTGCTTTTGTATATTTAGTCTGTGTTTGGTGTTCCGTGCAGGGCAAAAGTTTAGTTGTTGTTATATCTGTCGCACTACACACACTGTAGGTTGAGGGTGATGCCGTTTTAGTATGTGTAGTTGCTTGACATAGGTTTAGGCCCTGCACAGCTGTGTTGTGTATGTCCTTACAGGGACCTGTAGGCGAGTGAGCGGACGAAGAGCAAGAGTGGACACGGTGAGGAATATCTGGGTGTACTGTCTCTCCCTGTTTGTTTGCCACTATCTATCTCTCCTTCCTTCTGGGCGGACGGTGAACCTTGCAACCCGGTGCAAGGACGGATCTTCACCTGGTGCGTGAGTACCGATAGGTGAAAATTCGGGATCTGAGGCCAAAAGTGCCAATGATGATCTTCACTTAAAACCTGAATTTATCCCCCGGTTCGGTAGGGCGCGTCGGTCGACGTGAGGAAGGACGGTACTCACCTCGTCTCCTTCCCCCCCAGGTCATCGTGTCCATGCTCTATTTGGAGGTTCCAGGAACGTCTGCTCAACACACGGCCTGAAGGTGAGAGGGTGCGACGCAAGGTAAGTAACAGACGTACACCTGCACGGCAGCAGGCTTTGCACCGCACCCACCCCTCACATTTTGGCGTAGTCGGCAGGATCACGGACACGATGTGGACCACCGGCAAGAGGACCCCCCTTCGGACAGCTCCGGAGTGGAACCATCCCCGGGCGTATGAGGACAAGAGTGACTGGATTACGGTGTTGGGAGAAGACATCATGAAGATGGTGCAGCGGTCGGTACAGCGCAGCAAGGAAGAGCGCCAGGAGAAGGGGCGCAAGAAATCCGCTGTGACCCCCTGCAAGACGTGTCAGTGGCTGGGACATGATGCCAGCGAATGTCCCTGGCGTGAATTTAGGGCGACAGAAGAGGAAGAAATGTCCCCATTGGAGATCACACAGATGGCCCAGCAAGCGGTCCAGAGATGTGGTCAGAAGAACTCGGTGACAAAGAGACTCTGGTGTATACTCTGCGGAACCTACGGGCATGAGCATAATAGCTGTCCGCGTGATGAAGAGTGGCACCAGGAGGATGAAGAATTCCGGTGTGAAGGATGTGGAGATCCAGAGCATGAGCTTCGAGATTGTCCGTGGGACGAAGACCGGATGATCTTGGATGGCAGAGCCCAGAAGTGGATAGAAGAAGCCAGGGAAGTGGAGCAGAAGAGCCTGCTGGAAGTACGTTCGCAGGTGCCCATTGTTCCTGAGCAGGAGCCGAAGGGTAGAGACCCCTTTGTGATGAAGATGGCAACAGCACCCCCGTGCTGGAAGTGTCGGCGACAGGGACACTTGGCCCATGAGTGTCCCTGGGAAGATGCAGTGGCACTGTTATGGCCCGAAGAGGTCCCAGTGAAGAAGGATCCTTGCCCGCAGAGGACGGATGTGGATGACTGGGAGGTGAAGATGCCACGCTATAAGGAAGAGCGTGAAGACCCAGTGGCAAAGAAGTCTAGGATCTCCCCATGCTGGAAGAGTCCGCGACCTGGATACCCGGAGATGTCAGCGGAAGAGATGGAGTACGCTGAAGAAGGAAATTGTCGCCTGCTGCAGGAGTCTGTGGAGAAGAGTCCAGATTCTTGTAAAATGTCGGCAGAGACCCGGGAAGAAGAGGATGCCCCAGAGGAAGCAACTATTGGGTGGTGTTTAGTGCCACACCCTGAATACAGTGAAGATGCCCCAGACCAGTTGGAAGAAGAGTGGGTGGCTGCTGCACCCTTAGAAGAAAATTCCCCATGGTGGCCCATCGTGAGTGGCACTTCCGAGTTGCCACTCCCACAGAGGATCCGCAGAGTGAAGTCAGGAGGTACGAAGATGGAGAGCCCAGAGCCAGTGGAGAAGGAATGTGGGGTCATGGTCGGTCCCGGCTGGGCCCTTGAACAGATCCTCACTGGAGGGACCATAGAATACCCTTACCCGCGGACGATGGAGATGGAAGAAGACTTTGTAGTAGCAGGCTTTGCACCGTACCCACCCCTCACACCTCAATAACAACAGTGGGTAAAGTTGTAACCACCCGGGCACTCCACCATCTGGGATATGGGCTTTGTCCTTGTCTCCAGCAGGTTGTAATTATAGCTCCTCTGCCAACATTTTTCGACCACCGTGTGGTCTTTTTCAAGGCACTGATTTCTGCTCGCACCCTCCGGAGGATATCACTGACCTCATGAGTTTTGCATATGGGTGGAAATACGCTATTTTTGCTTAGACTTTTTAAAGAGTGATTTAAGCTCATTTTCTGTCCAACTCAGTATCAGCTGCAATTTTATCTTGAAAACTAACCAATCGTTATTACACCGAAACAGGTTTGCGGAATATTTCTACCAACTGGATTCTGTTTAATAGGGAGCGTCGTAGTAAACGCTAATATGATTCAGAGACATAACAATAGTTCAGTGTATACACCACATAGAAAACATTATTACCTGGCACAGCACCACCCACCTGGTCATATTCAGGGTACAAGGGCAGTGGCGTAACTACAGAGGGTGCAGTTGCTATGGGACCCGCCGCTTGGGGGGACCCGAGATCCAGCATCTGCATTTTTTTAAATAAAGTTTATTTAATCTGGGCCAGCCCTGTACCCTCTGTAGTTACGCCAGCCGGGCCCACTGGCACTCTCACTGGGAGACGGACCCGTTACCGCACTGAACAGAACCACCCGCAGCAAAACTCGTGAGATAGTGACGATGACTTCATCATTATGCGAGTGACTCAGTCCAGGAAGGCAGGAGAAGCACGACGCAGATGGTATCCCAGTCCCACCATCACTCACTTACATCGGCAGGCTGAAATCACCCGGCGGGAGGGGAGGCTGGGGAGCAGTTCCAGTACTACCGGTAGGCAGCAGCGGGGCAGGTCACTGATGTGGGGAGCGGTTCCAGTAGACAGCAGTGGGGCGGATGAGATACAGTACTGGTATACAGCGTATAGGAGACTGCCTGTGGCTGTGCTGTTAGCAGTGCCAGATTAATGTCAACTTGAGCCTGGAGCTGAAATTTATGAAGGGCCTATTGTGTGGCGCCGCAGGGGGTGTGACCAGCACCACAGGGTGTGATTAGTGGTGTGAGGTGTGTGCAGAGGTGTAACATGTGGCCAGGGCGCCTGGAGCACGTGCCCCCCCATATATGTATGTATGTAAGATAGGTATGTATGGGATGCCTTATGAAACATTGTGTATAAATAAGTCCATGTATGGGGTATGAGAGGAGGCTCCGTGCTTGTCCTGTGTTATTGTAATGAAAAGTAATTTTTTAATTTAAAATAAATTCTCTTAATGCATCTCCTACTGTACATTGGGCGTCCTTTAATATTGTCATATATGGAAGATTAGGACTTTGGGCATACACTATACTAGGCCTCAGAAATCATCCATCGAGTATCAGTAATAATGCCCTCCTCTCCTTCTCATGCCTTCTGGAAGTGAGGGGGAAAAATAGGGAGATAGGGAATAAGCCACCAGTAACTTTCAACTAAAATTTAGGACATGGATGCAACAAATATTCTTAGTTCTGTCGGCAATAATGAATCACATCCAATAAATATAGTGAGCCCAATACAGACTGGTGGCTACATCCCATGTAATAGGTAATATTATGACATCACAGGCTGTGAGATGAGTCCATGATGAGGACCTGTGGTCTCACTCTCAGATTAGTGAGGGATAGTGAGTGCGACACAGTGATATGAAAATGCTCGTAGTTTTTTGCTTCATTTGCCTATTCGGCATATTATCGAAAGGTACGTAATAATTAAGTTTTATGAATTTATTTTAGTAAAGGGGAGCTCTTTGCTTTCTATTTATGTAATTGTTAAAGTGGTGAAAACAAACTTTATAAAATTAGGGGGAGATTTAATAAAGCTTGGCGAGAGATAAAATTGGAGATAAATAGCACCTACAAATCAGCTCCTAACTGTCACTTTACAGTGATAAATGTCACTGTGTATGATAAATGGTGCTCCAGCCAATCAGCTCCCAACTGTCACTTTACAGTGGTAAATGTCACTGTGTATGATGTGTATGATAAATGGTGCTCCAGCCAATCAGCTCCCAACTGTCAACTGTTAGAAAAATGACAGTGGGAGCTGACATTTATCACTCGTTTTGGTGATTAAATTCATTAATAAATGGGGGCAATAGGCTGTAAAGTGACAGTTATGAGCTGATTGGTTGGTGCTATTTATCTCCAATTTTATCACTCTCCAAGCTTTCTTAAATCTCCCCCTAATTTTATAAAGTTTGTTTTAGTAAAAAAAAAAAAAGACTATTTAAGATATGTAGTATACATAATGTTGATTATGGGTCTTAACTGAGTCTGAAAGCCAATTTGAAATTGTTGTTGTCTCAGAACTTGACTTGAGACTCTGGGGGTGATTAAGCATAGGATGGCATTGTAAAGCAGCACGCAAGCAGCTTTGCAATTCCAGCCTTGCAGTTATGTTACTACAGCAGGAGGCACCACGTCTCCTGTATGCATTAATGATCCAACCTGCGTCCACGGATGCAGCATCCGATCATCAGAGTATAGTAATCCCTGTCCAGCTGAGTGACCATGAAGTCACATAGCCTGGCTATGGCAGATAAGGAAAAGAGGCCAGGAAAGATCCTGGCCTCTTCCCTCACCCCCAATGGCGACGACGCACCTCCATTTTGGGAAACAGAGGTCTTTGCAGTCCCCACCCTGCCCCCAAATGGCAGCAGACTGTCAATCACTGACAGTATGCTGCTGCTCTGTGTGCGAACACTCAGGGCCCGTACTGCATATGCGAAGTACAGATCCGGTGATTGTGCAGATTAGATTTTGTAAACTGCGCAGGCATCTGACCCGTTCTGTGCATGTGTTGAACGGGTCTGCGGTCCCACACGCAGACTGGCAACAGACTGTTATTGATTGACAGTCTTCCACCGTTTGTGGATGGGGAGGGGGTGGCGATGGCGTTAGGGGGGAGGGAAGAGACCAGGATCTCTGTCGGCTCATGGAGATTTCCCTGCCTCTTCCTCTCATCTGCAGTGGCCAGTTTGCATGACCACATGGGTCACCTTAGCCGGCCGATGGTCCGCAGATTATCCAATGCTGCGTTGGACAACGCAGCTCGGATAAGTAATGCAGCAGGTGTGATGCCTCCTGCTGCATTATCATATCTGCAAGGATAACAATTGCAAAGCTGCCTGCGTGCATACATCATATATCTATAGCCTGCATGTAGCTTAGCAATTGTGACTCTTGCTGAATCAGGCCCATAGACCCCCATGTCCCTGTGTTTCTGTTATTTGTATGCTGTATTTTAACAATTTCCTTTATTAAATAATGTAACTGAATGGCCAAATATGGGTTTTAGATAATGTTCAATTCAATATATTTTATTATCTGCAGACACAACCCCGGAAATTCCGGTGTATATGAAAATAAATGGTGAGTTTTTATTTATCAAATACGTTTTTCCAATCTCTTTAAAGAAAAAAAATTGATTGCTGGTTAAAATAATATCATCACGTTGGCTGGTAGTGACAGCTGGTCTGATGACACACCAGTGTCAGTGATGTTACAGGAAAGAGTCAGAGTGTGGTGATAGAGAGACAGTATAGGGAGTAGGGGTGTGCACCTGCCACTTTTCGTGTTTTGTGTATTGGTTTTGGATCTGGATCTTTCTTCGTGTTTTGGATCTGGATTGGTTTTGCCAAAACCACCCTTCCGTGTTTTGGGTTCTGGGTTTTGTGTTTTGGATCTGGATTTTTTCTTAAAAAATAAAAAAAAACGCTAAAATCACATAAAATGGGCCTTTTTTTGTTCCTAAGCTATTAATAACCCCAATAACATTAATTTCCACTCATTTCCACTCTATTCTGAACACGTCACACCTCACAATATTGTTTATAGGCCAAAAGGTTGCACCGAGGTAGCTGGATGACTATGCTAAGCGACACAAGTGGGCGGCACAAACACGTGGCCCATCTAGGAGTGGCACTGCAGTGGCAGACAGGAAGCCAATCAGCGTTATGGTGCCCATTTGCATGTAGCACGAACCCGGGAGATCCGTGCTATATGCATCTGTGTGATTGGCACAGAGCAATGACAGGTCCGTGAGACCCGTCTGTGCTGCTGTGGTAAAAAAAAAAAAAAACCCTGTGTAAAAAAAGAAAAAAATGGCGTGCACCCCCCCAAAAAAGAGCAACCAGCCCCGGGCATTAGTAACCCAGTGCTGGGTGTGCTTAAATACAGGGGACAAACGACGTAGGGGTCCCTTGTACTTAAGCACAACCAGCACCGGGCTAGTCAGAACCAGCGCTGGTTGCCAAAATATGGGGGACAAACGACGTAGGGGTCCCCCGTATTCTGCGCAACCAGCTCTGGGCTCTGATCCGGTCCTGGTTCTGGAAATACAGGGGACAAAAAATTAGTAGGGTTCCCCTGTATGTTCCAGAACCAGCACTGGACTTTTTCTAGCGGGGGCTGATGCCACAGCCAGGGGAGCCCTTTCGCCGGGCCCCCCAGCCGCAGCATCAGCCCTGACCACTAGTCAGCCCAGGCCGGGGATCCCTGGAGAGCTGGGGACCCCCCCAATAAAGGGGTCACCCTCTCCAGGGCACCCCAGGCCCAGGCTGATAGCCCGGGGCTATCCCCGCCACCCCTGGTGGCGGTAGGTGGTGGGTTGATTGTGTGGTGTGGTGTAAATAAAGAATATCAAACATTGTCTTTACAAGTAGAACTGCAAGTCCCAGCTAGCCTGCCCCGCATGCTGGTACTTGGAGAACCACAAGTACCAGCATGCAGGGCATTAAGGGCCCACTAGTACCTGTAGTTCACCTGTAAAAAAAATGTTTAAAAAAACACAGGACACTCACACCGTGACAGTATAAGTTTATTAAACATACATACACACACACACACATGTACACATACTCACCTATGTAACCTGTAGCATCGGTCCACTTGTCCGGTAAAGTATCCCTAGGGGACCTGTGGAAAAAAATATACTCACCATCTCCTATGCGAGGTTCTGTCCTCTTCGTTCCAAAGTAGGCATCCCCAGACTTGGCAAAAAAAAAAAACTAAAACGCGATCCACGAACTTAGTACCGTTCTATAGAACGGTACTTCCCGAATGAGAGCTTAGCGGCGGGGTATCACCATGGAAACCCCGCTGCTAAGCGTTCATTGGCTGAGAGAGGTCATCTCCCGTCTCTCAGCCAATGAACGGCTCCCTCCATTGTAGTCAATGGTGGGAACCGCAGGGTAAACTTTAATAACCTTGCGGCTCCCACCATTGACTACAATGGAGGGAGCCGTTCATTGGCTGAGAGACGGGAGATGGCCTCTCTCAGCCAATGAATGCTTAGCAGCGGGGTTTCCATGGTGATACCCCGCCGCTAAGCTCTCATTCGGGAAGTACCGTTCTATAGAACGGTACTAAGTTCGTGGATCGCGTTTTCGTTTTTTTTTTTTGCCAAGTCCGGGGATGCCTACTTTGGAACGAAGAGGACAGAACCTCGCATAAGAGTGTGTATGTATGTATGTTTAATAAACTTATACTGTCACGGTGTGTGTGTCCTGTGTTTTTTTTAAACATTTTTTTACAGGTGAACTACAGGTACTAGTGGGCCCTTAATGCCCTGCATGCTGGTACTTGTGGTTCTCCAAGTACCAGCATGTGGGGCAGGCTTGCTGGGACTTGCAGTTCTACTTGTAAAGACAATGTTTGATATTCTTTATTTACACCACACCACACAATCAACCCGCCACCCACCGCCACCAGGGGTGGCGGGGATAGCCCCGGGCTATCAGCCTGGGCCTGGGGTGCCCAGGAGAGGGTGACCCCTTTATTGGGGGGGTCCCCAGCTCTCCATGGATCCCCGGCCTGGGCTGACTAGCGGTCAGGGCTGATGCTGCGGCTGGGGGGCCCGGTGAAAGGGCTCCCCTGGCTGTGGCATCAGCCCCCCGCTAGAAAAAGTCCAGTGCTGGTTCTGGAACATAAAGGGGAACCCTACTCATTTTTTTCCCCTGTATTTCCAGAACCAGGACCGGATCAGAGCCCAGAGCTGGTTGCGCAGAATACGGGGGACCCCTACGTCGTTTGTCCCCCGTATTTTGGCAACCAGCTCTGGTTCTGACTAGCCCGGTGCTGGTTGTGCTTAAGTACAGGGGACCCCTACATCATTTGTCCCCTGTATTTAAGCACACCCAGCACTGGGTCACTAATGCCCGGGGCTGGTTGCTCTTTTTTGGGGGTGGGGCACGCCATTTTTTTCTTTTTATTACACAGGTTTTTTTTTTTTTTTTTTACCACAGCAGCACAGACGGGTCTCACTGACCCATCTGTGCTCTGAGTCACTGTCAATCACACAGATGCATATAGCACGGATCTCACGAGTCCGTGCTACATGCAAATGAGCAGCATAATGCTGATTGGCTGAGAGCCATGACAGACGGCTCTGTCAGCCAATCAGCACTTTGCCCATTGAAGGCAAAGGCATTTTTTTTAAAATGGCCGCTTGAGGCAAAACCTCGAGATCCGACAGCAGATCTCGAGGTTTTGCCTCGGGAGAGGGATCCGGGGCAGACAGGGAGATCCGAGCTTGGGCTCGGATCGCCCCGGATCCCCGAAGTTCGGGTGGGTTCGGGTCTCAGGGAACCGAACCCGCTCATCCCTAATAGGGAGGGAGAAGAGGTGGGGAGAGTGTTGGGGTGGGGAAGAGAGAAAGAGAGGAAGGGGGGAAGAGAAAAAAATTTAATAAAAGTTAGACTACGCTAGGCATTATAGCTAGTTTATTATATATAGCACTAAAACGGTGTCCAATTATGTCTCACAACTTGTTCCAGGAAAATTGGCACTTAATGAACTTCATTTAACCCACATTTCTTATTGTATGTGTTAATGTGGTGGGCAGCACTATGATTGGCACAGTGGTAGGCATTGCTGTTGTGGCAGGTATGGCGATATCTGCTGCAGTTCCTGCTTCATACGTACAGCTGATACTTAATACGCATTTGTGTATATCCCCCGAAAACTGGGATTTTCCGCAACTGTTTTTGATAAATAGGCCCCTCTGTGTGGTAGATGTTTTGTATGTTTGGGATTTGGTAGGGGTCTAGTCAGAAGTCTAGTTCACTAGTCTGATGCTGGACAATTCATGACTTGATAGTGTTTGTAATCATTTATTTTTCTTTGCAGAGAAGTATACCAGCCCGGAGGCATATGAGGCCTACCTTATGCAGGAGATGGGAGAAAATGGTAAGTCTATATTTGTTAGAGATGTTTTTCATATAAATAACACAGATAGTCCCTGGCTTGCATGGCAAAGACTTGTACATGTAGATCATGTGAGTTATGTGGGTGTTATTTTCTTATTATGTAGCTATACATTTATGGTATTGTACACGGGATTGTGCACTGTGTATGGCGTGTGCAATGTATCACTGTGTCCTAGGTACCCAGCTTTAGAGTGGAGTAACTCTAGTGTATAGTGACAGCTAGAGGATACTAAGGGAAGGGGTCTTCACTCCTCCACTGGCCGGACCGTCTCTCCTTAGTTATGGCCCATGACCAGCTGCAGCATAGTGTAATGAGTCAGTGTGACACATTTTGTTAGTACGGCTCTCTGATAATGCTACCAGCTGTGGGCCCTTTCATTGCTACGGGCCCTGGTGCAATGCACCGGCTGCACCACTGGTAGGTCTGACCCTGCATTGAGGTGACTGAGAGCTTCATAGCTCTCTGATGTATGGATAATACAATTTCCTATGTATCCCTGTCTTTCTGTTATCCCCACACCCTGAGAGACATAAATACTTATTCTGGTGTAATACTAATGTCATTTTCCTCATTAATAAGAACATATGTATATATTTCTGTTTCATTTAAAGGACCTGGTATATTTCAACACATAAAAAAGTACATGAAGACCTTGTGGCTCCTGGTAATTTAATTTTTCTATGTATTGTCCAATTGTACTGATAGAAAAGCCTCAATTAATGGTCTTAATGGCATAAATTACTATATTTCTCTGTTATAGTTAGTGAGGAGATGCAGTTTATAGACCGGCAGACTGAATGCCGCTGGTCTATATCCCGACAGGGGAAGCCCGACGGGGGACTTAAGATAGGCGTCAAAATATGGGGCGTCCTTAGCAATAGCCGCAGGGGGGAAGGGTTGGGTTTAGGGAGTGTAGCGGGGTTAGTGAGATCGCTAGCATACAGTATAATTAGTGAGAGTGCCGGCACACTGTATAGTTAGTGAGATTGCCAGCATACAGTATAGTTAGTGAGATTGCCGACACACAGTATTGTTATTGAGAGTGCAGGCATGCTGTATAGTCAGTGAGATTGCCGGCACGCTGTATAGTCAGTGAGATTGCCGGCACGCTGTATAGTTAGTGACAGTGCCGGCAAACAGTATGAGTAATGAGTTAGTGAGTATGTCGGCATACAGTATAGTTAGTGACAGTGCCAGCACACAGTATGAGTAATGAGTTAGTGAGAGTGTCGGCATACAGTATGAGTAATGAGTTAGTGAGAGTGTCGGCATACAGTATAGTTAGTGAGAGTGCCGGCATGCTGTATAGTCAGTGAGATTGCCGGCACACTGTATAGTTAGTGAGAGTGCCGGCATGCTGTATAGTCAGTGAGATTGCCGGCACGCTGTATAGTCAGTGAAAGTGCTGGCATGCTGTATAGTCAGTGAGAGTGCCGGCACGCTGTATAGTTAGTGAGAGTGCCGGCACGCTGTATAGTTAGTGAGAGTGCCGGCATGCTGTATAGTCAGTGAGATTGCCGGCACACTGTATAGTTAGTGAGAGTGCCAGCACACAGTATGGGTAATGAGATTTTTGGCATGCTGTTTAGTTAGTGAGAGTGCTGGCACGCTGTATAGTTAGTGAGAGTGCTGGCACGCTGTATAGTTAGTGAGAGTGCCGGCATGCTGTATAGTCAGTGAGATTGCCGGCACACTGTATAGTTAGTGAGAGTGCCGGTATGCTGTATAGTCAGTGAGATTGCCGGCACACTGTATAGTTAGCGAGAGTGCCAGCACACAGTATGGGTAATGAGAGTGCCGGCACGCTGTATAGTTAGTGAGAGTGCCAGCACGCTGTATAGTTAGTGAGAGTGCCGGCACGCTGTATAGTTAGTGAGAGTGCTGGCACACTGTATAGTTAGTGAGAGTGCCGGCATGCTGTATAGTCAGTGAGATTGCCGGCACACTGTATAGTTAGTGAGAGTGCCAGCACACAGTATAGGTAATGAGAGTGCCGGCACGCTGTATAGTTAGTGAGAGTGCCGGCACGCTGTATAGTTAGTGAGAGTGCCGGCACGCTGTATAGTTAGTGAGAGTGCAGGCACGCTGTATAGTTAGTGAGAGTGCCGGCACGCTGTATAGTTAGTGAGAGTGCCGGCACGCTGTATAGTTAGTGAGAGTGCCGGCACGCTGTATAGTTAGTGAGAGTGCCGGCACGCTGTATAGTTAGTGAGAGTGCCGGCACGCTGTATAGTTAGTGAGAGTGCCGGCATGCTGTATAGTTAGTGAGAGTGCCAGCACACAGTATGGGTAATGAGATTTCTGGCACACTGTTTAGTTAGTGAGAGTGCTGGCACGCTGTATAGTTAGTGAGAGTGCTGGCACGCAGTATAGTCAGTGAGAGTGCCGGCATGCTGTATAGTCAGTGAGATTGCCGGCACACTGTATAGTTAGTGAGAGTGCCGGCATGCTGTATAGTCAGTGAGATTGCCGGCACACTGTATAGTCAGTGAGAGTGCCAGCACACAGTATGGGTAATGAGAGTGCCGGCACGCTGTATAGTTAGTGAGAGTGCCGGCACGCTGTATAGTTAGTGAGAGTGCTGGCATGCTCTATAGTCAGTGAGAGTGCCGGCACGCTGTATAGTCAGTGAGATTGCCGGCACACTGTATAGTTAGTGAGAGTGCCAGCACACAGTATGGGTAATGAGAGTGCCGGCACGCTGTATAGTTAGTGAGAGTGCCGGCACACTGTATAGTTAGTGAGAGTGCCGGCACGCTGTATAGTTAGTGAGAGTGCCGGCACGCTGTATAGTTAGTGAGAGTGCCGGCACGCTGTATAGTTAGTGAGAGTGCCGGCACGCTGTACAGTCAGGGAAATTGCTGGCACATGATTGTGAAGTAGGAAAAGGGATACATACGCAGATGAATTCCCCTAGCGAATCCTCCTCACTCTTTGGCTAAATGTCGTTTCCTTCTTATTCCTTCTCCTCTGCCAGGCATACAGCCCAGACATCTCCTGTGTATTCTGGCAGTTATATCAGCCAGACCGGCAAGGTACCATCATGTGCGGTCTCCATATCCTCCACATCATCCTCACCCACCTGCTGTTCTTCTAGGTGCAGCTTTGCTTATGACATCAGGTCTGTATAACTTACTATATGAACATTTCACTGTTAATACCATGTGTGTTATACTTGATAATGGGAAGTGTATATGTATTGTGTGATATCAATTTTCAGTTTTATGTCAAATAAGTATTTTTTCAAACACATTTTATTGCATTCTAGGCCTGATTCAGAGATGTGTGATAATGTTATTGCAGCTGCGATTCTGTACGCAACTGTTGTGCAAAAATATGCAAATGTCACAGACGCCCAGTAATGTATTGAGAACCCCCTACGGCTTTGCAAATCCAAGCATCCACGTGCGAAGAAGCAGTTCTTTTGAATATTGATCTTTTGAGTCACCCTCTGGTCGCGTAGAATGGGCGTGCTCACTAAGATGCCAGAGACTTTTTTCTTCCATACGGGATTGCAGACACAGGATGCGACACACCCACAAAACAGTTGCGACACGCCTGCATTTTTTGCCGACACTCCCCTTTACCATACTTGCCCACTCTCCTGGGACTGCCGGGAGCCTCCTGAAAATCGGGTGCAGCTCCCGTCACCCCGCAAGAGTAAGCAAGCCCCCCAGAATGGCAAGCTCCCCCCCCTGCACCCGCCGTGATAGTGGGCGGTCCGGGGGTGTGATGATGCAATCCGGGCTGAATTGTGTCATCATAGCCCCGCCGCCTGCTTTATATTGCCGGTAATATCAGCATTATAAAGTGGGGGGCGGGGTCAGGATAACGCAATCGCGTCGGCAAGCCCCCGTTCTGCCACCTGAAACCGCCCCACCCTCCCTGCTGCACCGAAATGTCGGTAAGTATGCCGTTACCTCCACTAAAGTAGGAGTATCAACCAATCAGCTCCTAACTGTCACTTTACAGGCTGTGTTTGAAAAATGACAATTAGAAGCAGATTGCTTGGTACTTTTTCTCTCTCTGTGGCTTAGTACATATACCACTTATTGCTTTAGATTAATCTATTGACATACAGAACAACAGTGTTATTGGAGAAATAGCAGCATCGCATGAGAAGTAGAGGTTGAAAAATTATTTTACTACAAGACATAACTTTTTTCGTGGACTTTGTGGACCTCCTTTAGGTTATTGTTGCCATTTTTATTGTCTATGTGTTACCTCATTGTAGTAGGTGCGCATTTACAGTTTACAGACAATGGCCACTAAACCTAGCACTGTATTGGGACTAATATGCTGCGCCATCCTTGCCCCATATGCAAGATGCCATATTGTTTAAAACACGACACCAAAAATGAAAAATAATCATGTATTATATTTCACAGAACATGCCGTGGAGTCGGGGGCCACCGCTGAGGGACCGCAGCATCTGTCCTGCAGAACACAAGTGACGCCCAATCAGGGCCGGCAACAGATCTTGGGGTACAATGAAAGCTCTTTCCCCCCCCACTTATGCAGAGATAAAAACAAATCTGCGGGGTGTAATGAGGAATAGAGCCGGGGACAAGCACTTACACAATAGACTGGGTTTTCTGTTGCCAGTCCTACTCCCGAGTGCGGACGCGCTACGGGTAAGCCCTTAGCATTGGGGGCAGAAGCAGGAGTGCAGGACAACAACATCAAGATACTGCTCACCAAGAGTGGAACGCACAGCAAGACACAAACGGAGGGTACAGGATGCCGCCCCTCCAGAGCAGAGTACCCGGGCAGGACTTGTACCACTTGTGGACTCACACCATTCCCTGCACTTCCAGGAATGGGATACCATCATTCCCCCAAACATTATAATAAGATGCATTACAGTGATCAGTGACTTTTGCTGGCACAGTAACATGCAGCATAGTCCACAATAGGACATTTAGTATGATAGTACTGTGTCTTCCGAATAAAACCTAACATACTTTTACCATCTATGCTATATGCATAATTTATTCCGTCACTCACATTGCTTATAGTTATTAACCTATAAATACTGCATTGTGTTATCCACTTTATGTTTTACAACTTATATGGTATATTCTACTCACAGGCATATTAAGAGAGGATGGGCCGTCCGGGCCCCCTCCTCTCTCCCTGGTGGCCGGAGGCACATTGAGCACCACAATAGACTCTGGGCACTAGTCTGCACATGCACAGATCACCGGGGAAGTGGACATGGATGGTGCCGCATAGGGAGCCGCAGCAGCCACTTTCCAGGTGATTTGTGCAGTGCTGCTACCGCCGATGTGGGACTCCAGAGAGGTATTAAAAATTTCGGTATGTGGTGTGGGCCCCCGGGGTCCGTGTTGTGGAGGAATCTTTTATATACAGTCAGGTCCATAAATATTGGGACATTGACAGTATTTTCATATTTTGGCCTCTATTCACCACCACAATGGCTTTGAAATGAAACAAACAAGATGTGCTTTAACTGCAGACTTTCAGATTTACTTTGAGGGTAATTACATCCAAATAAGGTGAACGGTGTAGGAATTACAACGGTATCTATATGTGCCTCCCACTTTTTAAGGGGCCAAAAGTAATGGGACAAACTAAACAATCCTAAATCTAACTTTCACTTTTTAATACTTTGTTGCAAATCCTTTACAGACAATTACAGCCTGTGGTTTGGAACGCATAGACATCACCAGGCACTGGGTTTTATCCCTGGTGATGCTCTGCCAGGCCTCTTCTGCAAATGTCTTCAGTTGCTGCTTGTTCGTGGGGCATTTTCCCTTCAGTTTTGTCTTCATCAAGTGAAATGCATGCTCAATCGGATTCAGGTCAGGGGATTGACTTGGCCATTGCACAACATTCCACTTTTTAGCCTTACAAAACTCTTTGGTTGCTTTTGCAGTATGCTTCGGGTCATTGTCCATCTGCGCCATGAAGCGCTGTCCAAGGAGTTCTGAAGCATTTGACTGAATATGAGCATATAATATTTCCCGTAACACTTCAGAATTCATTCTGCTGCTTTTGTCAGCAGTCACATCATCAATAAATACAAGGGAACCAGTTCCATTGGCAGCCATACATGCCCACGCCATGACACTACCACCACCATGCTTCAATGATGAGGTGGTATGTTTTGAATCATGAGCAGTTCCTTTCCTTCTCTTCCCATCACTCTGGTACAAGTTGATCTTTGTCTCATCTGTCAATAGGATGTTGTTCCAGAACTGTCATGGCTTTTTTAGATGTTGTTTGGCAAACTCTAATCTGGTCTTCCTGTTTTTGTGGCTCACCAATGGTTTGCATCTTGTGGTGAACACTCTATATTCACCTTTGTGAAGTCTTCTCTTGATTGTTGACTTTGACACATATACATCTACCTCCTGGAGAGTGTTCTTGATTTGGCCAACTGTTGTGAAGGGGTTTTTCTTCACCAGGGAAATAATTATTTTGCCATCCACCACAGTTGTTTAACGTGGTCTTCCGGGTCTTTTGGGGTTGCTAAGCTCTCTGGTGCATTCTTTCTTTTTAAGAATGTTCCAAACAGTTGATTTGGCCACACCTAATGTTTTTGCTATCTCTCTGATGGGTTTGTTTTGATTTTTCTGCCTAATGATGGCTTGCTTCACTGATAGTGACAGCTCTTTGGATCTCATATTGAGAGTTGACAGCAAAAATTCCAAATGCAAATGTCACACCTAGAATCAACTCCAGACCTTTTACCTGCTTAATTGATAATGAAATAATGAGGGAATAGCCCACACCTGTCCATGAAACAGCTTTTGAGTTGATAGTCCCATTACTTTTGGCCCCTTAAAAAGTGGGAGGCACATATTGAAACTGTTGTAATTCCTACACCATTCACCCGATTTGGATGTAATTACCCTCAAATTAAATCTGAAAGTCTGCAGTTGAAGGACATCTTGTTTGTTTCATTTCAAAGCCATTGTGGTGGTGAAAAGAGGACAAAATATGAAAATTCTGTCAATGTCCCAATATTTATAGACCTGACTGTATATTTATCCATTAGGGGGGCCAAATTGAAGATGGAGTCTTCAATAATAATATATGTATACTATTTTTATATATATTTATAAATATAGATAAAGTTCAATTAACATATGTTTTATCATATATATATATATATATATATTTATATTTGCAAATACATGCATACGTATGAATTATGATTCCGTAAGTGGGTTTAAATGTGAGATTCAAGCTCAGATTATCTGATATTTATTTACAGGCAAGTCAAATTATATAGAATACATTATACACAGTAGTCATATATATATACTAAGTATATTTATGCTTCTTTAACCACTTAACTAATGTTTTTTTTTCCCAAAAACCGCTCCAAAATTGTCAGGTTTTTTTTATGAGTGAATTAGGTGAGGAACATCCATTTTAACTTATTCAAAATGGGTTCATAAAAAAAAAGTTGTTTTTTTTTTTTTAAGATTTGTAAAAAATCACTTTTGTAGAAGCAGCTGGAGAAAATGAAGGAGGAGCTAAGACGGAGCAATTCCGCTCGGCATGTGGGACTTGTGGATGAAGCCCTTCATTCGCTTTGCCAGTATTCCAGGGTGGTCAATCTGTTGAAATCAGACCACTACATTTTGGCCACTGTGCTCGATCCTAGGTTTAAAGTCTACGTGGTGTCTCTCTTTCCGGTGGACACAAACCTGCAGAGGTGCAAAGACCTGCTGGTGAAAACACTGTCAGCTGAAGCGGTACGTGACACGTCAACAGCTCCTTCATTTTCTCCCGCAACTGGGGCTGCCCGGAAAAAACTTAGGTATCCTAAGGAACCCGCTGGCGGTGATGCAGACTGAAGGACCTGGTAACAATTTCTGACATGTCTACTGTCACTTCATATGATACTGTCACCATTGACAGAATGGTGAAGGATTACATCGGTGACAGCATCCAAGTAGTCAGACAGTCCGTACCTGTACTGGCAGGAAAAAGAGGCAATTTGGAGGCCCCTGTACAAACTGGCTCTAATTTACCTGAGTTGCCCCCCCTCCAGTGTGTACTCCCGAAAGAGTGTTTAGTGCAGCCGGGAACCTTGTCAGCGAAAGGCGTAGGAGGTTGCTTCCACAAAATGTGGAGAAGATGATATTCATCAAAATGAATTATCAACTCTTCCAGGGAGACCAGCCTCCAGAACATACAGAGGGACCTATGGTGGTGAATTCCAGCGGGGACAAATTAAATTTCTGTTAGGATGAGGATGTACACAACACTGAAGAGGGTAAGGAATTGGTGGATGAGGAGGATGAGGACGACAACTTGCCTCCATAGAGCCAGTTTGTGCAGGGACAGATTAATTGCCAGCTTGTTTTGTGGGGGCCCAAACGAACCAATCATTTCAGCCACAGTCGTGTGGCAGACCCTGGTGCTAAAATGATTGGTTTGTTAAAGTGTGCATGTCCTATTTATACAACATAAGTGTGGGTGGGAGGGCCCAAGGACAATTCCATCTTGCACCTCTTTTTTTTCTTTGCATTATGTACTGTTTTGGGCCTAGTTTTTCAAACTGCCATCCTGTCTGCCACTGCAGTGTCACTCCTAGATGGGCCACGTGTTTGTGCCGCCCACTTGTGTCGCTTAGCATAGTCATCCTCGGTGCAACCTTTTGGCCTAAAAACAATATTGTGAGGTGTGAGGTGTTCAGAATAGACTGGAAATGAGTGGAAATTAATGTTATTGAGGTTAATAATAGCATAGGAGCAGAAAAAGCCACAAATTCTGTGATTTTAGCTGTTTTTATGCTTTTTCCCAAAAAAATACAGATCCAACACACAAAACCCAGAGCCCAAAACACGGAAGGGTGGTTTTGGCAAAACCAATCCAGGTCCAAAACACGAAGAAAGATCCAGATCCAAAACCAAAACACAAAACACAAAAAGTGGCCCGTGCACACCAATAGTAAAATTACCTTCAGGCTGTGTGTGTAAGGTGTATATGACACATAATGGAATTTCATTTCTGTACACAAACTTTGCTTGAGCCACAAAATTATTGAAAATATTATATCAAATTACCTGCAGGCTGTATGTATAAGGTGCATATAACACATAAATGCAAATATTCCAAAATACGTAATATTCTGTTATCCAAAATACCCCAAGCATTTTGGATATGGGAGACTTAACCTGCATATATATATATATATATATATATATATATAAATATATATATATGATTAGAGTATTCTATATATTAAATATATATATGTATATATATATTTATATTTGTTAAATTCTGTTACCATACATTTATGCTATCAGAAAAAAAACAGCCAGGCGGCAGGACTGACATCTCACCTCAGTTAGGACTCAGATCAGACACCCTGCTGCTGCCGGGCCGCCTTCAAAAGCTGCTGTCTGCTGAGCCTGTATGGCTGTGCTGCTGGATCCGGCGGGATACTTCTAGGCGCGCTGGTGGCGGGCAGCATCTTAGTGACGTCACATGCAGTGACGTCACGCGGCGCGGAGGCGGCGCCGACTCACTGCATTAGCGGTGCAGGGAAGGCTAATTAAGCCTTCTACTGTGCCGATTGTGATCTACTGCGCAGTATGCCAGCTTGTGATCTTCCAGTGCAGCAGCAAAGGCAGGGGGAGGAGGGTGGTTGTGGCCGTGGTTGAGGGGCCGTGACCTTGGACTGGTAGGCTAAAGAAGCAGATGCTACTGTGGGCCTATTCTGGTTTTGGGCCTGGAGCTGTAGCTCCATCAGCCCCATTAGTAATCCGGCCCTGCCTCTGACAGTCTACCCATCATGCAACAGGTTTGTGGCATGGTCAATGGACATGAGATCAATATGACAGCAGAACTAGGTGCCAAGTCCAGCGTATGAATAAGAATAAAACATACAAGACTAAGGGGTTGATTCAATTAGGTGCGATAATCTCCTCAATATTGCATATTAATCCACAGACCCCTAGGGGTGCATATTAAAATATGCAATTTAGGGGCTACTGTAAAGTATGGATGAGCACTGCATTGCACATTATTGAATTGACCCCTAAGTTTGTTCATAGAATATGCAGAACAACAGCACAGAACCATGTCTGGTATACAGAGTAAAGTAATTAAAGTAGTAAAGACAATTTGAGAGGTTAGATTTAAATTGCCCAATAGCCCTGGCATCTGACATTATTTGGTCAGACGGGAGATCGGGCATGATAAACCAATTGAATCACCTTCTTTAACCAGTGAATGTATCATTTTGTCCAATTGAACCTGTTCTCCCCCTCTACAAATTGATAAGGCTCTGACTATATTCTATTTTTTTTGTTTTTTTAATTTACAGAGGTCTGTTTCCTGCTTAAGAAAATCAAATTGTGCACCTCTCTAGTGAAAGTAATTAGGTCAATTAAATTTTCAGCGATGTGCGGGAGCACATATTACCGCTTATAGCAGTAAGAATTCTTCCCACGTGTTTATTCAGCACCTCTAATTACTGGGAGGGAAAACAAGCAAAGATATATTGTCACAGAGCAGGGCCAGATTAACAATGGGGCGGATGGAGCTACAGCTCCAGGCCTCCACATAAAAATAGGCCCATTGTCATGACAACATGATGTTGACTGGCCATCTGCTCTCCACACGGTCAGCCATAAATCATAAGTAGTAAAATTGTATTTCTATTTACCACACAAAATGAAGCATTTTTTTTAACTTTTACCTATTAAGGGAGACATTGGGGCTGAGAGTATAGGGGTATACACGCCCACATGGCACTGGCCACACCCACACAACACTGATCACACCTACTCTGCTTCTCATAATAGGCCCTTGGTCATTTTCAGCTCCAGGCACATGTGGCTCTCAATCCAGTCCTGCCACAGAGTATTCCGGGGGCACATCAGGGGGCCGGGTGGAGACGGGACAGAATTGCCCCTTAAAACTTATCTGCATCTGTGTAATTAAAATCATTAATGTGGAGAAAGATCCACGAGGCTTTAAATAGAAAAGAACATCTACCTCTTGTTTATTAACAAAACGCAAAACTTCTCCGGTGTCCGCGTAACCAGCCGGCTGCAGACAAACAGGACGTCTCCAGCTAAGCAATTCACAAGTCATGAATCAGTTCTCAGCTGTGGGCACTAAGCAGCTACATATCAGGTCTGACGGGCAAGAGGTTGTCACCCAAACATCTTCCTGGTGGCACTGAGCTACCAAACTTAGTCACGATAATGTGCCCCAAATGTCCGGCACGCCAGGCACGTTCTGTGGTTCAGTTCTCCACCTCCTCCTCTTCCACTGCTTAATCCTCATCCATCAAACATATGGCGCTCTGTGACCATCTACCCAATATTAGCTTCAATGAGTCACACGAGTAATGTTTTGAGGATCCACGTGTTCCGCACTGGAGGACTCTGCAGGCTATATTTACAGCTGCATTGAGGTAAGTTTTCCCTATGTTGCTGAACAGGTATCACGATCAGTACCCCTATACTGTACTACTTATGTTTTGAAAGTAATCTTCAGATTTTCTCAAAAGAGATTCTAAACTGGGAGAAAAAAAAAAATCATATATGGTGGAAAGCTAAAGACTTCCTGACAAACTTTACCTATACCACGCCCCAACTATTCTGCTGTCTCACTGACCACAGTCCATCGCGTAACAGCAAGGGATGGTAAAACTATGGCGACAGCTGTCAAACACTATCTTGGATTCGGGAGTGCTCACCCTCCAGGGGCTCTGTCAATGGCATCAGGAACCGCTGAAACTCCATCTCCTCCATGGCCGCCAACACATCCGTCACATTCAGCGTCTTCCTCTTCCCCTTCATTGCAAAGTTATAAGCGCTAAAGAAATAATAGTATTGAAAAGGACAATTAGAGCACAGCCTATTGATAGGTTTCCATATAATGACTGACAGACAGCCGAATGTCAATGACTCTATAAAGAATCTAGGAGGTGTGTTATCATCAATACATAGAAATAGAATTGTAACTTTACATAGTTTATAGGGTAACCTTCACTATTCTATATGGTATAGGTCAGGGAATAGGACAGGCTATATACTGTATCATCGTGTCCGTACTCAAAAGGTGGTTAAGTAATAAACAAAAAAACTAAAGCCCAGTACACACTGGATGATACTTTTTACGATATGAACGGTAACATTGTTGGTCGATATATTGTCAAATCGTCCAGTGTGTATGCACTAAACGATGAACGAAGCGTGAAAGCGCGGGCCGCTAACAATATCCCCAGGCACCAGTACATGCAGCTCAATCTGGGAATATCGTTAACACAGAACAATTGATTTTGTTGTTGCCTAGTAGAATACAGCTGCTTGTGTCAGTCTCATAACATAGGGCAATACGGGGGAAAAAAAAAAAACCATCTCTGATGCTATAAAGACAATACTGAAAAGCAGAGAACACATCTCAAAATACAATATCATGTGCAGAACACTATGAAGATGGATAAGCCCTTTAATATCCCTTTTAGAGTGGACTTGAAATATACCTCCCCTTTCTCCTCCTCTGAGAATCTAACTTTATAGATATAGAAATGGTGATGCATTCCAAAGGATAATACGAAAAACCCCCAAAACATACAACAATCCATACGGTGGACACCTACCAGGATGTAGCATACAGCACAAAGACACTGTCTGCCCGCGAGATTGCACTGTGCGCTTCCTTTTAAATGTTTACACCCTCTGGAAGCTGGTGAAAGAGAAACATTAAGGATCTGATTATTTATTCAAGTGCATTTACGGGCTACTTACAATGTGTCATCCATTGTGTCGCTTTTCAAACCCCAGCAAGCGAATTGTGGCACCAGGCATCAGCGTCATTGCGTTGCCTCTCTGCTCTCGTACAGCCTTTCTCGTACATCGGCTAGATTTGTCAGTCAAACAGAGGAGGAACCTCAGCCTGGGTCCGGGCTGATATATTTATCTTTTAAGTTTATTTACTTATGTAGCGGCTGGCTGCCATATTGACGCCAGTCACCATCACTTGCATTAAGAAAAGCTTATGCCTAGCAAGGAATAGTCTAGAAGTCTGTGCTTGTGTCATCGGGAACCTGCGGTACGCAGGATACGCGCATTTACTATGGCAGCTGAGACGCTCAGTGATGATCGCGCTTTGCTGCCACAACAAGATGTTTCTTGTCTCTGCAGTTTAATAAATTGCAAATGGCGCAGTGTCACCCAACAGGGGTTCCATATTCGCTTTACACGCACCCAGAAAAGATGCTTCACGTGTGTTACCTTTTTCTATTTACACTTATATTTATCTAAATGAGACCTAAGGCCAGTTACTAGAGATGTATGCCGACCCTCGTGTTTTTTTTTTGGATCTGGATCTCCCCTGGTTTTGGATCTGAATCTGGTTTTGGATTTGTTTCCTTGGTGTTATGTTTTTGTGTTTTGGTTTTGGATCTGGATTTTTTTCACTATTTTTTTGGGGGGGCGGTTTCAGGTCCAGAACTTGGGCCCAGAGCACAGATTGATAATGACTGGAGTCGGGCAGCACTAGGTTGCGTTGCCGACTTGCTAGATCTTGTGCGGCTAAGCCTAACACACACAGACATACAGACAATTATTAGAAAAAAAAACAATAGATTTTTATTTTTTTCAGCTCCAGAACTTGGGCACAGAGCACAGATTGATAACGACCTGAGTCGGGCAGGACTAGGTTGCAACTTGCATTGCTGGCTGGATCTTGTGCGGTACTGCGGGTAAGCCTAACACGCACGCACACACACAAAAATAAAAAGACAGTTTGAGGTTTTTTTTACTATATTTTTTTTTTTGGAGTCCAGAACTTGGTCCCAGGTGGACACAGCACCAGCCCCGATGTATCTGCAGTTCTGCACCAGCCCAGATGGACATAGCAGACAGCAAAGCAGCAGCCCAGAATGTATCAGCAGCACTAGCCCAGGACACAGCAGATAGCACAGACAGCCCAGATGGATCAGCAACAGCCCAGATGGACACAGCAGACAGCACAGTGACAGCTGTCACAGGCACCAGCCCAGAATGGATCAGCAGTCACCAGCCCAGGACACAGCAGACAGCACCAACACCTCTCCTAGGCCTACACTACCCACCCTCCCTGATCAGTCTCCACAGCCGGAGTGAAATGGCGTCTGTCATGTGGTCCCTTATATACTACATTGATCATAGAGATGAAAGCTCGCGTACCGCGAGATTTTGTCTCTATGGTTTTGCCTCTATTTGAGAGATCCGAGTAAGGCGGGAACATCTGAGCCGGCTTGGATCTGACTCGGATCTGCTAAATTCGGGTGGGATCGGATCTCTGAAACCTGAACCTGCTCACCTCTACCAGTTACACACCTGCCAGTTTTGGCCAGGCAAGAACCTGGCGGTAGCCAGACAGGTTTTTCAGGCCCTCAGTGCCTTTCACAAGCAGTAGCTTTGAGCCGCTTTTAGCGTTAATGTGTATGTTTTTTATCTATTGGGCATGCGCAGCAGCTGCTACACAAGCCCGGCCGGCACAAGCTCTTGTGTGTGAAAGGAAACATTGTTTCGTTTACACTACTGGCGTGTCGGGAACAACGTTGTCATTATGGGGTATTGTGTGTAGAATTTTGAGAACAAAAATTTATTTATTCCATTTTGGAATAAGGCTGTAACATAACAAAATGTGGAAAAAGTGAAGTGCTGTGAATACTGTCTGGATGCACTGTACATTTTAGTAATCTTTTTATTTGTAATGACTGGTTACAGCTAGTGCACAACTAAATGTCTATATGCACAAACCTCTTGCTCTCACACACGCACCCATTGGCTCATTTGTGTACATTTATGTGACAGATACGCATCAATAATAGAACAGTCACCACTGGTCAGTATTACACAGGTGCCTTCATCTTTCTTTGCTGCCACTGTCTTCTCCACAGTTGGTGCTCATATGCCAAATCCATCTGTAGCTCCTAGTTAGTCCTTCAGCTTAGTAAGGACCAGTTATAGGTTACAGTGCGCAGCATAAGTGTATCACAAGGGTCCTATCTCCATTGCTGTTATGTTCCTTGCAGTTAAACACCAGCTGCTGCCTATATCTCTAGTGGGGCTTTGATGGGGATATCTTTCAAATTGCAGCATAGAACGTCAGATGTCTTCTATTACTAAGGAGGCGGTTACCTTTCAGTTTATACATCTGTGGTGCACATCATTTCTACATAAGATGCTTATGAATATTGCCTATATATTAATTTACTGTGGCTTGTGGTGAATGCTTTTTTATGGTAGTGTTGATATGCAATAGCCAAATTAGGTAGCACTTCATCAGTATATCATTACTGTAACCATGTTATACCTTTGTTGTCATTTTAGGGCACAGCAGTATTCTGGTACAATCTGTTTAGAAGCGGCGAGGGTGATTACAGGACACGACATGCAGCTTGTCCTGTGTTAGTAGGTAGTAAATGGGGTAAGTTAGTTTCTAGTTACAATTTCTAATTAATATTGGCCTATTATTCCTTCATTCAATCAATCATTCATTATATTTTTTAGTATACTGTACTTATTATACATGACCTTTTAATGTGCTATGCCAAAGGCAAGACATACATACCTTACACTCATGATTTGGCTGTATATTTATACTAAGGGGTATATTTACTAAAGTGAGAGTTTTTAGAAATGGAGATGTTTCCCATAGCAATCAATCAGATTCTACTTAACATTTAACTAGCACCTTCTAAAAGATAATAGCTAGAATCTGATTGGTTGCTATGGGCAACATCTCCATTTCTAAAAACTCTCACTTTAGTAAATGTACACCTAGGTTTTAAGGTGTTTATTAGTAGAATGTGCAGTAGAAAATCAGCTATACAGAATTTATACTCACAGCTCTCATCTATGGTCACATGACTTGTGTTCACCTATGGTCAACCCCGCTAAACCTGTGTTAAAGAAGAGCTTTATTTCTTCAATTTCAAACTTCTTATAGATCATGTAAGGAGAATATCCAATGGTAGTCAGAGTTAGTACATATGTTAGCAGTTTGAAGACATTTATGCCCAAATGTAATAGGGCGAGGGTTTAGAAAATGTGAGAGAAAACGGTCACATTTTTATACTCAGCCAATGTAATAAAGTCACAGACTTGCAGGTTTTTCAGACTCAAAAAACTCTCAAGATTTAAACTCTCATTCAGGTGTTTCCTGTGTTGAAAATACAACTCAATCAATGTATTAGTGTGAGAGTTTTACTGCTAAACTCTCACATTTTCTAAACTCTCACCCTATTACATTTGGCCCTTAGTCTTCATTAGCCATTCCTTCATCTGTAGGGATTATCATGAAATATGTAAAAACCACAGTGCTTTGGAATTATTCTTCAATAATTAGTTTGCTCTTAGAACCGAGATATAGGTTGTTTTTATTGTATATTTTTGCATTATTTTTAATTTAGCGATTAGTTTTGTATTTATATTTTTTTGCTAAAACTATGAAAAAAAGTACAACTTTATCAAAATGGGCATTACATAAATGTGTCAAGACAACGACAAAACATCTAAAGCTCCATTCATGTATCTTTGCTGGAAGTGAATTTTACTGCGGTGCTTTGCAGACATCGAGGTTATATTGATATACAGGTTTTTTCTAATAATTGTCTGTGTGTCTGTGTATGTTAGGCTTAGCCGCACAAGATCTAGCAAGTCGGTAACGCCAGGGCCGAAACTAGGATACCTGTCACCCGGTGCAAGGCAGCAATTTTGCACCCCCTCCCTTCCCGTACCTGGATTTGTGCTTGCTCCTCCATAAGGAAGTGCACTAGTCAGACGTCCCTGGTATAGTGACATACATTATTCCACACACCATAATGCCCATTACACATTATGCCACACACTGTAATGCCTATTACCAAAGTGCCACTTACATATTTGCCCGACACCATTTTATGCCCCACAGTAAGGCTTCTAATTACTTTAAAATTACAGGCTCGTTTTCAGGGGTTTTATGCTCATTGCCAGGGGGCTTCATGTTCGTTGCCAGGGGGATTCATGCTCGTTGCTATGGGGTTTATGCTCATTGCCAGGGGTTACATGCTCGTTGCCATGGGGTTTATGCTCATTGCCAGGGGGTTTCACAGGAGAGGATGCAGCTTTCAGCATCTTTTCCCCGCACTTGCGCTGGCCTAACAGACACTAGAGGTCGAGTAAGGACCTCTAGCATCTGTCTCCTCCTTGGCGGCGGCCATTTTTGGATGGCCGTTTTCTGACTCTCCAGCCTCCTAGCCACCGTGAGTCATCCCTTTTTCACCCCCTGCATTCTGGCACCCGGTGCACGTGCACCTCTAGCCCCCCCCCCCCTAGTTGCGGCCCTGGTAACGCAACCTAGTGCTGCCCGACTCCAGTCGTGATCAATCTGTGCTCTGTGCCCAAGTTCTGGAGCTGAAAAAAAAATTAAATCAATTGTCTTTTTTTATAATAATAATTGTCTGTGTGTCTGTGCGTGTTAGGCTTAGCCGCACAAGATCTAGCAAGTCGGCAACACAACCTAGTGCTGCCCGACTCCAGTCATGATCAATCTGTGCTCTGGGCCCAAGTTCTGGAGCTGAAAAAAAAATTAAATCAATTGTCTTTTTTTATAATAATAATTGTCTGTGTGTCTGTGCGTGTTAGGCTTAGCCGCACAAGATCTAGCAAGTCGGCAACACAACCTAGTGCTGGCCGACTCCAGTCGTGATCAATCTGTGCTCTGGGCCCAAGTTCTGGAGCTGAAAAAAACTAAAATCAATAGTCTTTGGCCCTCATTCAGAGCCGCACGTTAACAACAGTACGCTCGTTGCGTTCCGATGTTGACTAACCGCGCATGCGTCGGTGTTACACCGCGCATGTGCGTACGGCAGATTGCGAGCTTTTTTTCTCTCGTTCCTAAAATAGCGTACAGGAAGTGACATGTCAAATGTGATTGACAGAACAGGGCGTTTTTGGGTGTTGACGGGGGTGGAGATGAAAAAACGCAGGCGTGGCGAGGCGTTTTTGGGGCGTACATACATTAGCAGATGCGAACGTCAAATGTGTTCGGACCGTCTCATACGTCACTGAAACATCCGCTTTCCCTTCAAAATGCTCGCACAGCTTAGGGTCAGGATTACTCGACCACATTGGCGATGGCCTTCTCCTCCGTCCCGGGACTCCACGATGGTGCAGCGATTAATCGTGGCTGGTCAGTAAAGTAATTAGTGTTGGATTGAAATCCGGCTTGGTATGTGTTTGGAAAGCAGTTTATTGGGATAGCACAAAAGCGTACGCAGGTGGAAATCAGAGCTGCTAATGTCATGATTACATAATCAATTAGCGTACATTTTTGGGCTTTTATTTTGGCCACAATTTGGTGGTTATGGCCTATTGTAACAATAATGTCATCATCTTTTAATTAGCTCCCCTTTTTTTTTGTTTACTGTGGAATTTGCATCGCTATGTGTTTTTTTAAACGTTCCTTAAAGAGGCCTTTTTTTAAAAAAAAGAGGGTCAGTTTTTGCGTTTAAGGCCAGGATTAAATGTAACCCATTTGTACAATAATGTCACAATACAATGTCAGTGTTTTGTTTTTAATTTATTGTTTACACACAAACAAATTGGCATAATATTGTATTGCCTTTTTTTGTGGCCAAGATATTTGATAAAAAAAAAAAAAAAACATAACTACTAACATAAGCGTAAATACAAAATTTAAAAACATTTCACAAGAAAGGAGAGGGAAGTTTTGACCAGAAAGGAATATGAGCCAAGCACAGAAGGAAAGTGGGAAAAGTCGCCATTGCTGTCACCGTTTTCTCGCCCGTTTGGCTGGGTGAGGGTGGGCGCCAGACCGGGTCCGGGATGCCATCGGGCTGGCCTGTCCAGAGGCAGATGTTGTGGCCTCTGGACTAGGCACAGGGCTAGGCACATTTGGAGGATTGCCTGATGTTGTGCCAGAGGTAGAGGATCTGGATGTTCCGGCAGGAAGGGAGGTCGGCTCCACCATGTGCTGGCGAACGAGCTGCTCCAGGGCATCGGCGATGCGGATGTTGGCCCTGGTATTTTCCGCCAGGGCCTGAGCAATGGTCACGTTGGCCGCAGCATTTTGCTCCAGGGCCTCAGCCACCCGTATCAGACTGGCGTCCATCCTCTGCAGAATCTCCGTATGGCAATCCGATTTAAAATTGAGTTCTGTGAGGAGGCCCACTGCCTGCGAGGGGGCACGCCCTGGACTGGCTTCTGCAGGGTCCTCAGCCGGATGTACTGGTTCCTCCCCTGCAGAGTCAGCAGAAATTCTGCGGCCAAGGCTCCCCTCTGGAGCAGACTCATCCGCCTCTGTCTCTGTTAGGAAATTGGAGAAAAGACTCACATTAGAATCTACATATTGGCACAATAGCATTTCTGAGTTGGTGACATCACAAGACTTACCTTGGCCAACATGAGGAGCCGCAAAGTCTGGCATGTCCGTATCCATGTTGGACACGCCAAACACCTCCACAGCCTGCACACACCCCTGTGCCATCTCTTCTAAGTCTGTCAACTCCAATGACACAGGGGTGGGACCCCCACCTGTCCCCCTTGCATGCCTAGCCCTGTCGGCAAGTTTTTGTTTTAGACGATATTTGAAGTCTGCCCATCTGTGGAATGAATTTGGAACCATTATCCTTTTTTTTACAATGGGGTTTGTTTATAGGATGGGAAAGTGTTTACTTACCGCCGTTTGACATCCCGGGCTAGACGGACATAATCACCCACCCTATTGACAGCAACGGCGACCTCCTCCCACATTCTCCACTTCTGGCTTTGGCTCATATTCCTGGCTGCCTGGGGCAGGATGTCAACGCACTTCTGGATCAAAACCTCCATCTCCTTGCTTGTGAAATGTGGCTGCCTTTTTTTTTTTGCAGCTTTGGCGGGTTGACTGGGGCCAGCAGTCTCTTCCATGTCATCCTCCTCACCTATTTGGGTAAATATGCAGATTTAGCCACTTCACAACTTGCACAATATTATGTTTTAAAATACTCATTGACACAAAATGCATGAAGGCCTTACCGCCGCAATTTTGACCATTGTTTCCCTGGTTTGAAGCCATGTCTCTGCTTCCAGCATGAAATCATCCAGAAATTCTATGTGATTTCGTGACGTATTTATACATGCGTCGTTAGTTTGCGGCCGCATCATTGATTGTGCGTCCCTATGATTCATCCTTAATTTGTGCGGGAAAATAAACACTATTTATGGCTTGGTGTGTGTGGATTCGAGGTGGGGTTGTTGGAGTGTTGTCGGTTAAGTGGTTTGGATTTGGTTGGTTGGTTGCGTTTGGAGGATTTTGGAGAGTTGTTTTTTTGTTTGTTTTTGCTACATTTCTTTGATTTTTCCGTTCGCATTTTTTTCATTTTTTCAACATCCTTTCCTGATTTGGTAAGTTTTGTGCATTCAAATTTGTGGCCAATTGGTGTATTCTTCTGTTTTGTGGTTAGTTAATTTGTTTAACACTCATTTCATCTTTTTTAGTTTTTTTTTGTTTTCGGACCCAAAGAAGTTTTTTGAGGACATCTTATATATTCGAGTTGGGTAAGTCCATTTTTTGTCTTGCATTTGCGAATGAATTACGGCATTTTTGACTGTTGGTGTAGTGACTTGCATTTGCGAATAATTTACCGCATTTTTGACTGTTGGTGTAGTGACTTGCATTTGCGAATAATTTACCGCATTTTTGACTGTTGGTGTAGCGCCTTGCATTTGCGAATAATTTACCGCATTTTTGACTGTTGGTGTAGCGCCTTGCATTTGCGAATAATTTACCGCATTTTTGACTGTTGGTGTAGTGACTTGCATTTGCGAATAATTTACCGCATTTTTGACTGTTGGTGTAGCGCCTTGCATTTGCGAATAATTTACCGCATTTTTGACTGTTGGTGTAGTGACTTGCATTTGCGAATAATTTACCGCATTTTTGACTGTTGGTGTAGTGACTTGCATTTGCGAATAATTTACCGCATTTTTGACTGTTGGTGTAGCGCCTTGCATTTGCGAATAATTTACCGCATTTTTGACGGCTTATTCATCATATAATCCAGTTTTGCTTTTCCCTTTTCCATTTTTTGGGTCCATTTGAACCCTATTTGACGTACGGTGTGCAATGTAGTTTTCATCGATGGCCAAATGTGTTTTTCCGCTATTTTCTGTGTTGGCTTGCAACAATTTTTAAACCAAAAAAACACCCTCTAAATTTTTGAAGTCTCATTGTTGCCTTTTTTACAGTTTATACGTATCATGACAATACCCCGGCATGTAAGCAGCTATGGATGGTATCAGAAAGCTAAGTTGTTTTTTCTTACTTTTGGGGTGGGTCAAAAGCCTTACATTGTAAACTTTGAATTTCAGGTAGATCTGGGGCGAATTGTTCTGGCCCTGCTCCCGGAAGACGACCAACCTCAAACTCGTCCCAGGCGTAGGCATCGTAGGCATGCAAGGCCCCAGATATTTCGAACACGTGTCACCCTTTTTGGAATGCCCGATGATGAGGTTTTAAGACGCTACCGTCTACCTCCCAAAATCATCATAGACACTCTCTCATTAATAGAAAGTGATCTTGAGCTGCAAATTGACAGTCCAACAGCAATACCACCACTGACGCAATTTATGGCGGTGTTACATTTCTGTGCCTCAGGATCGTTTCAAACAACGGTGGGAATAGTGGCGGGCATCTCCCAATCCTCCTTTTCCCGGATCCTGAGGGCAGTGATGGAGGCACTTTTCAAGCACCTCCATCATTTTATTAAAATGCCTTTGGATATGGGTGCCCTTGGAGGGCCAAGGCCAATTTTTACCAAATAGCTGGCTTCCCACACATCATAGGGGTTGTGGATGGTACTCACATACCACTTCAGCCTCCAGCACGGCTGGAGGCAATATTTAGAAACAGGAAACACTATCACTCCCTGAATGTAATGGTGGTATGTGATGCCTCCCTCCAGATCCTGTCCCTGAATGCTAAATTACCAGGAAGTGCACATGACTCCTTCGTCATCCGGCAATCAGGGATATGGCACAAATTAACCAACCTACAAGCTGGTGATGCGTGGCTTCTGGGTAAGTGGAGACCTTTAGTACATAACAATGTTAAGCTTGATACACAGTGTTCCTGATGTGGTCTATTTTTGTTCACAGGAGACAGTGGATACCCTTGCATGTCCTGGCTGCTCACTCCTTATTTGGCTCCCACACCAGGGCCACAAAGTGCGTATAATTCCGCACTTACAGCCACCAGGCAAGTGGTGGAGCGCTGTATCGGCCTTTTAAAAGGCCGATTCAGATGCCTCCACCGCTCTGGTGGCGAGCTCATGTATGTGCCGGATATGGTGTCTAAAATTGTGGTCCTGTGTGGGATATTTCACAACATTGCCATAAGGAGTGGTGTCCCAATGCAGCCAGAGGATGCCTTACCTGAGGATGGCCCCCCCGAGGTTGGTCGAAGGTCAGTATGTGGGGGGGCCATACGCGATGATGTGGTGGCCAGATTTTTTAGGTAAGTTTGTTCAAAACTCCAGTGTTTATACCTAATGTGTTTGTTTTTTTTGGCAAACATCTAATTTTTTTTTAATTTTCTCACCATCTTCTGTTTGTTCACATAATCTTTGGCACTCCAACGCTCACTACTTCCTGCTACCCTTACCAAACCTGGATCTGGTCCTTTTGGGCATATATTCTGGAACCCATATCGCAACGCCATGTTTGTGGAATCATGTTGGCATGGTCCTTCGTCAACCAGTTCTTGATTTTGTGTTTTTATTTATTTT
Source organism: Taudactylus pleione (assembly GCA_031769625.1). Lineage (NCBI taxonomy): Eukaryota > Metazoa > Chordata > Amphibia > Anura > Myobatrachidae > Taudactylus > Taudactylus pleione. The sequence goes on from JAUIMM010000098.1 coordinate 2,304,339, forward strand.
TTTCTTGGTATGTGTTGTATTTGAATTTATCACTGTGTATTTTTTTTGGGAGTGACCACTTTGTTTTCTCTGTTATGTGGTGAATAAATGTTTGAAGAGTGAAATGGTCTTCCTTTTTTGGGACGTTAACAGCAAGTGTAACCAGGTTAACACAAGTTACATTTGACTAAGGGGTAAACCAGTACTGACGCCAGTTGAGCAAAACTGAAATATGTTTTCAGCTTTCCAATCCACACCAAAAGGAAGCCTGGCCCAACCTTGGGATTTGTAAGATTGGCCTAAGCAGCTTGCGCACCAAGTAGGAACCTGGAAAATGTAGAAATCTGAAATTGACACTACACCCAAAAAGGGAAATTACATTGTTACTGTTATGTGTTTCTGGTGTCTGTTTGACATACAAAGACAAAACACAATCTAACTTTTAAAAAAGGGAAATCCTTGCAGGAACTTATGTCAGGCTAAACTATCTTGCTTTTGGTTTTTAAAAATGAGCCACAACGTATATTTGTCTTTAAAAATTTATTTGGCAAATACAACAAAAAAAAAAAAACTAATGCCGAAGGAGGCCAGACAGCCGGTCGAGGGCCACCAGAAGGCCGATTACATGGTGGCGCATCTGCCCCACAACATCCGCCACCTCTTGCCGACGCCTCTGTTCCTCTGTGGGTGAGAAAAGTGTGTGGGTTAATACAACAATAGGGACTCCACAGAAAAACATAAAAAAAAAAACAAATCACTCCTAAACCCAAAAACATAAATAAAAAGGGTGGGCTGGCAAAAATACAAGGCCTAGGTACAAATTCCCACAGGTATGATATGTGTATGCTTAAATCACCAGGAAGAGGTAAAGGCAAACCTTCACAATCAACAAAAGTCAAGCCACAAAAACACGAAGAAAGGCACGACACATGATTACATACAAACAGTTTGTGGTTTAAAAAAAAATAATAAAAAACATACCGGGAAACAAATCGGGAGCTCCGGCAAAACCTCCATGATCCTCCTCGGAGGATCCGTCATTCCCCAAAGAATGGGGCGGAGTTATGCTGGACTCCGGGGAGGGGGTAATTGGAAGAGGGGTGGGTGGAGGAGAGGGGGAAGTGGGACGGAGGGGAAGGAGGCCCGACATTTCCGGGAGAGGGTCTGGGAAGGATGGGGAGGAGTGGGGAATAGGCGAAAGATTTGGGGTGGAGTGTTGGCTGGGGGTTGGGGAGAGTGGGCGGGAACGCCAACGTTGATGGCGGAGTCTTGGCTGTCCCCCTAAAATATGTCAAATACATTGCGTTTAGTTTATGGACAAATCCGGGCAAACAAACAAAACAAAAAAAAGAAAAAAGAAATAAAACCAAAAAAAATAGCAGTAGAATTAAAAATTCATAAAAAGAGGGAAAACATGCAGACGCAGATATGAGTACAAATAATAAATAGAACAGACAGGAAAACATGCAGACGCAGATATGAGTACAAATAATAAATAGAACAGACAGGAAAACATGCAGACGCAGATATGAGTACAAATAATAAATAGAACAGACAGGAAAACATGCACACGCAGATATGAGTACAAATAATAAATAGAACAGACAGGAAAACATGCAGACGCAGATATGAGTACAAATAATAAATAGAACAGACAGGAAAACATGCACACGCAGATATGAGTACAAATAATAAATAGAACAGACAGGAAAACATGCACACGCAGATATGAGTACAAATAATAAATAGAACAGACAGGAAAACATGCACACGCAGATATGAGTACAAATAATAAATAGAACAGACAGGAAAACATGCAGACGCAGATATGAGTACAAATAATAAATAGAACAGACAGGAAAACATGCACACGCAGATATGAGTACAAATAATAAATAGAACAGACAGGAAAACATGCACACGCAGATATGAGTACAAATAATAAATAGAACAGACAGGAAAACATGCACACGCAGATATGAGTACAAATAATAAATAGAACAGACAGGAAAACATGCAGACGCAGATATGAGTACAAATAATAAATAGAACAGACAGGAAAACATGCACACGCAGATATGAGTACAAATAATAAATAGAACAGACAGGAAAACATGCACACGCAGATATGAGTACAAATAATAAATAGAACAGACAGGAAAACATGCAGACGCAGATATGAGTACAAATAATAAATAGAACAGACAGGAAAACATGCAGACGCAGATATGAGTACAAATAATAAATAGAACAGACAGGAAAACATGCACACGCAGATATGAGTACAAATAATAAATAGAACAGACAGGAAAACATGCAGACGCAGATATGAGTACAAATAATAAATAGAACAGACAGGAAAACATGCACACGCAGATATGAGTACAAATAATAAATAGAACAGACAGGAAAACATGCACACGCAGATATGAGTACAAATAATAAATAGAACAGACAGGAAAACATGCAGACGCAGATATGAGTACAAATAATAAATAGAACAGACAGGAAAACATGCACACGCAGATATGAGTACAAATAATAAATAGAACAGACAGGAAAACATGCACACGCAGTTTACCCCACAAACACAAACATTAAAACCACAATACATAACACTTACTTGCCAGGATCTGCATGCGAAAGCATGCCAGCAAGCGGGGCGTTCGCCGTTGCAGGTCGGACCACCTGCGCTCCAGCTGCCCGATGTTGCGGCGTGATCCGAAGGACCGCAGGCGGGACCGTACCTCCGCATACGCGGAGCGCTTCTGCCGGTTGGTCATGGGTTCTGGCTGGCTGGTGATCCGGCGATCCATGACCTCCGTAAGCACCAGCAGCTCACGCCTGGTGAATGCGGAGGCTCTCATGATGGCAATGGTGTTTTTCTTAAAAATCATTTTTGATAAAGTGTGTAAAAATTTTCTGATTGGCTAATGTATTTTGGAAATTAACAGGAGCAATTTTATTGGTTAGTGTATGAGTCATGTGTTCGACAGGGCCAGAAATCTCTGGAGAGTTAGGATAGGCTTGATGCAGTGACATGCGTAAGCAAATTTAAATAAAGAAATGAACCCAGGGAAATATGCGGGGATACACAGCAATAGTACAATTGTTTAATTGTGGTTCACATGTTTTTTAAACAATAAAAGCGAATGTTTCATCCGTACGTATTCTGCGGGTAAACACAAACACAGACAAGAGTAAAGTTTCTTGCATTGTGTTGAAAAAAAACAAACAATTAAGCTAATTGATACATTGATTGGCATGATACGATTGATGGAGGTAGGCAGAATAAAGGAGCAGGTAATCGACATCTGACAAGGCCACTTCCTGTTTATACTTGTGCGTGCGTTCCTTTCAAGCCATTTCGGGGATGTACGCTCGCGATTTCGTACGCTCGTTAGTTAGAGGAGGGGTCGTCAGAGTTTAGGGAGGAATTTTAGATGCGAACGAAAATACGAGCGAGCCAGTGAATTTAAATATTTTTGTACGTACGCCTAACGTACGTGCGCCCGCTTGCGTGCGGCTCTGAATGAGGGCCTTTGTTTCTAATAATTGTCTGTGTGTCTGTGCATGTCAGGCTTAGCTGCACAAGATCTAGCAAGTCGGCAACGCAACATAGTGCTGCTCAACTCCAGTCATGATCAATCTGTGCTCTGGGCCCAAGTTCTGGAGCTGAAAAAAATATATATATTGTCTTTTTTTTGTCAAATTTTTTTTGTGTTCATGTCAGCCACACCTGGCTGTCACTGTCATCGGCATGGGTGCGCAGGGGTGCTGTGCTCCTGTCTGTCAAGGCGCTGCTGCCCCAAATAATAAATAAACAATTTTTATTGTGTGCGTGTCAGCCACACCTGGCTGTCACTGTCATCGGCGTAGGTGCGCAGTGGTGCTGTGCTGCTGTCTGACAAGGCGCTGCATGAATACTGCAATGAAAACTTTTTTTTTTGGTTACAAAAAGTTTTTTTTTTAATCTTAAACATAGCTGAAATGTTATCCTAACAGCTTATAAAGTTATATGCTCTAAAAAAAACTAACGCCTATATTTATTTACAAACCTATATAGAGTAGACATCCTAAATTCTAAAACTGTTCTTTTCAAAAATGTAAACAAAAGTCAGGAGAGGCCTCAGAGAACATGAAAAAAATGCTCTAGGTGCTGAACTTCAAGGAATTTCTCCATCATGTTCTGCAGTGTGGAAAGGTTTCATTCACATGTTTTCTATAAAGCAGTTCGAAGTTATAGCCTTCAAAGTGTCTGGCTATAAGACCCACCTTTGCCTGGAATTACCAAAGATTATTACAAGCAAAGGATTCATATGTCCGGACTCTGTCTGGGAATTCATGGATCGTATTTGGCCTGAATGCACTAAGACATCCAGTGATTCTGTCACTGTGTTCTGTAGCCGACTTTATTCCTATCTGAATCGCAAACTGAAATACGGAATAGAACCACAGACAACATGGAGGCCTTTGTTATTACACTGCCTGCATGCCAACCAATACCTCCCAGACTACACCCACTGGGAGGACCAAGTCTTGATAATGACCATCCCCATCTGTTGCTAGGCTTTCTTCTTCCAAACCATCCATCCTGGACTTCCTGTCCAAAAAGGGTGAGCAGGGAACAGAAAGAGGAGCTAAATGTCCCCGATGACATTTTTTTTCATCTATAATAGATTATGTGGAGAGATAAAAGCTTCAGATGTTGGAACAGGGGCTCCCACCTATTTGGCTTCCCTCCAGAGAACAGAGCTCTGTTCCTCAGGAAGTGTCTATGCCTGAGCTGACAGGTAGGTAGTCTCTGTCTGTTGGTAAACACCCTTCTGGAGATGGCAACCCAAAATAACAACAACTGTATTAATAATGTGTCCACTGATAACCAGCCTGATCCCTTAACAGCAACATATCCCATATGGTCAACTCATAACATGACACCCAGTTTGCAGCCTCCTCTTCCTTATGACACTAATCCAGTCGCCATGGTTGATCAATCAGCCATGTGTGGTCCACCCAATTTTTGGCCTTCTACATTCATTTCTAACATATTCACATATCTAAGAAGTGGACAGTGGGAACAATGGCAATTTGAAGGCCACTAACTAACTCTGTTTTTTTTAATTTGCCTGTACAGGTTGAGAAATTCTGTTACAGAACAGAAGGTTTGCAAAGGATTATTTAAGTCAATTGTTTATTTATTTTTGGAAAGCACACTTCCTGGTCCCCTTCTGGGATGAAAAAAATCCACTCCCAGCAAGCAGGAATGGCGCTCAAGAAAGAATTCCCAAGAAAGACACAACGTAAGACTTAAACCTTAAATCTGAAATGTTGCATTTGCTGCTCTGTTCCGATTGTTCACATATCTCATATGGTTAAGTGAACACTGGGAACAATGGCAGTTTGAAGGCCACTAACTAACTCTGTTTTTTTCCCTGTACAGGTTGGGAAATGCCTTTATGAAAGACTTGCAAAGCATTATTTAAGTCAATTGTTTATTTTTTTTTGGAAAGCACTCTTCCTGGTCCCCTTCTGGGATGAGAAAATCAACTCCCAGCAGCAGCAGCCATGCTCAAGGATTCTTCTGTGGCAAGGACTGATGTAAATGTACTGTATCACTTTTTTTGTAAATGCCTCCTCCCCTCCCCTTCTCCCTCATAAATTTTCTTTTGAATCAAAAAACGAAATAAAATTTACTACCAATCAACCCTTCCTGTCCCTGCCCTACCTTCAACTACATACATACTCCAACTCCCTCAGGCCTCTCTTGAATAATAAAAGTGTTTCCTGATGTGCCATGTTTGAAGTTGAACTGTCATGTGTTTGTGCTGCCCACTGCTGCAGCTTAGCTTAGTCAGCCAGCTATCTTGGTGCAAATTTTGGGCCTAAACAAGATGAACAAATCAATATTGTGAGCTGTGAGGTGGTCAAAATTGACTGGAAACGAGTGGAAATTAATGTTATTGAGGTTATTAATACTGTGGCAACAAAAAAAGACCCATTTGTGGCAACAAAAAAAGACCCATTTTATGTGATTTTAGCTGTTTTTTTTTTTTTTTAAGAAAAAATCCAGAACTAAAACCAAAACACAAAAACAAAACATGGAGGTGAGGTTTTGGCAAAACCAATCCAGATCCAAAACCAGGGGAGATCCAGATCCAAAATCAAAACCAAAACACGGGGGTCAGCGTACATCTCTAGTAAATACCAGTACATTTTTAGTTTGTATCACAGTGATACTAAACGAAAAATTGCGCTGGTGTTTACCATCATTTGTTAAATGGGGGCCTAAGTGTCGTGGATATATACGTGGATGCCAGAAATATCACAGTGGCATATATATATATAATTATATATATATATATATATTATATATATATTATTGTATATTATTATATATATATATACACACTACCGTTCAAAAGTTTGGGGTCACCCAGAATATTTCGGGTTTTACATGAAAACTGACTTTTATTTATCAAATGAGTTGTAAAATGAATAGAACTTATAGTCAAGACATTGTCAAGGTTAGAAATACCGATTTTTATTTGAAATAATAATTTTGTCCTTCAAACTTTGTGCAGCAATTACAGCATTGCAGACCTTTGACATTCTAGCTGTTCATTTGTTGAGGTAACCTGAAGAAATTTCACCCCACGCTTCCTGAAGCACCTCCCACAAGTTGGATTGGCTTGATGGGCACTTCTTGCGTACCTTATGGTCAAGCTGCTCCCATAGCAGCTCAATGGGGTTGAGATCTGGTGACTGCGCTGGCCACTCCATTACAGACAGAATACCAGCTGCCTGCTTCTTCCCTAACTAATTCTTGCATAATTTGGAAGTGTGCTTTGGGTCATTGTTCTGTTGGAGGAGGAAATTGGGTCCAATCAAGCGCTGTCCACAGGGTAAGGCATGGCGTTGCAAAATGGAGTGATAATCTTCCTTATTCAAAATCCCTTTTACCTTGTACAAATCTCCCACTTTACCAGCACCAAAGCAGCCCCAGACCATAACATTACCTCCATCATGCTTGACTGATGGCGTCAGGCACTCTTCCAGCATCTTTTCAGTTGTTCTGCATCTCACAAATGTTCTTCTGTGTGATTCACAAACACCTCAAACTTCGATTTGTCTGTCCATAACACTCTTTTCCAATCTTCCTCTGTCCAATGTCTTTGTTCTTTTGCCCATATTAATCTTTTCCTTTTATTGGCCAGTCTCAGATATGGCTTTTTCTTTGCCACTCTGCCTAGAAGGCCATCATCCCAGGGAGTCGCCTCTTCACTGTAGATGTTTACACTGGCGTTTTGTGGGTACCATTTAATGAAGCTGCCAGTTTGGGACTTGTGAGGCATCTATTTCTCAAACTAGTTTAGGACTTGTGAGGCATCTATTTCTCAAACTAGAGACTCTAATGTACTTGTCTTCTTGCACAGTTGTGCATCGGGGCCTCCTATTTCCCTTTCTACTCTGTTTAGAGCCTGTTTGTGCTGTTCTCTGAAGGGAGTTGTACACACCGTTGTTCAGTTTCTTGGCAATTTCTCTCATGGAATAGCCTTCATTTCTAAGAATAAGAATAGACTGTCGAGTTTCACATGAAAATTCTCTTTTTCTGGTCATTTTGAGAGTATAATCGAACACACAAATGTGATGGTCCAGATAATCAACTAGTTTAAAGGAAGGACAGTTTTATAGCTTCTCTAACAAGCAAATCCATTTTACACCTGTGCTAACATAATTGCACAAGGGTTTTCTAATCATCCATTAGTCTTCTAACGTGCTTAGGAAACAACAATGTACCATTAGAACACTGGAGTGATGGTTGCTGGAACTGGGACTCTATACACCTACGTAGATATTCCTTTAAAAGCCAGACATTTGCAGCTAGTAAGTCATTTACCACATTAATAATGTATAGAGTGTATTTCAGATTAATGTAATGTTATCTTCATTGACAAAAACAGTGTTTTTCTGTCACAAATAAGGAAATTTCTAAGTGACCCCAAACTTTTCTTATCCAGAGTGCCGAATCTTGGGAAATTATATATATATATATATATATATATATATGATAATGTTGTTTTTTTGGAATATACATCTATAGATATATGTATATATATATATATATAGATATATATAGATATAGATATATATTATATATATACTGTATATATATGTATATATATATATATATGTATACATATATCTATCTAATATATAGGTAGATATATATACATGACACAGCTCAGCCCTCCTCTCTGCCTACAGTGCCTGGTTAAACTCACTTTTCGATGCAGCTATTGTTGCTGCTCTTGATGCCTGGTCCAAGGGCTGGGCGCTGGGCAGTGGCGGGAACGGCTAATCTGGAAGCAGAGCAGTGAGGTCACTCACGGCTCTGCTCTGCAAAGGCCCATGGGAGGTGTGGCAGCGGCAGGGCATGTGCAGCATGCCCTCCGGCGGCCATCTTGTCTCCTTCTATAGACAGAATGAGCTACTGTGCAGAAGCTCATTCTGTCTAAGGACCGGGTGGATGTGGATCACTGCCAAAAGTCACATGACTGGCCTGGCCATCTGCTGTGCTGCCCGATCGGAGAGCTCCGATCGTGGCAGCGCGCTGGGAGGGAGGGTAGCAGCGCCGGCCGGGTGGGGACGGGTTCACTGACAGCACGGTAGGTGGGGGCAGAGGCAAAGCCCTGGAATGCCCCTAGGGCATTCCAGTCGCCCCTAGGCATTTGATTATAATGCCTATGCCTAGGGCCAGCTCTGACCAGCGTCACATAGACTCCCACTTTCCCTTTGTGACCTTCATCTTCTCCAGGACGTGTATAAGACAATCGGTAACATCGAGAACCATCGGAGGCATATGCAGCACTTGTGGTTGACCATACCCTACCGCAAGCACTGCGAGTGCTGCGGCATGTTAAACAACCAGGTGACGTGTACTATGACACTGCGTCTTAATTATGCACGCCCTCGAAATAGCGTTAAGATGCTCAGACACGCTTGCATTCGCACCACCACAACTCCGTTTCATTCAGCCACCCCATGTTACCACCCAAAAATGGCTCGTCCTGTCACTCAATCTAGTGAGCCGTCTATGCTTCACGAGCGATCGTTTCCTGATCACAGTGATTGGTTTGCGCACTGCGGCTTTTAAGCATGCGCAGATTGCAAAAAACGCCCAGCTACGGTCGAACGCAGCTTTGCGAGTGGGTCTGAATCGCCTCCTTAATTCTATCTGAATTATTACATTAAAACTTATTTCGCATATATTGTAATCTGCGCCCTAAAAACTCATCTGAATCCTAACATGATATGTATAATAATTTTAGTTTGTTATAATCCATCTAATTTGACAGGTGTTATACTCTCTTTTACTAACGGGGGTACCTCTGTTAACCATGATTGATATTACATGTCACAACCCAACACCAACCAATTAGTAATCCTATAGTTATTTAACATATCCTCATTATATATCCTCCGATTACTCAAATAATTGTTATATATATATATATATATATATATATATATATACACACATATAATCCTGGACTGTCATCTTGTTTCCTTATATTTATAATCTCAAAGGATAATTCCCACATAACTACACATGCTCTTAATGAATCTAAAAATAGTACAATATAAACATAAACCAATGCTGCCGTGACAACCCCCACTAATTAACTAATTAACCTATCTGATCACAAGAAAAGGGGGACTTCCCCAATTACTATGGAGAAATCAAAATTTGCCATAACCAGAACTACTGAATAGACAGCTCCTAGTGAGGCAAAACCATTTACCCCATATGAGCTGTCCACATGACTCTATATGGGTTTCCCAATTAGTCATACCTAAGAAAAGGATTCAAAATCAATGCTCTCATTAAGGCCTCCAGGATAAAGGGTACGTAAACAAAATATCCAGAAGGCTTCCTGGGAACATAACAATCTAAATCTGTCTCCTCTTTTTTTTTGTGATAATTTTAACACCAGTAATGGTAAACCCCTCTGGATTTCCATTATGATCAGTGCAAAAGTGACGGGAGACACTATGCTGTTGAAATCTTTTAATAATATTTAAGCAATGATCTCTAAATCTCATTTTAAGTGTACGTGTTGTACTGCCTACGTACTGTAGGCCACAAGGGCACTGCAGCACATAGATATACTTGGAATCTGTCAAACTCTCAGACGGATTGTGGATGCAGCCCGTATTTAGGAAATTGGCTGGACCTATGCCCGAGGCGCGGAGTCTAATGTGCCGGCGGTATTCACCAGGGACCCTCGCAAGAAGGTTTGGACTTGGCTGTGTCCGACACACAGGTCGCGGCCCTCAGGTTAGGTTCCCCAAATACAGGTGATGGTGAGTACTGGATGTAGTGCAGAAGAATAACGTAGTCGGCAGGCCGGGTCAATACCAAACAGACAAAACGGTACTAGGGAGCAAACGTAGACGGGTCACAGGGAGTAGCTGAGGTCAGAACCAGATATCAGTATCAGTACAAAGGGTCAGGTGAAATTGGAGTCACAAACAAGCCAAGGTCAAGATCAGGATAACAGGTGAGTACTTGGAACGCTGGAGTATGGTATGGAGCCTATACTCTGGCACAGGAGTGTTCCCAGCAACTTCCTTTTAAAGGCAGGGCTAGAATATACGCCTCCGGTGACGTCATCACAAGTAGTGCACTGGCCCTTTAAATCTTCTTGCAGAACGGCGCGCGCCCCTAGGGGAGTCACGGCCGCCTGCACACAGCCGCAACAACGGCAGCCAGTGCAGGGATCTCCCTGCCCTCTGCTCGCCGGAAAACCAGTGCTGCCGGACCCGGTAAGAGATGACCAGGGTCCGGCACACTGTGACAGAATCACAATTAGTGAAATCTGTTATGGGGAATCTCTCCTAAATGTAATTAGATATTGATAAATCCACAACAGGATCTTCAACAGTCTAGCATTGGGCAGAGCTCTTTGTATATGTGTGTCAGACCTTTTGATCGAGATATCTCTTTGTCTTATCAGCTGATGTACAGAGAATAACACGCAGACCAAACCCTGTCAGTTATTAAAAAGGTACACAGATTTTATGAGCTTTTCTTACAAGGAGGTTGTTCTCAAAAATGTAACATGCATAGTATCAGAAAGTACAAACATCTATTCATCTCAAAGGTTAGTATTGGGAGTCTTAGGAAGGGAGTTATGGGAGGCAAGCATGCATAGGAGTTTAGAATACAAATTCTATTCATAAGCTATCTAATCAGACAACATTTGCCAATTCCAAGGTTTTCTGAAACACAAAGGCTAGCAATAATCATTCTCTATTTAAAGTTGTAAATATGTTAAAAGCACACTCCATCTTGTCACAAAATGGAGTCACATGTGGATTGCTTAATATCATATTTCTCAATATCACTGTGTCTGTTCTGGTCGATTTAAAATTACAAGTAATGCATCTTCTTTTACCACATTTGAAGCATCCTTTGACCGTATTTTTGTTTTTCAACCATTCTCCTTCATGTCCCAGAACAGGTTGTTGGAATCTTTCTCAAACCACTTGGGGCCAAATGTGTTTTTACATTTATATTTTTCCTATAAACCTGGGTTTGGTCTTCAGTATAATATTTAGTATACAGCAGCATCTTGTTTCAAGATATTGAAATTTGAATTCAGGATGTTCCTAATATGAGAGGATTATTGTTATACAGTATTTAGACACAAAACATATATTTGATTCCATAGGATATTCATCCTTAAGGTGCGTATCCACTACCCGATTTTAACAGGCGATTTAATGATAACGACGTCGTTATCGTTCAATCGCTTGCAAATCGGGCACAAATTGGCCATGGAAATGTTGAAAAATGACCAGCAATGCGCGCGCTGGTCGTTTTTGACATCTATCATCGCCCGAACATGCTAGTCAACCTGACGATGTTGACGGGTTGCCCATGTTAGGGGATGATTGATGTGCCTACACTGAACGACTGAACGTTCAGTGTAGGCACAGCACAGACTTGGAAACAACTGCACGATTACAATGTCATCATCGTACTGTTGTTTCTATGTCTGTAAGTGCACCTTAAGCGCAGTTTCCCCTCCAGACTTTAATATGCTTACAAATTCTGTTGTAAAACGGCAGACTTAAGTCTTTTTGTTGAGTCGCACGTATCTCTGGAAATGTCCAAATCCTAACAAAGCAGTACTACTATGACAGGTGTACAAATGTTTATACTTCCACCCAACCACAGTATACAGATTAGAGATAAGCGGGTTCGGTTCCCTGAGAACCGAACCCACCCGAATTTAGGGGATCCGAGTCGGCTTGGGTTTTCCCGCCTGACTCAGTTCTGAAAATGAGGCAAAACATCATCATCCCGCTGTCGGATTTTCGTGGGTTTTGGATTCTATAAAGGTCACGTGATCGCCGCCATTTTTCATTCCATCTGTGGAAAGTGAAGAGGGAGGGAGCTGGGAGCTGTGCTGTGCTGCTGTGCATAGGGGCTGGCTACAGTTGTGTTGCTTAATATCCATAGGAGCTGGCTGTTGTCCATATAGGGGCTGGCTGGATGTTGTTGTAACTGAGGTTGTCTTGTCCATCCATAGGGGCTAGGCTGTCTGTTGTCCATATATAGGGGCTGGCTGGCTGTTGTCCTGTCCATAGGGGCTGGCTGGCTGTTGTCCATAGGGGCTGGCTGTTCTGCAACAATTTTTTCTGTGTGCGTGTTAGCCACACTTGTCAGCAATGTAGATGCGCAGGAGTGCTGTGCTGCTGTCTGTCAAGGGGCTGCTGCCACTTTCAGGAGTGCTCTTCACCCCCAGTGTGAAAAAAACAAACATTTCTGTGTGCGTGTTAGTCACACTGTCATCAACGTAGGTGCGCAGGGGTGCTGTGCTGCTGTCTGTCAAGGGGCTGCTGCCTCTTTCAGGAGTGCTCTTCACCCCCAGTGTGAAAAAAAAATAAAAAATTCTGTGTGCGTGTTAGCCACACTTGTCAGGCACGTAGGTGTGCAGGGTGCTGTGCTGCTGTCTGTCAAGGGGCTGCTGTATCTTTCAGGGGTGCGCTTCACCCCCAGTGTGAAAAAAAAAATTCTGTGTGTGATTGTGGGCATTAGCCCCAACATAGCTGCGCTATAATTGCTTGGTGACACTGCTGTAAGACCGCAAAGAGTATGGAGGACAGTCACATACCAGTCTTGTAGCTCCTGGCAGCAGTCATGATGACAATGCAAGGCCATCAATGTAATCTATGAAGGCCGATGTACCAGGGCTTAAGTCAGGCCAAAAAGTCAGGCTAAAAAAATCAACTTTTACCCTGTTAAAGCAAAAAAAATCTAAAGCTAAGTTAACTTTAGAGAAACAAAAAATTGGCAATATAACATTCACTACATGAAGTGGCAAGGAAAGGATAAGGCCTTGGCCTTTATTTATGACTGGTGGTTCTAGTTGTGATGATTTAAGCCCTTCTGCTTGCAGAAGAGGTACAAAAAAATTTTTAAATTGTCTCAGAAAAGTCACAGATCCCCGAGGAGAGTCCAGGTGTGTCCGTGGTTGTCATGTATGAGCCTGACCTTTCTAATACTGTACTTGAAGACGATCATACTTCCACTATTTGTGTGCCCTCTGCAAATGTGGGGATGAGCAGCAAAAGTCAACATGCTGATGTAGAAATCGAGGATGCTTCTGTAGAATTGCATGAGGAGGATGAGGAGGATATTTATGTAGTTGGCGATAACAGAAACAACGATGATGAGGATGTTGATGAGGATGTTGATGCCAAGGATGTTTGTGCAAAAACTGTAAATCACAATCTGGCAACAGTTGTTGCCCATGGTGGGAAAAATCCCATTATTGGCATGCCTGGGCAAAGGACCAAAAAATCCACATCTCATGTGTGGAATCATTTCCACCCAAATCTGGACAACCTTTTCCAAGACATTTGTAACCGTTGCCACGTAACAGTTAGTAGAGGTAAGGACCTTAACCATCTAGGAACCTCCTCCCTGTTACGTCACTTGCAGCGCATTCATCAAATTGAAAAGGGTATTTCAAATTCTGAAACTTTGGGGACAAAGGGGAGAGGAACGAGATGAGGTCTTCCTAGCTAAAACAGGAGAAGCTCCCATATTAAAATCGCCTGCTAATATGATCCTAGAGTCAGCAAAGGGGTACAACTTATTAATCAATCCTAAGAAAAAAGATTTATCATATACATTAGGGCCATAGACATTACATAAACATAAACAGTATCTAGTGCCATCCAAAGTGACCTCCATAAGAATATACCGACCATTATGATCAATATCAGTGGAATGGATATCATATTGAATGCCCTTACGTAGTAATATTGCCACACCACGTACTTTAGAGCCATAAGATGAGGACGCCAACACCTGGTGATGTAATATATTTAGTTTGGCATGTTCTGTGGGTGTCAAATGGGTCTCTTGTAAATAAGTAATATCAGATTTATGTTTATTAAGGTACATCAATGTGCGCCATCACTGGAGTATGAATACCCCTAACATTCCATGTGCAAAATCTAAGGTGGGAGGATATCACATGATGCAAAAATTAGATAATGAAAATAGTAAAAAGTTAGGAAATAGGTAGATACGATCTCTTCGCAATACCAGTAGCTAATCAATATGGTCAGGACGACACAGCATTCAAATCAGTGCAAGTAACACAATATTTATTTGAGTTTAGATATTTGCTACTCACACAATACTGGAAATCAAACATAAAAATCAAAAGAAAATGAAAACAAATATACAGTATATACAGAGAAATTGTTAGTCAAAAGTGAACATATCACAAGACACAAAACTGTAACCACAGCCACTTTGACAATCATTATAATCTGTAACTGTGAAGCAACACCACAAATAAAGAACTATAAACCTGAATCAAATTTCAGATGTGTCTCAAATATATAATGAAAACCTGATAAATGTATCAAGATGGATAAAGGGCATCATCTCAGGATCAATCGTTATGGTCCATCGCTGAGAAACTAGAGGCTTCATTTTCTTCACTAAGGAAAGCCTGGGCATCAGCAACTTCTGTGAAATCTTCAGGTCCTTGAGAAGAATATATGCAAAGTCTAGTTGGAAATAGGAGGGCAAAACGAGTTCCTGATTTGATGAGTTGTGAGCAGACAGGAGACATGTTTCTATGTGCTCTGGCGACCTCCACAGAGTAGTCTTGGAATAAGAGGATGCATTGACCGTCCCACTGAATGGGACCCTTTTGTCGAGCAGTCGACCATGTGAGATCTTTGTGTCGGAAATTTAGGCATTTGAAATTGACAGCTCTGGGACCTGAAGTGTTAGAGTCTCTGAAGGGTCCCAACCGATGGGCTCACTCAATTTCAAAGTTATTTAATTCAGTCGAGATGCCAAGCAGTTCTGGGAGGTCAGTTTGAAGAAATTTAGTAAGATCAGTGCCTTTGATTGTTTCCTTGAGACCCAGAAGTCACAAATTGTTGCATCTGGATCTGTTTTCCAGATCGTCCACTTTGGATAATAATTGTTGTTGGGTGGTCAACATGGAGGAGACCTGTTGTTTTAGATCTGAGAGTTCATTAAAATTAGCTCCAATCCTATTTTCATTTTCATATACTTGCTGAGAGATAGATTTGCGTTTTAATATCAGCAAGTGCTCCCATAAGTTTGTCTGCTTGGCTTTGCAGGAGTTTCTCTTATGGCCCTGACAACCTCTATATACGAAAGAGGAGCAGGTACCGAACCTGTTGTAGTATGGGTAGCAGCGGAATCAGCAGTACGTGTAGGATGCATATCTTCCACAGTATGTGGGTTGATCTACACGTTTAGTGTTGCCCCTGGCTTGTTTGCGTTTTGGGAGTAGGTGAATTTATCCATGTAGAAAATAGTCATAAATTTTACCAGGATAAGTATTTGTGGTGTGAATAATGTTGCTTAGAAATGGCCGTGATCACAGATATGAAAGATTTTACATCTTAATTGAGAGGAGACTTGAAGAAAAGAGTGTTAGTACCATCTGGTGGGAGAATCCAATATTGTAACAGATCCTCAGAGAAAAAAAAAAATATATATATATATATCTATATATATATATATATATTGTGACACAGTCAGGTTAGGGGGTCCCTCTCCTGGGTAGAGGACTCCTTCCTTACACACACAGCAGCTGGGAAAAGTACGCCTGACTGGATTCGAGTACAAGCTGGTCGGCGCCAGTCTTTATTGTACAATGTCAGAAATAACATAAAGAAAACATAAACATAAATCCTAGCCCTGTCGGGGCACTAACTTCACAGGTAGTTCCCTCACTACCAGAACCTGGCAGGGCCTAATGCCCTCACCAGCAACCAAGGCACAGCACAACACTTACAGATAGGTTTTCAAGTGTCTCTGAGCAAACTAACTGCCTGCTCTCCCAGGTGAGACACTCAGCCCTATACACACTAGGCTTATATTGGCCACTCTCAGGTGGAAACCCTAACAAGCCTGTTACCAGGCTGCGAGAACCAAAACCTGGAGTGGCCGTGGGTGGAGCCCTCCCTCTCCTCTCACCCACAACCCCCAGGTCCCAAACCGGCTTTTCAAAAAGCCGAGACTCAAGCCTGCTACACTGCAGACTGTCTCCTGGGGATTTAAACACATAAGACAGGAATCTGGGACAAATGTACCTGCCACAGACCACTTTACCAGTGATCCTATCACAATATATATATATATATATATATATATATATATACACAGGAAGTTCCAAAAATAAAAACTGCTATATATTGCAATAATAGATAGGCTAATTACTCATAGAATTTTTGTGCTTATATTTTGCATCTCCCTCTCCATCTATTGTAATGATTTGGTTAATAGGAAACAGTACCTGATCCCTTATGGCTGCAAAATGGCTCCGGCTGCTTGTATGTCTGAGAAGTCCTGTTAGGTACCAGCGCAGGCTCTCTATAGCAGCGTGCAGTCACGGAAACCCGGCCAGCAGCATCCCCGTGTGTTCCAGCAGCTTATAACGGGCTGCATTTGGAAGCCCGGCAGGTGAGTGCAGCCAGTCTCTCCAATGACTCAGGAGGGACCGGGAGTCCGGTCTCAGTACTCCAGGCCGCAGCTGCAGTAGGTCGCGAGATCCAGCAGTCCACCTCCTGAAGTTAGGGAGCCCGCAGGACACTTGGAACACCCGCTCTGGGGGGCTAGGATGGTGTATGGTGGCAGGAGAGTCGGGAAGCACAGGGTGAGACAGCGAGATCTGGTGAGACGGAGTTAGGCTGTGCAGAGCTCAGGCTCCATGCTGTGGTCTTCCTCGGCATCCAAGCCACGCCCCCTTCACCAGTGTCTTCTTAAAGCATCCTGTCGCTCCAAGACATGGTCTGATAAACATCGTAAGCCATGCAACTTCAAGGTGGGAGATCTGGTCTGATTATCCTATAAGAACATTAACATTCGCCAACAGTCACAGAAGTTGGGCCCTAAATTCATTGGTCCTTTCAGAATCATCTCTCAGATTAATCCTGTTACCTTTCGTTTGAAATTACCCAACACCCTCAAAATCAACAATACGTTTCATTGTTCTCTCTTTTTTTCTCTACCAGGTTCGGTTCCAGACGGCCAGCTAGACCTTCGCCTGTTCTCATCTGGGGCCATCAATAATTTTTTGTGGACAAGATCTTGGATTCCAGGTTCTCACAGGGAGCTCTTCAGTTCTTGGTTCATTGGAAGGGGTACGGGCCAGAGGAGCACTTCTGGGTTCCCGAAAGATCTTTACACGCTCCTGCCTTGAAAAGAAGATTTTTTTCAGAACTTTCCTGATAAACCTGGGTCTAGGGATTCTTTAACCCCTTGTCAAATGTGGGTTACTGTCACAAGCCACCGCTGCATCTCTCTCAGGCCTGTTCCTGGGAGACATCGATGCCATGCTGCCAATCCATGAAGTCCTCCCATCTGGCTACTCTCTGCCTGGACCGGATTGGTTCCTCCTCCTTTTACTTTCCTGCTTGTGCGTTGCTCAGATGCCGGTGATAGCGTCTTACACGTGTTTCCGGTTCCATAGTGTTGGTTTCTCTCCTTGTGTTACTCAAGCGTCTCCTGCCTTGGTCGTGTTGTTGTTCCAGGACACTCTGCAGCATCTGAGTGGACCTATATCTGCATAGTCTACTCCACGGCTATCTCCGCAGCTCTGCATCTCCAGTCATCTCAGCTGCCATACTACATCCATGGCAGCATCTGCCGCACTGCAGCATCTGAGTGCTCTTTGCCATACACCTCAGCTACCTCTGCTGCTCTACATCTACAGACATCCCTGCCAAGTATCTCCAGCCCACAAGGCTGCAACCTGGCCACAAGGCCACATCCCTGCCAAGTATCTCCAGCCCTCAAGGCTGCAACTTGGCCATAGGGCCACATCCCTGCCAAGTATTTCCAGCCCTCAAGGCTGCAACCTGGCCGCAAGGCCACATTCCTGCCAAGCATCTCCAGCCCTCAAGGCTGCAACTTGGCCACAAGGCCACATCTCTGTCAAGCATCCCCAGCCCTCAAGGCTGCAACTGGACAATCTTTTCTGTTGACTCCATCGCTTCATATAATCCTCAGCACTATTGGCTTTATCAAAGTTGAATCATATCCGGGATTCATAACAGCAACCTTTTGGCCTAAACTGGATGAAATCAATATTGTGAGCTGTGAGTTGGTCAAAATTGACTGGAAATTACTGGAAATAAATATTATTGAGGTTGATAATACTGTAGGAACAAAAACAGGCCCAAATTATGTGATTTTAGCTGTTTTTATTATTTTTTAGAAAAAATACAGATCCAAAACCAAAAAACCAAATCCAAATCACGAAAAAGATACAGGACCTCATTCAGAGTCGGTCGTTGCGGCCGCACGGTTGTATGCCACCGATGTTCACTAAACTGCGCATGCGTAAAGTTCGCAATGCATATGCGCAAACTAGCTGCTACGATCAGAAATTTCTCTCTCCTTGAACACAGCCAGGTCGGTAGTTTGAGTGACAGATTGAGTCGTTTGTGGGTGGTAACAGAGGAAGGTTCTTGAAAACGAGGGAGTGGAGATCCGAATGCAGGCGTGCCAAATTATGCGAACGGCGTTTTATGGGAGTGCATAATTAACAAAGTAGTGTCATGGCACACATGACATGGGTGGTTTTTACACTGACATGATCGTAGAGCTTAAGAGAGGGTATGGTCAACCTTAAGCTCTACGACCAGTTCCGATGGTTCCCGATGGTCTCGATTAATCCTTATATGGCCGGAGATGACGTGTAATGCGTACGAGAAGGGGGCGTATTTTTTATCTTCCTGCCGCTTCCTCCCCTTGGTTGGGCAGCTAACGATCCGATCTTAGGGACACAACATGCGAGTGCATCATTTGCATATCCAGCCCCTTTTCCTGTACAACCGTGCGGCGGCAACGACCGACTCTGAATGAGGTCCACAGACTCAAAACCAAAACACGGGTATCGGCGCACACCTAGTCCTAACACATACTTGCCAACTTTCTGGCTGCCCCCTCCTGGTCGGCTCAAGAAGTCGCTGTGTTGCTGGAAAGTGGGCGGGCCGATGGACGTGACGACATGAATGTGTCATTGCAGCCCCTCCCCCACTACACTATGCTGTTATCGGCATTGTGAAGCACTGGGAATGGGTCCACAATGATGCGATTCAGTCCAAATCTTGCCCACTCTTCTGGGTAGCCGGGAGCCTCACAGCAATTCTGGGACAATAGGTGTGTGTTTTAACATTGTACCATATGTGGACTGATGCAGTGTCTAAATCTTATTAAAACAGACTTGTTCCAGTCATTTGTAAAACCTGACATGGGGCCTGATCCAGAGATGTAAGTTCATTCAAGGATGAACGCACATCTCAGATGATTAGGGATATAGGCACGTTTACATATACTGAGGTTCATAACACAACCAAAGATAGTTGTTTTCTTTTTTTTTTGCCCTTAATACCTTTCAATACCTACGCCCTCTACCCCTGCCCCCTGTATTGGATTTCAAGTACCAAAGTGATGGTTTGCATGTAGAAAAGGAAGAAAAGGCAATGAAAGCATTCCCAGAACATGTGACTCCAGCTCTCCCACTGCATAGTCTGCAAGTGAAATGTCGAAGTACCTTGCAAAAGTATTCACACCCCTTGGCTTTTTACCTTTTTTGTTACATTACAACCTTACAACCTGTCATTTATTTTATTTTTTTTATCTGAATGTTATGTGATGGATCTGCACAAAATAGTCTAATTTGGCTAAGTGAAATTAGAAAAAATAAATAAATAAAAAAATAATTATATATATATATATATATATATATATAAAAAAAGGAATCTTTATAAATAAAATTCTGAAAATTGGCATGTGCATGTGTAATCACCCCCTTTGCTATGAAGCCCCTCAGAGTTCTGGTGCAACCAATTACCTTCAGAAGTCACATAATTAGTGAAATGAAGTCCACCTGTGTGAAATCTAAGTGTCACATGATCTGTCAGTATAAATACACCTTTTCTGGAAGGCCCCAGAGGCTGCAACACCACTAAGCAAGAGGCATCACACCATGAAGACCAAGGAGCTCTCCAAACAAGTCAGGGACAAAGTTGTTGAGAAGTACAATTCTGGTTTGGGTTATAAAAAAATATCCAAATCTTTGATGATCCCCTGGAGCACCATTAAATCCATCATCATCAAATGGAAAGAACATGGTACCACACAAACCTGCCAAGAGAGGGCCGCCCACCACAACTCACAGACCGGGCAAGGAGGGCATTAATCAGAGGCGCAGCACAGAGACCAAAGGTAACCCTAATGGAGCTGCAGAGTTCCACAGCAGAGACTGGTGTATATGTGCATGTGACCACAATAAGCCGTACACTCTATAGAGCTGGGCTTTATGGAAGAGTGGCCAGAATAAAGCCATTACTTAGTGATAAAAATAAGAAGACACGATTTAAGTTTGCCAAAAGGCATGTGGGCGACTCCCTAAATGTATGGAGGAAGGTGCTCTGGTCAGAGGAGACTAAAATTGAACTTTTCGGCCACCAAGGAAAACACTATGTCTGGCGCAAACCCAACACATCCCATCACCCCAAGAACACCATCCCCACAGTGAAACAAGATGGTGGCAGCATCATGCTGTGGGGATATTTTTCAGCAGCAGGGACTGGGAAATTGATTTGAGTCGAGGGAAAGATGGATGGTGCTAAATACAGGGATATTCTCGAGCAAAACCTGTTTCAAGCTGCCTGTGATTTGAGACTAGGGCGGAGGTTCACCTTCCAGCAGGACAATGACCTGAAGCATACTGCTAAAGAAACACTCGAGTGGTTTAAGGGGAAAAATTTAAATGTGTTGGAATGGCCTAGTCAAAGCCCAGATATCAATCCAATTGAGAATCTGTGGTCAGACTTGAAGATTGCTGTTCACAAGAGGAAACCTTCCAACATGAAGGAGCTGGAGCAGTTTTGCCTTGAGGAATGGGCAAAAATCCCAGGAGCAAGATGTGGCAAGCTCATAGAGACTTATCCAAAGCGACTTGCAGCTGTAATTTCCGCAAAAGGTGGCTCGACAAAGTACTGACTTTAGGGGGGTGAATAGTTATGCACGCTGACGTTTTCTGTTATGTTGTCCTAAATGTTGTTTGATTCACAATATTAAAAAAAAACACAACTTCACTGTTGTAGGAATGTTCTGTGAATGAAATGATGCACACCTTCAAACAATCCATTTTAATTCCAGGTTGTGAGGCAACAAAACATGAAAAATGCAAAAGGGGTGAATACTTTTGCAAGGCACTGTAGCTAGTGGGTGAGCTATATCTAGTGGCAAGGTGTTTATAGTGACAGACCTTGTGACAATCCTCACATTTGTCTGGAGATGCACCAGGGTGGCGGCCGTGTGTGACAGCTTGCTGTAGTATAATAATATTAGCTTTTTCCGAGACATAATGAGTTATCAGAGGTGAAGCAGTGGAAGCAGCCATTTATGTCTCAGTGGTATTAGAATATATAAATTAACGTTTTCAATGCTGGACCCAAAGTACCCCCAACAGGTTATACTCAAGGATTTCCTTAATAATGGACAGTGAGAGCTTCTATTTGGCTTGGTCAGGATCTACTGAATCTCCCTGATTACAGCGGACCAGTTACATAATATATAGGGATATGAGAGCTGAAATTACTTGCTTGTCAAACTATTTGGGGCACCATGGTTACTATAATGGAGACACAACTATAGACAAGATCAATATTAGGTTCCACATTACTGGATCTCTGTCATCCAGCAGTGTACTGTAAATCGATAATGACTTAAAAGAATCTTGAAATCTCCTTTCATTATATTACTCTCTTTATTTTCTGTGTAAAGGAGAGAAATGTGCATCATTTTACCAGGCAGTTCTCTTTATATAATTTGTCTGCTTTATGTGTCCTAATGGCCATTAACACTTGATGTGCAGGATAGAACAATTATATAAAACTTGACGGCAACCATGTTTATGATTTACTATGAAGCTGCAACGTTCGTACATACTGTACATGATGTTTCTGAATGCTCTGATAATCTGTAATTTATAAAACACCACAACACTAAACATAATTAGGAATTTTGGTAAAAAGCAGGCTGGGCTGCGATACAGCTGGTTTACAGTAGTGGTTCAATATTTAAAGCTCAAGGACATTTATTTAAGCAGTAGCCAAACAGCAGACTCCCAATAAAACACAAGTGACATGATGGGATAATTATTATGGAACAAACATTTTCTTGTTCACCAACATGGAATTCTTTCCCTCAACACGTTTCCCCAGATCACTTAACCATGCAAAATTATATTCAACAGCTGAATCCTAAAATCGCCAAGCAGCAAAGTAAATGGAAAGACAAGGCAATTGTCTATAAGCAAAGAGAGCACATTTGTCAGACTTTGAAGTTTTAATTGGATTAGGCCCATACATGTATTGAGTGGGTTTAGATCTTTGTTTTGTTTGCATAGCAAGAAATAAGGACATTGGAAAGTTCTCAAGTTAGCAATTTGGCAGTGAAGTTGATAATTATACACTTGTTTGGCTTTGATATATATCTGCAACATCTGCTAACAGCTATGCGAAGGTTAGACACAGAGCTTTGGTGTTCTTGCTTTGTAAAACAAGCAGATGGCTGTTTATTTGGTTACATGCGTACCTGTATATATTATGACATCACTATTACAGTAGTACATCTCTTTCTTTGCAAATCAGCACTTTACAGTAAATATGTCCGGCTTAGGGCCAAAACTTCCCTCATTGTTGCTTGACAGTGGGAAAGTCCTGTTGTCCCCATAGACTTGCAAATAAGCCAACATGTATTTTTCGGTGGTCTATTCTTTTTTTTTTTAACTTGAAAAGTTTTATTAAACCTTTTAAAATTACAGTCAGAGATACATCAACCAAAAATTACAAATATACTGTATATAAAAAGAAATAACACACAAATAAAAATAATACTAAAAAACAATAGACAATCTACATATCAATTACAACAACAATACAGTATGAAGAAGCAAAAATTACAAAGGGGAGAAAAAGAAAATCAGGGGTCAGGGGTACAATCCCGAATCTCTGCGGATTATTCTTCTAACTAATTCACTCCAACAACTTTCTTCCCCAAGCAAACCGTATCATGTCCGTAACGTTCACCTACATCAGAATTGAAGCGATGATCTCAGCATCAGAATGTGTGGCTTGGGATATAAGTTATTGTGTATGGATGTTATAAAACACGGTACATGATTTTCATATTTAGGTGTATTTGTCCAGAGATAGTTATAGATTCAATCTTAAAACACGTTTTCAAATTACTACACAAGAATACAGATGTGTCTTCATTAGGGGTGAGCGGGTTCGGATTTCTGAAATCCGAACCCCCCCCGAGCCCCCCCGATACGAGGCAGATCCGAGTCAGGCTCGACTTTTCCCGCCTGACTCGGATCTGAAATCGAGGCAAAACGTCATCATCCCGCCTTCCGAGTCTCGCGGGTTTAGGAACCTATATAAGGTACCCGCGTCGGCGCCATTTTCTCACTCGGCTGTGGACAGTGAAGAAGGAGGGTGGGAGTTAGGGCTGGCTGAGCTGTGTAGTGTATTGTAGTGTAGTGCAGAGTAGTGTTGTGCTGTGCTGTGCTACGCTGTGCTGCTGTTGTCCACTACTTCAAAGTCCATAGGGGCTGGCTGTGTTGTGCTGTGCTGCTGTTGTTAATAGGGGCTGTGTCCACTACTTCAAAGTCCATAGGGGCTGGCTGGACTGTGTTGTGCAGTCAGTTCTCCATAGGGGCTGTGTCCACTCCAAAGTCCTGTGCAGTGTCCCAGTCCTAAAGGGGTGCTGTAGTGTTGTCCAGGGGGTGCTCTGTCCATCAGGGGTGCTCCCCCCAAGTGCTAAAAAAATAATAATTTTTCTGTGTTTGTGAATTGTGTGCGCAGTAGCCGCACGTGCATCAACAAAGTAGTGCCAAGCGTGCGCCTGTGTCATAAGTAAAGGGCCGGCTGGCTTGACCGTTAAAGGGTGCTGTAACCCCCAAAGTACACTCCAGTCCAAACCAAAAAAAAAAATATTTTCTGTGTTTGTGAATTGTGTGCGCAGTAGCCGCACGTGCATCAACAAAGTAGTGCCAAGCGTGCGCCTGTGTCATAAGTAAAGGGCCGGCTGGCTTGACCGTTAAAGGATGCTGTAACCCCCAAAGTACACTCCAGTCCAAACCAAAAAAAAAATTATTTTCTGTGTTTGTGAATTGTGTGCGCAGTAGCCGCACGTGCATCAACAAAGAAGTGCCAAGCGTGCACCTGTGTCATAAGTAAAGGGCTGGCTGGCTTGACCGTTAAAGGGTGCTGTAACCCCCAAAGTACACTCCAGTCCAAACCAAAAAAAAAAATATTTTCTGTGTTTGTGACTTGTGTGCACTGTGGCTGCACGTGCATCAACAAAGGAGCAGCGCCAAGCGTGCGCCTGTGTCCCATAAGTAAAGAGCCGGCTGGCTCATTTCTTAAAGGGTGGTGTAACCCACAAAGTGCACTACTCTCCAGCAAAAATAAAAAAATATTTTCTGTGTTTGTGTGCGCTTTAGCCGCACGTATATATCAATATAACATAAATGGAGGACCAAACTTTCTCCGATAAAAATAAAATAGGGAAAGATCAAGAACCACTTCCTCCTAGTGCTGTTGCTGCTGCTGGGAGTTGTTCATCATCCCAGAGAGGAAGTAGGAACATCACTACTTTTACTAAACAATTGACCCTCCAACAGTCTCTAGCGATGAGGATGAAGTACGACAGCAGTCATCCTGAAGCAAAACGTATAACTGAGGCCTTGACTGCTATGTTGGTGTTAGACGTGCGTCCGGTATCCGCCATTGGTGCAGTGGGATTTAGACAATTGAAGGAGGTAGTGTGTCCCCGGTTCCAAATCCCGTCTAGATTCCACCTGCATCCTCAAAGTAGCAGCGACAAGCATGCGTCTGTCTGTTAAAGGGTGGTGACACCCTCAAAGTGTGCTACACAAACAATAAAAATATTGTTCTTTTTTTTCGGTCTTTGTGAAATGTGTGGGCTGTAGCCACACCTGCATCCTTAAAGCAGCAGCGACAAGCGTGCGTCTGTCTGTTAAAGGGTGGTGACACCCTCAAAGTGTGCTACACAAACAATTAAAATATTGTTCTTTTTTTTACGGTCTTTGTGAAATGTGTGGGCTGTAGCCGCACCTGCATCCTTAAAGCAGCAGCGACAAGCGTGCGTCTGTCTGTTAAAGGGTGGTGACACCCTCAAAGTGTGCTACACAAACAATAAAAATATTGTTCTCTTTTTTTCTGTCTTTGTGACTTGTGTGGGCTGTAGCCGCACTTGCATCCTCAAAGCAGCAGCGACAAGCGTGCGTCTGTCTGTTAAAGGGTGGTGACACCCTCAAAGTGTGCTACACAAACAATAAAAATATTGTTCTTTTTTTTTCTGTCTTTGTGAATTGTGTGGGCTGTAGCCGCACTTGCATCCTCAAAGCAGCAGCGACAAGCGTGCGTCTGTCTGTTAAAGGGTGGTGTAACCCTCAAAGTGCTCCAAAAAATAAAAAACTATTTTTTTTATGTGTTTGTGACTTGTGTGCGATGTAGCCGCACGTGCATCAACATAGTAGCAGCACCAAGCGTGCGCCTGTGTCATAAGTCAAGGGCTGGTTTGGACATCTGGTCCGGACTGAAGGACGTGCCAACAATTTCTGACAAGTCTACTGTCACTGCATATGATACTGTCCT
This sequence comes from Taudactylus pleione, assembly GCA_031769625.1. Classification (NCBI taxonomy): domain Eukaryota; kingdom Metazoa; phylum Chordata; class Amphibia; order Anura; family Myobatrachidae; genus Taudactylus; species Taudactylus pleione. The sequence continues at coordinate 2,330,598 of JAUIMM010000098.1, forward strand.
CAAAGCAGCAGCGACAAGCGTGCGTCTGTCTGTTAAAGGGTGGTGACACCCTCAAAGTGTGCTACACAAACAATAAAAATATTGTTCTTTTTTTTTCGGTCTTTGTGAAATGTGTGGGCTGTAGCCGCACCTGCATCCTTAAAGCAGCAGCGACAAGCGTGCGTCTGTCTGTTAAAGGGTGGTGACACCCTCAAAGTGTGCTACACAAACAATTAAAATATTCTTCTTCTTTTTTCTGTCTTTGTGAATTGTGTGGGCTGTAGCCGCACTTGCATCCTCAAAGCAGCAGCGACAAGCGTGCGTCTGTCTGTTAAAGGGTGGTGTAACCCTCAAAGTGTGCTCCACAAACAATAAAAATATTCTTTTTTTTTCTGTCTTTGTGAATTGTGTGGGCTGTAGCTGCACTTGCATCCTCAAAGCAGCAGCGACAAGCGTGCATCTGTCTGTTAAAGGATTACATCGGTGACAGCATCCAAGTAGGCATGTCAGACAGTCCGTACCTGTACAGGCAGGAAAAAGAAGCAATTTGGAGGTCCCTGTACAAACTGGCTCTATTTTACCTGCGTTGCCCCCCCTCGAGTGTGTACTCCGAAAGAGTGTTTAGTGCAGCCGGGAACCTTGTCAGCGAAAGGCGTAGGAGGTTGCTTCTACAAAATGTGGAGAAGATGATGTTCATAAAATGAATTATCAACTCTTCCAGGGAGACCAGCCTCCAGAACGTACAGAGGGACCTGTGGTTCCAGCGGGGACGAATTAATACTCTGCGAGGATGAGGATGTACACACTGAAGAGGGTGAGGAATCGGTGGATGAGGAGGATGAGGACGACATCTTGCCTCCGTAGAGCCAGTTTGTGCAGGGACAGATTAATTGCCAGCTTGTTTAGTGGGGGCCCAAACGAACCAATAATTTCAGCCACAGTCGTGTGGCAGACCCTGGCGCTGAAATGATTGGTTTGCTAAAGTGTGCATATCCTGTTTATACAACATAAGGGTGGGTGGGAGGGCCCAAGGACAATTCCATCTTGCACCTCTTTTTTTTGTTTGCATTATGTACAGTTTGGGGCCTAGTTTTTCAAACTGTCATCCTGTCTGCCACTGCAGTTTCACGCCTAGATGGGTCACGTGTTTGTGCCGCCCACTCGTGTCACTTAGCATAGTCATCCAGCTACCTCGGTGCAACCTTTTGGACATAAAAACACTATTGTGAGGTGTGAGGTGTTCAGAATAGACTGGAAATGAGTGGAAATTAAGGTTATTGAGGTTAATAATAGCATAGGAGCAGAAAAACCTACAAATTCTGTGATTTTAGCTGTTTTTATGCTTTTTTTCAAAAAAATACAGATCCAAAACACAAAACCCAGAACCCAAAACACGGAAGGGTGGTTTTGGCAAAACCAATCCAGATCCAAAACATGAAGAAAGATCCAGATCCAAAACCAAAACACAAAACACGAAAAAGTGGCCGGTGCACACCCCTAGTCTTCATACACTGTGTCTCAAGTTGCGCCAAATAGCAGCGTCGAACGTCTTTTACACTCAAAATGTGCATTTTATTTGCATAATTAAAACAACTTGAAGCGACAAAAGCACATTGCTAGCATACACTGACCCCTGGGGCCTGAGGGCACTTGTACATGTCTGTGTCTGAGTATAAATCTGTGTACGAGCAGCCACAGCTTTTCCTCATGCCACATCTGTGACTTTGTATGTGTGTTACACCAATACATCTGCTATTAAAGTTGCAGGTTAGTGTATCTGATACACTGTGAGCGGCTTTTCACTACATCTGCGATGTGACTAAGGGGTATATTTACTAAAGTACAGGTTTTTAGAAATGGAGATGTTGCCTATAGCAACCAGTCGGATTCTAGCTATTATCTTCTAGAAGGTGCTAGATAAATGTTAAGTAGTATCTGATTGGTTGCTATGGGCAACATCTCCAATTCTAAAAACCCGCATTTTAGTAAATATACCCCTAAGATGCAAAATTTTATGAAAAATATTTTACGCCACTTATCTCGGAGCATCTCAGTTGCGCTGGGTGTCTAGCTCCATGTTGCGCAAAGACGCTCATTGTATGAGGACACATCTGTAATAGGTGCAAAAAAATATACTGTAAATGCACTTAATAGAGCACATCATGCTATCAATAAATAATGGCTGCTTATGCATGCAACCCACAAATGCTGGACAGCTTTGTTCTTAAGCAGGGTATGCAATATACAATACATCGCGTAGTGTGTCATTATATGCTGCATGTGATAGCACTTGGACGTTCACCACACCATCTCATCTGCTGTGCGTACACACTATACAATCCTAAACAAAAGAAAACTTTGCACTTGCGCACCTAGATATGCAGCCTACGTTGCACCTAGATATGCAGAGTACGTCGCACCTAGATATGCAGCCTACGTCGCACCTAGATATGCAGCCTACGTTGCACCTAGATATGCAGAGTACGTCGCACCTAGATATGCAGCCTACGTCGCACCTAGATATGCAGCCTAAGTAACTCTGAAAGGTACCCTAACCAGATAATCTGACACAAATCACACGCTCTAGGCGCTACTAGTCACCACATAAGTCCTACCATTACGATGAATGAACATGGTGCAGCCTATACAAATTCCTAATGGGTAGGAATAATTTTCAAGGCAAAACCAGCAGGTCATAAACTTGGAAGTCCCCAAACAGCAAAGGACAACTTTTATTGGAAGAGCTGTCCTTTGCTTAAATCTGCATGCATATGGCGTTACTAAATGCCGCTATGCATGCTATAAGTAGAGGTGCATTGCATTCAAAATGCAATGCTTGATGTATCCTGCCGTTTATACACACTTGCCTATTTTTGAAAAAGCATTTCAGGGAGATTGTGAAAACACCACCTATGAGCGCGGCGGTAAAGTGGCGTGTACTGTTACATCTGAGAGGCGTGTCGTAAAATTTACTTACATCCAAATGTAAATGAGCCCCAAAGCAGTTAGTAAGATCTACATGTTGATGTAAATACACTGATACTTTTCAGGGTTTGCTCATGTATTGTGTTTTTCAAGTGGTTCCATATACTTGACCTCAGGAAACCTTATATAAAAATGTATGTAGCCATACGGATCATTAGGGCAGATGTATGAAGGTCTGGAAACTGATAAAGTGCAGAGTGATGAATGACCAACCAATCTGCTCCCAACTGTCATGTCACAGGCTGTGTTTGAAAAATTACAGTTGGGAGCTGAGAGGCTGGTAGTTTATCACTCTGCACTTTATCACTTCCCAGAGTTTCATACATCTAACCCATTGTGCCTTATAACCAATGCAGGGAAATTGAATGTATATATCTCTTTTTTTCCTCAAGTATACAGAAGCTACATAATGGGGATAAGGGAGATTGTTAGACTCTTCAGGGAGTCAGGGAGATTGCTACTGCTTCAGGTAGTCTCTCTGACAATAAGGGAGAGTTGGCAAGTATGCATTTATACCTCACTCACTTTGAATAGTTACTATAGTTTAGAAAGGTTTTATTCAGAGTTTTTAAAATGTTACATTTCCAGCGTCCGTTTATGTGTAGTAAAAATCTTCATTCATGGAATTAGTAAAGCCTTAGTTATCCCATTCCTTCACTATTATTATGTAGCGCAATTCAGAAAGCTGTTGGCAGACAAGACTTACTCTTTTTTTCTAGATGGGTTGATGTAGAATCTTGATTAGACGTAAATGGTATGTAGTCATTATGTCAACATGGTCAAAATGTCATCAGTGAGAATGTTGACATAGACATCATATCGATATGGTCATTATGTCATCTTTGTGAATGTCAACAATCATAATGTCAACAGTACGTGTCAGTGTTAGGATTAGGGTTAGGCTGCGTTAGGGGTAGGATCAGGGCCAAAACAAAAGTAAAAATGCCGACAACACAATGTTAAAATTCTAAATGTCGACATTTTGCACCACAGCTGTATAAAGTTATGGTGCCATTGTGCTTTATATTTGCAATCTAAATAACCTGCTCTAATCCTATCTCTTGGGTGTCGGCTTTCCCACCAGGTCACAGCTGTTTTGTGTCCTTATTGAGCATAATGTACTAGGCACTTTACCTTGAGTAACTGAAAGTGGCTGGAAGTTACCAAGCTTCCTGCACTGGAATTCTAGTGTCTTGTGTCTAGGTGCTGAGACACAAAAGTCTGATTTCTCATACAGTACTGGGCCTGATTCAGAGGTGGACACAGAAGCATACGCAGCAGCGGCTATTGGCGGTCATCCTTCTGCAAATGCTATATACTTTCTCTTGTGTATATCTGTGCAGCTGAATGTGCAAGGACAGAGGCGCCCATTTTCAGCATCCATACATGCAGTAATACTGATTGGTGCGCCCTTAGATGCCACCATCGGTCACACCATCAAAATCTGCACCAGCCCTATGGTAGGTGCAATTCTCCGTCCCCTAAACACACGTCTGTACGTCTGTGTATGCAGCCACTTTCACTGACATATCAGTGACACTCCCATAACACCCACATTTATTGGACCATGTTTGGGTGCATTTCAAGCGCCACCCAGCGTCACTAGGGGGATGCAGGCCCCACCCTCCGAGGAGATGACACCAAAATAGCAGAGCTGCTCTGCTATTTTGGTGTCACCCCCTCAGATGATGTCACTGAGATGGATGACATAAGTGACTCACGGTCATGCCCCCAAATGTCACAAACCAGGGGGCGTGGGTTGCGGACACGAGGCCACTCTCCCTTTTGGGCGAAGGCTCTAAATCTCACAAATTCTGCACAATGGATAAATCATTTCTGCCTACTGGACATAAAAGCACTCATCCAAAAATTACAATATACAGTATTCAATCCATGAAACACCTCACTGAGAAACTGCATAGCAGCAGGACGTCTGTGTCTGCTTGAACTACTAGATATTGAGTGTTAATCTTTCTCAGTGCATCTCAGTCCCATCTGCTAAAGCCACCACCTTGTTCTCTCTTTTTAAATGAAAAACCCTTAGTTAGCAAATTCAGATATTCTTATAAGTTATGTCATAGGTGATTTATGATACGAAGCACAGACCGTGACAGTATCATATCTTAAACACAAAAGACTCTTTTTCATCTTCTGCTCTAAAAGATGATATGCAAATACATTTTGACAGCGGCGTGATATTCATGTTACTCAATGTCTGTACAATGATGTCAGCCGGCAACATGTATCTGTGCTGATTGTCTCAGATGTTATAGAAAATGGCTTTTAGCTGAAAAATAGACATCATTTCATGTAAGCCAGACACTGAGTCACAAGAAAGAACTGGCCAAACCATATTGTTAGACAGATGTAAATATTCAACTGGTGGAAAATTGCTGGTTATACTTGGAGTGGAAATAAAAACAGACATATAAATGATAAAAAGACACAGGAGTTGCAGCAGAAAAAAACAATTAAATTTCCAGCTGAAAAGACAGGAACATGTTAGAGGGAATATAATATAGGAGCTAAATATGAGTATGGATCATGTCCACTTACAAAGTATGCTTCTCTCTCACCTTCGGCAGGAATCACTATCTTCCAAAATACGGCCATGCTGGCCAGGGCGGCGATAGCTCCTCCCTGCAGCCTCTACTCTTCTCAGGGATAGGATGTGGACATCATGACACTTCTGGGTAGATGTATGAAGGAGTGAAAAGAGTGGAGAAGTGAGCCAGTGGAGAAGTTACCCATGGCAACCTATAAGCTTCTACCTATCATTTTATAGAATGTACTTGATAAATGCAACCTCAAAGCTGATTGGTTGCCATGGGCAACTTCTCCACTGGCTCACTTCTCCACTCTTTTCACTGCTTCATACATCTACTCCTTCATTCCTGTTACACCACCAGCACTGTCTGCCCACTTGGTAAGCCTCAGGTTAGTAGCCTGGCAGGGGAAACCCAGAGCTGGGATGGGATATCACAGACCGGAGCCTCAGATCATTGACATGCTCTTATGACAGCAGCCGTGCCATCACTAGGGCATAGCGTCCTGGCTATTGTATCGGCGGCACCAACCTCCTAGGGCCCTGTATTTACTGCTTATCTCTCAGCTTATGGAGCTAAGTATTGTGTGCTGCCCAGCAACCATATTATTATTTTATCATTGTCTATAATAATACACCAACCTCCTTCTCTCCTGTAGTTTATATTTATTACATAGTTGCCTACTCTAACAGAATGTCCAGGAGACTCCCAACATTTTCAGGGAAGAAAGACCAGAACCCTGGATTGTGCCCAATTTAGCAAGGGGCGATCCAGTGGTGTGATAGCATTATTTGGGTTGAATCATCTCATCATGACCCATCCCCACTATACAATGCCAGAAATTGAAGGACCGCAACGGTGCAAATTATCATGCCCCACACATTCCCCAAATGTAAGTAAGTTTGATAATCCTATTATAGGTCTCTGTATCATCAAAACTATATTGTACAGTGATAACAGTAATGTTGCATTATTTTTGAAGGTGTATTTGACTCGGGTCGGAGCACTGTTCTCATTTCCTTCTTATCCAGATGTCCCTAGTTTTGAAATGGGCAAGAGCAGAACAGGACACAATCGAGGATTGGAATGGACACAACTACAGGAGATGAGTGTGAGGATCATGTGTGAGGCAGAGACCTGTCCACTCGTGTAACTGATGGAACTGAGGACTGTTACCCAAGCCATGTCATGATGTGAGAAATGGTCCTATCATAATGATGATTGTGGTGTCAAATGCAGCTCTCTACGTCCACACGTCCAACTTGTTTCTTGGGATTGTTAAAAATAAATAAAATCAAACTCATGTTATTACTGGATGAAGAAAATATGAGATACAGTTCTTTAACATTATTTTGCACCAGTGGATGAATGGGATCAGGGGAGTTACACTTGTAATACCTCTGACACTACACTCACCAGCAGCAGCAATTGCTGTCTGTGCATTTCCCTGCAGTCCGTTATTGCAGAGTCCCGGTGACTGGAACATTGCAGAGAGCACATAAGAGGCCAGGTGAGAACCACTTATTGGTTTCCCATACCATAGTGTCACCTAAAGACAAGGCTCTCATCTCAGCCAGCACATGGGAGGAAAGTCCGTAATGGAATGTCATTTTATGACGTAGAAAACTGATGGGGGAATGTATTAAATCTTTTAAAGATGATTTGTGGAGAAGCTGACCATAGCATCCAATCAGCTTCTAGCTATCATTTATCTAATACACAGGTTCTCAAACTCGGTCCTCAGGACCCCAAACAGTGCATGTTTTGCAGGTCTCCTCACATAATTACTAGTGAAATAGTTAGCTGCACCTGCAGATCTTTTAAAATGTGTCAGTGAGTAATGAATACACCCAGTGGCGTAACTAGGGCAGGGCGAGCAAGGTGCGTGCCGTGGGACCGGTGGCACGGGGGGGGCGGCCCGCCGGCCACGGTACTGGCCCGCCCTAGTTAGCCAGTGTAGCGCCGACCGCAGTGAGTGCGGTCAGCGCTACACATTAACACAGGACCGGCGCTAGGCTTCCAGCACCGGTCCTGTGCTGCACAGCTGAGCCCCTTCCCTCCCCCTGAGCGCTTGCCCAACAGTGCCAGGAGGAGGGTGGCAGGCGGGCTCATGCTGTGCATAACACACACATCGCCGCCAGCACGGCAGCGATGTGTGTGTTATTCAGCAGCCATTGAGAGTCAGACAGACTCATTGGCTGCTGCTGCTGCACACACATCTCCGCCAGCGCTGGCGGCGATGTGTGTGTTAAACAGCAGCCAATGAGAGTCAGATAGACTCTCATTGGTTGCTGCAGCGCCCACTGCAAGAGCCGGGCTTCCGTCCAGCTCCTGCAGTTGGTAATGGGAGAGACGTCATGATGTCATGATGTCTCTCCCATAATGCAGAGCGCGCCAGCCCGGGAGGGTTGATGTGCGGACGTTACGGCGCCCAGAGCCGGAGCAGGAGCGTGGATGCAGGTAAGTTTTTTATAATTTTTTATTTTTTTTGCTATGTTTTGGGAGGGGGGTACCTCTACTGGGGGCAGTAATTGAGGGCACCACTGGGGGGAACCTCTACTGGGGGCAGTAATTGGGGGGCACCACTGGGGGGAACCTCTTCTGGGGGCAGTAATTGGGGGGACTACTACTGGGGGCAGTAATTGGGGGACTACTGCTGGGGGCAGTAATTTGGGGCACCACTGGGAGGAACCTCTACTGGGGGCACTAATTGGGAGCACCACTGGGGGGAACCTCTACTGGGGGCAGTAATTGGGGGGACTACTACTGGGGGCAGTAATTGGGGGGACCTCTTATGGGGGGCACTAATCGGGGGGACTACTACTGGGGGCAGTAATTGGGGGCACCACTGGGAAGACCACTACTGGGGACACTAATTGGGGGGGCTACTACTGGGGCACTCCATCAGGGACCACTCCTGGGGAGACTACTACTGGGGGCACTGCATGGGAGGACTGCTACTTGAGGGACTATATAATGGGCACTGCATAAGGGGGGGTCTACTACTGGGGGCACTATATAATGGGCACTGCATAAGGGGGGGTCTACTACTGGGGGCACTATATAAGGGGCTTACTACTGGAGGCACAAGGGACACTGCACTGGGGGCACTAAATAGGGAGGACCACTACAAGGGGCACTGGATAGTGGAGACCGCTACTGGGGGGCTGCATAAGGGGGATTACTACTGGGGACACTGTATAAGGGGCACAACTGGGGGCCTGCATAAGGGGGACCACTACTGGGGGCACTGTATAAGGGGAACTAATGGGGAGCTGCACAAGGGGGACCACTACTGGGGGTACTGTATAAGGGGAACAAATGGGGAGCTGCACAAGGGGCACCACTACTGGGGGTACTGTACAAGGGGCACTACTGGGGGCCTGCATAAGAGGGACCACTACTGTGGGCACTGCATAGGGTGGACTGTATAAGGAGCACTACAGGGGTTAAGGTGCAGATGGAAGGAATGTTAAGAGTGACGAGAAAGAGTATATGTGTCCTGTTGACATGCCCCATTGTCAAGTGTTCCCGCCCCTTGTGACCGCGCCCATTGTTTTTGACGTGCACGCCTCTGGCGCGCGCATATGGCGGTGGGGGCTCCATTTTAAATTTGCCCTGGGCTCCAAAAACCCTAGTTACACCACTGAATACACCTATTCTCCTGTTGGCTGACCTGCAAAAAGTGAACTGTGTGGGGTCCTGAGGACAGAGTTGAGAACCACTGATCAAATACATTCTGTCAAATAATAGCTAGAAGCTGATTGGTTTCTATAGGTAACATCTTCACTTGATACTTCTGCCCTGATTATGAGTAGGCAAAGGATGACATTTAGCTAGTTTTAGTCAACAGCAATGAAGATAGGATGGTCTTGTCTAGGTGACTTCTTGAGCAGACATAGAACATACTGTAGAACATACTGTAGTTATCCAGAATATATTTTGTTTTAGCAATATTTCATGTACAATATTGGAAGGAAGAAAACATGCATCTGTACAGCGTCACAGTCCAAGGTCAGCACATGGACCCACCACCACCCATGAGGCTAACACACACTTCTAATGTAAACATTTCCAGAGGGCCATAACAATGTTTAAGAATATTTAATATATGATTTCGTTTGAATTACTTAATTGTCAGAGCTATATTGGTGGTCTGCTGGTGTCATTTCACATTTCTTCTCATTGGAATAAAAATACTTTATTGCTCCTTGGTAGTCTCTATTTTACAAAGATAACATTTTTATTTACATTAAAAAAGGGTCAATAGGAGATGTGTCTTACATAAGTGTTTAATTATCAGCATGAAGTGTTATGAGATGTCTGCTATCTCCACGGATGCGGAACATAGAATATTAGTGTTTCCTGCCTTAGCTTTGTGTTGCTCAAAGTGACAGTGACATCTTAAAGGAACTACGATTTCACATACAGATGTAGATTTCCATTGTCTAAAATCTGTTAGATCTTTATTTCCATACTAGTATAGAGCAAACGTGAAGACGTGTCTGAAGAACTACAGTATATAAAAAGAAAAGGTGATAAAACACTCTGGAGTATTCTTGCACTAAATAAACATATGTTGATAATTATGTGTTAGTTAATTGCCCAATTGTGGCAATAAAATATGGGGGAAGTTGTAAATTATTTGTCTTAAAGATTAGACGTCCATGTTTATAAATTTCTACAGAAGATGTAGTATTTTTTTTATTTGTCGCAAGCAGGCCTTAATCTATTATTTGTCACAAGCAGGCCTTAATATATTATTTGTCACAAGCAGGCCTTCATATATTATTTGTCACAAGCAGGCCTTAATCTATTATTTGTCACAAGCAGGCCTTAATATATTATTTGTCACAAGCAGGCCTTCATATATTATTTGTCACAAGCAGGCCTTCATATATTATTTGTCACAAGCAGGCCTTAATCTATTATTTGTCACAAGCAGGCCTTCATATATTATTTGTAACAAGCAGGCCTTCATATATTATTTGTCACAAGCAGGCCTTAATCTGTTATTTGTCACAAGCAGGCCTTCATATATTATTTGTCACAAGCAGGCCTTAATCTATTATTTGTCACAAGCAGGCCTTCATATATTATTTGTAACAAGCAGGCCTTCATATATTATTTGTCACAAGCAGGCCTTAATCTATTATTTGTCACAAGCAGGCCTTCATATATTATTTGTCACAAGCAGGCCTTAATCTATTATTTGTCACAAGCAGGCCTTCATATATTATTTGTCACAAGCAGACTTTAATATATTATTCACAAGCAGGCCTTAATCTATTATTTGTCCCAAGCAGGCCTTAATCTATTATTTGTCCCAAGCAGGCCTTCATATATTATTTGTCACAAGCAGGCCTTAATCTATTATTCACAAGCAGGCCTTAATCTATTATTTGTCCCAAGCAGGCCTTAATCTATTATTTGTCCCAAGCAGGCCTTCATATATTATTTGTCCCAAGCAGGCCTTAATCTATTATTTCTCACAAGCAGGCCTTAATATATTATTTGCCACAAGCAGACTTTAATATATTATTTGTCACAAGCAGGCCTTAATCTATTATTTGTCACAAGCAGGCCTTCATATATTATTTGTCACAAGCAGGCCTTAATCTATTATTCACAAGCAGGCCTTAATCTATTATTTGTCCCAAGCAGGCCTTAATCTATTATTTGTCCCAAGCAGGCCTTCATATATTATTTGTCCCAAGCAGGCCTTAATCTATTATTTCTCACAAGCAGGCCTTAATATATTATTTGCCACAAGCAGGCCTTAATATATTATTTATCACAAGCAGGCCTTAATATATTATTTGTCGCAAGCAGGCCTTCATATATTATTTGTCACAAGCAGGCCTTAAGGTGCGTACACACAAGACGATATGCTCCCTGAGCGATATTGTGTATTGTGTCCCCGGCAGGCTGTGCTCAATGTCGTTCATGACATTGAGCACAGCCGCTGAACGATATCATTAACGATATCGTTCAGCGCCGGGCTCTCTCCCCCATTCCCCAACATGCAGCAACCTAACGAGGTCGTCAGATTGTGCTGCATGTTCAGGCGATGGACAATGTCGGAAACGACCAGCGGGAGTGCGCATCGCTGGTCGTTTCCGACATAAAAGTGCACGATTTGTGCACGATTACGGAACAATTGCATGATTACGATGTCGTAATCTTGCAGTCTCTCAGTAATATCACCCAGTGTGTACCCACCATTGATATATTATTTGCCACAAGCAGGCCTTAATCTATTATTTGCCACAAGCAGGCCTTAATCTATTATTTGTCACAAGCAGGCCTTCATATATTATTTGTCACAAGCAGGCCTTAATATATTATTTGTCACAAGCAGGCCTTAATCTATTATTTGTCACAAGCAGGCCTTCATATATTATTTGTCACATGTAGGCCTTCATATATTATTTGTCACAAGCAGGCTTTAATATATTATTTGTCACAAGCAGGCCTTAATCTATTATTTGTCACAAGCAGGCCTTAATATATTATTTGTCACAAGCAGGCCTTAATCTATTATTTGTCACAAGCAGGCCTTAATATATTATTTGTCACAAGCAGGCCTTCATATTAGGGGTGAGCGGGTTCGGATTTCTGAAATCCGAACCCCCCCCGAGCCCCCCCGATCCGAGGCCGATCCGAGTCAGGCTCGACTTTTCCCGCCTGACTCGGATCTGAAATCGAGGCAAAACATCATCATCCCGCCTTCCGGGTCTCGTGGGTTTTGGATCCTATATAAGGTACCCGCGTCGGCGCCATTTTCTCACTCGGCTGTGGACAGTGAAGAGGGAGGGTGGGAGTTAGGGCTGGCTGGGCTGTGTAGTGTAGTGTAGTGCAGTGTAGTGTTGTGCTGTGCTGTGCTGCGCTGTGCTGCTGTTGTCCATAGGGGCTGTGTCCACTCCTTTAAAGTCCATAGGGGCTGGCTGGACTGTGTTGTGCAGTCAGTTGTCCATAGGGGCTGTGTCCACTCCAAAGTCCTGTGCAGTGTCCCAGTCCTAAAGGGGTGCTGTAGTGTTGTCCAGGGGGTGCTCTGTCCATCAGGGGTGCTCCCCCCAAGTGCAAAAAAAAATATTTTTTCTGTGTTTGTGAATTGTGTGCACTGTGGCTGCACGTGCATCAACAAAGGAGCAGCGCCAAGCGTGCGCCTGTGTCCCATAAGTAAAAGGCCGGCTGGCTTGTCCGGTAAATGGGTGCTGTAACCCCCAAAGGGCACTCCAAACAAAATAAAAATATATATTTTTTTGTGTTTGTGAATTGTGTGCGCAGTAGCCGCACGTGCATCAACAAAGTAGTGCCAAGCGTGCGCCTGTGTCCCATAAATAAAGGGCCGGCTGGATTGATCGCTAAAGGGTGCTGTAACTCCCAAAGGGCACTCCAAACAAAATAAAAAAACAATTTCTGTGTTTGTGAATTGTGTGCACTATGGCTGCACGTGCATCAACAAAGAAGCAGCGCCAAGCTTGCGCCTGTGTCCCATAAGTAAAAGGCCGGCTGGCTTGTCCGTTAAAGGGTGCTGTAACCCCCAAAGGGCACTCCAAACAAAATAAAAAAATATATTTTTTTGTGTTTGTGAATTGTGTGCGCAGTAGCCGCACGTGCATCAACAAAATAGTGCCAAGCGTGCGCCTGTGTCCCATAAATAAAGGGCCGGCTGGATTGACCGCTAAAGGGTGCTGTAACCCCCAAAGGGCACTCCAAACAAAATAAAATAAAAATTTCTGTGTTTGTGAATTGTGTGCACTGTGGCTGCACGTGCATCAATGAAGGAGCAGCGCCAAGCGTGCGCCTGTGTCCCATAAGTAAAAGGCCGGCTGGCTTGTCCGTTAAAGGGTGCTGTGACCCCCAAAGGGCACTCCAAACAAAATAAAAAAATATTTTCTGTGTTTGTGAATTGTGTGGGCTGTAGCTGCACGTGCATCAGCAAAGTAGTGCCAAGCGTGCGCCTGTGTCCCAAAAATAAAGGGCCGGCTGGATTGACCGCTAAAGGGTGCTGTAACCCCCAAAGGGCACTCCAAACAAAATAAAACATTTTTTTCTGTGTTTGTGAATTGTGTGCACTGGCTGCACGTGCATCAACAAAGGAGCAGCGCCAAGCGTGCGCCTGTGTCCCATAAGTAAAGGGCCGGCTGGCTCATTTCTTAAAGGGTGGTGTAACCCACAAAGTACACTAGTCTCCAACAAAAATAAAAAATAATTTTCTGTGTTTGTGTGCGCCTTAGCTGCACGTATATATCAATATAACATAAATGGAGGGCCAAACTTTCTCCGATAAAAATAAAATAGGGAAAGATCAAGAACCACTTCCTCCTAGTGCTGAAGCTGCTGCCACTAGTCATGACATAGACGATAACATGCCATCAACGTCGTCTGCCAAGGCCGATGCCCAATGTCATAGTAGAGGGCACATACAATCCCAAATGACAAAGTTCAGGAAAATTACCTTGAAAAAAACATTTAAATCATCTGAAGAGAAAAGAAAACTTGCCAATATGCCATTTACGACACGGAGTGGCAAGGAACGGCTAAGGTCTTTCCCTATGTTCATGACTAGTGGTTCAACTTCACATGACGATGGAAGCCCTCCTGCCGCTAAAAAATCAAACGAGTTAAGCTGGCAAAAGCACAGCGAAGAACTGTGCGTTCTAAGAAGATATCACAAATCCCCAAGGAGAGTCCAAGAGTGGTGGCGGTTGCGATGCCTGACCTTCCCAGCACTGGACGGGAAGAGGTGGCTCTTTCCACCATTTGCACGCCCCCTGCAAGTGCTGAAAGGAGCACCCACAGTCCACTTGCTGATATGCAAATTGAAGATGTCACTGTTGAAGTACAATAGGATGAGGATACTGGTGTAGCTGGCACTGAGGAGGAAGTTGGCGAGGAGGATTCTGATGGTGATGTGGTTTGTTTAAATCAGGCTCCGGGGGAGACAGTTGTTGTCCGTGGGATGAAAAAGCCCATCACGGTCATGCCTGGGCAGAAGACCAAACATTCCACCTCTTTGGTCTGGCAATATTTCTATCCAAATCCGGACAACAACTGTCTTGCCATATGTACCATATGTAAAGGAGAAATAAGTAGGGGTAGGGACGTTAACCACCTAGGAACATCCTCCCTTATATGGCACCTGCAGCGCGTTCATAAAAAGTTACTATCAAGTTCAGAAACTTTGGCTAAGACCGTAAGCAGTCCAGGGACACCTAAATCCCTTTTTCCTGTTTTATCCAAGGAATCGGTGGATGAGGAGGATGAGAACAACATCTTGTCTCCGTAGAGCCAGTTTGTGCAAAGACACATTAATTGCCAGCTTATTTTGTGGGGGCCCAAACAAACCAATCATTTCAGCCACAGTCATGTGGCAGACCCTGGCGCTGAAATGATTGGTTTGTTAAAGTGTGCATGTCCTATTTATACAACATAAGGGTGGGTGGGAGGGCCCAAGGACAATTCCATCTTGCACCTCTTTTTTTTCTTTGCAGTATGTACTGTTTGGGGCCTAGTTTTTCAAACTGCCATCCTGTCTGCCACTGCAGTGTCACTCCTAGATGGACCACGTGTTTGTGCCGCCCACTCAAGTCACTTAGCATAGTCATCCAGCTACCTCGGTGCAATCTTTTGGCCATAAAAACAATATTGTGAGGTGTTCAGAATAGACTGGAAATGAGTGGAAATCAAGGTTATTGAGGTTAATAATTGCATAGGAGCAGAAAAACCCACAAATTCTGTGATTTAAGCTGTTTTTAAGGTTTTTTTAAAAAAAATACAGATCCAAAACACAAAACCCAGAACCCAAAACACGGAAGGGTGGTTTTGGCAAAACCAATCCAGATCCAAAACACGAAGAAAGATCCAGATCCAAAACCAAAACACAAAACACTAAAAGTGGCCGGTGCACACCCCTATTTCATATATTATTTGTCACAAGCAGGCTTTAATATATTATTTGCCACAAACAGGCCTTCATATATTATTTGTCACAAGCAGGCCTTAATCTATTATTTGTCACAAGCAGTCCTTAATCTATTATTTGTCACAAGCAGGCCTTCATAAATTATTTGTCACAAGCAGGCCTTAATCTATTATTTGTCACAAGCAGGCCTTAATCTATTATTTGTCACAAGCAGGCCTTCATATATTATTTGTCACAAGCAGGCTTTAATATATTATTTGCCACAAACAGGCCTTCATATATTATTTGTCACAAGCAGGCCTTAATCTATTATTTGTCACAAGCAGTCCTTAATCTATTATTTGTCACAAGCAGGCCTTCATAAATTATTTGTCACAAGCAGGCCTTAATCTATTATTTGTCACAAGCAGGCCTTAATCTATTATTTGTCACAAGCAGGCCTTCATATATTATTTGTCACAAGCAGGCCTTAAGGTGCGTACACACAAGACGATATGCTCCCTGAGCGATATCGTGTAGTGTGTCCCCGGCAGGCTGTGCTCAATGTTGTTCATGACATTGAGCACAGCCGCTGAACGATATCGTTCAGCACCGGGCTCTCTACCCCATTCTCCAACATGCAGCAACCTGACGAGGTCATCAGATTGTGCTGCATGTTCAGGCGATGGACAATGTCGGAAACAACCAGCGGGAGTGCGCATCGCTGGTCGTTTCCGACATAGAAGTGCACAATTTGTGCACGATTACTGAGCGATTGCACGATTACGATGTCGTAATCGTGCAGTCGCTCAGTAATATCACCCAGTGTGTACCCACCATTGATATATTATTTGCCACAAGCAGGCCTTAATCTATTATTTGCCACAAGCAGGCTTTAATATATTATTTGTCACAAGCAGGCCTTAATATATTATTTGTCACAAGCAGGCCTTAATATATTATTTGCCACAAGCAGGCCTTAATCTATTATTTGTAACTACTGCAGAAAAATTGATTCCCATTTACTTCTCTATAGATTACAAATCAGATGTGAAAGGAGGGTATACGTTTCCGGTGGACGGAATGTCGACCACTGGCTTCCAGACAATGTAATCCTGATGAGGGACGAATGACAGGCATCTAAATCTAGACGCCTATCATTTTACAGACGCCGGGAGACCGGTACCCAGCATCCCGATCGAGCGGATGCCGGGCGCAGCACCGGACAGCCGCCGGGGGGGGGGGGGAGTACTAGGTTTAGGGCTCTCGGGGGGGATTTAGGGTTAGGCACCCCCCCGGGGGGTTAGGCTTAGGCTAGGGGGAGGGAGGGTTAGGGTTAGGCACCCTCGGGGGGAGGTTAGGGTTAGGCACCCCCCCCAGGCGACTTAGGTTTAGGCGGAAGGAAAGGGGGGGTTAGGTTTAGGCACTTAGAGGAGGGATTAGGGTTTGGCACAGTGGGGGAAGTTTAGGGTTAGGCACCCTAAAGGAGGGTTAGGGTTAGGGGGAAAAATAGGTTAGTTTATACTAGGGGTGAGCGGGTTCGGATTTCTGAAATCCGAACCCCCCCGAGCCCCCCATATCCGAGTCAGGCTCGACTTTTCCCGCCTGACTCGGATCTGAAATCGAGGCAAAACGTCATCATCCCGCCTTCCGGGTCTCGCGGGTTTTGGATTCTATATAAGGTACCCGCGTCGGCGCCATTTTCTCACTCGGCTGTGGACAGTGAAGAGGGAGGGTGGGAGTTAGGGCTGGCTGGGCTGTGTAGTGTAGTGCAGAGTAGTGTTGTGCTGCGCTGTGCCGCTGTTGTCCATAGGGGCTGTGTCCCCTCCTCCAAAGTCCATAGCGGCTGGCTGGACTGTGTTGTGCAGTCAGTTGTCCAAAGGGGCTGTGTCCACTCCAAAGTCCTGTGCAGTGTCCCAGTCCTAAAGGGGTGCTGTAGTGTTGTCCAGGGGGTGCTCTGTCCATCAGGGGTGCTCCCCCCAAGTGCAAAAAAATTTATATTTTTTTCTGTGTTTGTGAATTGTGTGCGCAGTAGCCGCACGTGCATCAACAAAGTAGTGCCAAACGTGCGCCTGTGTCATAAGTAAAGGGCCAGCTGGCTTGACCGTTAAAGGGTGCTGTAACCCCCAAAGTGCACTCCAAACCAAATAAAAAAATATTTTCTGTGTTTGTGAATTGTGTGCACTGTGGCTGCACGTGCATCAACAAAGGAGCAGCGCCAAGCGTGCGCCTGTGTCCCTTAAGTTAAGGGCCGGCTGGCTCATTTCTTAAAGGGTGGTGTAACCCACAAAGTGCACTAGTCTCCAACAAAAATAAAAAATAATTTTCTGTGTTTGTGTGCGCCTTAGCCGCACGTATATATCAATATAACATAAATGGAGGACCAAATTTTCTCTGATAAAAATAAAATAGGGAAAGATCAAGAACCACTTCCTCCTAGTGCTGTTGCTACTGCTGGGAGTTGTTCATCATCCCAGAGAGGAAGTAGGAACACCACCACTTTTACTAAAGAATTGACCCTCCAACAGTCCTTAGCGAGGAGGATGAAGTATGACAGCAGTCATCCTGAAGCAAAACGTATAACTGAGGCCTTGACTGCTATGTTGGTGTCAGGCGTGCGTCCGATATCCGCCATTAGTGCAGTGGGATTTAGACAATTGATGGAAGTAGTGTGTCCCCGGTTCCAAATCCCGTCTAGATTCCACCTGCATCCTCAAAGCAGCAGTGACAAGCGTGCATCTGTCTGTTAAAGGATGGTCTAACCCTCAAAGTGCGCTCCACAAACAGTAAAAAAATTCTTCTTTTTTTTTCTGTCTTTGTGAATTGTGTGGGCTGTAGCCGCACCTGCATCCTCAAAGCAGCAGCGACAAGCGTGCGTCTGTCTGTTAAAGGGTGGTGTAACCCTCAAAGTGCACTCCACAAAAAATAAAAATTTCTTTTTTTTCTGTCTTTGTGAAATGTGTGGGCTGCAGCTTCACCTGCATCCTCAAAGCAGCAGCAACAAGCGTGCGTCTGTCTGTTAAAGGGTGGTGTAACCCCCAAAGTGCGCTCCAACCAAAATAAAAGAATCTTCTTTTTTTCTGTGTTTGTGTGTGAAATGTATGCACAGTAGCCGCACCTGCATCCTCAAAGCAGCAGCGACAAGCGTGCGTCTGTCTGTTAAAGGGTGGTGTAACCCCCAAAGTGCGCTCCAACCAAAATAAAAGAATCTTCTTTTTTTCTGTGTTTGTGTGTGAAATGTATGCGCAGTAGCCGCACCTGCATCCTCAAAGCAGCAGCGACAAGCGTGCGTCTGTCTGTTAAAGGGTGGTGTATCCCCCAAAGTACGCTCCACAAAAAATAAAAGATTCTTCTTTTTTTTTCTGTCTTTGTGAAATGTGTGGGCTGTAGCCGCACCTGCATCCTCAAAGCAGCAGCGACAAGCGTGCGTCTGTCTGTTAAAGGGTGGTGTAACCCTCAAAGTGCGCTCCAACCAAAATAAAATAATCTTCTTTTTTTCTGTGTTTGTGTGTGAAATGTGGGCCTGATTCAGAGCCGGTCGCTATTTGCGCTCGCTCGTCCAGAAAATAGGGGTGGCTATTCAAATGAACCGTTCGCTGTTTGCGGTCTGTTCACGCCTCTAGGTCTGAACGAGCGAACAAAATTTGCGGACGTTTTTTGGGAAACTACGCCCCCTGGCCGCTCGCATCCTACGTCATGTCCGCTATTTATTAGATTAATCGAGAACATTGAACAGGGTCTGAGCTGCTCGCTATTCTTGTGGTTGGTTTTTGCTACCACAATTTTGCGAGCAGTTCTGGCTTAAAAAAAACCCAGTGACGTGGTCAATGACGCTGCTGTTTTAATTATGCACACCCATAAAACGCCCGTTTTGACCTTTAAGCACGCCTGCGATCGGATCTCCACTCCCCGTTTTCAAGCACCTTCCCCTGTTACCACCCACATACGCCTCATTCTGTCACTCAAATTAGCAGGCATTCGCTATTTTGCAAGCAC
This sequence comes from Taudactylus pleione, assembly GCA_031769625.1. Lineage (NCBI taxonomy): Eukaryota > Metazoa > Chordata > Amphibia > Anura > Myobatrachidae > Taudactylus > Taudactylus pleione. The sequence goes on from JAUIMM010000098.1 coordinate 2,350,014, forward strand.
ATGAATTTCGGCCTCACTGACTGGTTCGCGCATGCGTATAACGATCCGTACGCGTGCGCAGATGAGCGAACATCGGTCAGAACGAACGAGCGGCTGCTTACGAGTGGCTCTGAATCAGGCCCTGTATGCGCAGTAGCCGCACCTGCATCCTCAAAGCACCAGCGACAAGCGTGCGTCTGTCTGTTAAAGGGTGGTTTAACCCTCAAAGTGCGCTCCACAAAAAATAAATTATTTTTTTTTTTTTGTCTTTGTGAATTGTGTGGGCTGTAGCCGCACCTGCATCCTCAAAGCAACAGCGACAAACGTGCGTCTGTCTGTTCAAGGATTACATCGGTGACAGTATCCAATTTGGCATGTCAGACAGTCTGTACATGTACTGGCAGCAAAAAGAGGCAATTTGGAGGCCCCTGTACAAACTGGCTCTATTTTACCTGAGTTCCCCCCCCCCTCCAGTGTGTACTCCGAAAGAGTATTTAGTGCAGCCGGGAACCTTGTCAGTGAAAGGTGTAGGAGGTTGCTTCCACAAAATGTGGAGAAGATGATGTTCATAAAAATGAATTATCAACTCTTCCATGGAGACCAGCCTCCAGAACGTACAGAGGGACCTGTGGTGGTGGATTCCAGCGGGGACTAATTAATACTCTGTGAGGATGAGGATGTACACAACAATGAAGAGGGTGAGGAATCGGTGAATGATGAGGATGAGGACGACATCTTGCCTCCGTAGAGCCAGTTTGTGCAGGGACAGATTAATTGCCAGCTTGTTTTGTGGAGGCCCAAACAAACCAATCATTTCAGCCACAGTCGTGTGGCAGACCCTGGCGCTGAAATGATTGGTTTGTTAAAGTGTGCATGTCCTGTTTATACAACATAAGGGTGGGTGGGAGGGCCCAAGGACAATTCCATCTTGCACCTCTTTTTTTTCTTTGCATTATGTACTGTTTGCAGCCTAGTTTTTCAAACTGCCATCCTGTCTGCCACTGCAGTGTCACTCCTAGATGGGCCACGTGTTTGTGCCGCCCACTCGTGTCGCTTAGCATAGTCATCTAGCTACCTCGGTGCAACCTTTTGGACATAAAAACACTATTGTGAGGTGTGAGGTGCTCAGAATAGACTGGAAATGAGTGGAAATGAAGGTTATTGAGGTTAATAATAGCATAGGAGCAGAAAAACCCACAAATTCTGTGATTTTAGCTGTTTTTATGCATTTTTTCAAAAAAATACAGATCCAAAACACAAAACCCAGAACCCAAAACACGGAAGGGTGGTTTTGGCAAAACCAATCCAGATCCAAAACACGAAGAAAGATCCAGATCCAAAACCAAAACACGAAAAGTGGCCGGTGCACACCCCTAGTTTATACTTACCTGGGGACGATCGGGATTTCCTCCTCTGTCGGCCAGCCGCTGTCGGGATTTGAACCGCCGGCCAGGGGTCCAGCAGTAATTCATACCGAAGGGAGGTCCCGTCTACTTCCCATTGTCTTTATGGTTTTGGAGGGGGGGAGTGTGTTTACACTACTAAGTCGTCCTTAACTGCAGGTGCATGGGGGGCGGCAGAGATGTTGACAGTATTGCGTTCGGAACTGACGATATGCTGCAAGGCTGAGTGAAAGCATGTCTCCTGCTAGGCTACACAATCACAGAGAGCAGCAGAGGCTGCCCTGGTAGCACTGATACACTGCTGAGACAATGGCAGGGAGGTGACAGAGCTCATACAATCGGGCAGGAGGAGTAGAGCCATTCACTGCTCTCCACCTTTCTGGTCTTTGCATGGGCTGGTGACTCCAAAAGTAAATGGGGGAGAGGAGAAAGATCTTTTGGGAAGATCTTATGGCATATAAGGGGCATGTAGAGGCATCTGAAGGAAATTTAAGGGGCATGGGAGAGTGAGGGTCTGAGGACATTTCAAGGGGTCTGGTGGCATGTAAGAGCAGTTTGATCGCATGTTTGGTCTCATAAGGGGACATGATGGCATATGGAGAACAGCTGATGGCATATAGGGGGTCTGATGGCATATGGGGAAATTACGTGGAGGTGTTTGTATATTTTCATATTAAAATTTAAATGTATTATTGCATACAAATAGGGTACTGTAATTGTTCACATTTGCAACACTATCAAACGTCGTCCCTACAGTATCATTACGTCAGTGCCTAGAGGTGACAGAAATAATTTTTTATCTTTCATCTGCAATGAAAATACCTTAAACAAATAGCAACTTGTCTGAGGATGACATTATACCACTATATTGTGATGTGTGACAATTCTAGCAAAAACAGGACATTTTCTGTATAAAAGCACTGTGGCTAGTGGATGAGGTGGGGCATAGAGCATTGAGGCTTGTGGTTCTACACCAGTGTTGGCTAACCTTGACACTCCAGCTGTTGTGGAACTATATATCCCAGCATGCCCTGCCACAGTTTTAGCATGCCCTAATAGCAAAACTGTAGCAGTGCATGCTGGGTTATGTAGTTCCATAACAGCTGGAGTGTCAAGGTTAGCCAACACTGTTCTACACAAACTCCAACAATTGCAAACCAGCCATGGATGCAAAGGATTTATAATGATATACAAAGTACTGCTAGATGCATTTTATTATAGTAAAGGCTTGTTCTTTTGTAGCATTGTCACTAATATGTAGCTGATGATTGGTCTATTTCCCTTTTATCTGGTTTGACTCAAACATGCTCTAGCTTTCTGTATAGTGCCTTCATTCATAGGGGCCCGTTTATTAATGATCGCATTTTGCAATGCGATCAGGGCATGCAGTACCGCCCATGATTGCATTACAAAATGCGATCATAGCGGCCGGATGTATTAACCGGCACATGCAGGGTAACGGGCTCCTGCGATGTGACCGGAGTGCATTCGGGTCTGCTGCGCATGCGCAATCCCACGGACTGCACATGAGGGGCGCCCATTGCCGGCGGAGGGATCTGGGAGATCCCCCCGCTGGCTGATATGCGGTAAGTGCCTATAGACTACAGCGGCTAAGCTATCTTCAGATGGCGCTAGCTGCTGGGGCCAATATCGGGAATGCTTCGCATTCCCGATATTGGTACATTTGGCAGCATTGCATCCCCCATAGAAACCTATGGGGGAGGCGGGTGCCAGTGGCAATAGAGGGATCACAGCAGGTATCGGAGATACCTGCTGCGGTCCCTCCTGCATACATCCGGGGATACTTAGTATTTGAGGTAAACCCCCGAAAACGTGTGTTTCGGGGATTTTACCTCAAATTTTGAATGATAAATGGGCCCCATAGAGTGCTTACAGTTACCTGACATTGGTAGGAATGGTTGAAATAGTGTGCACTGGTGTCATTATATTATAACATGATTGACTGCAGCTTAGTGACCAGTTACTGTTATCCCAGTGAAATTAAATTCATTTGCTAGGAATGAAGATATTTAAAATATCATTGTTAAATGTCTGTGTCAATTACTTCACTGATCATGTCAGATTTCACATTAAGGAGCTGTATTAGACATATGTGATATAAAAATTTTCATACTCAACCACAGTGCATTTCTAATAGTTTGGTAGCATATAAAGCCAGCACTTCTCAAATCCAGTCCTCGGGACACAATAATACCTCTTTCACACATAACCTGGGTTACTGTGCAGTGTGAAAGGACCGGGTTGAAATGAGTCAGGTCGAGCTAACCGGCATTTCAACGGGATGTAGTCGGCATCCCGGCGTGCGGGATGCCGATGGTCAAAATGCCGCCGCCGGAATCCCGACAGCGTCGGGATCATGGCTCCTGAATCCTGAATGTAAGTATCAGGGATTAGGGTAGGGTTAGGTTTAGGATTAGGGGTTAGGCACTAGGGGGAGGATGGGTTTAGGCACTAGGGGGGGAGGTTAGGGTTAGGCACCAGAAGGGAGGGTTAGGGGTGGGATAAAGGTTAGTGTTAGGTTCTCTTACCTAGTGCTGCCGGGATTCTCACTGTCGGGGTGCCGCTGCCGGTATTCAGACCAGTGGCATCCCGACAGCTGGTATTCCATACCCAACACCAATTCAACCCTGGTCACGAGAAGGGTTGAACATGTGTTCAACCCTGCTCACAGGGCAGTGTGAACGGGTAACCATAGGAAGAGGCAGCACTTGAAGATGAGAACATCTCCTTGCGCCGACTCAACACGTGATGGTGGTGATGTCATCAACTCGGCATTAAGCCGGGTCGCTGACTCCAGTCTGAAAGGGGTCTCAGCCGTGTCGCACCCGGGATGGAACCGTGTACAAAATCCTGTGTGCAACCCGGTATTTATATGTGTAAGGGGTATAACAGTGCATGTTTTGCAGGTCTCTTCACAGAAGTGAAATTATTAGAATCTCTGTAGATCTGTAAAATGTGTCAGTCAGTAATGAATATACCTGTGCACCAACCCGGAAATATGGAAAACATGCACTGCTAATGTGTCCCGAGGGCTGGATTTGAGAAGCATTCTGTTGGACTAATAATAGTTATCAAAATTTTTTCTCATTATATTTGGATTAGTATCAGAAATAGGAAAATATTGGCACCTAACCATGATTCTGCCCATTGTAATTTTCTCACAGTTTAAGGTCACATGATCATTTTAGGCCTTATTTAGGCTAATTCAAGATGTTGACAACTCAAAAATAATAGCATTTGCACCAGGCATAGGCAGGGTCGGATTAATGGCCAAGATTGGCCTGGAGCTGAAAATGATCAAGGGCCTATAGTGAGAAGTGGAGGAGGTGTGACCAGTGCTGTGTGGGTGTGGCCAGTGTCATGTGTACACCCCCACACTATCAGCCCCAGTGTCTTCCTAAATACTTAAAAAGTATAAAAATTGCATCATTTTGTGAGGAAAATAGAAATACAATATTAATACTTATGATTTATGGCCGACCTTGTGGCCAGTTGAGTACTGGCCACCATTATGCTGTCTTAATGATGGGCCTATTGTGATGTGAAGGCCTGGAGCTGTAGTCCCATTCACCCCATTGTTGATCTGGCCCTGGCCATATGTCAGGTATAGATAGTGTGTATACATCGATAGTGTAGGGATGCTGATTTATAGTGTTGTTAGTAAAAGTTAAAGTCACATTGCTCTATTTGTATGCAATAACACAGTTAATTATATTTCATTGCCAGGGACCATGCTACATGTACAATAACATTCCATTACTGTACTCAGTTTAGGCTTTAAAATTTAAGGTTATGCATGTCTACACTATACACAAATCTAAATACAAAGCTTTCTGGTGAACATGGACAGTAGGGAAATGTGTACATTCATACCACAAAGTTGATGTACACCCAACTCTAACCTAACCTTAATTCTCCATATCTTGCACTTTGTCAGTGAAATCGGGATGATGTCATAGTGGAACATGGCTCCCCATTCACATAGAACGCTGGTTTCCTCGGTATAAAAATGCAGCATTCCAATACATCTGTCTGATGTTGTCCTTCGTGAGATCCCAGAAATAAGGCCTAAACTTACTCAGCAACTTTTATTTATAGATAAACATTACTTTAGATTGCACTTAAGCTGACTTGGAATAACCATCACTATACACATTAATACATTCATAATAATTAAGGTTTCGCCACTGCTACAAGAATGTTTCACCATGCCAATCATGGTAAGTAAAACTTTATAACCATGCTGGCTAGAATGATTTTTTTTTGTCTTATCAGTTTTGCAAATCATTAATCTTTCATCAGACCCTGACCAATTTGGGTGTGGGCTCAGCAAATGGGCATGGTCTCATTACAGTGGGTGACTGGGGAGACAGAGTCTTCAGAAATCAAATCTCTCCCCCTATTTGTTTCCAGCCATTAAATATCTCCCCCTTGTGTGTCTCCAGCCATCAAATCTCTCCCCCTTGTGTGTCTCCAGCCATCAAATCTTTCCCCCTTGTGTGTCTCCAGCCATCAAATCTCTCCCCCTTGTGTGTCTCCAGCCATCAAATCTCTCCCCCTTGTGTGTCTCCAGCCATCAAATCTTTCCTCCTTGTGTCTCCAGCCATCAAATCTTTCCCCCTTGTGTGTCTTCAGCCATCAAATCTTTCCCCCTTGTGTGTCTCCAGCCATCAAATCTCTCCCCCTTGTGTGTCTCCAGCCATCAAATCTCTCCCCCTTGTGTGTCTGCAGCCATAAAATCTCTCCCCCTTGTGTGTCTCCAGCCATAAAATCTCTCCCCCTTGTGTGTCTCCAGCCATCAAATCTCTCCTACTTGTGTGTCTCCAGCCATCAAATCTCTCCCCTTTGTGTGTCTCCAGCCATCAAATCTCTCCCCCTTGTGTGTCTCCAGCCTTCAAATCTCTCCCCCTTGTGTGTCTCCAGCCATCAAATCTCTCCCCCTTGTGTGTCTCCAGCCATCAAATCTCTCCCCCTTGTGTGTCTCCAGCCATCAAATCTCTCCCCCTTGTGTGTCTCCTGCCATCAAATCTATCCCCTTGTGTGTCTCCAGCAATCAAATCTCTCCCCCTTGTGTGTCTCCAGCCATCAAATCTCTCCCCCTTGTGTGTCTCCAGCCGTCAAATCTTTCCCCCTTGTGTGTCTCCAGTCATCAAATCTTTCCCCCTTGTGTGTCTCCAGCCATCAAATCTTTCCCCCTTGTGTGTCTCCAGCCATCAAATCTCTCCCCCTTGTGTGTCTCCAGCCATCAAATCTTTCCCCCTTGTGTGTCTCCAGCCATCAAATCTCTCCCTCTTGTGTGTCTCCAGCCATCAAATCTCTCCCCCTTGTGTGCTCCAGCCATAAAATCTCTCCCCCTTGTGTGTCTCCAGCCATCAAATCTCTCCCCTTTGTTTGTCTCCAGCCATCAAATCTCTCCCCCTTGTCTCCAGACATGAAATCTTTCCCCCTTGTGTGTCTCCAGCCATCAAATCTCTCCCCCTTGTGTGTCTCCAGCCATCAAATCTCTCCCCCTTGTGTGTCTCCAGCCATAAAATCTCTCACCATGTGTCTCCAGCCATCAAATCTTTCCCCATTGTGTGTCTCCAGCCATCAAACCTCTCCCCCTTGTGTGTCTCCAGCCATAAAATCTCTCCCCCTTGTGTGTCTCCAGCCATCAAATCTCTCCCTCTTGTGTGTCTCCAGCCATCAAATCTCTCCCCCTTGTGTGTCTCCAGCCATCAAATCTCTCCCCCTTGTGTGTCTCCAGCCATCAAATCTCTCCCCCTTGTTTGTCTCCAGCCATCAAATCTCTCCCCCTTGTGTGTCTCCAGCCATCAAATCTCTCCCCCTTGTGTGTCTCCAGCCATCAACTCTCTCCCCCTTGTGTGTCTCCAGCCATCAAATCTCTCCCCCTTGTGTGTCTCCAGCCATCAAATCTTTCCCCCTTGTGTGTCTCCAGCCATCAAATATCTCCCCCTTGTGTGTCTCCAGCCATCAAATCTCTCCCCCTTGTGTGTCTCCAGCCATCAAATCTTTCCCCCTTGTGTGTCTCCAGCCATCAAATCTCTCGCCCTTGTGTGTTTCCAGCCATCAAATCTCTCCCCCTTGTGTGTCTCCAGCCATAAAATCTCTCCCCTTATGTGTCTCCAGCCATAAAATCTTTCCCCCTTGTGTGTCTCCAGCCATCAAATCTTTCCCCCTTGTGTGTCTCCAGCCATAAAATCTCTCCCCCTTGTGTGTCTCCAGCCATCAAATTTCTCCCCCTTGTGGGTCTCCAGTCATCAAATCTCTCCCCCTTATGTGTCTCCAGCCGTCACATCTCTCCCCCTTGTGTGTCTCTAGCCATCAAATCTCTCCCCCTTGTGTGTCTCCAGCCATCACATCTCTCCCCCTTGTGGGTCTCCAATCATCAAATCTCTCCCCCTTGTGTGTCTCCAGCCATAAAATCTCTCCTCCTTGTGTGTCTCCAGCTATCAAATCTCTCCCCCTTGTGAGTCTCCAGCCATCAAATCTTTCCCCCTTGTGTGTCTCCAGCCATCAAATCTCTCCCCCTTGTGTGTCTCCAGCCATCAAATCTCTCCCCCTTGTGTGTCTCCAGCCATCAAATCTCTCCCCCTTGTGTGTCTCCAGCCATCAAATCTCTCCCCCTTGTGTGTCTCCAGCCATCAAATCTCTCCCACTTGTGAGTCTCCAGCCATCAAATCTCTCCCCCTTGTGTGTCTCCAGCCATCAAATCTTTCCCCCTTGTGTGTCTCCAGCCATCAAATCTTTCCCCCTTGTGTGTCTCCAGCCATCAAATCTTTCCCCCTTGTGTGTCTCCAGCTATCAAATCTCTCCCCCTTGTGTCTCTCCAGCCATCAAATCTCTCCCCCTTGTGTGTCTGCAGCCATAAAATCTCTCCCCCTTGTGTGTCTCCAGCCATAAAATCTCTCCCCCTTGTGTGTCTCCAGCCATCAAATCTCTCCTACTTGTGTGTCTCCAGCCATCAAATCTCTCCCCTTTGTGTGTCTCCAGCCATCAAATCTCTCCCCCTTGTGTATCTCCAGCCTTCAAATCTCTCCCCCTTGTGTGTCTCCAGCCATCAAATCTCTCCCCCTTGTGTGTCTCCAGCCATCAAATCTCTCCCCCTTGTGTGTCTCCAGCCATCAAATCTCTCCCTCTTATGTGTCTCCTGCCATCAAATCTATCCCCTTGTGTGTCTCCAGCAATCAAATCTCTCCCCCTTGTGTGTCTCCAGCCATCAAATCTCTCCCCCTTGTGTGTCTCCAGCCATCAAATCTTTCCCCCTTGTGTGTCTCCAGCCATCAAATCTCTCCCCCTTGTGTGTCTCCAGTCATCAAATCTTTCCCCCTTGTGTGTCTCCAGCCATCAAATCTTTCCCCCTTGTGTGTCTCCAGCCATCAAATCTCTCCCCCTTGTGTGTCTCCAGCCATCAAATATTTCCCCCTTGTGTGTCTCCAGCCATCAAATCTCTCCCTCTTGTGTGTCTCCAGCCATCAAATCTCTACCCCTTGTGTGCTCCAGCCATAAAATCTCTCCCCCTTGTGTGTCTCCAGCCATCAAATCTCTCCCCTTTGTTTGTCTCCAGCCATCAAATCTCTCCCCCTTGTCTCCAGACATGAAATCTTTCCCCCTTGTGTGTCTCCAGCCATCAAATCTCTCCCCCTTGTGTGTCTCCAGCCATCAAATCTCTCCCCCTTGTGTGTCTCCAGCCATAAAATCTCTCCCCCTTGTGTGTCTCCAGCCATCAAATCTCTCCCCTTTGTTTGTCTCCAGCCATCAAATCTCTCCCCCTTGTCTCCAGACATCAAATCTTTCCCCCTTGTGTGTCTCCAGCCATCAAATCTCTCCCCCTTGTGTCTCCAGCCATCAAATCTCTCCCCCTTGTGTGTCTCCAGCCATAAAATCTCTCCCCATGTGTCTCCAGCCATCAAATCTTTCCCCATTGTGTGTCTCCAGCCATCAAATCTCTCCCCCTTGTGTGTCTCCAGCCATAAAATCTCTCCCCCTTGTGTGTCTCCAGCCATCAAATCTCTCCCCCTTGTGTGTCTCCAGCCATCAAATCTCTCCCCCTTGTGTGTCTCCAGCCATCAAATCTCTCCCCCTTGTGTGTCTCCAGCCATCAAATTTCTCCCCCTTGTGTGTCTCCAGCCATCAAATCTCTCCCCCTTGTGTGTCTCCAGCCATCAACTCTCTCCCCCTTGTTTGTCTCCAGCCATCAAATCTCTCCACCTTGTGTGTCTCCAGCCATCAAATCTTTCCCCCTTGTGTGTCTCCAGCCATCAAATATCTCCCCCTTGTGTATCTCCAGCCATCAAATCTCTCCCCCTTGTGTGTCTCCAGCCATCAAATCTTTCCCCCTTGTGTGTCTCCAGCCATCAAATCTCTCGCCCTTGTGTGTCTCCAGCCATCAAATCTCTCCCCCTTGTGTGTCTCCAGCCATAAAATATCTCCCCTTATGTGTCTCCAGCCATCAAATCTTTCACCCTTGTGTGTCTCCAGCCATCAAATCTCTCCCCCTTGTGTGTCTCCAGCAATAAAATCTCTCCCCCTTGTGTGTCTCCAGCCATCAAATCACTCCCCCTTGTGTGTCTCCAGTCATCAAATCTCTCCCCCTTATGTGTCTCCAGCCGTCACATCTCTCCCCCTTGTGTGTCTCCAGCCATCAAATCTTTCCCCCTTGTGTCTCCAGCCATCAAATCTTTCCCCCTTGTGTGTCTCCAGCCATCAAATCTCTCCCCCTTGTGTTTCTCCAGCCATCAAATCTTTCCCCTTGTGTGTCTCCAGCCATCAAATCTCTCCCTCTTGTGTGTCTCCAGCCATCAAATCTCTCCCACTTGTGTGTCTCCAGCCATCAAATCTTTCCTCCTTGTGTGTCTCCAGCCATCAAATCTCTCCCCTTGTGTCTCCAGCCATAAAATCTCTCCCCCTTGTGTGTCTCCAGCCATCAAATCTCTCCCCTTTGTTTGTCTCCAGCCATCAAATCTCTCCCCCTTGTCTCCAGACATCAAATCTTTCCCCCTTGTGTGTCTCCAGCCATCAAATCTCTCCCCCTTGTGTGTCTCCAGCCATCAAATCTCTCCCCCTTGTGTCTCCAGCCTTAAAATCTCTCCCCATGTGTCTCCAGCCATCAAATCTCTCCCCATTGTGTGTCTCCAGCCATCAAATCTCTCCCCCTTGTGTGTCTCCAGCCATCAAATCTCTCCCCCTTGTGTGTCTCCAGCCATCAAATCTCTCCCTCTTGTGTGTCTCCAGCCATCAAATCTCTCCCCCTTGTGTGTCTCCAGCCATCAAATCTCTCCCCCTTGTGTGTCTCCAGCCATCAAATCTCTCCCCCTTGTTTGTCTCCAGCCATCAAATCTCTCCCCCTTGTGTGTCTCCAGCCATCAAATCTTTCCCCCTTGTGTGTCTCCAGCCATCAAATCTCTCCCTCTTGTGTGTCTCCAGCCATCAAATCTCTCCCCCTTGTGTGTCTCCAGCCATAAAATTTCTCCCCCTTGTGTGTCTCCAGCCATCAAATCTCTCCCCTTTGTTTGTCTCCAGCCATCAAATCTCTCCCCCTTGTCTCCAGACATCAAATCTTTCCCCCTTGTGTGTCTCCAGCCATCAAATCTCTCCCCCTTGTGTGTCTCCAGCCATCAAATCTCTCCCCCTTGTGTGTCTCCAGCCATAAAATCTCTCCCCATGTGTCTCCAGCCATCAAATCTTTCCCCATTGTGTGTCTCCAGCCATCAAATCTCTCCCCCTTGTGTGTCTCCAGCCATAAAATCTCTCCCCCTTGTGTGTCTCCAGCCATCAAATCTCTCCCTCTTGTGTGTCTCCAGCCATCAAATCTCTCCCCCTTGTGTGTCTCCAGCCATCAAATCTCTCCCCCTTGTGTGTCTCCAGCCATCAAATTTCTCCCCCTTGTGTGTCTCCAGCCATCAAATCTCTCCCCCTTGTGTGTCTCCAGCCATCAAATCTCTCCCCCTTGTGTGTCTCCAGCCATCAACTCTCTCCCCCTTGTTTGTCTCCAGCCATCAAATCTCTCCCCCTTGTGTGTCTCCAGCCATCAAATCTTTCCCCCTTGTGTGTCTCCAGCCATCAAATATCTCCCCCTTGTGTATCTCCAGCCATCAAATCTCTCCCCCTTGTGTGTCTCCAGCCATCAAATCTTTCCCCCTTGTGTGTCTCCAGCCATCAAATCTCTCGCCCTTGTGTGTCTCCAGCCATCAAATCTCTCCCCCTTGTGTGTCTCCAGCCATAAAATATCTCCCCTTATGTGTCTCCAGCCATCAAATCTTTCCCCCTTGTGTGTCTCCAGCCATCAAATCTCTCCCCCTTGTGTGTCTCCAGCCATAAAATCTCTCCCCCTTGTGTGTCTCCAGCCATCAAATCTCTCCCCCTTGTGTGTCTCCAGTCATCAAATCTCTCCCCCTTATGTGTCTCCAGCCGTCACATCTCTCCCCCTTGTGTGTCTCCAGCCATCAAATCTTTCCCCCTTGTGTCTCCAGCCATCAAATCTTTCCCCCTTGTGTGTCTCCAGCCATCAAATCTCTCCCCCTTGTGTGTCTCCAGCCATCAAATCTTTCCCCTTGTGTGTCTCCAGCCATCAAATCTCTCCCTCTTGTGTGTCTCCAGCCATCAAATCTCTCCCACTTGTGTGTCTCCAGCCATCAAATCTTTCCTCCTTGTGTGTCTCCAGCCATCAAATCTTTCCCCCTTGTGTGTCTTCAGCCATCAAATCTTTCCCCCTTGTGTGTCTCCAGCCATCAAATCTCTCCCCCTTGTGTCTCTCCAGCCATCAAATCTCTCCCCCTTGTATGTCTGCAGCCATAAAATCTCTCCCCCTTGTGTGTCTCCAGCCATAAAATCTCTCCCCCTTGTGTGTCTCCAGCCATCAAATCTCTCCTACTTGTGTGTCTCCAGCCATCAAATCTCTCCCCTTTGTGTGTCTCCAGCCATCAAATCTCTCCCCCTTGTGTGTCTCCAGCCTTCAAATCTCTCCCCCTTGTGTGTCTCCAGCCATCAAATCTCTCCCCCTTGTGTGTCTCCAGCCATCAAATCTCTCCCCCTTGTGTGTCTCCAGCCTTCAAATCTTTCCCCCTTGTGTGTCACCAGCCATAAAATCTCTCCCCCTTGTGTGTCACCAGCCATCAAATCTCTCCCCCTTGTGTGTCTCCAGCCATCAAATCTCTCCCCCTTGTGTGTCTCCAGCCTTCAAATCTTTCCCCCTTGTGTGTCTCCACCCATCAAATCTTTCTCCCTTGTGTGTCTCCAGCCATCAAATCTCTCCCCCTTGTGTGTCTCCAGCCATCAAATCTTTCCCCCTTGTGTGTCTCCACCCATCAAATCTTTCCCCCTTGTGTGTCTCCAGCCATAAAATCTCTCCCCCTTATGTGTCTCCAGCCATCAAATCTCTCCCCCTTGTGTGTCTCCAGCCATCACATCTCTCCCCCTTGTGGGTCTCCAGTCATCAAATCTCTCCCCCTTGTGTGTCTCCAGCCATCAAATCTCTCCCCCTTTTGTGTCTCCAGCCATCAAATCTCTCCCCCTTTTATGTCTCCAGCCATCAAATCTTTCACCCTTGTGTCTCCAGCCATCAAATCTCTCCCCCTTGTCTCCAGCCATCAAATCTTTCCCCTTGTCTCCAGCCATCAAATCTTTCCCCCTTGTGTGTCTCCAGCCATCAAATCCCTCCCCTTTGTGTGTCTCCAGCCATCAAATCTCTCCCCCTTGTCTCCAGCCATCAAATCTTTCCCCCTTGTGTGTCTCCAGCCATCAAATCTCTCCCCCTTGTGTGTCTCCAGCCATCAAATCTCTCCCCCTTGTGTGTCTCCAGCCATCAACTCTCTCCCCCTTGTTTGTCTCCAGCCATCAAATCTCTCCCCCTTGTGTGTCTCCAGCCATCAAATCTTTCCCCCTTGTGTGTCTCCAGCCATCAAATATCTCCCCCTTGTGTATCTCCAGCCATCAAATCTCTCCCCCTTGTGTGTCTCCAGCCATCAAATCTTTCCCCCTTGTGTGTCTCCAGCCATCAAATCTCTCGCCCTTGTGTGTCTCCAGCCATCAAATCTCTCCCCCTTGTGTGTCTCCAGCCATAAAATATCTCCCCTTATGTGTCTCCAGCCATCAAATCTTTCCCCCTTGTGTGTCTCCAGCCATCAAATCTCTCCCCCTTGTGTGTCTCCAGCCATAAAATCTCTCCCCCTTGTGTGTCTCCAGCCATCAAATCTCTCCCCCTTGTGTGTCTCCAGTCATCAAATCTCTCCCCCTTATGTGTCTCCAGCCGTCACATCTCTCCCCCTTGTGTGTCTCCAGCCATCAAATCTTTCCCCCTTGTGTCTCCAGCCATCAAATCTTTCCCCCTTGTGTGTCTCCAGCCATCAAATCTCTCCCCCTTGTGTGTCTCCAGCCATCAAATCTTTCCCCTTGTGTGTCTCCAGCCATCAAATCTCTCCCTCTTGTGTGTCTCCAGCCATCAAATCTCTCCCACTTGTGTGTCTCCAGCCATCAAATCTTTCCTCCTTGTGTGTCTCCAGCCATCAAATCTTTCCCCCTTGTATGTCTGCAGCCATAAAATCTCTCCCCCTTGTGTGTCTCCAGCCATAAAATCTCTCCCCCTTGTGTGTCTCCAGCCATCAAATCTCTCCTACTTGTGTGTCTCCAGCCATCAAATCTCTCCCCTTTGTGTGTCTCCAGCCATCAAATCTCTCCCCCTTGTGTGTCTCCAGCCTTCAAATCTCTCCCCCTTGTGTGTCTCCAGCCATCAAATCTCTCCCCCTTGTGTGTCTCCAGCCATCAAATCTCTCCCCCTTGTGTGTCTCCAGCCTTCAAATCTTTCCCCCTTGTGTGTCACCAGCCATCAAATCTCTCCCCCTTGTGTGTCACCAGCCATCAAATCTCTCCCCCTTGTGTGTCTCCAGCCATCAAATCTCTCCCCCTTGTGTGTCTCCAGCCATAAAATCTCTCCCCCTTGTGTGTCTCCAGCCATCAAATCTCTCCCCCTTGTGTGTCTCCAGTCATCAAATCTCTCCCCCTTATGTGTCTCCAGCCGTCACATCTCTCCCCCTTGTGTGTCTCCAGCCATCAAATCTTTCCCCCTTGTGTCTCCAGCCATCAAATCTTTCCCCCTTGTGTGTCTCCAGCCATCAAATCTCTCCCCCTTGTGTGTCTCCAGCCATCAAATCTTTCCCCTTGTGTGTCTCCAGCCATCAAATCTCTCCCTCTTGTGTGTCTCCAGCCATCAAATCTCTCCCACTTGTGTGTCTCCAGCCATCAAATCTTTCCTCCTTGTGTGTCTCCAGCCATCAAATCTTTCCCCCTTGTGTGTCTTCAGCCATCAAATCTTTCCCCCTTGTGTGTCTCCAGCCATCAAATCTCTCCCCCTTGTGTCTCTCCAGCCATCAAATCTCTCCCCCTTGTATGTCTGCAGCCATAAAATCTCTCCCCCTTGTGTGTCTCCAGCCATAAAATCTCTCCCCCTTGTGTGTCTCCAGCCATCAAATCTCTCCTACTTGTGTGTCTCCAGCCATCAAATCTCTCCCCTTTGTGTGTCTCCAGCCATCAAATCTCTCCCCCTTGTGTGTCTCCAGCCTTCAAATCTCTCCCCCTTGTGTGTCTCCAGCCATCAAATCTCTCCCCCTTGTGTGTCTCCAGCCATCAAATCTCTCCCCCTTGTGTGTCTCCAGCCTTCAAATCTTTCCCCCTTGTGTGTCACCAGCCATAAAATCTCTCCCCCTTGTGTGTCACCAGCCATCAAATCTCTCCCCCTTGTGTGTCTCCAGCCATCAAATCTCTCCCCCTTGTGTGTCTCCAGCCTTCAAATCTTTCCCCCTTGTGTGTCTCCACCCATCAAATCTTTCTCCCTTGTGTGTCTCCAGCCATCAAATCTCTCCCCCTTGTGTGTCTCCAGCCATCAAATCTTTCCCCCTTGTGTGTCTCCACCCATCAAATCTTTCCCCCTTGTGTGCCTCCAGCCATAAAATCTCTCCCCCTTATGTGTCTCCAGCCATCAAATCTCTCCCCCTTGTGTGTCTCCAGCCATCACATCTCTCCCCCTTGTGGGTCTCCAGTCATCAAATCTCTCCCCCTTGTGTGTCTCCAGCCATCAAATCTCTCCCCCTTTTGTGTCTCCAGCCATCAAATCTCTCCCCCTTTTATGTCTCCAGCCATCAAATCTTTCACCCTTGTGTCTCCAGCCATCAAATCTCTCCCCCTTGTCTCCAGCCATCAAATCTTTCCCCTTGTCTCCAGCCATCAAATCTTTCCCCCTTGTGTGTCTCCAGCCATCAAATCCCTCCCCTTTGTGTGTCTCCAGCCATCAAATCTCTCCCCCTTGTCTCCAGCCATCAAATCTTTCCCCCTTGTGTGTCTCCAGCCATCAAATCTCTCCCCCTTGTGTGTCTCCAGCCATCAAATCTCTCCCCCTTGTGTGTCTCCAGCCATCAACTCTCTCCCCCTTGTTTGTCTCCAGCCATCAAATCTCTCCCCCTTGTGTGTCTCCAGCCATCAAATCTTTCCCCCTTGTGTGTTTTCCGCCATCAAATATCTCCCCCTTGTGTATCTCCAGCCATCAAATCTCTCCCCCTTGTGTGTCTCCAGCCATCAAATCTTTCCCCCTTGTGTGTCTCCAGCCATCAAATCTCTCGCCCTTGTGTGTCTCCAGCCATCAAATCTCTCCCCCTTGTGTGTCTCCAGCCATAAAATATCTCCCCTTATGTGTCTCCAGCCATCAAATCTTTCCCCCTTGTGTGTCTCCAGCCATCAAATCTCTCCCCCTTGTGTGTCTCCAGCCATAAAATCTCTCCCCCTTGTGTGTCTCCAGCCATCAAATCTCTCCCCCTTGTGTGTCTCCAGTCATCAAATCTCTCCCCCTTATGTGTCTCCAGCCGTCACATCTCTCCCCCTTGTGTGTCTCCAGCCATCAAATCTTTCCCCCTTGTGTCTCCAGCCATCAAATCTTTCCCCCTTGTGTGTCTCCAGCCATCAAATCTCTCCCCCTTGTGTGTCTCCAGCCATCAAATCTTTCCCCTTGTGTGTCTCCAGCCATCAAATCTCTCCCTCTTGTGTGTCTCCAGCCATCAAATCTCTCCCACTTGTGTGTCTCCAGCCATCAAATCTTTCCTCCTTGTGTGTCTCCAGCCATCAAATCTTTCCCCCTTGTGTGTCTTCAGCCATCAAATCTTTCCCCCTTGTGTGTCTCCAGCCATCAAATCTCTCCCCCTTGTGTCTCTCCAGCCATCAAATCTCTCCCCCTTGTATGTCTGCAGCCATAAAATCTCTCCCCCTTGTGTGTCTCCAGCCATAAAATCTCTCCCCCTTGTGTGTCTCCAGCCATCAAATCTCTCCTACTTGTGTGTCTCCAGCCATCAAATCTCTCCCCTTTGTGTGTCACCAGCCATCAAATCTCTCCCCCTTGTGTGTCTCCAGCCTTCAAATCTCTCCCCCTTGTGTGTCTCCAGCCATCAAATCTCTCCCCCTTGTGTGTCTCCAGCCATCAAATCTCTCCCCCTTGTGTGTCTCCAGCCTTCAAATCTTTCCCCCTTGTGTGTCACCAGCCATCAAATCTCTCCCCCTTGTGTGTCACCAGCCATCAAATCTCTCCCCCTTGTGTGTCTCCAGCCATCAAATCTCTCCCCCTTGTGTGTCTCCAGCCTTCAAATCTTTCCCGCTTGTGTGTCTCCACCCATCAAATCTTTCTCCCTTGTGTGTCTCCAGCCATCAAATCTCTCCCCCTTGTGTGCCTCCAGCCATCAAATCTTTCCCCCTTGTGTGTCTCCACCCATCAAATCTTTCCCCCTTGTGTGTCTCCAGCCATAAAATCTCTCCCCCTTATGTGTCTCCAGCCATCAAATCTCTCCCCCTTGTGTGTCTCCAGCCATCACATCTCTCCCCCTTGTGGGTCTCCAGTCATCAAATCTCTCCCCCTTGTGTGTCTCCAGCCATCAAATCTCTCCCCCTTTTGTGTCTCCAGCCATCAAATCTCTCCCCCTTTTATGTCTCCAGCCATCAAATCTTTCACCCTTGTGTCTCCAGCCATCAAATCTCTCCCCCTTGTCTCCAGCCATCAAATCTTTCCCCTTGTCTCCAGCCATCAAATCTTTCCCCCTTGTGTGTCTCCAGCCATCAAATCCCTCCCCTTTGTGTGTCTCCAGCCATCAAATCTCTCCCCCTTGTCTCCAGCCATCAAATCTTTCCCCCTTGTGTGTCTCCAGCCATCAAATCTCTCCCCCTTCTGTGTTTCCAGCCATAAAATCTCTCCCCCTTGTGTGTCTCCAGCCATAAAATCTCTCCCCCTTGTGTGTCTCCAACCATCAAATTACTCCCCCTTGTGTGTCTCCAGCCATAAAATCTCTCCCCCTTGTGTGTCTCCAGCCATCAAATCTTTCCCCCTTGTGTGTCTCCAGCCATCAAATATCTCCCCCTTGTATGTCTCCAGCCATCAAATCTTTCCCCCTTGTGTGTCTCCAGCCATCAAATCTCTCCCCCTTTTGTGTCTCCAGCCATAAAATCTCACCCCCTTATGTGTCTCCAGCCATCAAGTCTTTCCCCCTTATGTGTCTCCAGCCATCAAATCTCTCCCCCTTGTTTGTCTCCAGCCATCAAATCTATCCCCTTGTGTGTCTCCAGCCATCAAATCTATCCCCCTTGTGTGTCTCCAGCCATCAAATCACCCCCCCTTGTGTGTCTCCAGCCATCAAATCACTCCCCCTTGTGTGTCTCCAGCCATAAAATCTCTCCCCCTTGTGTGTCTCCAGCCATCAAATCTTTCCCCCTTGCGTGTCTCCAGCCATCAAATATCTCCCCCTTGTGTGTCTCCAGCCATCAAATCTCTCCCCCTTGTGTGTCTCCAGCCATCAAATCTTTCCCCCTTGTGTCTCCAGCCATCAAATCTTTCCCCCTTGTGTGTCTCCAGCCATCAAATCTCTCCCCCTTGTGTGTCTCCAGCCATCAAATCTTTCCCCTTGTGTGTCTCCAGCCATCAAATCTCTCCCTCTTGTGTGTCTCCAGCCATCAAATCTCTCCCACTTGTGTGTCTCCAGCCATCAAATCTTTCCTCCTTGTGTGTCTCCAGCCATCAAATCTTTCCCCCTTGTGTGTCTTCAGCCATCAAATCTTTCCCCCTTGTGTGTCTCCAGCCATCAAATCTCTCCCCCTTGTGTCTCTCCAGCCATCAAATCTCTCCCC
The DNA here is from genome assembly GCA_031769625.1 of Taudactylus pleione. Classification (NCBI taxonomy): domain Eukaryota; kingdom Metazoa; phylum Chordata; class Amphibia; order Anura; family Myobatrachidae; genus Taudactylus; species Taudactylus pleione. The sequence goes on from JAUIMM010000098.1 coordinate 2,368,565, forward strand.
CTTGTATGTCTGCAGCCATAAAATCTCTCCCCCTTGTGTGTCTCCAGCCATAAAATCTCTCCCCCTTGTGTGTCTCCAGCCATCAAATCTCTCCTACTTGTGTGTCTCCAGCCATCAAATCTCTCCCCTTTGTGTGTCTCCAGCCATCAAATCTCTCCCCCTTGTGTGTCTCCAGCCTTCAAATCTCTCCCCCTTGTGTGTCTCCAGCCATCAAATCTCTCCCCCTTGTGTGTCTCCAGCCATCAAATCTCTCCCCCTTGTGTGTCTCCAGCCTTCAAATCTTTCCCCCTTGTGTGTCACCAGCCATAAAATCTCTCCCCCTTGTGTGTCACCAGCCATCAAATCTCTCCCCCTTGTGTGTCTCCAGCCATCAAATCTCTCCCCCTTGTGTGTCTCCAGCCTTCAAATCTTTCCCCCTTGTGTGTCTCCACCCATCAAATCTTTCTCCCTTGTGTGTCTCCAGCCATCAAATCTCTCCCCCTTGTGTGTCTCCAGCCATCAAATCTTTCCCCCTTGTGTGTCTCCACCCATCAAATCTTTCCCCCTTGTGTGTCTCCAGCCATAAAATCTCTCCCCCTTATGTGTCTCCAGCCATCAAATCTCTCCCCCTTGTGTGTCTCCAGCCATCACATCTCTCCCCCTTGTGGGTCTCCAGTCATCAAATCTCTCCCCCTTGTGTGTCTCCAGCCATCAAATCTCTCCCCCTTTTGTGTCTCCAGCCATCAAATCTCTCCCCCTTTTATGTCTCCAGCCATCAAATCTTTCACCCTTGTGTCTCCAGCCATCAAATCTCTCCCCCTTGTCTCCAGCCATCAAATCTTTCCCCTTGTCTCCAGCCATCAAATCTTTCCCCCTTGTGTGTCTCCAGCCATCAAATCCCTCCCCTTTGTGTGTCTCCAGCCATCAAATCTCTCCCCCTTGTCTCCAGCCATCAAATCTTTCCCCCTTGTGTGTCTCCAGCCATCAAATCTCTCCCCCTTGTGTGTCTCCAGCCATCAAATCTCTCCCCCTTGTGTGTCTCCAGCCATCAACTCTCTCCCCCTTGTTTGTCTCCAGCCATCAAATCTCTCCCCCTTGTGTGTCTCCAGCCATCAAATCTTTCCCCCTTGTGTGTCTCCAGCTATCAAATATCTCCCCCTTGTGTATCTCCAGCCATCAAATCTCTCCCCCTTGTGTGTCTCCAGCCATCAAATCTTTCCCCCTTGTGTGTCTCCAGCCATCAAATCTCTCGCCCTTGTGTGTCTCCAGCCATCAAATCTCTCCCCCTTGTGTGTCTCCAGCCATAAAATATCTCCCCTTATGTGTCTCCAGCCATCAAATCTTTCCCCCTTGTGTGTCTCCAGCCATCAAATCTCTCCCCCTTGTGTGTCTCCAGCCATAAAATCTCTCCCCCTTGTGTGTCTCCAGCCATCAAATCTCTCCCCCTTGTGTGTCTCCAGTCATCAAATCTCTCCCCCTTATGTGTCTCCAGCCGTCACATCTCTCCCCCTTGTGTGTCTCCAGCCATCAAATCTTTCCCCCTTGTGTCTCCAGCCATCAAATCTTTCCCCCTTGTGTGTCTCCAGCCATCAAATCTCTCCCCCTTGTGTGTCTCCAGCCATCAAATCTTTCCCCTTGTGTGTCTCCAGCCATCAAATCTCTCCCTCTTGTGTGTCTCCAGCCATCAAATCTCTCCCACTTGTGTGTCTCCAGCCATCAAATCTTTCCTCCTTGTGTGTCTCCAGCCATCAAATCTTTCCCCCTTGTGTGTCTTCAGCCATCAAATCTTTCCCCCTTGTGTGTCTCCAGCCATCAAATCTCTCCCCCTTGTGTCTCTCCAGCCATCAAATCTCTCCCCCTTGTATGTCTGCAGCCATAAAATCTCTCCCCCTTGTGTGTCTCCAGCCATAAAATCTCTCCCCCTTGTGTGTCTCCAGCCATCAAATCTCTCCTACTTGTGTGTCTCCAGCCATCAAATCTCTCCCCTTTGTGTGTCTCCAGCCTTCAAATCTCTCCCCCTTGTGTGTCTCCAGCCATCAAATCTCTCCCCCTTGTGTGTCTCCAGCCATCAAATCTCTCCCCCTTGTGTGTCTCCAGCCTTCAAATCTTTCCCCCTTGTGTGTCACCAGCCATAAAATCTCTCCCCCTTGTGTGTCACCAGCCATCAAATCTCTCCCCCTTGTGTGTCTCCAGCCATCAAATCTCTCCCCCTTGTGTGTCTCCAGCCTTCAAATCTTTCCCGCTTGTGTGTCTCCACCCATCAAATCTTTCTCCCTTGTGTGTCTCCAGCCATCAAATCTCTCCCCCTTGTGTGCCTCCAGCCATCAAATCTTTCCCCCTTGTGTGTCTCCACCCATCAAATCTTTCCCCCTTGTGTGTCTCCAGCCATAAAATCTCTCCCCCTTATGTGTCTCCAGCCATCAAATCTCTCCCCCTTTTGTGTCTCCAGCCATCACATCTCTCCCCCTTGTGGGTCTCCAGTCATCAAATCTCTCCCCCTTGTGTGTCTCCAGCCATCAAATCTCTCCCCCTTTTGTGTCTCCAGCCATCAAATCTCTCCCCCTTTTATGTCTCCAGCCATCAAATCTTTCACCCTTGTGTCTCCAGCCATCAAATCTCTCCCCCTTGTCTCCAGCCATCAAATCTTTCCCCTTGTCTCCAGCCATCAAATCTTTCCCCCTTGTGTGTCTCCAGCCATCAAATCCCTCCCCTTTGTGTGTCTCCAGCCATCAAATCTCTCCCCCTTGTCTCCAGCCATCAAATCTTTCCCCCTTGTGTGTCTCCAGCCATCAAATCTCTCCCCCTTCTGTGTTTCCAGCCATAAAATCTCTCCCCCTTGTGTGTCTCCAGCCATAAAATCTCTCCCCCTTGTGTGTCTCCAACCATCAAATTACTCCCCCTTGTGTGTCTCCAGCCATAAAATCTCTCCCCCTTGTGTGTCTCCAGCCATCAAATCTTTTCCCCTTGTGTGTCTCCAGCCATCAAATATCTCCCCCTTGTATGTCTCCAGCCATCAAATCTTTCCCCCTTGTGTGTCTCCAGCCATCAAATCTCTCCCCCTTTTGTGTCTCCAGCCATAAAATCTCACCCCCTTATGTGTCTCCAGCCATCAAGTCTTTCCCCCTTATGTGTCTCCAGCCATCAAATCTCTCCCCCTTGTTTGTCTCCAGCCATCAAATCTATCCCCTTGTGTGTCTCCAGCCATCAAAACTATCCCCCTTGTGTGTCTCCAGCCATCAAATCACCCCCCCTTGTGTGTCTCCAGCCATCAAATCACTCCCCCTTGTGTGTCTCCAGCCATAAAATCTCTCCCCCTTGTGTGTCTCCAGCCATCAAATCTTTCCCCCTTGCGTGTCTCCAGCCATCAAATATCTCCCCCTTGTGTGTCTCCAGCCATCAAATCTCTCCCCCTTGTGTGTCTCCAGCCATCAAATCTTTCCCCCTTGTGTGTCTCCAGCCATCAAATCTCTCCCCCTTGTGTGTCTCCAGCCATCAAATCTCTCCCCCTTGTGTGTCTCCAGCCATAAATTCTCTCCCCTTATGTGTCTCCAGCCATCAAATCTTTCCCCCTTGTGTGTCTCCAGCCATCAAATCTTTCCCCCTTGTGTGTCTGCAGCCATAAAATCTCTCCCCCTTGTGTGTCTGCAGCCATAAAATCTCTCCCCCTTGTGTGTCTCCAGCCTTCAAATCTCTACCCCTTGTGGGTCTCCAGTCATCAAATCTCTCCCCCTTGTGTGTCTCCAGCCATCACATCTCTCCCCCTTGTGTGTCTCCAGCCATCAAATCTCTCCCCCTTGTGTGTCTCCAGCCATCAAATCTCTCCCCCTTGTGTGTCTCCAGCCATCAAATCTCTCCCCCTTGTGTGTCTCCAGCCATCACATCTCTCCCCCTAGTGGGTCTCCAGCCATCAAATCTCTCCCCCTTGTGTGTCTCCAGCCATCAAATCTCTCCCCCTTGTGTGTCTCCAGTCATCAAATATCTCCCCCTTCTGTGTCTCCAGCCATCAAATCTTTCCCCCTTGTGTGTCTCCAGCCATCAAATCTCTCCCCCTTGTGTGTCTCCAGCCATCAAATCTCTCCCCCTTGTGTGTCTCCAGCCATCAAGTCTTTCCCCCTTCTGTGTCTCCACCCATCAAATCTCTCCCCCTTGTGTGTCTCCAGCCATCAAATCTCTCCCCCTTGTGTGTCTCCAGCCATCAAATCTCTCCCACTTGTGTGTCTCCAGCCATCAAATCTCTCCCCCTTGTATGTCTCCAGCCATCAAGTCTTTCCCCCTTGTGTGTCTCCACCCATCAAATCTTTCCCCCTTGTGTGTCTCCAGCCTTCAAATCTCTCCCCCTTGTGTGTCTCCAGCCATCAAATCTCTCCCCCTTGTGTGTCTCCAGCCATCAAATCTCTCCCCCTTGTGTGTCTCCAGCCATCAAATCTCTCCCCCTTGTGTGTCTCCAGCCATCAAATCACTCCCCTTGTGTGTCTCCAGCCATCAAATCTCTCCCCCTTGTGTGTCTCCAGCCATCTAATCTCTCCCCCTTGTGTGTCTCCAACCATCAAATCACTCCCCCTTGTGTGTCTCCAGCCATAAAATCTCTCCCCCTTGTGTGTCTCCTGCCATCAAATCTTTCCCCCTTGTGTGTCTCCAGCCATCAAATATCTCCCACTTGTGTGTCTCCAGCCATCAAATCTCTCCCCCTTGTGTGTCTCCAGCCATCAAATCTTTCCCCCTTGTGTGTCTCCAGCCATCAAATCTTTCCCCCTTGTGTGTCTCCAGCCATCAAATCTCTCCCCCTTGTGTGTCTCCAGCCATCACATCTCTCCCCCTTGTGTGTCTCCAGCCATAAATTCCCTCCCCTTATGTGTCTCCAGCCATCAAATCTTTCCCCCTTGTGTGTCTCCAGCCATCAAATCACTCCCCCTTGTGTGTCTCCAGCCATAAAATCTCTCCCCCTTGTGTGTCTCCAGCCACCAAATCTCTCCCCCTTGTGGGTCTCCAGTCATCAAATCTCTCCCCCTTGTGTGTCTCCAGCCATCAAATCTCTCCCTCTTGTGTGTCTCCAGCCATCACATCTCTCCCCCTTGTGGGTCTCCAGTCATCAATTCTCTCCCCCTTGTGTGTCTCCAGCCATGAAATCTCTCCCCCTTGTGTGTCTCCAGCCATCAAATCTCTCCCCCTTGTGTTTCTCCAGCCATCAAATCTCTCCCCCTTGTGTGTCTCCAGCCATCAATTCTTTCCCCCTTGTGTGTCTCCACCCATCAAATCTTTCCCCCTTGTGTGTCTCCAGCCATCAAATCTCTCCCCCTTGTGTGTCTCCAGCCATCAAATCTCTCCCCTTGTGTGTCTCCAGCCATCAAATCTCTCCCCTTGTGTGTCTCCAGCCATCAAATCTCTCCCCCTTGTGTCTCCAGCCATCAAATCTCTCCCCTTGTGTGTCTCCAGCCATCAAATCTCTCCCCCTTGTGTGTCTCCAGCCATCAAATCTCTCCCCCTTGTGTGTCTCCAGCCATAAATTCTCTCCCCTTGTGTGTCTCCAGCCATCAAATTTTTCCCCCTTGTGTGTCTCCAGCCATCAAATCTTTCCCCCTTGTGTCTCCAGCCATAAAATCTCTCCCCCTTGTGTGTCTCCAGCCATCAAATCTCTCCCCCTTGTGTGTCTCCAGCCATCAAATCTCTCCCCCTTGTGTGTCTCCAGCCATCAAATCTCTCCCCCTTGTGTGTCTCCAGCCATCAAATCTCTCCCCTTGTGTGTCTCCAGCCATCAAATCTCTCCCCCTTTTGTGTCTCCAGCCATCAAATATCTCCCCCTTGTGTGTCTCCAGCCATCAAATCTCTCCCCCTTGTGTGTCTCCAGCCATCAAATCTTTCCCCCTTGTGTGTCTCCAGCCATCAAATCTCTCCCCCTTGTGTGTCTCCAGCCATCAAATCTCTCCCCCTTGTGTGTCTCCAGCCATAAGTTCTCTCCCCTTATGTGTCTCCAGCCATCAAATCTTTCCCCCTTGTGTGTCTCCAGCCATCAAATCTTTCCCCCTTGTGTGTCTGCAGCCATAAAATCTCTCCCCCTTGTGTGTCTGCAGCCTTAAAATCTCTCCCCCTTGTGTGTCTCCAGCCTTCAAATCTCTCCCCCTTGTGGGTCTCCAGTCATCAAATCTCTCCCTCTTGTGTGTCTCCAGCCATCAAATCTCTCCCCTTGTGTGTCTCCAGCCATCAAATCTCTCCCCTTGTGTGTCTCCAGCCATCAAATCTCTCCCCCTTGTGTCTCCAGCCATCAAATCTCTCCCCTTGTGTGTCTCCAGCCATCAAATCTCTCCCCCTTGTGTGTCTCCAGCCATCAAATCTCTCCCCCTTGTGTGTCTCCAGCCATAAATTCTCTCCCCTTGTGTGTCTCCAGCCATCAAATTTTTCCCCCTTGTGTGTCTCCAGCCATCAAATCTTTCCCCCTTGTGTCTCCAGCCATAAAATCTCTCCCCCTTGTGTGTCTCCAGCCATCAAATCTCTCCCCCTTGTGTGTCTCCAGCCATCAAATCTCTCCCCCTTGTGTGTCTCCAGCCATCAAATCTCTCCCCCTTGTGTGTCTCCAGCCATCAAATCTCTCCCCTTGTGTGTCTCCAGCCATCAAATCTCTCCCCCTTGTGTGTCTCCAGCCATCAAATATCTCCCCCTTGTGTGTCTCCAGCCATCAAATCTCTCCCCCTTGTGTGTCTCCAGCCATCAAATCTTTCCCCCTTGTGTGTCTCCAGCCATCAAATCTCTCCCCCTTGTGTGTCTCCAGCCATCAAATCTCTCCCCCTTGTGTGTCTCCAGCCATAAATTCTCTCCCCTTATGTGTCTCCAGCCATCAAATCTTTCCCCCTTGTGTGTCTCCAGCCATCAAATCTTTCCCCCTTGTGTGTCTGCAGCCATAAAATCTCTCCCCCTTGTGTGTCTGCAGCCTTAAAATCTCTCCCCCTTGTGTGTCTCCAGCCTTCAAATCTCTCCCCCTTGTGGGTCTCCAGTCATCAAATCTCTCCCTCTTGTGTGTCTCCAGCCATCACATCTCTCCCCCTTGTGTGTCTCCAGCCATCAAATCTCTCCCCCTTGTGTGTCTCCAGCCATTAAATCTCTCCCCCTTGTGTGTCTCCAGCCATCAAATCTCTCCCCCTTGTGTGTCTCCAGCCATCACATCTCTCCCCCTTGTGGGTCTCCAGCCATCAAATCTCTCCCCCTTGTGTGTCTCCAGCCATCAAATCTCTCCCCCTTGTGTGTCTCCAGTCATCAAATATCTCCCCCTTCTGTGTCTCCAGCCATCAAATCTTTCCCCCTTGTGTGTATCCAGCCATAAAATCTCTCCCCCTTGTGTGTCTCCAGCCATCAAATCTCTCCCCCTTGTGTGTCTCCAGCCATCAAGTCTTTCCCCCTTCTGTGTCTCCACCCATCAAATCTCTCCCCCTTGTGTGTCTCCAGCCATCAAATCTCTCCCCCTTGTGTGTCTCCAGCCATCAAATCTCTCCCACTTGTGTGTCTCCAGCCATCAAATCTCTCCCCCTTGTGTGTCTCCAGCCATCAAGTCTTTCCCCCTTGTGTGTCTCCACCCATCAAATCTTTCCCCCTTGTGTGTCTCCAGCCATCAAATCTCTCCCCCTTGTGTGTCTCCAGCCATCAAATCTCTCCCCTTTGTGTGTCTCCAGCCATCAAATCTCTCCCCCTTGTGTGTCTCCAGCCATCAAATCTCTCCCCCTTGTGTGTCTCCAGCCATCAAATCACTCCCCTTGTGTGTCTCCAGCCATCAAATCTCTCCCCCTTGTGTGTCTCCAGCCATCAAATCTCTCCCCCTTGTGTGTCTCCAACCATCAAATCACTCCCCCTTGTGTGTCTCCAGCCATAAAATCTCTCCCCCTTGTGTGTCTCCTGCCATCAAATCTTTCCCCCTTGTGTGTCTCCAGCCATCAAATATCTCCCACTTGTGTGTCTCCAGCCATCAAATCTCTCCCCCTTGTGTGTCTCCAGCCATCAAATCTTTCCCCCTTGTGTGTCTCCAGCCATCAAATCTTTCCCCCTTGTGTGTCTCCAGCCATCAAATCTCTCCCCCTTGTGTGTCTCCAGCCATCACATCTCTCCCCCTTGTGTGTCTCCAGCCATAAATTCCCTCCCCTTATGTGTCTCCAGCCATCAAATCTTTCCCCCTTGTGTGTCTCCAGCCATCAAATCACTCCCCCTTGTGTGTCTCCAGCCATAAAATCTCTCCCCCTTGTGTGTCTCCAGCCACCAAATCTCTCCCCCTTGTGGGTCTCCAGCCATGAAATCTCTCCCCCTTGTGTGTCTCCAGCCATCAAATCTCTCCCCCTTGTGTGTCTCCAGCCATCACATCTCTCCCCCTTGTGGGTCTCCAGTCATCAAATCTCTCCCCCTTGTGTGTCTCCAGCCATGAAATCTCTCCCCCTTGTGTGTCTCCAGCCATCAAATCTCTCCCCCTTGTGTGTCTCCAGCCATCAAATCTTTCCCCCTTGTGTGTCTCCAGCCATCAAATCTCTCCCCCTTGTGTGTCTCAAGCCATCAAATCTCTCCCCCTTGTGTGTCTCCAGCCATCAAGTCTTTCCCCCTTGTGTGTCTCCACCCATCAAATCTCTCCCCCTTGTATGTCTCCAGCCATCAAATCTCTCCCCCTTGTGTGTCTCCATCCATAAAATCTCTCCCCCTTGTGTGTCTCCAGCCATTAAATCTCTGCCCCTTGTGTTTCTCCAGCCATCAAATCTCTCCCCATTGTGTGTCTCCAGCCATCAAGTCTTTCCCCCTTGTGTGTCTCCACCCATCAAATCTTTCCCCCTTGTGTGTCTCCAGCCATCAAATCTCTCCCCCTTGTGTGTCTCCAGCCATCAAATCTCTCCCCTTGTGTGTCTCCAGCCATCAAATCTCTCCCCTTGTGTGTCTCCAGCCATCAAATCTCTCCCCCTTGTGTCTCCAGCCATCAAATCTCTCGCCTTGTGTGTCTCCAGCCATCAAATCTCTCCCCCTTGTGTGTCTCCAGCCATCAAATCTCTCCCCCTTGTGTGTCTCCAGCCATAAATTCTCTCCCCTTGTGTGTCTCCAGCCATCAAATTTTCCCCCCTTGTGTGTCTCCAGCCATCAAATCTTTCCCCCTTGTGTCTCCAGCCATCAAATCTCTCCCCCTTGTGTGTCTCCAGCCATCAAATCTCTCCCCCTTGTGTGTCTCCAGCCATCAAATCTCTCCCCCTTGTGTGTCTCCAGCCATCAAATCTCTCCCCCTTGTGTGTCTCCAGCCATCAAATCTCTCCCCTTGTGTGTCTCCAGCCATCAAATCTCTCCCCCTTGTGTGTCTCCAGCCATCAAATCTCTCCCCCTTGTGTGTCTCCAGCCATCAAATCTCTCCCCCTTGTGTGTCTCCAGCCATCAAATCTCTCCCCTTGTGTTTCTCCAGCTATCAAATCTCTCCCCCTTGTGTGTCTCCAGCCATCAAATCTCTCCCCCTTGTGTGTCTCCAGTCATAAATTCTCTCCCCTTGTGTGTCTCCAGCCATCAAATTTTTCCCCCTTGTGTGTCTCCAGCCATCAAATCTTTCCCCCTTGTGTCTCCAGCCATAAAATCTCTCCCCCTTGTGTGTCTCCAGCCATCAAATCTCTCCCCCTTGTGTCTCCAGCCATCAAGCCTTCCCCCCTTGTGTGTCTCCACCCATCAAATCTTTCCCCCTTGTGTCTCCAGCCTTCAAATCTCTCCCCCTTGTGTGTCTCCAGCCATCAAATCTCTCCCCCTTGTGTGTCTCCAGCCATCAAATCTCTCCCCCTTGTGTGTCTCCAGCCATCAAATCTCTCCCCCTTGTGTGTCTCCAGCCATCAAATCTTTCCCCTTGTGTGTCTCCAGCAATCAAATCTCTCCCCCTTCTTTGTCTCCAGCCATCAAATCTCTCCCCCTTGTGTGTCTCCAGCCATCAAATCTCTCCCCCGTTTATGTCTCCAGCCATCAAATCTTTCCCCCTTGTGTGTCTCCAGCCATCAAATCTCTCCCCCTTGTGTGTCTCCAGCCATCAAATCTCTCCCCCTTTTATGTCTGTCTCCAGCCATCAAATCTTTCCCCCTTGTGTGTCTCCAGCCATCAAATCTCTCCCCTTTGTTTGTCTCCAGCCTTCAAATCTCTCCCCCTTGTCTCCAGCCATCAAATATTTCCCCCTTGTGTGTCTCCAGCCATCAAATCTCTCCCCCTTGTGTGTCTCCAGCCATCAAATCTCTCCCCCTTGTGTGTCTCCAGCCATCAAATCTTTCCCCTTGTGTGTCTCCAGCAATCAAATCTCTCCCCCTTGTTTGTCTCCAGCCATCAAATCTCTCCCCCTTGTGTGTCTCCAGCCATCAAATCTCTCCCCCGTTTATGTCTCCAGCCATCAAATCTTTCCCCCTTGTGTGTCTCCAGCCATCAAATCTCTCCCCCTTGTGTGTCTCCAGCCATCAAATCTCTCCCCCTTTTATGTCTGTCTCCAGCCATCAAATCTTTCCCCCTTGTGTGTCTCCAGCCATCAAATCTCTCCCCTTTGTTTGTCTCCAGCCATCAAATCTCTCCCCCTTGTCTCCAGCCATCAAATATTTCCCCCTTGTGTGTCTCCAGCCATCAAATCTCTCCCCCTTGTGTGTCTCCAGCCATAAAATCTCTCCCCCTTATGTGTCTCCAGCCATCAAATCTTTCCCTTTTGTGTGTCTCCAGCCATAAAATCACTCCCCCTTGTGTGTCTCCAGCCATAAAATCTCTGTCCCTTGTGTGTCTCCAGCCATCAAATCTTTCCCCCTTGTGTGTCTCCAGCCATCAAATATCTCCCCCTTGTGTGTCTCCAGCCATCAAATCTTTCCCCCTTGTGTGTCTCCAGCCATCAAATCTCTCCCCCTTGTGTGTCTCCAGCCATAAAATCTCTCCCCCTTATGTGTCTCCAGCCATCAAATCTTTCCCCCTTGTGTTTCTCCAGCCATCAAATCTCTCCCCCTTGTTTGTCTCCAGCCATCAAATCTCTCCCCCTTGTGTGTCTCCAGCCATCAAATCTTTCCCCCTTGTGTGTCTTCAGCCATCAAATCACTCCCCCTTGTGTGTCTCCAGCCATCAAATCACTCCCCCTTGTGTGTCTCCAGCCATAAAATCTCTCCCCCTTGTGTGTCTCCAGTCATCAAATATCTCCCCCTTGTGTGTCTCCTGCCATCAAATCTTTCCCCCTTGGGTGTCTCCAGCCTCTTTAACAAGTGTGAATGACGATGAAGTGACCTTAGGTCATGCCAACATCACACTGATGGAATATGCAGGAGCTGTATGATCGATGCTGGGCTGTACAGGCTTTCTGCTGCTACTGCCCTGCAGCCTGTCATATAATATGACAGGCACTGGCGTGGCAGTGCCAGAAAGCCTCCTATTCCTTTTGAGGACAGCTACTGTCAGCCGGGACTTCTGAAATCTGGAGCTGAAGCAGCGGAGCTTAGATGTCCAACCTGCCAGATGCCCCAAGGCTTTTCCAGATGCCCCTAGGCATTTGCCTATACTGCCTAAGCCTTGGGGCGACTCTGTTTTTCATTGCATATGCTTTTTTATCCTCATGTATTAGGTAAATCATGGTGTGCTAATTAATCATTTTGGTGCTCAGTATGTAAAATTGTGTACCCTGTTAGTAATAGTTTATGGTGGCAGGTCTGTATACTGTGTATATATACATGTTACTTTGTCAGAGGTCAAAAAATAATATTTACTAACACTCTATAAAGCATCAAAGCAATACTCAAAAACAGCATTGTCAATTGATCCTGAAGCCAAAATAGCAATTTATCAGAGTAGCACCCAGAATTGGCAGCCTTTGCAATAGATGGCAAGTACCCTAGTAATAGCACTGTACAATATATTGTACAAAAGTGATTCCGTTATGGATTTTTAGAAGCAGTTCTACAGCTGCTTGATTTATTTCACACATATGGCTCCTCTACAATATTCTATTTATTGAGTATACATGTGGACATTATGATTTGTTCTCTATGATATTAATGATACATAATACAGAAACAGCTTTTGTTGGTCTTGTCACTGGGTGCTGGTATAATTTCTTATGGTGTTTTCAATTTATAATATGATCTTAAAACATTGTTCCCATTAGAGCTGGAGTCCAATAAATCCAAGAGCATGCTATAAGAAACCAAAATGAAATGTTTAAAATAACTTTGTTGCTTTTGGGCATCAAAGTAAAAACTTGTAACTAAATAAAGTAAGTGTTTTTTCTTTTTTTTCATAACACATGTGTATTTCTGCAGAACTGTTATATTTATTAATGTATATTACTCCATCAGGACACCTGGCAGACATACAACTGCAAGGAGTCATTAGTGAGAATCAGCTGGATTATTTCATGGTTTTCGGATGAGGAAATCACTGATATGTGATATTTGATGATGAATGTGGCCTTGAAAGCACAACTCTAAAAGCACTGAAAAGATTTAGTAACAAAATTTCTTATGAATCAGTAACCTTAAAGGTGTAGTAAGTATTACTGCCGGCCGCGTGGCCGGTGGTTCAAATTCTGATAGCAGAAGCGAGGCAGAGGTGAAGATCCTGATCACTAATAAGATAAGTATAACTAATCCTATTTTCTCCCCTAACCCTCCCTTAGGGGTTCCTAACCCTAACCTCCCCTCCAAGTGCCTAACCCTAACCCCCATCTAAGTGCCTAAACCTAACCCCTCCTTCTCCGCAGCCTAACCCTAAGTCTCCCGGGGGAGGTGCCTAACCCTAACCTCCCCCCGGGGGTGCCTAAACCTAACCCACTTTTCCACTAGCTTAAACCTAACCCTCCTGGGGGGTGCCTAACCCTAACTCCCCCCCCCAGGGAGCCCCTAACCCCCCCCGTGCGGCTGTCTGCGCCCGGCGCCCGGTTTACCTTCGTTCGGTTTGCTGGGCGTCGTGGGCTCCCAGCATAGGGCTCCCGGCGTAGATCTAATGACAGGTGTCGGGATTTTGACGCCTGTCATTAGTACCTTGCCGGGATTAGACAGTCGGGAAGCAGGCGGTCGGTATTTAGGCCGTCGACTTCCTGACTACATCCCCCTTTAAAAGTGGAACTGACATTGTTATTCGTTAAAGGTTTATGGCAGGATTTCTAATTAAGATATTGTAATAAATTCAAACCATCAAATTGAATTTAAATATTTTGTCCTCTCCTCCCAGTCTGTGTATACAATCCCACATCTGCTTGATTGGTGGCATGCTTCACAGCCCAGATATCTCCAATATACCTTCTAGCATTTAAGTTTAAGGGATTGCGTGGCCATGTCCACTGAGGCATGCCTAGTGCTCTAGTTCAGTAGCATACAGTACCCTCACTGCTGTGAGTGTGACTGTCAAAATGTGTAATTATGTGTAATGTGTATTCCAGATGCCCCTAGATGTAATTAAAATTGTGATGCCCCAGTGCCACTTTCTGCTTATTACCCGCTAAGATCATATAGCCCAATGGTATGGGTCAGTTATCTTTAGGGCACTAACCCATAGACTGAGAAGAGAAATCTGTACTGTTTCTGTATCCAGACTGTATATGTGTAGAAGCCCTGGGATCCCTGTTCCTTGTCACTATAAAGCAAAATCACACCTAGCATACAGTGCTAGGTGATTGCCAGTGATATTTGTCATGCTACTGTCTACTCTCTTTACCAACTTTTACTGTGACTTTTTCACCACCCCCTATATCTGCTCCCTTGTCTGCCAACAACTGTTTACTGAACCAGCTTCTAATACCCAACTCTGTCTGCTTCTTGATGCTTGTCTTGTCTAACCTGTGAACCAGACCTATGGATCAGAATTTGACTAATTCCTGCCTATTCCATCTGATTAAGAATCCTAGTGCACTAGACCCTTGAAACCAGACCTGGACCATGAGTTTGTCTAATGCTCGTCTGTCATTAACTTCACAGCACATGTATCAACCAGGATTGTCTGACTACGAGTTACTCTCCTCTGTTACCACCTACTATACTTTGAATCCACCAGTGCTATACAAAGGTACATTTGAATCTCCAGTTGCTCAGTCCCAATTGCCATATACTGTATCCTGCACTTAGAGCATATGTATGTCGCAAACGTATAAACCCATCGTTGGCAAAAAAAGGAATTATTATAAACATTGTGCAAAACTTTTTAGTAGCAATGTCCAGTACATACCGTACACCCCCCTACCAAGCACATACATTTACTCATACAGTAAATTGATACATACTGTAACCAGTATAATAAAGTTGTGTGGACTACTAATGGATGAATATGGATAAAATGGCTGTGGAATGAATCCAATGGCTCTAATTGTCGTCAGGGGCCGTTTAAGAGAGGAGGGAACCTGTGTGCAGTCATCATGTGTGCTCCCTTCTCTTGCCAGCGTATGCAATGACTGTGCCAGAGTCTACTACATATGCGCACATCTCTGGGAAAATAAGGGTGGCACCATTTTTCCAGTGATCTCTCAACTGTGCAGGTGATTTCTGTGCCTGCTGGCAGAGAGGTAATTATAGTCTAAGGATGCAGAGTGGTCCCCTATGTGCACCACACACCAGTGGCGGGCTGGGCCCGGGGGCAGGGTGCCATGTACCCCCCGGGCCGCAACATCATGCGGGCCACGGGCAGTCTGTGTCTCTGTGACACAGGCTGCACCGCGCATGTAGCGCTGACCGGACAGAGTTCGGTCAGCGCTACACTGACTAACACACTGCCGCCGGTTCCTTCAGCTGTGTGTTTGTTTTGATCAGCTGACAGACTCTCATTAGCTGCTCCATCTTCCGGCTCCCGCAGTGGGTAATGGGAGAGGCATAATGACGTCATGACGTCTCTCCCATAATGCAGGGCGGCCCGGCCCGGGAGGACAGACGGAGGAGCGGATGGCGGCGGCGGGAGCAGGGATTCAGGTAAGCATTTTTTCATTTTTTTTATTACGTGTGTCTACTGGGGGGGCTGGCACTACAAGGGGGAGACCACTACTGGGGGCACTACAAAGAGGAGGACTACTACTCCTGGGGGGACTACTACTACTGGGGACTAATACTACTGGGGGCACTTCTACTACTGGGGGCACTACAAGGGGGGGACTACTACTACTGGGGGCACTACAAGGGGGGGACTACTACTACTGGGGGCACTACAAGTGGGAGGACTACTACTACTGGGGGCACTACAAGGGGGGATTACTACTACTGGGGGCACTACAAGGGGGGGACTACTACTACTGGGAGCACTACAAGGGGGGGTCTACTACTACTGGGGGCATTACAAGGGGGGGACTACTACTACTAGGGCACTACAAGGGGGGACTACTACTACGGGGGACTACTACTACTGGGGGCACTACAAGGGGAGGACTACTACTACTGGGGGCACTACAAGGGGAGGACTACTACTACTGGGGGCACTACAAGGGGGGACTACTACTACTGGGGGGACTACTACTACTGGGGGCACTACAAGGGGGGACTACTACTAGGGGCACTACAAGGGGAGGGGACTACTACTAAGGGGACTGCATAGGGGGGAGGGAACTACTACTAGGGGCACTACATCGAGGGACCACTGCTGGGGGCTCTATATAAAGGGCAATACTGGGGGTACTGCATAGGGGGGAGACTACAGCTGGGGCCACTATTTAAAGGAGCACTGCATAAGTTTTACCACTATTGGGGGCACTATATAAGGGGCACTGCATATGGGGTACCACTATTGGGGGCACTATATAAGGGGCTTACTACTGGGGGCACAAGGGGCACTGCACAGGGGGGACCACTACTGGGGGCACTATATAAGGGGCTTACTACTGGGGGCACAAGGGGCACTGCATAGAGGGGGATCACTACTGGGGGCACTACTGGAGGCCTACATAAGGGGGTCCTCTCACAGGGGGGCACTGCATATGGGCACTACGACAGGGGGCTGCCCCTAATCTTTATTTTTACTTTACATTAATCCCATATGGACCGGCCTCCTCCCTGGAACACTTGAGGGGGAGGGGGGGCGCCATAGCACGCACGTTCTTCGCAAACTCTGGCTACACGCTACTCCTCTGCCAGGACCACCTGCATGCATTTGCCCCCCAGGTTAAAAGTTGCTAGCCAGCCCCTGCCACACACACCCTGCACCCATTATAGATACAGTATGTCCATGACTGTACTTTCTTCTTTAACCTCTGTAGTTTATTAATATTCACATAGGGTTTTAGGTCACACCATAAAAGTAGTGTACTGAGGTCCTGATTCAGAGCCGGAGGCGTTGACAGAGCGCTCGCTCTGAATCAGGGCCTGGCCCTGTTTTATTAGAGCGGCCTCCTGGCCGCTCGCATACCTGTGGGTGACCACCCACAGCTTATGCGAGCGGCCAGGAAGATGGTCGCAATGGTCAAGACCATCACGACCATCGGGCTTGCGACGAGACCCTTGTGGTAGGGTCTCGTTGCCGCAAGCCCAAGAGTTCTTTCGGCTCTAACAGAGCCGAAAGCACCCCCACTGACATCACTTGTGATGTCAGTGGGGCCGGCCCCAGATGGTAGGCGTTCCCGTGGGAACGCCTCCATCTGAGCAGCCAAGTCATATGTCACTGGATGATCCTCTTTCCGTTCAAACTGCTCGCACAGCTTGGGGTCTGGATTACTCGACCACATTGGCGATGGCCTTCTCCTCCGTCCCGGCCCTCCACGATGTTTCATCGATTAATCACGGCTTGTCAGAAAATCAATCAGTTTTGAATTGAAAACCAGCTTGTAATGTGTTTTGAAAACAGTTTTTTAGGTTAGCACAAAACCGTACGCAGGTGGAAATCATAGCTGCTAATTTCAGGATTACACAATCAATTAGCGTACATTTGTAGGTATGTTTTTTTTGGTTTGTATTTGGTTTTTGTGCTATTGTAACAATAATGTCATCATGTTTGTGTGTATTTTTCCATTTTGCTTTGGTCAGGAGAATTTGCATCCTTATGTAAATTTTAAAGTGTTTCTTAAAGTGCCCTTTTTTTTTTATTTCGTTTTCATTTTTTGGGAGGTCGTTTTTGCCTTGTGGGCCAGGATTATCTGTAAACCATTTCGAAAATAATGCCAGAATACAATGTCGAACATTTTTTCAAATTTTATTGCAAACTAAAAACATTTTCTGGCACATTTTTTGCCCAAACATTTTTGGCAGTGTTATTCCCAAATAAATTTTAATTTGTGCAAACATAAAAGGTATGGAAACTTAAATGCAAAAATTAAAAACAATTCACAAGAAAGGAGAGGGAAGTTTTGGCCAGAAAGGAATATGGGGCAAGCACAGAAGGAGTGTGGGGAAAGTAGCCAGTGCTGTCAACGTTTTTTCCCCCGTTTGGCTGGGGGAGGGTGGGCGCCAGACCGGGTCCGGGAAGTCATCGGGCTGGCCTGGCCAGAGGCAGATGTTGTGGTATCTGGACTAGGCACAGGGCTAGGCACATTTGGAGGATTGGCTGATGTTGTGCCAGAGGTGGCCTGATGTTCCGGCAGGAAGGGAGGTCGGCTCCACCATGTGCTGGCGAACGAGCTGCTCCAGGGCATTGGCGATGCAGATGTTGGCCCTGGTATTTTCCGCCAGGGCCTGACCAAGGGTCACGTTGGCCGCAGCATTTTGCTCCAGGGCCTCAGCCACCCGTACCAGACTGGCGTCCATCCTCTGCAGAATCTCCGTATGGAAATCCGATTTAAAATTGAGTTCTGTGAGGAGGGACACTGCCTGCGAGGGGGATTGCCCTAGACTGGCTTCTGCAGGGTCCTCAGCCGGATGTACTGGTTCCTCCCCTGCAGAGCCAGCAGAAATTCTGCGGCCAAGGCTCCCCTCTGGAGCAGACTCATCCGCCTGTGTCTCTGTTGGAAAAATGAGAAAAGACTCACATTAGAATCTACATATTGGCACAATAACATTTCACAGTTGGTGACATCACAACATTTACCTGGGACAACATGAGGAGCCGCAAAGTCTGGCATGTCCGTATCCATGTTGGACACGCCAAACACCTCCACAGGCTGCACACACCCCTGTGCCAGCTCTTCTAATCAGTAAACTCCAATGACACAGGGGTGGGACCTCCACCTGTCCCCCTTGCATGCCTAGCCCTGTCTGCCATTTTTTGTTTCAGGCGATATTTGAAGTCTTGCCATCTGTGGGTGAAAAAGGAACCATTATCCCGTTTTTTGTTTTGGTTTTAGGGTGGTCAAGTTTTTACTTACCGCCGTTTGACATCCCGGGCTAGACGGACATAATCACCCACCCTATTGACAGCACTGGCTACCTCCTCCCACATTCTCCACTTCTGACTTCTGCACCCATATTCCTGTCTGCCTGTGGCAGGATGTCCACACACTTCTGAACCAAAACCTCCATCTCCTTTCTTGTGAATTGTGGCTGCCTTTTCTTTTTCCCTGCTTTGGCCGGAATACTGGGCCCAGCAGCCTCTTCCATGTCATCCTCCTCACCTATTTGTTTAAATGTTGAGAAATTAAAGCTTGCAAACTTGCACTATATTATGTTTCTCAAAAATCCTTGTTTGGAAATGCATGAAATACTTACCGGCAGACTCTTGGCCATTGTTTCCCTGGTCTGTAGCCATTTCTTACCTCCAAACAAGAAATACACCAGAACGTTTTTTTTGGGTCGTGACGTATTTATACATGCGTCCTTATTTTTCGTCCGCATCATTGATTGTGCGTTCCTATGATCCCTCCTTAATTTGTGCGGGAAAATAAACACTATTTATGGCTTGGGGCGTCTCGAGTCGAGGTGGCGGGTGTTGGTTGTTGGAGGTTACGTTGGTCGGAGTGGATTGTTGGTGGGATTTGTATTTGGCGTTGTTTGGAGTTGTTTTTGGTTTGTCTTTTTGGAGTTTTTATTTCCGTTCGCTTTTTTTGGTGTGGTTGTTTTCTTTGTCGTGTTATTTTTTGGTAAGTTTTTGCCCGTCTTACTTTTGTTCACTTTGTGTCTCCTTCTTTTTGTTAATTTTGGGTCGTAATTTTTTTTTTAAACTGTCCTTTGTTAGGTTTCTTTTGGCTCTGCCCCAACGACCTTTTTATTCGGTGACTTATATATCCTCTATTGGTAAGTTGTTTTTTTCACTTGTTTAGTAAATATTCATGTTTTCTTTACACCACTTTGTTTGACCTTACACTTTTAACCTTTGGTTTTGTGATTCCGAAATTTTTGAACTAATTAGTGCTTTTTTATCTGCTTATTTTTTGTCTTGTATCTGCTAACTAATTAGCGCATTTTTATCTGCGTATTTTTGGACATGTATTTGCGAACTAATTAGTGCTTTTTTATCTGCTTATTTTTTGTCTTGTATTTGCTAACTAATTAGCGCATTTTTATTTGCGTATTTTTTTACTTGTATTTGCAAACTAATTAGCGCATTTTTATCTGCTTATTTTTGGACTTGTATTTGCAAACTAATTAGCACATTTTTATCTGCGTATTTTTGGACTTGTATTTGCAAACTAATTAGTGCTTTTTTATCTGCTTATTTTTTGTCTTGTATTTGCGAACTAATTAGCGCATTTGTATCTGCTTATTTTGTTCCATGAAATTGTTTGTGAGTTCCCTTTAGCAATTTTTTATTCAATTTGGGCCCAAATTGAGGTAGTCTGCGCAATGTCGTTTTGCTCTTTGCCCAAATGTGTGTTTCTCCCCTTTTATGTTTTGTCTTGCACCCAAATTAGATTCCTAAATGCCCACCCTAAATTGTTGCATTGTTTATTTGTTATTATTTATAGGTTGGGAACATCATGACAATACCCCGGCATGTAAGCATCATTGGATTGTATCGTCAAGCTAAGTAATTTTTCAATTATTTATGGCCAAAAAAACCTTACATTCAATTCTTGCCATTTCAGGATGATCTTGGTCGGATTGTTCTGGCCATGCTCCCGGAAGCCGACCAACCTCAATTTCGTCCCAGGCGTAGGCATCGTAGGCGTGCAAGGCCCAAGATATATCGAACACGTGTCACCCTTTTTGGAATGCCCGATGATGAGGTGTTAAGACGCTACCGTCTTCCGCCCCAAATCATCATAGACACTCTCTCATTAATAGAGAGTGATCTTGAGCGGCAAATTGACAGTCCTACAGCAATACCACCACTTACGCAATTTATGGCGGTGTTACATTTCTGTGCCTCAGGATCGTTTCAAACAACGGTGGGAATAGTGGCGGGAATCTCCCAATCCTCCTTTTCCCGGATCCTGAGGGCAGTGATGGAGGCACTTTTCAAGCACCTCCATCATTTTATTCAAATGCCTTTGGATATGGGTGCCCTTAGTGTGGCCAAGGCCAATTTTTACCAAATAGCTGGCTTCCCACACATCATAGGGGTTGTGGATGGTACTCACATACCACTTCAGCCTCCAGCACGGCTGGAGGCCATATTTCGCAACCGCAAACACTATCACTCCCTGAATGTAATGGCGGTATGTGATGCCTCCCTCCAGATCCTGTCCCTGAATGCAAAATTACCCGGAAGTGCACATGACTCATTCGTCATCCGGCAATCAGGGATATGGCACAAATTAAACAACCTACAAGCTGGTGATGCGTGGCTTCTGGGTAAGTGGAGACCTTTAGTACATAACAATGTTAAGCTTGATACACAGTGATCCTGATGTTGTCACTTCTTTTTCACAGGAGACAGTGGCTACCCTTGCACGCCCTGGCTGCTCACTCCTTATTTGGCTCCCACACCAGGGCCACTAAATAATTTTAATTCCACACTTACAGCCACCAGGCAAGTGGTGGAGCGCTGTATCAGCCTTTTAAAAGGCCGAATCAGATGCCTCCACCGCTCTGGTGGCGAGCTCATGTATTTGCCGGATATGGTTACGAAAATTGTGGTCCTGTGTGGGATATTTCACAACATCGCCATAAGGAGTGGTGTCCCAATGCAGCCAGAGGATGCCTTGCCTGAGGATGGCCCCCCCGAGGTTGGTCGGAGGTCAGTATGTGGGGGGGCCATACGCGATGATGTGGTGGCCAGATATTTTAGGTAATTATTGGCACGAAAGAAGTTATTTGACACAATGTGGTAAGGATTTTTGGAGACCATCTAATTAATTTGTTTTTTGTTTCCCATCTTCTGTTTGATTTCATAATCTTTGGGACTCAAACGATGACTACTTCCTGCTACCCAAAACAAACCTTCATGGGGACACATTGGATATATATTCTGGAACCAATATTGAAACGCAACATTTGTGGAATCATGTTGGCATGCTCATTCGTCAACCAGTTCTTGATTTTTCTTTTCTTTTTTCATATGGTGTTTGATGTTTTTTTTTTTTGTTATCACTGTGTGTATTGTTTGTGAGCCAACACTGGTTTTTTAGTTATGTTGTGAAGAAATGTTTGGAGAGTGTAATTTTGCAAATTTTATTGACCATTGCAAGCAAGTGTAACCAGGTTCACCCACGTTAAAATTGCTTAAGGGTTAATCCTGTAATGTCGCAATTTGAGCTAAATTTAAATATGCTTTCTGGGTCAAAACCAACAACCAAAGGTATTCTGTACAATCAGTAGGCTTTGTAATCTCGGCCTAAGCAGGTTGCCCCCCAAATTGGAACATGTAAAATGTAGTAATATATAAATTGTCACACACCAAAAAAGCCCAAGCAGATTGTTACTGTTAGCTGTTTCATGTGCCTGTTTCCTAAAACACTACAACACACAATCTTAGGGACATTAATTGCAAATACTTGCTGGAAGAGTCTACTTATGTCAGTGTAAATAATCTAAGATTTGGAGACAAGGAATGAGACAGAACGCTAAGTTAAATTTTTTTATTAATACAAAAATTTTAAAATAACAAAATAAAATTAGGAATGCAGGATCCCAGACATATGGTCAAGGACCACCAGCAGCCCGATGACGTGGCCCCGCATCCTTTGGACGCACCCGGCTAGGTCCGCCAAACGCCTCTGGTCCTCTGTGGGTTAGAAAAGTGTGGGGCTTAATACATAATTAATGAAACCCACTGAAAAAACAAGCCAAACAAAGATATCCAAAAATGACAATATTGTGACCAAAAGCACATTTAACCCAAAAAACCAAAGGACACAAAAATGGACAACCAAAAAATTGCACAAGAAAACTAAAAATTTTGACAGATGGGATATGTGTATGGGGACATCAGCAATAAAAGGTAAAGACAAACATAGATCTACCCCAAATTCTGACAAACCAAAAAAAGGAAAAGGCACAGACACAGGATTAGATCCAAACATTTCAAAACACAAAAAAAGGATAAAAGGGAAACATACCGTTCAAAATGACGCCTGGCCCCGAACCAACTCCCTCGTCCTCCTCGGAGGTGGCAACATTCCCCAACGAGGTGGGAGGGGTGATTTGGGATTCAGGGGAGGGGGTAGTTACGAGAGGGGTGGTTGGAGGGGAGGGGGAATTGGGATGGAGGGGAAGGAGCCCCGACGCATGTGCCACAGGGTCTGTGCATGCTGGGGAGGAGGGGGAATTTAGGGAATTTTGGGGGTAGGATGTTTGGCTGGGGGTTGGGGAGAGGGGCCGAGAGCGCCGTCTTTGACGGCGATGACGCCGTAGTCTTCACTCTGCCCCTAAAAGATGGGAAACAAATTGTGGTTATTTTAGAACATGACCTTGTTAAACGCTAATTTTTAATACAAAAAATATGTAAACATGCACATAGAATAAATAGGCCATACATGAAAACATGCACATGCAGATATGAGTACAAAGAATAAATAGGCCATACATGAAAACATGCACATGCAGATATGAGTACAAAGAATAAATAGGCCATACATGAAAACATGCACATGCAGATATGAGTACAAAGAATAAATAGGCCATACATGAAAACATGCACATGCAGATATGAGTACAAAGAATAAATAGGCCATACATGAAAACATGCACATGCAGATATGAGTACAAAGAATAAATTGGCCATACATGAAAACATGCACATGCAGTTAGGGCCACAAAGATAAACATGAAAACCACAGTCCAAAAAACTTACTTTCCGCGATCTGCATGCGAAAGCATGCCAGCAAGCGGGGCGTCCGCCGTTGCAGGTCGGACCTCCTGCCCTCCAGCTGGTCGATCTGGCGGCGTGAGCCGAAGGAACGCAGGCGGCCACGTACCTCCGCATATGCGGAACGCTTTTCCCTATTGGTGATGGGGGGAGGCTGGCTGGTGATCCGCCTGTCCATCACCTCGGTTAACACCATCAGCTCGCGCCTGGTGAATGCCGAGGCTCTCATGATGGCAATGGTGTATTTTATAAAAAACTATTTTAATAAAGACCCGAAAAAAAATTTGATCGGCTAATGTATTTGGGAAATTAACAGGACAAATTCTGTTGGTTAGTGTATGAGTCATGTGTTCGACAGGGCCACAAATCTATTGCGAGTTATGATAGGCTTGATGCAGTGACATGCGTAAGCTAATTGAAATAAAGAAATGAACCCAGTAAAATATGCATGGTTAAAAACAAAGAAAACAAATGGATAATTGGCTCAAACATGTATTTTGACAAATAAAAGCGAATGTTTAAGCCGTACGTATTCTGCGGGTAAACACAAACACTGACAAGAGTAAAGTTTCTTGCATTGCAAACAAACAAACAAAAAAATGACGAGCAATTAAGCTAATTCATATATTGATTGGCATGATACGATTGAGGGAGGTAGGCAGAATAAAGGAGCAGGTAATCGGAATCTGACAGGCCCACTTCCGGGTTGGACTTGTGCGTGCGTTCCCTGCAAGCCACATTGGGGATGTACGCTCGCTATTTGGCACGCTCGTTAGTTAGAGGAGGGGTCGGTAGAGTTTGGGGAGGATGTTTAGATGCGTTCTAAATTACGAGCGAGCGCTTGAATTAACATATTTCTGTACGTACGACGAACGTACGAACGCCCACTTGCGTCCGGGTCTGAATCAGGGCCTATGTTTAGTAGATCATGAACCAAGTATTTTCTTTCAGCTTTCAGACTGTGCTGATGGCTAGAGGTCTTAGGGCCTGATTCAGGGTCTGATTCAGAGCCGGACGCTATTTGCGCTCGCTCGTTCAGAAAAAGGGGGTGGCTATTCAAATGAACTGTTCGCTCTTTGCGGTCTGTTCACGCCTCTAGGTCTGAACGAGCGAACAAAACATGCGGTTGTTTTTTGGAAAAATACGCCCCCTGGCCGTTCGCATCCTACGTCATGTCCGCTATTTATTAGATTAATCGAGTACATCGAACAGCGTATGAACTGCTCGCTATTCTTGTGGTTGGTTTTTCCTACCGCTATCTTGCGAGCAGTTTTGGCTATAAAATAACCAAGTGATCGCAGTGATGTGTTCATGCATGCACACTGCGATGCATACTCATGCACAGAACGCAACAATCGGCAGTTGCGATCCTTGCTGAATCAGGCCCTTAATACACTTAAGCTGCATACACATGGAACCATATTGTGAATGATATGAACAATATCGTTATCGTTCATACCGTTCAATATCGTTCCGTGTGTATGCAAGACATCGTTACCGATGCGCGCTCCCGAGGATCGTTAGCGATATCTTTCATCGGTTGTACTTGCAGGCCAACCTGACGAAATCGTCAGATCCTGCAAGTTCGGGGATGGTGCCAGTGACGTCACTGAACGATATCGTTAACGATATCGTTCAGTGTGTATGCTCACTGTCGGGAACGACATTGAGCCCGGAAGGTATGGGGACAACACTGAACCGTATCTCTCATGGAGCATGTCGTTCTGTGTATACTCGGCTTAAGCTTGGCCCTGGGTGGTGAGTATGAGAGGCCTGTAAGAAAGGAACTTTCCCCAAATTCCAATCCCTAAATCAGTGTATACCCCGCCCTTTACAAGCACCTGTGGTATGTCATTAAGCTGATTTGAGCAACTACCATATTTTTTGTTTGCAGTCTGGAGAGGCATGTAGGGAGTCAGCATTAGGAGGAGGTGCTGATCCTTATAGTGCCATGTGGAGGTTTTTTGGGGTACCTCCAAGGTAAGCTCTCAGCTCATACATGTGCTGTTATCATGCAGTACATCAATTTGTAATTATATGACCCAGAGTGGGTGCTACTATTATGTAGCAATAATTATTTTGGGGTGAGCGTTTGGGAGTGGGGCCCCCGAAGTTGTTTTGGCTGGACCTTTCTCATGGCATCACCACTTAATTCACATATAATATTTTTATCACTTCTCTAATTGTTTGTATATTATTTATGTCATTTTAATTCTTTCACATTTAATTTACACTTATTGATTTATCCTTACACATCTATTCTTTACACTTCACTATCACCTTTTTTCCCTTTTTCGTGTGATGCCCTGGGGAAGGTCCTTGGCTGGAATTTTTTGGGGTGCCTTGCTTCTCGGACGTGAACCCCTTAATGTTAGGGACGCCAGTATAGAGGAGCCTTGATGATTGGCCAGGAGCTTATTCATATATTTGCAAATGTATGTAACTAATACCTCTGAATCTCTATTATCATGTAGGATTTAAGTATTTTTGATTTTGCTACAGTGTGCTGGAGGGCAAATGCCTTTTTTCTGTGTTCAGTGTAAACCCCGCCCTTTACAAGCACCTGTGGTATGTCATTAAGCTGATTTGGGCAACTACCATATTTTTTGTTTGCAGCCTAAATTATTATGTCAGATAAATAATGTTTTGTTGAGATGAATATAGCATACCACATAACAGTTCTGTTTTCTGTAGGATAAACTCAATGTAAGCTTTCCCATCCCTGAATAAAGGTTATACAAGTGTATTATATGTACAAATCTACTGTAAATACAAAGCTTTTTGCTGCACATGAACAGTAAGGACATGGGTAAATTCACAGGTTTCACACCATAAAACTTGACGTACACCCACCTCTAAATAAGGCCATTTATAACTGAATATGCAGCGCTTTGTCATGTTCCCCTATGGGATGATGTCATAGGGGAACATGGTTACCCATTCATATTTATGTTATATTGAGTCACAGCGCTGTAGAACGCTGGCTTCCTGTGTATAAAATAGCTGCGTTCCAACATACTGTATCTGTATCACGCTGTCCTTAGGGAGATCCCAGAAATAAGCCCTCTACTTACACAGCAATTTTTAATTATAGATATACACTACTTTAAATTGTACTTAAGCTGTCTGGAAATAACTAACACTGTACACATTCATAATTAATTACTAGATAATATAATATTTCACTATGCCACTATGCAAAACCCACCACTTAATAATTCTGCTAGTTTGTATATATGTAATGGGGGACAATTCAGGAAATTGCTGCGATATGTAGTAGCATAACCCATAACAGTTCTGTTTTCTGTGGAATAACATTTATCTAATTCAAAAGGAGTATCAGTTTGGTGTTTGAGCTTTAGGTATAAATGAGTGTAGTGCTATGTTACTGGTTTTGTGAAAACAGTGCTATAGCCTAAGCAAACAGACAACGATCATGGTTGTAAAAGTGACAATCTCCACCAGAGCCGAAATTTCAAGGGAAATGAGCCATTAAAAATTGAGTGGGCCTATCTACTGGGACAATCAGCCCCATGCTGGAAAGCAGTGAGGTTCTTCCTGGCACCATAGTTATCAGGGAAATAGTAAAAAATAACAGAGTGATCATAGTACTACAAAACCCAGCAAGTACTGGCATCAAAGTCTGGTCGGTCTAACTAGGCTGTATCTTCAAGGGACAAACTACACTTACATATGCATGTTGTACTCAACATGCACTAGCTTGCCCCAATCTGCCTAAGGAGTCGCAAGCACACATTAAATAAAACTTTAAATGCATTTTATATCATATGCATTTTATATCACATGCGTTATATATCACACGATTATGTCCAACTCTATATTTAATCCATTATGCCCACTGACTTGAGGAAAGAAAAAGTAGATCAATTGATAAAATGTTTCCAAAACCCCTGTTCTGTGGCTCTACTGCTCTGTTCAATCAGTGTATTTCAGTATAATGAAAAATTGTAGTGTTGTAACACAAGTAGCAGAGCCAGACTGGCCATCTGGTCTTTCTAGTAAATGCCAGAAGGTCTGATGGCTGGTCCGGCCCAAAAGCCTGGCCATGCCCCCTGAGTCACGACATACTCTTGCCGCATGACAACACCTCTTTTTCATGCATGCACAGAGGAATAACAACAGCATAAACCCATTGGCTTTTTGGAAAGGTTTGTTCTCCTTACTTCCTCTGCATGCTATAGGACACGGGTGTCAACCCTTGGAACTCGTACCACCTGTGTATATTTGGAGTGGCACCTGCTAGAAGCGTACTTCTCCTCCCATTCTACAAGGGGCAGGCTGTACAGGGTGGCAGAGTGGAACCATATTGAATGCTTTCTAGCCAGCTATGTAGTATTGGTTTAAGCCCTGACAGCAGTGAACAAAAGCCATCTGTGTCTGCCTCTATTCTACATTGATGCTACAAGGGTATACACCGGTATGTGTGACCTTCAGCCCTCCTACATCATCGGCTCAGATGGTCCTCTCTGAGCAGTGTGTCACTCACACTATGGGAATAATTTCAGTCGGGAGTATGATGATATAGGGAAATTACTAACCTGTACCTAGAAACCAAACACTGACCACTGCCCCCATTACTGACCTGAGACTACAATCCGAAAACTGCCCCTCCCCATTAGTGGCCCATACCTAAAAGTCAAACACTGCCCCCCCATTACTGACCTTAGACAACAATCCAAAAAATGGTACTGTCACAAACCGTGCTAGAGACCTCCGGCTGAGACCCCTGCATCTCCCCATGCACTTATGTCATCGTGCCTTGCTGAGTCACTGGCCGCTCCTGTCAGTGGAATCCAGAGTGGGGCCTATGCCTGAAGGTGGTTTCCTGCATCCCCGCTGTTGCCTAGGTGTCCCAGCCACACTTCCATGCACTTCCTGCACTTCAGTGTGTCAGACCTCCGGATCATGGGCGCGGCCATCTTGGATCAAGTCAGGTGGTCCAGATCCATCCAGTCAAGCGCACTCTCCAGTTGCTCCAGCCAATCAGCATCCGACCAGGGGTATAAAAGCCCTTCCCTGACTCTGTCTCATTGCCAGTACAATAGTGCTCTTTGCTACAGCAAGAACTTTGTTCCTGAGCTCTGCTGGTTCCCTTTCCAGTTTGCCTGCCTCAAGTTCCTGTATACTCCAGTCGGGAGTACTCCTGCTTCCAGTCCAGCACACTCCATCCCGGAGTCCTATTCAAAGTGCTCACCCAGTCCAGCACACTACATCCCAGACTCCTATTCAAATTGCTCACCCAATCCAGCACACTCCATCCCGGAGTCCTATCCAAAGTGCTAACCCAATCCAGCACACTCCATCCTGGAGTCCTATTCAATGTGCTCACCCAATCCAGCACTCTCCGGGGGTCATTCAGACCCGGTCGTTAGCGCCGATGCGCTCGGACCCGGTCGATGGCCCCCCACAGAGCATGCGCACGAGAGAGCTGGCTCCTTCGTGCGCATGCGTGAGACCATGCGTGCGGTCAGACAGACCGCACGCTCTGTGCGACCGGCTCTGAATGAGGTCCTCCATCCCGGAGTCCTATTCAAACTGCTCACCCAATCCAGCATACTCCATCCTGGAGTCCTACTCAAATTTTTTCTCCAATCCAGCATACTCCATCCCGGAGTCAGACTCAAGTTCTCACTCCAATCCAGCGTACTCCACCCTGGAGTCACATTCAAGTATCCAATTCTTATTCAGCAAATCTCAACCGAGACTCTATTTCAAGCTTTAATATTCCTCGTCTAATTCTACAGTTCCAAGTCTACAGTTCTTGTCGACACGTTACTTCGTGTACTCCAGAGACTTTTGTGTTATAGTTTTATTCAGTATCTTTGTTGCGCATCTCTGCATAGAGGACATTATTCTACAGCTCATATTAAAGTCCTCATTCAGATGTATGACCAATAATTACATTAAACCATCTAAATTCCAACTACCCACTGGTCCAGGTGTCTCTGTTCATCAACCCAGTTCGGGTTCACCAATCCCAATTACCCGAGCTGTGACAGGTACCACATTACTGACTTGTATTTAAAAATGAAACACTGCCTCCCCCACCACATTCTGACTTACTGAACAGTATCAATGTAGCCTGATCGAACTAGCTTCAAATATTGAAGGACAGGGAATGCATGCATGGCTAGTACCAAGCTATTGCTTTTGTAAATGCTTATATATGCTGTAATGGTGGTAGTACTCTGGAAATTTCTTTGGCTGGTAATGTGGAACATTTGGCGCTCAGAGAGAAAAATGGTGCTGACCCCTAATATAGGAGGTCACTTAGTCAAGGAGAGAAAGCGAAGCTGTTCATTTTTGGGACAATTCAGATGTGCCGATAACTACTTATACTAAAAACTGCTAACATTTCAATAGTTTCCAGATACACTTTTTCTCCTGGGAGGATGTAACACACTGTGCATTTCCTTGATTAAATGTTAATTTAAGCAGTATTAAAATTTTGATTACACATTATCCTCATCCTGTGTTTCTGTTTTGGCTGCAAGCACAATGGGCCAGTTGATTCTCTATCATGTGCACAACAAAATAGGAAGGCTAGTGGTCATCAGGGGTGCAGCTGTGCGGGCAGGCAGGACAAGTACCCTGGTTAGGCCTTTTTTAAAATTTGTCAGGGTTTGGGTGGACTGGGATGCAGGAGGCATGTGGTGGTGCTGGGGATGGGTGCAGGAAGGCTGAGTAGGATGCTTGAGCCAGTCTTTTGCGGCTTCCCCAGCATTGTGCTTTCTATGGCTGCAGAGTGGCAACAAATCAATCTTTTGGTGGTCCGTTGCCGGAGCTCACCTCCCAAAACCATCTGCTTCTTCTGACAGGACTATGCAACGAAGACACATGTTCAGGTGAAAAAGACATGTAGTAGAGTCGCATAGGACCCTGCATCTCACACCACATGGCATATTCAGGCTAGATTTATGAGGACACATCTGTGTCCTCATACATCAGTTCACACCATTCGGTATTTCAGCATTTATAGAAGTGTACGGATGTACATCAGGGAAGGGCTTTGTAGAGGCATTGGCATAAAGTGGCAGATGTGCAACCAGCAAAAGACATAGGGGTCTATTTACTAAGCAGTGTTAGGAGACAGAGTGAAAAGTGATAAGAAAGTGATAAGGTGCCAGCCAATCAGCTCCCAACTGTCACCTCACAGGCTGTTTGAAAAATGACAGTTGGGAGCTGATTGGCTGGCACCTTATCACTTTCTTATCACTTTTCACTCTGGGGCCTTTTCATTAAACGTAAAAATTCAATGGAGATAATTAGCTTTAGAACTCTCATGGAGTTCTAGCTAATTATAGGTGGAATTCATCATTCCACCTCTCCATAAGTATCTATTCCGAAAAGCTGTCATTTTTGCGATGACAGCTTTTCGGGAAATAGATACTTTTCCCTCTCTACACTACCTTATCGTGTCTGGAAACAGTGCTGCGCATGCGGTTACATCTGTAAAACCAGCGCATGCGCAGCACTGCCTACAGATGCGGTAAGTTTCGTACCCCCCCCGACACCCCCCACCCCCCTCCGCTCACCTTCCCCCCCCCGACTTACCTGTCCGCGCAGCAGCCTCCGGCTCCGTCCTGCTGGTCTGTCATGTGGTTTCCCTGCAGACCACATGACAGATTAGAAAAAAAAAATTTTTTTTTTTTCTTTTTCTAAACTTTCTTGTGCTCTGCTGGGGAGCACACATGACAGACCAGCAGGACGGAGCCTGAGGACGGAGCAGAGCGCCGGAGGGACTCGTCGGGGGACCTGCACACGCTGATACAGGTAAGTGGATTCTGCTATTCGCCACCTCACAGTGGTGAATAGTAACTGCATCAAATTCCGAAAATTGATATTTTTCGGAATTTGATGAATACCATCATTTCCACATCCCCATACTAATGTATGGGGAGTGTGGAAATTAACGCAGGGGGACTTAGCAAGGAGATATCTGTGATATCTCCTGTGTTAAGTCTGTTCATGAATACCAAAATAACGTTATTTAAGGAAAATGTCCTTAAAAACGTTATTTTAGTGTTGATGAATAGGCCCCTCTGTCTCCTAACACTGCTTAGTAAATAGACCCCCACAGATACTTTCCTGTCTCTCACCAACTGATCCTCTGAGGTATACAGTATAGGACTCTGTGGGTGGAGGCCGAGGTTACTGGAGTGAATGGAGAGCAGGCTGACCTTGCGCTGGTTTCAGACTAAGCTATCATGAGGTCATACATCAGCTACATTGTTTGAATTGTCCTGCTGATTGAAGATCAGTGATTGTTACAGGTGCTTTGAAAGATGATCTTTTGCAAATACAACTTGCTGGTTATTGCATTCAGCCTGTCTGTTGTGCTCTTGCACTACAGTGCTCCTTATTGACCCAGCTTATTTGACTATTCTGCCATTGTCCTGTCCTGATTGATACAGAGTGCCCTGTCATTTGCCCTGGCCCAGGCTGTTATTTGCCTGCTCTAATCTGCCCTGACCTTTGCTTTTTCCATTTTGAAGTTATCTGCATGCCTCTGACTCTGTTTCAGTTGTGGCTATATTCTTTTGTACCTCTGCATTGTGCTGCTGTGGGTATTCCTGCAGTAGTTTACTCAGTTACTGTCTTTGGAGATGTTTATATTGCTTCCTTGTCTCATATATTGTATGTATTATTTGTTACCTGCACCAAATTACTATAAACTTGTACCACTGTCACATAATTCCTGGTGTCAACTGAATACAGGTGAGTACATTGAGCTCTTTGGGAATGGGAGCTCCTATAGGTAAAACTAGAGGTTTGTTCTGTATGTTTACATATTGTAGAAGCTGCATGTAGTTAACACACATTGACCTTACAGAATTCTAATAACTAGGGAGATAAAATGCTTATATTAGTTCTCCCCACACACACACAACTTTCTAAATAGAATCAGCGTTCACCCAAAAAAGTGGCATGGTTTTCTGGGTAAGGAGTGTGGCCCCACAATAGTACCCCCAAATTCAAATTACACCATACAGTAGTGCAGCCTTATTCACATTACACCGCACAGTAGTGTCCCTTATTCACATTGTGCCATACAGTAGTGTCCCTTATTCACGTTACGCCACACAGTAAAGCCCCTTATACACATTATGCCGCACAGTAGTGCAGCTTACACAGAAGCTCCAAACTCCTCCCCCCCATTTGCAGCACCACCATTTATCTGGCTGGCCAAGCACGTCCACCACAGATGACAATTTGTGCCACATTGAAAGTCGGATTCAGGAGGACAGGCGCATTTGATCTAGTGATATTGCTGATGAACCAAACATCTTAGTGGGTACTGTGCACAACATCATTCATGAGCAACTGGTGTACAGGAAAAAGTGTTCACGTTGGGTACCGAAGCAACTCACAGAAGTTCACAAAACCAATAGGATGGTTTTGTCTCTTGTGCACTTGATGAGGTACCATGAGAAGGGAGTGCAGTTCCTGCAGCGTATTGTTACATGTGATGAAACGTGGGTACATCATGTGACACCAGAGATGAAGCAAGCATCCATGACATGGGAAGATGCATCGTCCCCACCTTCAAGGAAATTCAAAACAATTCCATCATGTTTTGGATCCACAAGGGCATGCTTCTTGTTGAATTCCTCACCAAGGGAGATACTGACCGCTATTGTGACACATTGAGTAGGTTGCAGAAGGCAATTAGTCAAAAATGACCTGGGTTGCTGCGAACAGGCATCATATTGCTGCATGATAATGCCAAGCCACACTCAGCCAACTGCACGCATTAGTTGTTACAGTGCTACCATGGGGAAGTACTGTACCATCCTCCCTACAGCCCTGACCTGGCACCGAGTGATTTAAATCTCTTTGGAACATTGAAGAAGTACCTGAATGGAAGGCGATTCGCAACCGACTGTAAAGTTCAGCAAGCAAGGTGTATCGTTAGAACAAATGCCTAAACAAGTATAGGAACTTGGTAGTAAAATAAATTGTACTAAGGCCATACTATTAATTATATATAGATGTACGAGCTGATTAAATTTACGCAATGAGTGGTCTTGTTACCTTATTTATTGAAACACCCACGTATATATTAGAAGTGAGCGGGTTCGGATTTCTGAAATCCGAACCCCCCCCCCGATCCGAGGCTGATCCGAGTCAGGCTCGACTTTTCCCGCCTGACTCGGATCTGAAATCGAGGCAAAACGTGAACATCCCGCCTTCCGGGTCTCGCGGGTTTTGGATTCTATATAAGGTACCCGCGTCGTAGCAATTTTCTCACTCGGCTGTGGACAGTGAAGAGGGAGGGTGGGAGTTAGGTATGGCTGGGCTGTGTAGTGTAGTGTTGTGCTGTGCTGTGCTGTGCTGCTGTTGTCCATAGGGGCTGTGTCCACTCCTCCAAAGTCCATAGGGGCTGGCTGTGTTGTGCTGTGCTGCTGTTGTTAATAGGGGCTGTGTCCACTACTTCAAAGTCCATAGGGGCTGGCTGGACTGTGTTGTGCAGTCAGTTCTCCATAGGGGCTGTGTCCACTCCAAAGTCCTGTGCAGTGTCCCAGTCCTAAAGGGGTGCTGTAGTGTTGTCCAGGGGGTGCTCTGTCCATCAGGGGTGCTCCCCCCAAGTGCTAAAAAAATAATATTTTTTCTGTGTTTGTGAATTGAGTGTGCAGTAGCCGCACGTGCATCAACAACGTAGTGCCAAACGTGCGCCTCTGTCCCATAAGTAAAGGGCCGGCTGGCTTGTCTGTTAAAGGGTGCTGTAACCCCCAAAGGGCACTCCAAACAAAATAAAAAAATATTTTCTGTGTTTGTGAATTGTGTGCACTGTGGCTGCACGTGCATCAACAAAGGAGCAGCGATAAGCGTGCGCCTGTGTCCCATAAGTAAAGGGCTGGCTGGTTTGTCCATTAAAGGGTGCTGAAACCCCCAAAGGGCACTCCAAACAAAATAAAAAAAAATATTTTTTGTGTTTGTGAATTGTGTGCGCAGTAGCCGAACGTGCATCAACAAAGTAGCGCCAAGCGTGCGCCTGTGTCATAGGTAAAGGGCTGGCTGGCTTGACCATTAAAGGGTGCTGTAACCCCCAAAGTGCACTCCAAAAAAAATATAAAAAAATATTTTTTTGTGTTTGTGAATTGTGCGCTGTAGCCGAACGTGCATCACAAAGTAGCGCCAAGCGTGCGCCTGTGTCATAGGTAAAGGGCTGGCTGGCTTGACCATTAAAGGGTGCTGTAACCCCCAAAGTGCACTCCAAAAAAAATAAAAAAAAATATTTTTTTGTGTTTGTGAATTGTGCGCTGTAGCCGCACGTGCATCAACAAAGTAGCGCCAAGCGTGTGCCTGTGTCATAGGTAAAGGGCCAGCTTGCTTGACCATTAAAGGGTACTGTAACCCCCAAAGTGCACTCCAAACAAAATAAAAAAATATTTTCTGTGTTTGTGAATTGTGTGCACTGTGGCTGCACGTGCATCAACAAAGGAGCAGCGCCAAGCGTGTGTCTGTCTGTTAAAGGGTGGTGTAACCCCCAAAGTGCACTCCAAACAAGATAAAAAAATATTTTCTGTTTGTGAATTGTTTGCACTGTAGCTGCATGTGCATCAACAAAGGAGCAGCGCCAAGCGTGCGTCTGTCTGTTAAAGGGTGGTGTAACCCCCAAAGTGCACTCCACAAAGAATAAAAAATTCTTCTTTTTTTTTCTGTCTTTGTGAATTGTGTGGGCTGTAGCTGCACGTGCATCAACAAAGGAGCAGCGCCAAGTGTGCGCCTGTGTCTCATAAGTAAAGAGCCGGCTGTCTCATTTCTTAAAGGGTGGTGTAACCCACAAAGTGCACTAGTCTCCAACAAATATAAAAAATTATTTTCTGTGTTTGTGTGCACCTTAGCCGCACGTATATATCAATATAACATAAATGTAGGACCAAACTTTCTCCGATAAAAATAAAATAGGGAAAGATCAAGAAACACTTCCTCCTAGTGCTGAAGCTGCTGCCACTAGTCATGACATAGACGATAACATGCCATCAACATCATCTGCCAAGGCCAATGCCCAATGTCATAGTAGAGGGCACATACAATCCCAAATGACAAAGTTCAGGAAAATGACCTTGAAAAAAACATTTAAATCATCTGAAGAGAAACGTAAACTTGCCAATATGCCATTTACGACACGGAGTGGCAAGGAACGGCTAAGGTCTTTCCCTATGTTCATGACTAGTGGTTCAGCTTCACATGACGATGGAAGCCCTCCTCCTGCTAAAATAATCAAATGAGTTAAGCTGGCAAAAGCACAGCGAAGAACTGTGCATTCTAAGACTATATCACAAATCACCAAGGAGAGTCCAAGTGTGGTGGCGGTTGCGTTGCTTGACCTTCCCAGCACTGGAAAGGAAGAGGTGGCTCTTTCCACCATTTGCACGCCCCCTGCAAGTGCTGAAAGGAGCACCCACAGTCCACTTGCTGATATGCAAATTGAAGATGTCACTGTTGAAGTACAACAGGATGAGGATACTGGTGTAGCTGGCGCTGAGGAGGAAGTTGGCGAGGAGGATTCTGATGGTGATGTGGTTTGTTTAAATCATGCTCCGGGGGAAACAGTTGTTGTCCGTAGGATGAAAAAGCCTGGGCAGAAGACCAAACATTCCACCTCTTTGGTCTGGCAATATTTCTATCCAAATCCAGACAACAACTGCCTTGCCATATGTACCATATGTAAAGGTGAAATAAGTAGGGGTAGGGACGTCAACCACCTAGGAACATCCTGCCTTATACGGCACCTACAGCGCTTTCATAAAAAGTTACTGTCAAGTTCAGAAACTTTGGATAAGACCGTAAGCAGTCCAGGGACACCTAAATCCCGTTGTCCTGTTGTATCCAAGCGCCTGCAAACCACACCGTCAACTCCCTCCTCGTCAATTTCCTCCTTAGTCAGGATCGGAAGTAGTCCTGCAGGCCATGTCACTGCATTACTGACTCTCCTATCCGGGATTCCTCCGGAGGATCCTGCATTGCTACGCCTCCTGCTGCCGCTGCTGCTGTTGCTGCTGCTGGGAGTCGTTCATCATCCCAGAGAGGAAGTAGGAACACCACTACTTTTACTAAACAATTGACCCTCCAACAGTCCTTAGCGAAGAGGATGCAGTACGACAGCAGTCATCCTGAAGCAAAACGTATAACTGAGGCCTTGACTGTTATGTTGGTGTTAGACGTGCGTCTGGTATCCGCCATTAGTGCAGTGGGATTTAGACAACTGATGGAGGTAGTGTGTCCCCGGTTCTAAATCCCGTCTAGATTCCACTTCACTAGGCAGGCGATACCGAGACTGTACAGAAATGTCAGAAAAAGTGTCCTCAGTGTCCTGAAAAATGCGGTTGTACAAAATGTCCACTTAACCACGGACATGTGGACAAGTGGAACAGGGCAGACTAAGGACTATATGACTGTGACAGCCCACTGGGTAGATGTATCACCTTACGCAGCAACAACAGCACCGTCACCAGTAGCAGCATCTCAGAAACGCCAGCTCATTCCAAGGCAGGCTACGCTGTGTATCACCGGTTTCAGTAAGAGGCACACCGCTGACAACCTCTTAGAGAAACTGAGGGAAATCATCGCCCAGTGGCTTACCCCACTTAGACTCTCCTGGGGATTATTTGTGATATCTGACAACACAACCAATATTGTGCGGGCATTACATCTGGGCAAATTCCAGCATGTCCCATGTTTTGCTCACACAATAAACTTGGTGGTGCAGAATTTTCTGAAAAGCGACAGGGGCGTGCAGGAGACGCTTTGGGTGGCCCGAAAACTTTCTGGCCACTTTCACTATTCAGCGACTGCATGCTGAAGACTGGAGCGCCAGCAAACACTCTTGAACCTGCCCCACCATCACCTGAAGCAAGAGGTTGTGATGCAGTGGAACTCAACCCTCTATATGCTTCAGAGGATGGAGGAGCAGCAAAAGGCCATTCAAGCCTTTACATCCACCTATGACATAGGCAAAGGAGGGGGTATGCACCTGACTCAAGCGCAGTGGAGAATGATTTCCGTGTTGTGCAAGGTTCTCCAGCCCTTCGAACTTGCCACATGTGAAGTCAGTTCAGACACTGCCAGCTTGAGTCAGGTCATTCCCCTCATCAGGCTTTTGCAGAAGCAGCTGGAGAAAGTGAAGGAGGAGCTAAGACGGAGCGATTCCGCTCGGCATGTGGGACTTGTGGATGAAACCCTTCATTCGCTTTGCCAGGATTCCAGGGTGGTCAATCTGTTGAAATCAGACAACTACATTTTGGCCACCGTGCTTGATCCTAGGTTTAAAGCCTATGTGGTGTCTCTCTTTCTGGCCAACACAAGCCTGCATTTTCTCCCGCAACTGGGGCTGCCAGGAAAAAACTTAGGTTTCCTAAGCAACCCGCTGGCGGTGATGCAGGGCAAGCAGGACCAAGTTTGGACATCTGGTCCGGACTGACGGACCTGGCAACAATTTCTGACATGTCTACTGTCACTGCATATGATACTGTCACCATTGACAGAATGGTGGAGGATTACATCGGTGACAGCATCCAAGTAGGCATGTCAGACAGTCCGTACCTGTACTGGCAGGAAAAAGAGGCAATTTGGAGGCCCCTGTACAAACTGGCTCTATTTTACCTGAGTTGCCGCCCCTACAGTGTGTACTCCGAAAGAGTGTTTAGTGCAGCCGGGAACCTTGTCAGCGAAAGGCGTAGGAGGTTGCTTCCACAAAATGTGGAGAAGATGATGTTCATAAAAATGAATTATCAACTCTTCCAGGGAGACCAGCCTCCAGAACGTACAGAGGGACCTGTGGTGGTGGATTCCAGCGGGGACGAGTTAATACTCTGTGAAGATGAGGATGTACACAACATTGAAGAGGGTGAGGAATCGGTGAATGAGGAAGATGAGGACGACATCTTGCCTCCGTAGAGCCAGTTTGTGCAGGGACAGATTAATTGCCAGCTTGTTTAGTGGGGGTCCAAACGAACCAATCATTTCAGCCACAGTCGTGCATGTCCTGTTTATACAACATAAGGGTGAGTGGGAGGGCCCAAGGACAATTCCATCTTGCACCTCTTTTTTTTTCTTTGCATTATGTTCTGTTTGGGGCCTAGTTTTTCAAACTGCCATCCTGTCTGCCACTGCAGTGCCACTCCTAGATGGGTCACGTGTTTGTGCCGCCCACTCGTATCTCTTAGCATAGTCATCCAGCTACCGCGGTGCAACCTTTTGGACATAAAAACACTATTGTGAGGTGTGAGGTGTTCAGAATAGACTTGAAATGAGTGGAAATTAAGGTTATTGAGGTTAATAATAGCATAGAAGCAGAAAAACCCACAAATTCTGTGATTTTAGCTGTTTTTATGCTTTTTTTAAAAAAAAATACAGATCCAAAACACAAAACTCAGAACCCAAAACACGGAAGGGTGGTTTTGGCAAAACCAATCCAGATCCAAATCACGAAGAAAGATCCAGATCCAAAACCAAAACACAAAACACAAAGTGGCCGATGCACACCCCTAGTATATATATCTGGCTAAAATGAGAAGTTTTTCTATGTCGTCCCTACCAGACTCTTCACATCTTGGCACCTCTTCAGAAAGCAGTAATGTTAGTAACTGGCTTGGCAAAGTCACAGAATGTGCTGTTTACAGCTGTAAAAATAATCATAGGTGCTCAGCAAAAGATCAACCCTTGTTCAGCCTCACATGTCACCTAGACATGCTGAAAAGATAGCGTCACACTGGAGTGTTTTTTGTTGCATATAATATTTTTGTTATGTGCATTACAAAGACTAATGTTTTGGTGCATAAAGACCTTTCATTAGTTCAGAGGCTGCACTCATTGCCAGGCACAAGCATCAATCAGAGGCTGCACTCATTGCCAGGCACAAGCATCAATCAGAGGCTGCACTCATTGCCAGGCACAAGCATCAATCAGAGGCTGCACTCATTGCCAGGCACAAGCATCAATCAGAGGCTGCACTCATTGCCAGGCACAAGCATCAATCAGAGGCATCTCTACATGTGAAGCATTTCATATCTGGTCGTAAGCTGCGTACACACTAGACACAATATTTTTCACCATTTGCCCAGTTTCGATGCATCAGAATGACAAATCGTGAGTGTCCACTCATGATCACGATGCCGATGTGCGTACCTGTGGGTCGAACATCGTAACTTCAGATCTTGCCTACAGCAGGCAAGATCTGCCAATCTTATACACGATCCGGCGGCATATCATTCAGTGTTTATGCCTGAACGATATGTCGTTCAGATCAGTATACGACGCCGACGTCACTTGCATGCACGGATCAGTGAGATCTGTGCTGCAAGCATCAAGAAACAGATGCATGGACGGATCAGGGAGATCCTTAGTGCATGCATCTGTGTAAAAAAAAAAAATGAAACACAGGTACCCTATAGATATTCTACTGGACAAGTGGCCGTGATGGGCTTCAGGGATACATAGGTGAGTACGTGAGATAGTGTGTGTGTATATGTGTGTGTGCATGTATGTTTTAATAAAGTTTTACTTTCTACGGTATGTGTGTTCTGTGTTTTTTTTAATATTGCTCTTGCTGTGGAACTACAGGTACCAGCGGGCTCGGGGATAGCTTCGGACTATCAGCCCAGACCTGGGGTGCCCTGGAGAGGGGGACCCCTTTATTGGGGGGTCCCCAACTACCCAGGGATCTCCGGCCTGGGCTGACTAGCGGTCAGAGGTAATGCTTTGGCTGAGTAACCAGATGAAAGGGTTCCCTGGCTGTGGCATTACTCCCCCTCTAGAAAGAGCTTGGTACTGGTTATGGATAATACAGGGGACCCCCCTACATTTTTTGCCCCCTGTATTTTGACAACCAGGACTGGCTCTGAAAAGCCTGGTGCCGGTTGTGCTAAATACAGGAGACCCCTATATCGTTTGTCCCCAGTATTTTCACAACCAGTACTGGCTCTCAAAAGCCCTGGCTGGTTGTGCCCTGGGGGGAGGGGCCACACCATTGTTTGTTTTTTCACTTTGTATTCATTTTTTTAACACAGATACATAGACAGATCACACTGATCCGTCCATGCATCTGTGTCTACTTGATTTTTCTTTTAACACAGATGCTTGCAACAGGGATCTCACTGATCCGTGGAAGCATCTATGCCTAATTTTTTTTACAAAGAAGCATGCATCACGGATCTCCCTGACCCGTGTTAGCATCTGTGTCTCTACTATCATGCACGATCTAAAAATCGACAAATCGTTAACTGTGCACGATAGATCTTGTGTCACATTGTGCCGTTTTTGCTGTATATTGTGTACTGGAGTGCCGGGAAGCTGCCTGGGAGAGTTCAAGGGAAATCGCTTACGATAGCGCATCGTGAGCACATCGTCTAGTGTGTACGCACCTTTGCATAGATTTTGCTTTATATTTTAACATTCCAAAAGAAAAAAACTTGGACAAATTAGGCCTTATCCCTGGCCAGACTATGGACATGGTGGTCTGGATAGGTCTACAATGTTTTTGGCTAGTTGCCTTGTAGACATCTAGGGGTCTATGTACTAATAATCCCGGTCGAGCCTCAATTATTATGTTTCCATATCGATGTGAATACTTAATTTTTAATGATAATATCTCCGCTATGTACACAGGGGAACTCACAGGTAACCGCTGTCTCTGTCAGTTATATTCCTGAGCAATTTTAGAAGTGTTTCACAGTGAAAGACTCCTCCAGGGGAAGCTGACACTATGCCAGTGCACAGTGTCAGCTTCCAGAGCTGGCCAGGAGCTGCGGGTGAGAGATCGAAAGATCTCTCTCCTGCATCGGGAGCCCCATAGGCCTACAGTAGTTTACACCATCTGACGTTGGTATAAACTAGGGATGTGCGCCAACCCCCGTGTTTTGGTTTTGGATCTGTATCTCCTCGTGTTTTGGATCTGGATTTGATTTTGCCAAAACCGCCCTCGCGAGTTTTGGTTTTGGATCTGTATTTTTTTCTAAAAAAATCATAAAAACAGCTAAAATCATATAATTTCCTACAGTATTATTCTCAATAAAATTTATTTTCAGTCATTTCCAGTCAATTTTGACCACCTCACAGCTCACAGTATTGATTTCATCTAGTTTAGGCCAAAAGGTTGCATCCAGCCAGGGGCTGGCTGGCAACTTTTAGCCTGGGGGCAAATGCATGCAGACGGCCCTGGCAGAGGAGTAGCGTGTAGCCAGGGTGCCCGAAGAACGTGCGTGCTACGGCGCCGAGCCCCCTCAAGTGTTTCTGGGAGGAGGCGGGTCCATATGGGATTAATGTAAGGTAAAAATAAAGATTAGGGGCAGCCCCTTGTCGTAGTGCCCATATGCAGTGCCCCCATGTGCCACAGGAGAGAACACCCTTATGCAGGCCTCCAGTAGTGCCCCTTGTGCCCCCAGTAGTAAGCCCCTTATATAGTGTCCCCAGTAGTGTCCCCCCTGTGCAGTGCCCGTTGTGCCCCCAGTAGTAAGCCCCTTATATAGTGCCCCCAATAGTGGTACCCCCTATGCAGTGCCCCTTATATAGTGCCCCCAGTAGCAGTCCACCCCCCATGCAGTGCCCCCAATAGTGGTAACCCTTATGCAATGCCCCTTAAATAGTGGCCCCAGTTGTAGTCTCCCCCCTATGCAGTACCCCCAGTATTGCCCTTTATATAGAGCCCCCAGCAGTGGTCCCTTGATTCAGTGCCCCCAGTGGTAGTCCCCTCCCCCTATGTAGTGCCCCTAGTAGTAGTCCCCTCCCCCCTATGCAGTACCCCCATTAGTAGTCCCCTCCCCTTGTAGTGCCCCTAGTAGTAGTCCCCCCCTTGTAGTGCCCCCAGTAGTAGTAGTACCCCCTTGCAGTGCCCCCAGTAGTATCCCCCCTTGTAGTGCCCCCAGTAGTAGTAGTCCCCTCCTTGTAGTGCCCCCAGTAGTAGTAGTCCCCCCTTTGTAGTGCCCCCAGTAGTAGTCCCCCCTTGTAGTGCCCCCTTGTAGTAGTCCCCCCCTTGTAGTGCCCCTAGTAGTAGTAGTAGTCCCCCCTTGTAGTGCCCCCAGTAGTAGTAGTTGCCCCCTTGTAGTATCCCCAGTAGTAGTAGTCCCCCCTTGTAGTGCCCTCAGTAGTAGTCCCCCCCTTGTAGTGTCCCCAGTAGTAGTATTAGTTCCCCCACCCCCCTTGTAGTGCCCCCAGTAGTAGTAGTCCCCAACTTTGTAGTGCCCCCAGTAGTGGTCTCCTCATTGTAGTGCCAGACCCCCCCCCAGTAGACACACGTAGTATAAAAAAACAAAATGAAAAAAAACACTTACCTGAATCCCCGCTCCCGCCGCTGCCATCTGCTCCTCTGTCTGTCCTCCCAGGCCAGGCCGCTCTGCATTATGGGAGAGACATCATATGACGTTATGACGCCTCTCTCATTGCCCACTGCTGGAGCCGGAAGATGGAGCGGCTCCTGCAGTGGGCGCAGCAGCAGCTAATGAGAGTCTGACAGACTCTCATTGGCTGCTGATCAAAACAAACACACAGCTGCCGGAGCCGGCGGCTGTGTGTTTGTCACTTGTGTAGCGCTGACCGAATTCCGTCCGGTCAGCGCTACACATGCGGTGCAGTCTGTGTCACAGTGACACAGACTGCCCGCGGCCCGCATGACACTGCGGCCCAGCCCGCCACTGCATCCAGCTAACTGGCTGACTAAGCTAAGCGACAGCAGTGGGCAGCACAAACATGTGGCAGTTCAGCTTCCAACATGGCACAGAGTGGCATTGCAGTGGTAGACAGGATGGCAGTTTAATAAACTATACGACCCCTAGGAAGTATAAAAACCAAGAATGTTTTCCTTAACTAGGTCAGAGGCCTGACGGAGTTGGATATATTTATGGACTGAAGACAGGGAAAGGACGGAAGGATTGATTCGTTTTTAATATATTTATTTTAATATTTTGATTCTTAAAAAAATGTATGAGGGTGCTGGGGAGGTTTGGGCTCCCGGAGGCCTACCTACAGATCATTAAGTTGATATACCACACTCCATATACACAAATATTTATCAATGGACAATTGTCGCAACCGTTCACAATACAGCGTGGAATGAGGCAGGGCTGCCCTTTGTCCCCTTTGCTCTTCGCGCTGGCTCTTGAACCACTGGGGATGGTGCTAGGAAACGGATTTTCACGGCATATGGTTAGGTTCGAAACAGGCGATATGCTCTTAATGCTATCACAACCTGACATTTCTATCCTTGCCATTCTAAAAATAATTGGGACATTTAGCTCATTTGCTGGATACAAAATAAATGATGACAAATCGGAGGCACTCCCATTGCAAAAACCCTCTCAGAGTGGTACGCATCCAAATGCATTTGCTCCTTTTCGGTTAGTCTCCGATAAGATTAGATATTTAGGGGTATATATCACTGAATCCATAGACAGTTTATATTCAACCAATTACCGCAAAACTTTACTTTCTATTGAGCTTAATACTAAAATGGCACCATCTTCCACTCCTTGGTAGAAATGTGGTCATCAAATCGATTCTGTTTCCTAAGTTAACTTACCTTATGCAGATGCTACCTCTCAGACTGACAAATGCCGACATACATAAATGTACTCAGCAGTTATTGAAATTTTTGTTGAAGGGGGGAAAACCTCGAATTGCTTTTAAGAAATTGACACAGAATAAATTAAAAGGAGGTATAGAATTCCCAGATCTGATGGCCTTTCAGAATGCAACACAATTTAGATATGTCAAAGACTGGCTTCTGAACAGGGGCGTATCTATAATGGGTGCAGGGTGTGCGGGGAACACAGGCACCTGGGTCCAGGGGGGACCCGCGCCGCACACCCTGCACCCATAATATTACTTACCTCTCCAGAGTCCCACGTCGGCTTGGGCGTCCGGCGCTGTAAAACTACTGGAAAATGGCCGCAGTGGCCATTTTCCCGTCATTTGCGCATGCGCAGTACAGGGAAAATGGCCGTCGCAGCCATTTTCCCGGTGACCTGTGCATACACTATAGACTCTGGGCACACTCTAGTGCCCAGAGTTTATAACTCCGGCGCTGGCTGCGCACAGCACAGTGTGCTTCTGGTCGCCAGGCGGAGAGGAGGGGGCTCATGTCAGAGACTACACACAGGCCCCCTCCTCTCTAGAAATGCCCCTGTTTCTGAACACATCAGTATTCACAAATTTAGAGCTGGAGAATGCGCTACTCCATCCCTATTCACCGGCAGCTCTTGTGCAGACGCAGAGACATAACATCCCTGTGCAGTTTCTACATAATGTTTTATTTAAAGATACGCATCTCTCATGGCTGACTATTAACAAAAAAATGGGTCGCTCAGGTGTCTCGACCAGATACACTCCAATTTGGGGAAATGCAAACTTTGCACCAGGGCTTCAAAACTCATTTTTTCTTGAGTGGAGAGAAGCAGGAGTAGCTCAGATAAAAGACCTGTTTGACCCAAGGGGTATGTTATATTTGTTCCAACAAATACAAGATAAATATGCTATACCACGCACACACTTCTTTATGTCTTTACAAGTCTGACATTACGCTCAAATTTTCACTTCATCACTTAATCATTTGCCACCTTCGGATGATATAGAAATGTTACTTCATTATCTTAAAACTAACCCATACAGAATCAAACTGTTATACGTTGATCTCGCAGAGGCTGACCAAGCCAAATTGTGGTCTACTACATACGCAGCATGGACACCCTACTCAGAGGGACAAAGTCCATCTGATTATGTTTTAAAATACTATCCCAATACGTTAAAAATATTTACGTAGCTCTTTATTGAAGGAAACTTACATCAAATTCATTAACAAAACGTATTT
Source organism: Taudactylus pleione (assembly GCA_031769625.1). Taxonomy (NCBI): domain Eukaryota; kingdom Metazoa; phylum Chordata; class Amphibia; order Anura; family Myobatrachidae; genus Taudactylus; species Taudactylus pleione. The sequence goes on from JAUIMM010000098.1 coordinate 2,413,386, forward strand.
ATCTCCTGCACAGAGAAGCCAATTTGTCCCAAATGCCTGAAATGCAAGACACAGAGAGCTAACTTTTACCACTGCTTCTCGGAATGTAGAAAAGTTAGACGTTTTTGGAATAAAATTCTGAATTACATAAATGAAATAATGCAGCTGCGGTTACCTATGTATATTATATCTAGGGGTAAATTTACTAAGAATCGAGATAGGTAGAGATGACAATCTCGAGTGTTTTTAGGCATGTTTTTCATCTCGCAAATTTACTAAGGGCAAACTCGAGTGGGTTTTTTAGCGAGTTTTGTTTGCTCACTTTTTTTTCTCTCCCAAGATGAAAATCTCGCCTTTACTCGCCATTGGCAAAAATCGCTCATTTTTTAACTGACAGATATACATCTCTCAAATTTACCAATATTCGAGTTTATAAACTTGCCCCTGAAATTCATTATCTCGGGCGAGTTTTTCCGATTCAAACAGACGTGCCTGTCAGCTGCGGGTTCTAGCGAAACCACTAAAAAATAGCTGGATAATGCAAACTTGCCGCATAATTCGCACCTGTTATTCCAAAGTTAACATGTGTTTGCCATTTCATTAATGAGGACACTCACAGGGACACAATAAAAAGAGACTGGTTTTTGGTTAGGGTTGTACTGAGGGAAGATGGCGTTTTTTGTCAATGCTGGTGTGTTGGGTGTGTGGCTGGGATACCAGAGGCTCTACCACTAGGCTCTTGGTGATTTGGAGCAAGAAACTGAGCAGGCTGAAGAGGTTATGCAGGCAGCGGTTTTTTAGGGGGCGTTTGAACTTGAACGCATTGGTCGAAGGCGAGGTCATACAGATGTTCAAGCTCAATAGAGCAAACATATTCCATCTGTATGACCTTGTCAAACTTGACATAGACCCTGAGACAGGTCGCTTACGTGCTGTCTCAGGAATGCATAAGCTTTTGAGTGTGTTTCACTTTTTTGCTACAGGAAACTTCCAGTCTGTCACTGATAGGGTCATTGGAATTTCCCAGTCCACATTTTCCAGGTATTTAACCCAGGTTATGGCCTCATTTCAGCCTCTGTTCCAAGCCTCAATCTGCTTCCCTAATCAAGAGTCACACTGGCCTGCAGTCAATGTAGCTTTTTATGGCATTGCAGGCATGCCAAATATCCTGGGCGCAATAGTCTGCACACACATTGAGCTGAGACCACCTCGGGCTAGGGCATATGTGTTTTTGAATAGGCACCATGCCCATTCTACCAACGTCCAGGTGGTTTGTGATGCAAAACTCAAAATCATGAGTGTTGTAGTCAGCTACCCTGGCTCATGTCACGATGCCTTTGTCCTCAGTCAGTCATCCCTCCATGACAAATTCAAGGCTGGTCAAATGCCGGAAGGATGGCTGTTCTGTAAATTTTAGAAACTAACCTTTTCAATAAGTTTATTCTAAATACTCACATTGGTCTAAATTAGAATTTTCTCTTCTGCACAATAGGTGACTCTGGCTATGGGTTTCTCTTGGTTACTGACTCCACTGTCGCTGCCAAATTCGCCAACTGAGCACAAGTATAATGATGCACATAAGTCCATCAGATGTGTGATAGAACGTACATGTGGCCTGTTAAAGTATCGATTCCGTTGTCTAGATAAATCTGGTGGAATTTTATTGTATGCGCCCAATAAAGTGTCAGATATTGTGCTCTGCTGCTGTCTTTTACATAATATGTGTTTGCAGCAGCCTTTATCCGCTGATTAGGTGGAGGACAGCCAGCAGGCTAGCTTTTTGGATACATCAGGCGACAGCGTGAGCACAGAAACTGGAAGACAGGTGAGGCAGAATCTGATTGAGGAGCATTTTACTAGTAAGTGTCAATCCTCACCAGTTTGCACAAATGTGTATTCTGTAAAGTTTGTGTCATTTTATCATAAGTGTCTTTGTTAAAAAGACATTGTGTTGTCCTTTTCCAATGGCTGCATGTTGCATTCATAATCAAAAACAGTTTTTTGTAATTGTATTTTGACTTACAATATTACATCAATATGTATTTTGCTGTGTAATTTCTGCCTTATATTTGGTGGTGTTTGTATCCATCTGTTTTTAAACCCATAATATGTGTTGTCTCTGTGTTACTTTCACACACGTGTGGCAATATTGCTTGTTGTACTGTTATTTAGCACAATGGCCCTCATTCAGAGCCGTACTCTCTGAGCAGAGCGCACGCTCTGAATGAGGGCCGCCCTCCATAATTATGGAGCGTCCTCCTGGACGCTCGTATAGCTGTGGGTCACCACCCACAGCCTATACGAGCGTGCAGTTTGATGGCCGCGATGGTCTTGACCATCGCGACCATCGCCACTGCGAGCCAGAGCCTGCGGTTGAGTTTTTCAACCGCAAGGCCCGGAGTGATTTTGGCTCTATCAGAGCCAAAATCACTCCCACTGACATCACCAGTGATGTCAGTGGGCCGGCTTCTGACGGTAGGCGTTCCCTTGGGAACGCCCCCGTCAGGGAGGCACGCCCCAGGCACGCCCACCAAAGGGGGCGTGCTGTCAATCAACATCGACAGCACGCCCCCTTTGATCAGACACAACGAGCAAAGGAAAGTCCTTCGCTTGTCGCGTCTGGCGCATGCGCACGACGGCGGGAGCTCGCGCCTGGCGCAGTGCACAACATCGACCCACTTGCGAGCGGACAGCCGCTTGCGAGTGGGTCTGAATCAGGCCCAATGTGTTTTGGGGCAACCTTTGAAGGAACCTGTAACTTTAACATCCAATCCCAAACATTTATACCTAGCTATAACGTAAGTACACCCAAATTTAAATGCATTTACAAAAATTACACATGTATTAGCTTTTCCACAACTTTATTTTTTGTTGTTTTGTCTGCATTTTTTGGGGGAAGACTACACACAAAAATAGCAATGTTCCAGGTATTTTAGCAATAAAAATAACATCTGTATACCTTGTATTTGCTTCTAAGATACTGCAAAGCATCAGTGTGAGATCCCAAAAAACAGAAATACAAAAAAAGGTCAAGTGACAAAAATTAGAATCAACCAAAAAAACTCACCACACACAATAATGTTTATATTACATTGTTGGATTATGAAACTCAATCGAGCTTCAATGCTTCTGGAAAAAATTAAATGGTTTTTGAATGATTTCAATGGCAAACTATGTGTTGTCTAATCAACATATTTCTGTTTTTTTAATTATTACAGAATTCAATTAGAGTGACCCTTGCCACCTCTTATTCGAGTTGTGCATCTAAGTGGTGTGGCAATTGGTGTTGGTGCCTATGAAGCGCTGCTTGAAGTCAGACTTGCTGTGGTTTCCGGTAAGTGCCCTAAAATTTGTGTCCCTAAATTTTCTAAAATACCAGAAAATTCCCTAAACGCAGAGGTTTGATTTCCATTATGTGCATAAAATTTTCACTGCACCTATTAGAAAGCTCTGCTTGATGTAAGTGTGCAGACTCCAATCTACCTATGCTCTGTCTCATTTGCTACAACGAGTTGGCCATACGTGTAAGCTCCACCTTCTGAGCCATCTGGTTTTTGTTGTGTCTGTGGCCGATTTTATTTATGGTTTGATTTTGTGATATGTGTGTGCAGAACAATTCAATTTGTTGCTGTTGGCAAACGTACATTTCTTGCCAGTATGTGGATTGTGACTGTGGAGATGGAGGGGGAGGTGATGGTTGAGCTTGTGGTGTACACAGCAAAATGGGTGGAGTGGATGGCAGTATATTTGTTGTTGGCATCATTAGAGTTGGAGGGATAACTGTTAATGTAATTGTCTCTTCATTTTCAGACAGTCCTTCATCATCCAAAAAGTTGTCTTGTGTAAGGCCAGGTTCTTCGGGCGAATGTATAAGAGACATTTGGGTAATTATTTTGGTGAGTTACCTTAAATAAAAATGTTTCATTTGTCAGAACAAGGGAAATAGTCAATCCTTCCAAAATATTATGGGTACTTTCACACATTACATTTTGGAAGGCACTGTTGGCAAAAAAACATAACTAAAAAAGAATTAACAACAACCCCTCTACAGGTGCAACTGGACATCCCCAAGTTGTAAAATCCTCAAACAACGTGTGATGTAGTGTACAGGACATATGCCTCTATTGGTGGCAAAATAGAAGTTCAAAAGGTAACAGACCCACCATAAACTCCCAAGATGTATGTGCCATTTATGGATGATTTGTAACCATAATATTTTCTGAAGCCAAATAGTATATGTGGACACATTAAGATGCATTCCTATGCAGGTCAGATTAGAAACTCCAAACCCTAAAAATTATTTAACTAATTTGTACAGCATAATTTTGAAGAAACAACCAAAGTCACCCTTTTTATGTGAAAAATAACCTGTTTTTAATTCAATTTAGGAACCTAACTAAGTTAAAAAAAAGGTCCACAATGATGAAAGTGGATGTTTCAGCCAAGAGCAGCATTGTGTCCAAGGCGAAAAATGCATGACAGTTATAAGTAGCCCCTTAAAACGAGTGTAAAAGTGAATTTGACGCAAAACCATAACCAGGTAAGCAAACATACATTACTTTGTGTCCCAAAACCTAACATTTACAAAAGCAATAACTAAAAACCAAACCTAGAACAACTTGGGAAACTTATTTACGCATATATTTCTATTAACAGATCCACACAAACTCACCATCCAGAACAGGGGAGAGGGGCCCCCAGAAAACAAGACAACCTCCTCACATATTGGTGCTGGCTTTTGCTGCCTAAAAGTCTCTGGTGTCAGACGTCTATTTTTAGGTGGAAGATTTGAACAATATTCACATTATCATTGTGTCATTTACATTACTGTGTGTCTACAAACAACTAGTGGTCCTTAACTTACCAGCCTCCTTGGACTCTTGTTGCTGCTGGTGTTGCTGGTGCCGCTGCTGTTGCTGGTGCTCCCTTTGTGGGTCAGATTTTTTTTTCCTTTTCTTTGCTAGTATATAAAAGGGAACAAAATGTAAAATGAAACTTGTCAAAATGCATGCCATTTCTTTGTGCTAATAATAAGGTACCATAAGAAATAGTGTGTTGATGCCTCATTCATGACATTTATGTAAATGAATCATGTTTTCTAATGTTTGTTGCTGTGGTATGTACTTCACCTTTCCAGGAATATAGAACTTGTGGTTTTGCAAAATGAATTGTACACTTGTACATTTAAGTTATACCTAATAAATGTGGGTAACATAAATTTTGTAATTCTAACGTGTGGTTCTCATCTTGATTGTTGGGTTTTTAAAAGCAAGACAATCCAAAATTGACCTGCATAAAAGTAAACACATGTTTCTCATAACAAGTGCAAACTACACAGCAAGCTGGCTGAAAACACCTAAGACATTTCAATTAAAGCGGACCCGCGATACTTTTCCGCCTCCCAGACTTTTCGCCAACATCGCGTCTTTTGGAGGCGGAAAAGTATCGCGCGCCTGGCCACTTTACCCCGTATTAAATTTTTAAGTACGCGAAAACGGGACCCAGCGAAACTTGACCCGGCGGAAAGTACTGTCAGAGTTGTGGAACTCAGCCTGACACCCCCCAAAAGATGCTCTGACATGGGGGTTAGCTATGTTTATCCCCGATTTGGCTTGCTGAAAGTATTTGGTGTTTTTAAACGGGCTCAGTAGCTGCTAAATAGCATTTTTATATATGTGGTGCAGAATAGTATTCAGGAGTATTTATTCCTGGAAATAAGTTATCCCTGCAAATTTGGGTTACTTGAAAATGGGGGTCAGCATATTTTAAAGTTGCTAAAGTGAAGTTGCAAATAACGTGAAAAAAACAGCTACCTAAAGCACCTGCAATCCAAAAAACCACCTGGGGCATACTTTGGACCCCCCCAGAGTCAAGTTCGCTAGTTTTGAACTTTGTCCCCCATAATTTTTTCATTAACAGCCCAAAATCAAAGTGATTTTTTGGGGTGTTCTTAAGTGTTTTTTAATTTAGTTTTGACAGTTTACCTTTGGGGGACTGTCTGAAGGCTGCATGGGGGTTCCCGCAACGTTGCACCCCAAAACCCCAAATCTTCATTATTTTCCGCCTACTATTCATAGGCGAAACTTTTCCACCTATTACATTGCATTGACTTTCCACCTAGGCGGAAAGTCTTTCAAATACAATACGGAGAAAAGTACAAATTGGCGAAAAATTATGTCTTCGACGAAAAAGTATCGCGGATACGGACTTTTCGCCTCTAAAGGAATAGGGGCCGCATGACACAGTAGATCCAAAAAAAATAATGGCACATTGGTTGCTGTTGGTTACCACACCCATATTAAATAAAAAAACATTATACAATAACACTGGAACAATAACGGAAACAAATACACATTTTACAATAAAAAAAAAAAGTTTTAAACATTACAAAACATACTCACATGTCTGCTTAGGGGCATCAGTGTCATGGATATAAGTTTTGCGGACAACCTCAGGAGGGATCAGCTGTTTGACGGGTTCCTCATATTCCAAATAAACTGCATGATATGGGGAGCCACCGCCAGTAGCCCTGGCATACCTGAGCTCATCTGCCATTTTGCCCTTAACATGGCGCTTTATAAATGAAAAACGCTTTTTGCAGTGGTTGGCATCACACTTAGTGGGCCCCACTGCATTTACAGCATTCACCACTCTGGCCCAAATAGCAGCTTTACGTTGTGCAGAGGTGCGGACAGCCAGTCTACCAAACAGCAAGTGCTGGTGCTTAAGAACCTCACCCACAAGTGCCATATTCTGGTCAAATGTAAATTTTAAATTTCTTCCGGATTTTGTTTTTCCCCTGTAGCGTGCCTGAACCTCACTCTCCTCACTGGAAGTAACATGAGGCTGGGTAGCCGACACCTCCAGACCCTCTATCTCTTCCTGGCTTTCTTGCTGGGCAGACATCAGTGTCTACACAAATACACAAATTACACTTAAAAATAAAAGACAAACGAACAAAAAACAAAGCCAACACCACTGCCTATGTACCACACACACACACACACACACACACACACACACACACACACACACACACACACACACACATAGATGACCACTGACAGGACGAAATGAAAATGACTAGAGACAAAAATATAGACAAGTACAAAAAAATAACGTGACTACAAACAGGCATAAGACAAAATTCACTCACCAATCCACAATCGAATAACTAAACTCCGCCAACAATATACCACCACTGTCCCTCTCTTCTCTAACTCCTGCCACAAACCCACAAGGTATGGACGTCACAGGGCATCCTTAAATTCTGTGTGAACATTCCAAAACATGTGACCACTTCCACCTATCAAAACGAATATGAAAGGTGTGTTTAAAAGGTATCCGGTGTTCTCGGGCAAGTAATTACACTTAGTTAGATGCAAACGGCAAAAAAAAAAGGCTCCGCCAAAAAACAAACTTTCAACAGAAGAGAGATATCTCCACCGAGTTAAACCAAAACTGACCCGAGAAATCTCGATTTGCTTCACCATCGAAAAACTCACTTTCTTCTAAACCCGCTTCTTAGTAAATTTACAAAACCAAAAAAAAAAAAAAACAAGCCCGAGTTTAGGCGATGCAAATCGAGTTTAAAAAAAAGAATACTCGACCTATCTCGATTCTTAGTAAATTTACCCCCTATAGTCTTTTGCAACTTTGATATCTGGGTACCTTTTTTACAGAACCATAACAAATCTGAGGTGTTTCCTTTTCTTACTGTTATACTGACGGTGGCAAAGAAACTGATTCTGCAAATGTGGTTAAAGCCCTTACTATCAATAGTTCAAACTAATCTGCTGGAGATTCTGTATTTTGATAGATGATCTACCTTCCCAGATATAGAGAGGGAGTAGACAGATTCTTTAGCAATTTTTAATCAGCATTTAAATAGCTCATTACAATCTGATATAATGAAAATATTTGCAACTACTGCGTGGTCTTTGACTAGAAGACTGTCCGCCACCTCATCGTAGGCGGATGAATATATCTCTTCTCCCCCCCCCTTCTTAAATCAAATGGATGGGTTTACCGGTTCTGCCAGAGTGCGCGGAAATTTACGAAATCTACATAATTTACATAATATACAGATATACGACTATGAAGCTGTTGACTGCAGAGAGGTACAGTAAAAATGTGAACTAATGGCCAGGCAGGTCCATACCCCCCCCCCCTTCCCCTCTCTCCCCTGTTTTCCCTCTTATCTGTTTACATCTCTTGGATATTTCTGAGTATTGTATATTGGTTATGACTACAGCAAAACATTTTCGTAATTTAACTAATTGTGTTTGGCTCCTTGAATTACTGTGTATTGCTGTACAGATTGATTTTGTTTAAACCTATATACCAACTGAAGTATGTAAACATTTTGCAAAAGTTTAATAAAAAGATTTACAAAAAAAAATGTATGAGGGACAATCAATCTAGGATCAAGTTCTTCAGTTCCTAAAAGACATCTTTGATCTGGAGGAGGTTTTTGAATTTTTATACATCTACTAGAAATGAGGTGGCCTTGCCTGTGGAGGTGCTGCTAGAAGATACTGTAAACAGACGTTTACTTTGTACTCAGAGAGATTGGGGGAGGGGCTGGGCTGCACATCCTAATATTTAACATGATAATAGGTGCTACCATGCTAAGACCTGTAGCTCTACAGCAAAAAAGAAGGGGGGAGAAGTAGGTGCGCACTATAAGCACTGAGAATACTAATGACCTAAAAATCTATAATAGACTGCAATAATTAACATGGTTTTAAATGTAAGGTTTCTTAGTTCATGTTTGGCCAAAGATGTTTGCTCACCTGCTACGTCACGGCGAACCTTATATAGGTGGGTCCCTAACATCTCTAATACTGACACATTAATTAATTTATCTAGGACTTACCTTTCATAGGGCCCATTACTTAGGGAGGTTGTTAGGAATAATGAGACCAAGACTTGCTGTTTACATCACAGGAAAGCAGCCTGTAGTTCTCCGGCTGAACTAGAAATCCTAGCATCTGTGATGTTTGCTGGGCCTACTGGAAGTTATTTGTCAACAGGTGGCGTGCTTCAGGTTACCTGAGCCTCCTTTACATACTGTATGTACCATGTAAATATGTATGTATGTGACCAATATACACAACTTATATTTGTATTAAACGTATTTGCACATTATTGCACACATCCTCCTGAGAGGAAGATGCTCTCTGCTGCTGCTCATATTTGCCCACCACATCAACTTGGTGGTTCAGAATTTTAAAAAATAAAAATTAAATGGGCATGCAGGAGATTATGTCTGTGGCCATTACAACTTCTGGACATTCATAACTATAAAATTAAAAATGTCAGGCAGCAATGCCCCAAACAGCACATAATGCAAAGAAAAAAGGTGCAAGATGGAATTGTCCTTGGGCCCTCCCACCCACCCTTATGTTGTATATATGAAACAGGACATTTACAGTTTAACAAACCAATCACTTCAGCGACAGGGACTGCCACTTGTGGCTGAAATGATTGGTTTGTTTGGGCCCCCTACAAAACAAGCTGCCAATGCACAGTGGGCATTGGTGGCAATGATCCCATACACAAACTGGCTATACAACATAGGTAAGATCAGGTGTCATCATTGTCATCATCATCCCCATCAGTGTATACATCTTCTTCACACAATATTAATTTGTCCCCGCTGGAATCCACCATTACAGACACCTCTGTATTTATTTTTTACTTAATGCTGGTAAAGATCTTCCTCGTGGAATTTGTAATTCATTTTAATGAACATCATCTTTTCCACATTTTCGGGAAGTAACCTCCTACGAAAATCACTGACAAGGTACCCGGCTGCACTGAAAACTTTTTCAGTGTACAGACTGTAGGGTGGGCAACTTAAGTAAAGCGAAGCCAGTTTGTGTAAGGGACTCCAAATTGCCTCTTTTTCATGCCAGTAGTGAAATAGACTGTCTGACATGCCTATTTGGATGCTATCCCTAAAATAATCATCCACCATTCCGGTGGAGACCGTATCAGACAAAGGGCCAAATGTAATAGGTTGAGAGTTTAGAAAATGTGAGAGTTTAGCACTAAACTCTCACATTGGTCGAGTTTTATCTTCAAAATGGGAAAACATCTGCATGAGATTTTAAATCGTGAGTTTTTTGAGTCTGAAAAACATGCAAGTTTGCTCTGTTGCTTTGTTCTAGGACTCTATTACATTGGCAGAGTTTAAAAAGTGTGAAAAAACTCTCACATTTTCTAAACTCTCACCCTATTACATTTGGCCTGATGTCACAGTAGACATGTCACAAATTGTAGGCAGTTCTTTCAGACCAGATGTCATTAGGTTTTGCTGACTGATCTGCATCACCACCAGCAGTGGGTCTCTTAGGAAAATTTTGTTTTTTCTGGCAGCCGCAGAAGCTAAAGGAGATGTTGCCGTGTCACATGCCGCTTGAGCTGACAATTTTTTCACCAAAAGCCCTTTGCATCTCTTCAGATTTGTGTCTGTTGCCAAAATATAGTGATCTGATTCCAAGAGATTGACGACCCTTGGATCCTGGTGCAGCGAATGAAGGGCTTGATCTACAAGTCCGACATACTTAGCAGAATCATTCCAATTTAGCTCCACCTTCAGTTTCTCCAGCTGCTTTTGCAAAAGTCTGATTAGGGGAATGACCTGACTCAAGCTGGCAGTGTCTGAACTAACTTTACATGTGGGAAGTTCAAAGGGTTTGAGAACCTTGCATGGCAGGAAATTATTCTCCACTGTGCTTGACTAAGATGCATTCCCGCTCCTTTCCCTATGTCATAGGCCATTGTGTAGAATTGGATGGCCTTTTGTTGCTCCTCCATCCGCTGAAGCATATATAGGGTAGCATTCCACCTAGTTACTACCTCTTGCTTCCGCTGATGGCAGAGCAAATTCAACAGTTCTTGCTGGTGCTGCAATCTTTGACATGCAGTTACTGAATGTCGAAAATGTCCAGAAATCTTTCGGGCCACCAAGAGCATTTCATGCACGCCCTTGTCATTTTGAAAAAAATGTTGCACCATCAAATTAATGGTGTGAGCAAACCATGGGACATGTTTGAATTTGCCCAGATGTAATGCTCTCACAATACTGGCGGCATTGTCAGAAATCACAAATTCCGAGGAGAGTCCAAGCGGGGTAAACCATTTTGCAATGATTTCCCTGAGTTTTTCTAAGTGGTATGCTGCTTAGTGAAACCAGTGATACACAGTGTAGCCTGCCTCTGAATGAGCTGGCATTTGTTAGATGCTGCTGTTGCTGTTTGCACTGTTGGAGGCAATACACCTACCCAGTGGACTGTCACAGTCATGTAATCTTTAGTTTTCTCTGTCCTGCTTGTCCACATATCTGTGGTTAAGTGGACAGTGGGTACAACAGCATTCTAGAAGGGACATGGTAGCAGGGGCACAGGACCTCAATTAACTGTCTAAAACTCACTGCATTAATGGCGGATACTGGACGCACATCTAATACCAGCATAGCTGTTATGGCTTCAGTAGTGCACTGTGCAACTGGGTGACTGCTGTTATACTTGTTCCCCCTTGCAAAGGATTGTTTGACAGTCATTTGTTTTGATAAACTATTAAAAGTAGTCTTCTTTCTGGTCCTATTCTGGGATGAAAATTCACTCACAGCAGCAGCAACAGGCGTAGCACTCAAGGATCCTTATGAGGAATCTTGGATAGATGAGTCAGTCAAGCTTATGAAATTGGATGCAGCAGGACTATTTCCGATCACGGTGGAGGATGTTGATGATGCAGGTGTTGGTGGCAGAGATTGCAGGTGCTTGGATCTAACAGAGAGAAGGGAGCAGCTCAACTAGATGACGCTGGACTGATTGTTATGTTTTTAGCCAAAGTTTCTGAATTTTGCAAACACTTTGGAATTTGATGAATGAGTTGCAAGTGACATAACAGGGAGAAGGTTCCTAGATGGTTAAGGTCCTTACCTCTACTCACTCTTGCTTGGCAAACGTTACAGATGGCTTGACAACTGTTGTCCGGATTTGGGTGGAAATAATTCCACACATGAGAAGTGGAATTTTTTGTCTTTTGCCCCGGTATGACAATGGGCTTTTTCATACCATGGACAACAACTGTTGCCTGATTTACACGTACAACATCCTCGGCATAAACATCCTCATCATCAACATCCTCATCATCCTTGTTAGCACCAACTACAGAAATATCCTCCTGGTGCAATTCCACAGAAGCATCCTCGATTTCTACGTCAGCATTTTGACTTGTGCTGCTCATCCCCACATTTGCAGAGGGCACACGAATGGTGGAAGGAGGATTCTCTTCAAGTACAGCATTAGAAAGGTCAGGCTCACACATGGCAACCGTAGACACACTTGGACGCTCCTCGGGGATCTGTGACTTTTCTGAGCACACAGTTGGTTCATGTGCTTAGTGATTTACATTTTTTTGACACTTCTACAGGCATAATGGCTTATATCATCATAAGATGCAGAACCACCAGTCATAAGGCCATAGCCTTTACCATTCCTTGCCACTTTGAATAGTAAATAGCATATTGCCAATTTGCTTGTTTATCTACAGCTAACTTAGGTTACTGGCAGCAGCTGCAAGACTGGTATGTGATTCCTGCTCTCCTCTCATTTGATCATCCTCCATATCAACAAACTTACAATGTGGTCTTACGGCAGTGTCACCAAACAATATTTTTTTAACACTTGGGAAGAGCACCACTGAATGAGGCAGAAGCCCCTTGATGAACAACACAGACAGCACCCCTACTTTATGGACAACAAAGCACCCCTGCCGAGAGCGGACAGACCACCAGCAGTGCAGAGTCACAAATACGTTGATGATAAATTGCGGTCTTGCCGGCAGTGTCACCAAACAATAATAGTGTAACTGCTACTACCTAGCACACACACAAAAATAAGAAAAAAAAGATTTTTTAACTTTTATACCCTGGGGAAGAGCAACCCTGGATTGACAGAGCACCCCTGGACAACACAGCACCCCTTTATGATCTGCAGCCCTAGCCCCTTGATGAACAGGACAAGACAGCATTCCCCACTTTATGTACTGCAGTCCCAGCCTGACATCACTGCACCCTTGAACAAATAGTGACAATGACAAGTCACTGACAATGATTGATGACTGACGAGTTGAAAACTAGTTACTACACTAACTGCACCAAGAGCACATCTGCTCTGTACACTGTCCCCAGCCAGATTAAAAATGGCACTGATCACCGAGACCGATGATGACGTTTTGCCTCGTTTTGAAATCCGAGTCATGCGGGAAAACCCGGACCCGCTCATCTTTAGTGTATATTACCAGGGCTAAACTCTGTAAAGCTTTGCTTTTTGGAGTTCAGTAAATAGGTGTCAGATCATAGTCCCCATTGATAATAATAGGGACTGCGATCCAGGGGCAGATTGGGATGGAAAACCAGCGCGGGAAATTTTTTAAAGCAGCTCTCAAGGGGGTGGGTCTATTGAGGGGTCGGGGTCTGTGGAGGGGGTGGGATACTGCCTTCTCATAGAGCCTGATTCTGAGTCGGAGGCAGTCGTGGCCTTCCTTGTGTCTTTTTCTGCATTTGCTCCTGCGACTTTATGCTAATGATACAACAATGTTCTTTCCTGGTGTACATTCGAATGTGCAAGGACTGTGGCGCCCACTTTCAGACTCTACAGATGCTGCAATCATGCTTTGTGCATCTTTATACTAGGGGTGTGCACCGGCCCCTTTTCATGTTTTGTGTTTTGGTTTTGGATCTGGATCTTTCTTCGTGTTTTGGATCTGGATTGGTTTTGCCAAAACCTCCCTTCCTTGTTTTGGGTTGTGGGTTTTGTGTTTTGGATCTGTATTTTTTTTTAAAAAAGCATAAAAACAGCTAAAATCACAGAATGTGTTGGTTTTTCTGCTCCTATGCTATTATTAACCTCAATAACCTTAATTTCCACTCACTTCCAGTCTATTCTAAACATCTCACACCTCACAATAGTGTTTTTATGTCCAAAAGGTTGCACCGAGGTAGCTGGATGACTATGCTAAGCGACACGAGTGGGCGGCACAAACACGTAACCCATCTAAGAGTGACACTGCAGTGGCAGACTGGATGGCAGTTTGAAAAACTAGGCCCCAAACTGTACATAATGCAAAGAAAAAAAAGAGGTGCAAGATGGAATTGTCCTTGGGCCCTCCCACCCACCCTTATGTTGTATAAACAGGACATGCACACTTTAACAAAGCAATCATTTCAGCGCCAGGGTCTGCCACACGACTGTGGCTGAAATGATTGGTTCGTTAGGGCCCCCACAAAACAAGCTGGCAATTAATCTGTCCCTGCACAAACTGGCTCTACGGAGGCAAGATGTCGTCCTCATCCTCCTCATCCACCGATTCCTCACCCTCTTCAGTGTTGTGTACATCCTCATCCTCACAGAGTATTAACTCGTCCCCACTGGAATCCACCACCACAGGTCCCTCTGTACGTTCTGGAGGCTGGTCTCCCAGGAAGAGATGATAATTCATTTTGATGAACATCATCTTCTCCACATTCTGTGGAAGCAACCTCCTACGCCTTTCGCTGACAAGGTTCCCGGCTGCACTAAACACTCTTTCGGAGTACACACTGGAGGGGGGGCAACTCAGGTAAAATAGAGCCAGTTTGTACAGGGGCCTCCAAATTGCCTCTTTTTCCTGCCAGTACAGGTATGCACTGTCTGACATGCCTACTTGGATGCTGTCACCGATGTAATCCTCCACCATTCTGTCAATGGGGACAGTATCATATGCAGTGACAGTAGACATGTCAGAAATTGTTGCCAGGTCCTTCAGTCCGGACCAGATGTCCAAACTTGGTCCTGCCTGCCCTGCATCACCGCCAGCGGGTTGCTTAGGATAGCTAAGTTTTTTCCTGGCAGCCCCAGTTGCGGGAGAAAATGAAGGAGGAGCTCTTGACGTGTCACGTTCCGCTTCAGCTGGCAGTGTGTTCACCAGCAGGTCTTTGCACCTCTGCAGGCTTGTGTCGGCTGGAAAGAGAGACACCACATAGGCTTTAAACCTAGGATCGAGCACGGTGGCCAAAATGTAGTTGTCTGATTTCAACAGATTGACCACCCTGGAATCCTGGCAAAGCGAATGAAGGGCTTCATCCACAAGTCCCACATGCCGAGCGGAATCGTTCCATCTTAGCTCCTCCTTCACTTTCTCCAGCTTCTTCTGCAAAAGCCTGATGAGGGGAATGACCTGACTCAAGCTGGCAGTGTCTGAACTGACTTCACGTGTGGCAAGTTCGAAGGGCTGGAGAACATTGCACAACACGGAAATCATTCTCCACTGCGCTTGAGTCAGGTGCATACCCCCTCCTTTGCCTATGTCATAGGTGGATGTATAGGCTTGTAAGGCCTTTTGCTGCTCCTCCATCCTCTGAAGCATATATAGGGTTGAGTTCCACCGCGTCACAACCTCTTGCTTCAGGTGATGGCGGGGCAGGTTCAAGAGTGTTTGCTGGCACTCCAGTCTTCGGCACGCAGTCGCTGAATGGCGAAAGTGGCACGAAATTTTTCGGGCCACCCAAAGCGTCTCCTGCACGCCCCTGTCGCTTTTCAGAAAATTCTGCACCACCAAGTTTATTGTGTGAGCAAAACATGGGACGTGCTGGAATTTGCCCAGATGTAATGCCTGCACAATATTGGTGGCGTTGTCAGATATCACAAATCCCCAGGAGAGTCTAAGTGGGGTAAGCCACTGGGCGATTATTTCCCTCAGTTTCTCTAAGAGGTTGTCGGCGGTGTGCCTCTTACTGAAACCGGTGATTCACAGCGTAGCCTGCCTTGTAACGAGCTGGCGTTTCTGAGATGCTGCTACTGGTGACGCTGCTGCTGTTGCTGCGTAAGGTGATACATCTACCCAGTGGGCTGTCACAGTCATATAGTCCTTAGTCTGCCCTGTTCCACTTGTCCACATGTCCGTGGTTAAGTGGACATTGGGTACAAACGGCATTTTTCAGGACACTGAGGACACTTTTTCTGACGTTTCTGTACAGTCTCGGTATCGCCTGCCTAGTAAAGTGGAATCTAGACGGGATTTGGAACCGGGGACACACTACCTCCATCAATTGTCTAAATCCCACTGCACTAATGGCGGATACTGGACGCACGTCTAACACCAACATAGCAGTCAAGGCCTCAGTTTTGCTTCAAGATGACTGCTGTCGTACTTCATCCTCCTCACTAAGGACTGTTGGAGGGTCAATTGTTTAGTAAAAGTAGTGGTGTTCCTACTTCCTCTCTGGGATGATGAACGTCTCCCAGCAGCAGCAACAGCAGCAGCGGCAGCAGGAGGCGTAGCAATGCAGGATCCCGGATAGGAGAGTCAGTCATGCCAGTGACATGGCCTGCAGGACAACTTCCGATCCTGACTAAGGAGGAAATTGACGAGGAGGGAGTTGACGGTGTGGTTTGCAGGCGTTTGGATACAACAGGACAACGGGATTTAGGTATCCCTGGACTTCTTACGGTCTTAGCCAAAGTTTCTGAACTTGACAGTAACTTATTATGAACGCGCTGCAGGTGCCGTATAAGGGAGGATGTTCCTAGGTCGTTAACGTCCCTACCCCTACTTATTCCACCTTTACATATGGTACATATGGCAAGACAGTTGTTGTCAGGATTTGGATAGAAATATTGCCAGACCAAAGAGGTGGAATGTTTGGTCTTCTGCCCAGGCATGACCGTGATGGGCTTTTTCATCCCACGGACAGCAACTGTCTCCCCCGGAGCCTGATTTAAACAAACCACATCACCATCAGAATCCTCCTCGCCAACTTCCTCCTCAGCGCCAGCTACACCAGTATCCTCATCCTGTTGTACTTCAACAGTGACATCTTCAATTTGCATATCAGCAAGTGGACTGTGGGTGCTCCTTTCAGCACTTGCAGGGGGCGTGCAAATGGTGGAAAGAGCCACCTCTTCCCGTCCAGTGCTGGGAAGGTCAGGCATCGCAACCACCACCACACTTGGACTCTCCTTGGGGATTTGTGATATCTTCTTAGAAAGCACAGTTCTTCGCTGTGCTTTTGCCAGCTAAACTCTTTTGATTTTTTTAGTGGGAGGAGGGCTTCCATCGTCATGTGAAGCTGAACCACTAGTCATGAACATACTAGGGATCGACCTTAGCCGTTCCTTGCCACTCCGTGTCGTAAATGGCATATTGGCAAGTTTACATTTCTCTTCAGATGATTTAAATGTTTTTTTCAAGGTCATTTTCCTGAACTTTGTCATTTGGGATTGTATGTGCCCTCTACTATGACATTGGGCATCGGCCTTGGCAGACGACGTTGATGGCATGTTATCGTCTATGTCATGACTAGTGGCAGCAGCTTCAGCACTAGGAGGAAGTGGTTCTTGATCTTTCTCTATTTTATTTTTATCGGAGAAAGTTTGGTCCTCCATTTATGTTATATCGATTTGATATATACGTGCGGCTAAACACAGAAAATATTTTTTTATTTTTGCTGGAGACTAGTGCACTTTGTGGGTTACACCACCCTTTAAGAAATGAGCCAGCCGGCTCTTTACTTATGGGACACAGGCGCACGCTTGGCGCTGCTCCTTTGTTGATGCACGTGCGGCTACTGCGCACACAATTCACAAACACAGAAAAAATATTTTGTTATTTGGTTTGGAGTGTACTTTGGGGGTTACAGCACCCTTTAATGGTCAAGCCAGCCGGCCCTTTACTTATGACACAGGCGCACGCTTGGCACTACTTTGTTGATGCACGTGCGGCTACTGCGCACACAATTCACAAACACAGAAAATATTTTTTGTTATTTGGTTTGGAGTGTACTTTGGGGGTTACAGCACCCTTTAACAGTCAAGCCAGCTGGCCCTTTACTTATGACACAGGCGCACGCTTGGCACTACTTTGTTGATGCACGTGCAGCTACTGCGCACACAATTCACAAACACAGAAAATATTTTTTTTTTGGTTTGGACTGGAGTGTACTTTGGGGGTTACAGCAACCTTTAACGGTCAAGCCAGCCGGCCCTTTACTTATGACACAGGCGCACGCTTGGCACTACTTTGTTGATGCACGTGCGGCTACTGCGCACAAAATTAACAAACACAGAAAATATTAATTTTTTTGGTTTGGACTGGAGTGTACTTTGGGGGTTACAGCAACCTTTAACGGTCAAGCCAGCCGGCCCTTTACTTATGACACAGGCGCACGCTTGGCACTACTTTGTTGATGCACGTGCGGCTACTGCGCACACAATTCACAAACACAGAAAAAATATTTTGTTATTTGGTTTGGAGTGTACTTTGGGGGTTACAGCACCCTTTAACGGTCAAGCCAGCTGGCCCTTTACTTATGACACAGGCGCACGCTTGGCACTACTTTGTTGATGCACGTGCAGCTACTGCGCACACAATTCACAAACACAGAAAATATTTTTTTTTTGGTTTGGACTGGAGTGTACTTTGGGGGTTACAGCACCCTTTAACGGTCAAGCCAGCCGGCCCTTTACTTATGACACAGGCGTACGCTTGGCACTACTTTGTTGATGCACGTGCGGCTACTGCGCACACAATTTACAAACACAGAAAATATTTTGTTATTTGGTTTGGAGTGTACTTTGGGGGTTACAGCACCCTTTAACGGTCAAGCCAGCCGGCCCTTTACTTATGACACAGGCGCACGCTTGGCACTACTTTGTTGATGCACGTGCGGCTACTGCGCACACTATTCACAAAAACACAGAAAAAATATTTTGTTATTTGGTTTGGAGTGTACTTTGGGGGTTACAGCACCCTTTAACGGTCAAGCCAGCCGGCCCTTTACTTATGACACAGGCGCACGCTTGGCACTACTTTTTTTGATGCACGTGCGGCTACTGCGCACACAATTCACAAACACAGAAAATATTTTTTTTTTTGGTTTGGAGTGTACTTTGGGGGTTACAGCACCCTTTAACGGTCAAGCCAGCCAGCCCTTTACTTATGACACAGGCGCACGCTTGGCACTACTTTGTTGATGCACGTGCGGCTACTGCGCACACAATTCACAAACACAGAAAAAATATTTTGTTATTTGGTTTGGAGTGTACTTTGGGGGTTACAGCACCCTTTAACGGTCAAGCCAGCCGGCCCTTTACTTATGACACAGGCGCACGCTTGGCTCTACTTTTTTTGATGCACGTGCGGCTACTGCGCACACAATTCACAAACACAGAAAATATTTTTTTTTTTGGTTTGGACTGGAGTGTACATTGGGGGTTACAGCACCCTTTAACAGTCAAGCCAGCCAGCCCTTTACTTATGACACAGGCGCACGCTTGGCACTACTTTGTTGATGCACGTGCGGCTACTGCGCACACAATTCACAAACACAGAAAAAATATTTTGTTATTTGGTTTGGAGTGTACTTTGGGGGTTACAGCACCCTTTAATGGTCAAGCCAGCTGGCCCTTTACTTATGACACAGGCGCACGCTTGGCACTACTTTGTTGATGCACGTGCGGCTACTGCGCACACAATTCACAAACACAGAAAATATTTTTTTGGGGGGTTTGGACTGGAGTGTACTTTGGGGGTTACAGCACCCTTTAACGGTCAAGCCAGCCGGCCCTTTACTTATGACACAGGCGCACGCTTGGCACTACTTTGTTGATGCACGTGCGGCTACTGCGCACACAATTCACAAACACAGAAAAAATATTTTGTTATTTGGTTTGGAGTGTACTTTGGGGGTTACAGCACCCTTTAACGGTCAAGCCAGCTGGCCCTTTACTTATGACACAGGCGCACGCTTGGCACTACTTTGTTGATGCATGTGCGGCTACTGCGCACACAATTCAGAAACACAGAAAATATTTTTTTTTGGTTTGGACTGGAGTGTACTTTGGGGGTTACAGCACCCTTTAATGGTCAAGCCAGCCGGCCCTTTACTTATGACACAGGCACACGCTTGGCACTACTTTGTTGATGCACGTGCGGCTACTGCGCACACAATTCACAAACACAGAAAATATTTTTTTTGGGGGTTTGGACTGGAGTGTACTTTGGGGGTTACAGCAACCTTTAAAGGTCAAGCCAGCCGGCCCTTTACTTATGACACAGGCGCACGCTTGGCACTACTTCGTTGATGCACGTGCGGTTACTGCGCACACAATTCACAAACACAGAAAAAATATTTTGTTATTTGGTTTGGAGTGTACTTTGGGGGTTACAGCACCCTTTAACGGTCAAGCCAGCTGGCCCTTTACTTATGACACAGGCGCACGCTTGGCACTACTTTGTTGATGCATGTGCGGCTACTGCGCACACAATTCAGAAACACAGAAAATATTTTTTTTTGGTTTGGACTGGAGTGTACTTTGGGGGTTACAGCACCCTTTAATGGTCAAGCCAGCCGGCCCTTTACTTATGACACAGGCGCACGCTTGGCACTACTTCGTTGATGCACGTGCGGTTACTGCGCACACAATTCACAAACACAGAAAAAATATTTTGTTATTTGGTTTGGAGTGTACTTTGGGGGTTACAGCACCCTTTAATGGTCAAGCCAGCCGGCTCTTTACTTATGACACAGGTGCACGCTTGGCACTACTTTGTTGATGCACGTGCGGCTACTGCGCACACAATTCACAAACCTAGAAAATATTTTGTTATTTGGTTTGGAGTGTACTTTGGGGGTTACAGCACCCTTTAATGGTCAAGCCAGCCGGCCCTTTACTTATGACACAGGCGCACGCTTGGCACTACTTTGTTGATGCACGTGCGGCTACTGCGCACACAATTCACAAACACAGAAAAAATATTTTGTTATTTGGTTTGGAGTGTACTTTGGGGGTTACAGCACCCTTTAACGGTCAAGCCAGCTGGCCCTTTACTTATGACACAGGCGCACGCTTGGCACTACTTTGTTGATGCACGTGCGGCTACTGCGCACACAATTCACAAACACAGAAAATATTTTTTTTGGGGGTTTGGACTGGAGTGTACTTTGGGGGTTACAGCACTCTTTAATGGTCAAGCCAGCCGGCCCTTTACTTATGACACAGGCGCACGCTTGGCACTACTTTGTTGATGCACGTGCGGCCACTGCGCACACAATTCACAAACACAGAAAAAATATTATTTTTTTAGCACTTGGGGGGAGCACCCCTGATGGACAGAGCACCCCCTGGACAACACTACAGCACCCCTTTAGGACTGGGACACTGCACAGGACTTTGCAGTGGACACAGCCCCTATGGAGAACTGACTGCACAACACAGTCCAGCCAGCCCCTATGGACTTTGAAGTAGTGGACACAGCCCCTATTAACAACAGCAGCACAGCACAACACAGCCAGCCCCTATGGACTTTGGAGGAGTGACACAGCCCTTATGGACAACAGCAGCACAGCGCAGCACAGCACAGCACAACACTACACTGCACTACACTACACTACACAGCCCAGCCAGCCCTAACTCCCACCCTCCCTCTTCACTGTCCACAGCCGAGTGAGAAAATGGCGCCGACGCGGGTACCTTATATAGGGTCCAAAACCCGCGAGACCCGGAAGGCGGGATGATGACGTTTTGCCTCGATTTCAGATCCGAGTCAGGCGGGAAAAGTCGAGCCTGACTCGGATCTGCCTCGGATCGGGGGGGCTCGGGGGGGTTCGGATTTCAGAAATCTGAACCCGCTCACCCCTACTTTATACTGCACCATCGGTCGCACCATTGAAACTTGCACAAGCCCTATGCTACAAGGTGCAGATTATCCATCTGAGTTTAGCCTCCAATGTGTGCGATTCAGCATCTTTATACGCAACCACTTTCAGCAACCTGCCCGTGTCACTCCAAATACATACCCATACTATGCTACATCTGGCTAGCCAATCCCCTGTAACCTCCCAGGAATGCCTAGCACATTTCTAATACACTAAATATGTAATGAGACTCTGTACGGACACCAACAGGATGTATGTGCGGTGCAACTCAGACACATGCACAGATGAAAACATCACTCCACTGTTTCAGAATAAGGCTCATAGTGTTTTATACTATGCCATAGTGGTGCTTGCTATATAACATGCATAGTTACATAATGCCACTCCCTTTCTATCTGCTGATTATAAAAATGTTCAGAGGTGCAATAAATAGAAAATAGCTGAGAGACATCCCCCAAAGAGTCACGACATGCCTAGGTTTACTCACCATACCCCGTTACCTCCCACAAGTGCCCCGTTTATCAATCACTCTGCATCTAAGGCCTCACTGCAACCACCGCCATTACATATTACATTGTAGTATACACAGCCCCCCTCCCACTACCCCTCAGTACACACAGCAACCCCCATATTACATTGTAGTATACACAGTCCTCCTATACTACTCCTTAGTACACACCTCAACCCCATATTACATTGTAGTATACAAAGCCCTCCTATACTACCCCTTAGTACACACAGCAACCCCATATTACATTGTAGTATACACAGCCCTCCTATACTACCCCTTAGTACACACAGCAACCCCATATTACATTGTAGTATACACAGCCCTCCTATACTACCCCTTAGTACACACAGCAACCCCATATTACATTGTAGTATACACAGCCCCCCTATACTACCCCTCAGTACACACAGCAACCCCATATTACATTGTAATATACACAGTCCTCCTATACTACCCCTTAGAACACACAGCAACCCCATATTACATTGTAGTATACACAGCCCCCCTATACTACCCCTTAGTGCACACAGCCCCCATACTACCTCTCAGTCAGTATACACAGCCCCCGTACTACCCCTCAGTATACACAGCCCCCATACTACCCCTCAGTATACACAGCCCCCCATACTAACTCTCAGAATACACAGCCCCTCATACTAACTCTCAGAATACATAGCCCCCCATACTAACCCTCAGAATGCATAGCCCCCCCATACTACCCCTCTGTATACACAGCCCTCAATACTACCACTCAGTATACAGCCTCCTCATACTACCCCTCAGTATACACAGCATACTTGCCGACATCTCAGCAGGGGAATCCGGGAGGGGGCTGGCAGGTCCGTCCAGCAGGGAGGATGGGGGCGGGTCAAAAAGGTGGAGCGGGGGCGTGCCACCGTGATCGCGTCATAGTGGCCCCGCCCCCGCTTTATAATGCCAATATTACTGGCATTATAAGGCAGGGGGCGGGGCTACGATGACGCGATTCGCGATGAATCGGGTCATCACACCCCCGCACCGCCCACTTTTGCGGCTGGCGCGGGGGTTAGCGGGGAGCCGGCATCTATTCCGGGGGACTTGCCTAGTCGGGAGCGGCACCCGATTTTTGGGAGGCTCCCGACAGTCCCGGGAGAGTAGGCAAGTATGATACACAGTATATACTAACTCTCAGAATACACAGCCCCCAATACTAACCCTCAGTATACACAGCCCCCTCATACTGCCCCTCTGTATACACAGCCCCCCTATACTACCCCTCAGTACACACAGCAACCCCATATTACATTGTAATATACACAGTCCTCCTATACTACCCCTTAGAACACACAGCAACCCCATATTACATTGTAGTATACACAGCCCCCCTATACTACCCCTTAGTGCACACAGCCCCCATACTACCTCTCAGTCAGTATACACAGCCCCCGTACTACCCCTCAGTATACACAGCCCCCATACTACCCCTCAGTATACACAGCCCCCCATACTAACTCTCAGAATACACAGCCCCTCATACTAACTCTCAGAATACATAGCCCCCCATACTAACCCTCAGAATGCATAGCCCCCCCATACTACCCCTCTGTATACACAGCCCTCAATACTACCACTCAGTATACAGCCTCCTCATACTACCCCTCAGTATACACAGCATACTTGCCGACATCTCAGCAGGGGAATCCGGGAGGGGGCTGGCAGGTCCGTCCAGCAGGGAGGATGGGGGCGGGTCAAAAAGGCGGAGCGGGGGCGTGCCACCGTGATCGCGTCATAGTGGCCCCGCCCCCGCTTTATAATGCCAATATTACTGGCATTATAAGGCAGGGGGCGGGGCTACGATGACGCGATTCGCGATGAATCGGGTCATCACACCCCCGCACCGCCCACTTTTGCGGCTGGCGCGGGGGTTAGCGGGGAGCCGGCATCTATTCCGGGGGACTTGCCTAGTCGGGAGCGGCACCCGATTTTTGGGAGGCTCCCGACAGTCCCGGGAGAGTAGGCAAGTATGATACACAGTATATACTAACTCTCAGAATACACAGCCCCCAATACTAACCCTCAGTATACACAGCCCCCTCATACTGCCCCTCTGTATACACAGCCCCCAATCTTACCATCAGTATACACAGCCCCCCTATACTACCCCTCACTATGCACAAACCCCGTGGTACCTGCATTTCTTCCAGTACAGAGCAGCAGCAGGGAGCCAGGACAGTGTGATGAGTGAAGGAAGCACAGACACAGGTTGCCCAGAGACAGTTCAACTTCATGCGAGCCTGAGAGTAGCAGGAACAGGAAGAGAAGGTCGGGGCTGATACACAGCTCAGAGAGAGGGGGAGAGGCCAGGAAGGCACTGTGTCAGACGGCCCGATATGCGTGCTGATATGCCCGATATGTGTGCTGTCCTGGCTGCTGCAGTTATGCATGATTCATTTGCGGGCGGCACAACTGACCAGCTGCACCGCCGGCTATTCAGCCCTGCCTGCTGTAATGTGCTTTTGCTCATGTGCAGAAGCTCTGAATGCTGCCTGATTACAGCAGTCCAGAGTCAGACGACGCGGCAGAGAAAGGGTTAGGGAGGGACTGGGGAACCGACCCAGCGGGAACTATCCTGGCTTCCCGGCGGCCCGATCCGCCCCTGCTGCAATCTGAAGTGCTAATTAGCACTTTGCCGGAGATTTCTGTGAAATCTCCTGCATTGTTCTTTTAGTACAATATACTGCATAATTGATACATAGGCCCCCTAATCTTTCAGCCCAACCAATGAGATCTCTGCATAGCACACACATCATAGCTAAATTTGGCATATCTGGTCAAACAGTGAGCAGGAAAAGCAAATAAAAGGGATGCGCTTGGCTCTGAAGCATGCACAGTGTGAAAACATGGAAGATTCAACTGCAAAACTGACTTATGTTTACATATCTCCCAACCGTCCTGAGTTCAGTGGGACAGTCTTGCTTTTTGGGCTTTGTCCCGCTGTCCCACCCGCTGGCCACAGTGTCCCAGGGTCGTGGGCACTCTATGCATCCTGGACCACTGTGCAAGTCTCCAACGTGATGAAACAGGGCCAAAGGGCATGGCCTCTTGTTTAGTCCATTGAAGTCAATGGTGAGAACCGTTCATTGGCTGAGAGAGGCGGAGGCTTGCCTCTCTCAGCCGATAAATGCTCAGCCCAGGGATTGTAGGTATGAGTGACTGTGAATGGGAGTGTAATAAAGTTCTATTTTCACGGTGTGTGTGTCTTGTGTTTATTTTAATATTTATTTTGCAGGTGAACTAGAGGTACCAGCGGGCCTTTAATGCCCCACATGCTGGTACTTGTGGTTCTCCAAGTACCAGCATGTGGGGTAGGCTTGCTAGGACTTGTTGTCCTCCAGCAAAAGACAATATTATTACATCTATTTATTACACTACACTTTCACACAATCAACACGGCACCCACAGGCTAGGGGTGGCGGGGATAGCCCCGGGCTATCAGACCAGGCGTGGGGTACCCTGGAGAGGAGGAACCTCTTCATTAGGGGAAAGGGTACCCCAGCTGTGGCATTACAACCCCGCTAGAAAGAGTCCGGTGCTGGATTTGGAAAATCTAGGGAACCCCTAAGTCTTTTGTCCTTCATATTTCCAAAACCAGGACCAGCCCACTGAGTCCAGTGCTGGTTGTGCAAAATATGGGGAACCCCTACTTCTTTTGACCCCTGTATTTTCACAACCAGGACCAGCTCAGAAAAGCCTGGTGCTGGTTGTGCTTTTAGGGGGGGACCTCACATAATTTTTTAATACTTTACACACTTTTACACACAGAAGCATGCACGGATCTCACTGATCTGTGCATGCATCTGTGTAATTCATACCTGCTCATGCTAAAAATTTCAGCATGAAGCAGGTCTATTATTTGGGGGATTTAAAGTTCGATTTTGTGGTCGATTTGGACATGGGCATGCAAAACCGAACAAGAAATCACTATTCAAAATCGAACCAAATCGAATTCAATTTAGAAAATGCTTCCAAATTCTAATTTTAGTAAAGGTTTAGGGATTTTGACAGGGATTTCTGCATTCAATTTGATTCAATTTCAGGTGAGCTTAATTGAACATAAAATCGAACTTTAATAAATATACCCCTGAATCACATCTGATTTTACTAATTTTGAGTTCTTATTTTGGGACTGAAGCATTCTCACTGCTACTTTAGTTTAAAGAAAAACAACGGCAGACTAATGTGCATCAGTGTGGGTTATGCAAATTGTCTCCAAAGTTCCTAATTTTAGTTAAAAAAACCAACAAGAAACAAGTATTAACCCCCCCCCAACACACATCCACATCCGCAGATTTATATATCCAAAATAAGGCTCTTTTATAAGGGCATCTCCACTTTTCGGTCTTCCATTACATACAGTATGTCCAATTTTGAGCTTCCTATATATGTTTCTTCTCAGAGACACTCCTAATTGTGGTCCATAGATAGTATTTACCAGCATCAATCAATGTCTACAAATGTGCTATTATTATGCTTAATTCACAGTCAAGAGTGTATGTTTGTAGATTTATATATAAACTAAAAATAATAAAATTGTTCATTAGTTGGAAACAGAGAAGTAGCGTGGAACCATAGCACCCGGAGAAAGTGTATGTATTGAACAGTGCAATGGGGTATGGCAAGCCTGCGGGGGAATATTGAAGTGAAGAGAAAAACAGCAGATGCAGTATCATGCTGGGGCATGAAGGTCCCATTGGTGGAATAGAATGATTCAGTGATGTACTATCTAACATTAAGGGGTAGCTAATTTGGCACTGCTTTATTTATGTATAGCACCTAGGATCTGACTTTTATCTCCTTTGAATCATTGTTATTAGTCAGTAGAGGAGTTTGTATTATATATTTACAGGGTGCACAGCTCATGACTGCAATTACTACCCCAAGCAGCTTTCACTGGAGTGGGAAAACCTATGGGAAGCTTCCTTCTCAGCTATGCTCCTACTTCACAAATATACATTGCACCTATATTAATGTGAGTACTACTAATCATGTTCTGTCTACCACCATTATTATTTCAGGTCTCCTAATATTTTTTAAAAGACCTTTCAAACAACACTTTGTGGTCATGCCTGGGAGCACCTTATTACTTTAAATAGCAAAGCAGTGACTTTGTTTAATCTCATACCTTATAATTGAAGTTTAGAACTTTACCTCAGATGTGTCACTTTTAAATCCATTGAAGCACAATGAATAAATGAGGAGAGAAGGAGGGAGGGGATCAAAGAGGAGAGGGGAGGGGCCAAGAGTCTATCAGAGAGGGGTGGTGATAATCACAGAGGATGGAGGGCGGGAGGGGAGGTAATCTGGGCAGTTTGAGGGAGCATAAAATGTAGAAACGGTTCTCAGAACCGTAACTTATTTGGGATATAGAGTAAACAACCGAAATAAAACTAACAGGTGGCTGTCATACTGTGCAGTACCCCATGAATTCCATAACCCTGGTTGGTGCCCTCTGTCCATTTTGTCACCCGGAGCTCATGCTCCACCAGAACCACCCTCGCTACTCCCCTGGTCGGAAAAGAAAAGAAAAACATACTGGCCAATCATTTTCAGTTTCACTAATACCCCTTTTACACCAACTTAAAAATCCCGGGGATCCGACCTTCCTGGCTTGCAGGGTTGAGCACAGGTCGTTCCTGTGTCATCCTGCAGTGTAAATGGTGACCCGGCTCGCACCGCATACCGCCTGATTGTCCCGTTCTGTGGCGCTTGGAGATTACATAATCTCCAAGCATCCACTGACAGGCAGACCAGAACAGAGCAGCGCACCCCACCCGCCGTCTCTGCATGCGGACCGCTGTGGAGTAAGGTAAGGGGGTCGCGGAGGGAGGTTAAGAAGTGCTGCTCACCTGCGCCAGAGAGCCGGGAGTGCTGACCCGGCTCCGGTGCGCCATGGTGTAAAATGCAGTCTGCCCCTGGGTCTGACCCAGTTTGGAAATGTGTTCCAAATACTGGGTCAGACCCAGGACTTTGGTGTAAAAGGGGTATAAGTCAATTATAATAGGAGGTGACCCATTACTAAGTGGAATAAATACACTACAGACAGTAGTCAGGGTACAACTTTATTTAATCATGTGTAAATAACCAAGAATGCATAAACCTATCTTCATAATAAACTGTTTTGGAGAACACATAACTCTAAGAAACAACAGATGGGGAGGGATTAAGTACAGGGCATATGGAGACTTACTGAAGTGAACACTTAATCTTCACCAGCTTCCAGACAAATATAAAACCGGTCAGCATCTGCAACTCAAAGCAAAACATAAGAGATCATATGCACATAATGCAAATTTACCTGCAGGCACATAGCAATTAGCCAAATCTGTGCAGTAATATCTCTGTACATGTACAGTAAAACACTCCTCTATCTCATTTCTGAAGCAAACACCAGCAATTCCCACAGCAGAGCTGTCTTTATACAGAGGACTAGAGGGCACAATAGTATTATTTTTTTTTATTTATATACATATATAGTATATGGGAAATTATAGCGCCAGGGAGTAGTGAGAACCCTCGTTACACAATTTGGAACACACAGTACTAATGAGGTACCTATGTGTATAATAAGTTAATGTGAAATTAATTTATTTAAAACAAAGCACTGCCCAATAATGTGGGTGTCAGCTCATCAGTAGTAAGATAACAATGGTGATTTGTTAATGATAGAAATGTATGAATATCGGAACTGATATAGAGCGCTCAGTGTGCTAATAGGTGCAATATTGCAATATTAAAAGTGCAAAAATCAGTAAAAATATATACAATCCCAGGACCTGGGTATGTGTGCAAAATACAATATAAAGTGCAATCAGTACATACTGTATATGTGCAAATTAAAGTGCAGTTCAGTAACACAATATTTCACTATAAAAGATACCAATATAAATGAGAATAACTTAAGCCATAAACTGTGAGAGTATAAAAACAGGGGAAATTTAATTATAACACAGATGTGTATAGGGTAATACACATACAATAAATAAAAATATGCCAATTAGAGATATTAAAAACTATTAGCATAAAAAAATGGAGGAATTAAACAGAATGGCTTATCTGAGTGTATATAAAAAGGTAAGTTCATGGAAGGTGGAATAATGGTGTTAGGGAGCATATGTGTTTCATGATGGTGATTTGTAACGTTTTTCTGTTTTTTTTTAGTGCATGTGTTCATTGTACATGTTCTGACACAGCAAACTCCCTCTTGCTCTACTTTCCAAATGGTATTGTGGTTCAGTTCTCTGGACACTTGGCACACTGAGAATAATACAAAGATGCTATAGTACAGGAAACTATTACCATTTATTGAGAGACTTCACTTTCCATTACTACTGTTTAGTATTGTATAATACCTACTATGCGTGCTTTGACAAAGCGTCAGCCCAGGCCCAGCTAATAACCTAATCCCTCTCAGCATCCTTAGTCATTACTGCTCTTGGTTAGGTGGTACTTATGTAGAAGGTGCAGTATAGGCTGCATCCCTAAGCGCATGTTGAGTGGCATCTTTTTTTTTTGTTACTGCTCTTGCTCTGCTGTTGGGTGTGTGGTGACTATAGGCCCACTCTCACCTCAGGGCCCTGAAGCAACTGCACCCATTGCAATGGCAGTGTGCGTATAAAGGTGGGTACACACTGCAAATATATATCTGTAGATGATGGTCGTTCATATACACTGAACGACCATCATCTTCCAGGCAGCTGCGGATCCCGATGGCCGGGGGTCATGGCGTGACCCCCTCCTTGTGGCTGCCGTTGAATGTGTACTGGCAATCGTACTGCCTGTACACACTTGCTGATGGACAGATACAGTATGTCTGCAGATATATCTGTCCATCGGCTGTGCCATACAGCTGATGCAATATGTCTGTGAACAACGTCATTCACAGACATATCGCTGATACACACTGGCCTACGGGCACCAGATATATTGGCCAATTGATCGGTCAATATATCTGTCAGTGTGTACCCAGCTTAAGAGACAGCACTGTCAACCGTCTCAACTGACCATCTCAATCATGTAGATTTGCCCCTGAGGAAAATCTACATAATTGTAGCGTTTGTTGCGCTTGCTGTGTTTTTGCAAATATTGTAACTCATGGCCTGATTCTGTAAGGATTGTAATTGCAAAGCTGCACTAGGCAGCTTTGCAATTGCGATCCTATGCAGATATGGTAATGCACAGGAGGCATCACGCCTCCTGCACAATACTTAACCGAACTGCGTTGTTCAAGACAGAGCTACAGCATTCCTCTATGGAGAGAGTATAACCTTCCAGAAGGACAACCGTCTCTGCAGCAATCCACCAATCAGGCCTGTATGGTAGAGTGGCCAGACGGAAGCCACTCCTTAGTAAAAAGCACATGGTAACCCGCCTGGAGTTTGCCAAAATGCACCTGAAGGACTCTCAGACCATGAGAAACAAAATTTTCTGGTCTGATGAGACAAAGATTGAACTCTTTGGTGTGAATGCCAGGCGTTACGTTTGGAGGAAATCAGGTACCGCTTATCACCAGGCCAATACCATCCCTACAGTGAAGCATGGTGGTGGCAGCATCCTGCTGTGGGGATGTTTTTCAGCGGCAGGAACTGGGAGACTAGACAGGTTAGAGGGATAGATGAATGCAGAAATGTACAGAGACAACCTGGATGAAAACCTGCTCCAGAGCGCTCTTGACCTCAGACTGGGGCGATGGTTCATCTTTCAGCAGGGCAACGACCCTAAGCACACAGCCAAGATATCAAAGGAGTGGCTTCAGGACAACTCTGTGAATGTCCTTGAGTGGCCCAGCCAGAGCCCAGACTTGAATCCAATTGAACATCTCTGGAGAGATCTGAAAATGGTTGTGCACCAACGCTTCCCATCCGACCTGATGGAGCTTGAGAGGTGCTGCAAAGAGGAATGGGCGAAACTGCCCAAAGATAGGTGTGCCAAGCTTGTGGCATCATATTCAAAAAGACTTGAGGCTGTAATTGCTGCCAAAGGTGCATCAACAAAGCATTGAGCAAAGGCTGTGAATACTTATGTACATGTGATTTCTTAGGTTTTTTTTATTAAATTTGCAAAAATCTCAAAAAAACTCTTTACACGTTCTCATTATGGGGTATTGTGTGTAGCATTTTGAGGACAAAAAAATTAATTTATTCCATTTTGGAATCAGGCTTTAACATAACAAAATGTGGAAAAATTGAAGCGTTGTGAATACTTTCCGGATGCACTGTATATGACATGTTTTTTATATTGTATTTATGTCTTGATAAAAGCGCTCTGACGCTGAAACGTTGACCTTCTTTACCAGCTGAGTCTGTGATTTTTTTCTAAGTACAAGAGTCCGGGAGTGCCATTCATTTTTGCTTCTGTATTGTATCCCTGAGAAGGAGCACCCTGGCAAGCTGTGGCTGTTGTGAGTGAGTGCCGGACCATGTGAGACTTATATATACAGTACCAGTCAAAAGTTTGGACACACCTTCTCATTTAATGGTTTTTGTTTATTTAAATTATTTTCAACATAGTAGAATAATACTGAAGACATCAAAACCATGAAAGAACACATGTGGAATTATGTTGTAAACAAAAAAGTGTTAAACAAATCAAAATATGTTTTATATTTAGATTCCCCAAAGTAGCCCCCATATGCTTGGATGACAGCTTTGCACACTCTTGGCATTCTCTCAATCAGCTTCATGAGTTAGTCTCCTGGAATGGTTTTGAATTAACAGGTGTGCCTTGTCAAGAGTCAATCTGTGGAATTACTTGCCTTCTTAATGTGTTTGAGACCATCAGTTGTGTTGTGCAGAGGTAGGGTTAGTACACAGTGGACAACACTATTTGACTACTGTTGTAAACCATATTATGGCACCAACCACTCAACTCAGTAAAGAGAAACGACAGTCCATCATTACTTTAAGACATGAAGGTCAGTCAATACGGAACATTTCAAGATATTGTCTATCTTATCATATAAATGAGAATGTCTGTTTGTTTGTCTAATTGCGATAAACCTCTGAAACACTGAACCGATTGTGATATGGTTTTCACCATTGTGTAGGTGTCATGTCTGAGAGTTGATTTTGATTGGAACAGGCATGGGAGGTTGAAGAGGAGACTTGGTAGTAGTGAATGAATCTGGGTGGCTTGAGCAAGGACTTCCTCATGTATTGAGGGGAAGAAGTACAGTAGAATGATTTGGGACTGATGTTGCTGAATTAAAGAGTAGGACCGATGTTTTTTTTTTTTTTTAAATTGAGTTTATTTTATTAATTTCTCAACATAAGAAATAAAATAAAATCCCCCCACCCCTATGAAACCCCCTCCCACAAAAAAAACACTTAATAAACAGCCATTCACATATAGTCTCGTTAATACGTTAATATCAATGCACAATGACATCAATACATAAATAATACAGAGCAAAATATCAGCACAGAAGAAATCTCATCTATTCAATGTAGCAGAAAAATCATTACAAATAACTCAAAATATCAAAACATTATTGTGCCGTCTCGCTGGTCACTAATCTATCAGCATCTGAGATCCCCCCACCTCCATTAACATCATGGGAAGATGAAATCCATGGGCCTCAAATACGCTCATATTTTAAAATACAGTTACGCTTAGTGTATAAAAAACGTTCGTGCCCCACCACTTCATTCATCAACCCACACCATTCAGCGAAACTAGGGCTTCTAGCTGCCATCCAAGTACGGGCAATACAGACCTTTGCTAGAGTCATCGCATTAATCACATACTGGACCGTCGAACGATTAACCCTGTCCACAAGACCCAATCCAAAAATACACATTTTAGGGGACAACATGGGGGTACCACGTTCCGTGTTGGTGACACAGTTAGTGACTTGGGATCAAAACACCTGGACAGCAGAACACTCCCAGAGGAGATGCCAAAATGAGCACTGAGGAATAGAGCATTTAGGACACCTATCAGATGCTCTAGATCCAAATCTATTCAATAATAGGGGAGTAAGATACACCCTGTGCAATAAAAAAAATTGTATCTGTTGAAATCGCACTGCAGAGGTGGCAGTCACATGACTATTCAACATTAGAGACCACTCATCATCATCTAATGGACCCAAATCATCCACCCATTTGAGTCTAAGTGGTGCTAGGGTATCATCGGAATTAGCAATAAGGAGGTAGGAATAAAGTTGAGAAATTAATCTCCTACCACTGGTCGCTTGCAGCATAACCCTAACAGGATCAGGTGTAAGTTGCGGAGGGCCAGAAGAAAACTGGACGGCTAAAGCATGTCGGAGCTGTAAGTAGCGGAAAAACATAGTATTCGGGACCCCAAATTCAGTCCTAACATTGTCAAAAGTTTATAAAACCCCATCACTATACAACTGTCCGAAGGAGAGAACTCTCCTAGACCACAAAGAGCTACAATCTAATAGGGCCAGCTCTCTAAGAGCTGAAGAATGCCATAAAGACAAATCAGGATCGATACCTTCTGCCCCCACTAATGTACGGGCCTGTTTCCACAACCAATGAGCCTGTGTGACCAATGGAACTCCCCCCGTAGGGCACCTGTCATCGAGTAATAATTGCAAACTAGAAACAGTATGTACCAAGAAAGTAGGTAGATCCCGGCTCCCCTCACCCATCACCCACCCCTGTAGATGAACCAATTGTGAAGCCAAATAATAAAGACGGAAATTCGGTAATGCCAGGCCACCTAACTCTCTGGGTCTACATAGAGTATTAAGTTTTATTCGAGGACGTTTCTCTGCCCAAACTAAAGAGGAGATATAACTATCTATCAATCTAAATATACGAGGAGAAATATAAACAGGGGCCTGCTGAAAAACGTACAAAAATTTTGGGAGAACAATCATTTTTACCAAATTCACCAGACCCGTGACAGTCAAGGGAAGTTTATTCCAATCGTGCAACTTGGATTTCAAGAAGTCAATTTGTGGCTGAACATTAAGTGGGACGAAGTCCGACATAGATGACGTTACCCAAATTCCCAAATATTTAAACCTGGAGGTCCACTCCAAAGGAGTACTCACAGCACTAACAGGAGTAGAAGGACCATGAACAGGAAGCATGCAAGATTTGTCCCAATTAATGCACAGCCCAGAAAATTGTCCAAAAGAATCTACCACAGAGAGAAGGGTGATTAAAGACTCTGATGCATCAGACAAAAATAGCAGCATGTCATCTGCATAAAGAGCCACCTTGTCGACCCTTTGTTGTATTTGAATTCCCCATATTCTGGGATGACTTCTGATAAGACACGCCAAAGGCTCGATGGCCAGGGCAAAGAGAGTTGGGGAAAGAGGACAACCCTGTCTAGTACCTCTAGAGAGACGAAAAAAAGGAGAAACATATCCATTAATATAAATCCGCCCTAAAGGGGAGGAATACAGTAATTTAACACAGGCTATAAATCTAGGTCCCATCCCAAAACGAAACAGGATCTCCCAAAGATAGTGCCACTCTACAGAGTCAAATGCTCTGGCGGCATCTAAAGACACCACCACAGCCCCATCATCCACAGAATCCGCTAGCTGTAAAATCAAATATAATCTCCTAAGGTTTTGTGAGGTAGACTTCCCGGGCATAAAGCCAGTCTGGTCGGGATGCACCACCTCACCAATTACCATACTAAGCCTAAGTGCAAGCATTTTAGCCAATATTTTAATATCCTTAGAGAGGAGGGAGATCGGGTGATAAGTAGGGGTGTGCACCGGCCACTTTTCGTGTTTTGTGTTTTGGTTTTGGATCTGGATCTTTCTTCGTGTTTTGGATCTGGATTGGTTTTGCCAAAACCACCCTTCCGTGTTTTGGGTTCTGGGTTTTGTATTTTGGATCTGTATTTTTTTTAAAAAAAGCATAAAAACAGCTAAAATCACAGAATTTGTGGGTTTTTCTGCTCCTATGCAATTATTAACCTCAATAACCTTCATTTCCACTCATTTCCAGTCTATTCTGAACACCTCACACCTCACAATATTGTTTTTATGGCCAAAAGATTGCACCGAGGTAGCTGGATGACTATGCTAAGCGACACGAGTGGGCGGCACAAACATGTGGCCCATCTAGGAGTGACACTGCAGTGGCAGACAGGATGGCAGTTTGAAAAACTAGGCCCCAAACAGTACATACTGCAAAGAAAAAAAAGAGGTGCAAGATGGAATTGTCCTTGGGCCCTCCCACCCATCCTTATGTTGTATAAATAGGACATGCACACTTTAACAAACCAATCATTTCAGAGCCAGGGTCTGCCACATGACTGTGGCTGAAATGATTGGTTCGTTTGGGCCCCTACAAAACAAGCTGGCAATTAATCTGTCCCTGCACAAACTGGCTCTACGGAGGCAAGATGTCGTCCTCATCCTCCTCATCCACCGATTTCTTGGATAAAACAGGAAAAAGGGATTTTGGTGTCCCTGGACTGCTTAAGGTCTTAGCCAAAGTTTCTAAACTTGACAGTAACTTTTTATGAACGCGCTGCAGGTGCCGTATAAGGGAGGATGTTCCTAGGTGGTTAACGTCCTTACCCCTTTTTATTTCACCTTTACATAAGGTACATATGGCAAGACAGTTTTTGTCCGGATTTGGATAGAAATATTGCCAGACCAAAGAGGTGGAATGTTTGGTCTTCTGCCCAGGCATGACCGTGATGGGCTTTTTCATCCCACGGACAACAACTGTTTCCCCCGGAGCCTGATTTAAACAAACCACATCACAATCAGAATCCTCCTCGCCAACTTCCTCCTCAGTGCCAGCTACACCAGTATCCTCATCCTGTTGTACTTCAACAGTGACATCTTCAATTTGCATATCAGCAAGTGGACTGTGGGTGCTCCTTTTAGCACTTGCAGGGGGCGTGCAAATGGTGGAAAGAGCCACCTCTTCCCGTCCAGTGCTGGGAAGGTCAGGCATCGCAACCGCCACCACACTTGGACTCTCCTTAGGGATTTGTGATATCTTCTTAGAACGCACAGTTCTTCGCTGTCCTTTTGACAGCTTAACTCGTTTGATTCTTTTAGCGGGAGGAGGGCTTCCATCATCATGTGAAGCTGAACCACTAGTCATGAACATAGGGAAAGACCTTAGCCGTTCCTTGCCACTCCGTGTCGTAAATGGCATATTGGCAAGTTTACATTTCTCTTCAGATGATTTAAATGTTTTTTTCAAGGTCATTTTCCTGAACTTTGTCATTTGGGATTGTATGTGCCCTCTACTATGACATTGGGCATCGGCCTTGGCAGACGACGTTGATGGCATGTTATCGTTTATGACATGACTAGTGGCAGCAGCTTCAGCACTAGGAGGAAGTGGTTCTTGATCTTTCCCTATTTTATTTTTATCGGAGAAAGTTTGGTCCTCCATTTATATTATATTGATATATAAGTGCGGCTAAGGCGCACACAAACACAGAAAATATTTTTTTATTTTTGCTGGAGAGTAGTGCACTTTGTGGGTTACACCACCCATTAAGAAATGAGCCAGCCGGCTCTTTACTTATGGGACACAGGCGCACGCTTGGCGCTGCTCCTTTGTTGATGCACGTGCAGCCACAGTGCACACAATTCACAAACACAGAAAATATTTTTTAATTTTGTTTGGAGTGTACTTTGGGGGTTACAGCACCCTTTAACGGTCAAGCCAGCCGGCCCTTTACTTATGACACAGGCACACGCTTGGCACTACTTTGTTGATGCACGTGCGGCTACTGCGCACACAATTCACAAACACAGAAAATATTTTTTTATTTGGTTTGGAGTGTACTTTGGGGGTTACAGCACCCTTTAACGGTCAAGCCAGCCGGCGCTTTACTTATGACACAGGTGCGCGCTTGGCACTAATTTGTTCATGCATGTGCGGCTACTGCGCACACAATTCACAAACGCAGAAAATATTTTTTTATTTTGTTTGGAGTGTACTTTGGGGGTTACAGCACCCTTTAACGGTCAAGCCAGCCGGCCCTTTACTTATGACACAGGCGCACGCTTGGCACTACTTTGTTGATGCACGTGTGGCTACTGCGCACACAATTCACAAACACAAAAAAATATATTTTTTTATTTTGTTTGGAGTGCCCTTTGCGGGTTACAGCACCCTTTAACGGACAAGCCAGCCGGCCTTTTACTTATGGGACACAGGCGCACGCTTGGCGCTGCTCCTTTGTTGATGCACGTGCAGCCACAGTGCACACAATTCACAAACACAGAAAAAATATTTTTTTTTTTAGCACTTGGGGGGAGCACCCCTGATGGACAGAGCACCCCCTGGACAACACTACAGCACCCCTTTAGGACTGGGACACTGCACAGGACTTTGGAGTGGACACAGCCCCTATGGACAACTGACTGCACAACACAGTCCAGCCAGCCCCTATGGACTTTGAAGTAGTGGACACAGCCCCTATGGACAACAGCAGCACAGCACAGCACAGCACAGTACAACACTACACTGCACTACACTACACTACAACACTACACTACACTACACAGCCCAGCCAACCCTAACTCCCACCCTCCCTCTTCACTGTCCACAGCCGAGTGAGAAAATGGCGCCGACGCGGGTACCTTATATGGGATCCAAAACCCGCGAGACCCGGAAGGCGGGATGATGACGTTTTGCCTCGATTTCAGATCCGTCAGGCGGGAAAAGTCGAGCCTGACTCGGATCGGCCTCGGATCGGGGGGGCTCGGGGGGGTTCGGATTTCAGAAATCCGAACCCGCTCACCCCTAGTGATAAGAGCCAGGATCAATGGGATCTTTGCCAGTTTTAGGGATCATAACAATAATGGCCTCTGACATAGAACAGGGAAGAGTACCTAGGTCACACAGTTCATTAAAAAGGTTAAGAAGTCTGGAAAAAAAGAAAAGGGCATGTTTCTTATAAATTTCAATGGGAATCCCATCTACTCCTGGGGCCTTACCTCCCGGAAATGAAGAAAAAGCAATCCCAACCTCCTCTACAGTAATTGGGGAGTCAAGAAATGCTCTGCTATCCTGGGAAATAGATGGGAGGGATATATGTCCCAAATATTCAAATAATTCATCTAAAGTATAGTGGGCCTGAGAGCAATAAAGACTAGCAAAATATTCATAAAACACCTTCATAATAACTGGTGTAGAGGAGTGTAGATTACCTAGGGAGTCCCGAATTTGAGCTACAACTGTGGTGGCTCAGACCTCTCTAGAAAGATACACCAGAAAAGCCCCAGATTTATCCGAATCTGAATAGTGACTATACCTAGCAAATAGCAGACGTCTTCTGGACTTATCTAAGAGGAAATCAGATAAAAGTTTAGCAACCTCCATATATGAGGATCTAGCAGTAATAGAACCCGAAGACAGATATCTCTGTTCCAACAAAATACAACTATTTTCCAGCTCAGACTCTTTTTTTTATGAAAAGTTTTAATACTTATCACCCTACCAATTAAAAAGCCTCTCAAGACAGCCTTAAAGGCATCCCACAAAATGTCATAGGAAACAGAGCCAGTGTTCTAAGCGAAAAAATTAGCCCATTGGGATTCCAATTCCGAGCCCGCACCCATTAATGTAAGCCAGAAAGGATTACATTTCCAAAAAGAGTGACCTCGTGGAGCAGTAACATCAATAGTCAGTGTTAAAGGGGCATGATCCGACACACCTCGGGATCGTTACTCCATCTCCACAACCTGCGGGACCAGCCTCCTGGATATCAGAGCAAGATCAATCCTAGAAAAGGAATGATGAGAGGCTGAAAAGCAAGAGTACCGAGCCAAGCGAGGATGCCGAACCCGCCAAATATCCACCGGCCCAAGCTCATCCACCAAATTGGCAAAAGAATGAGGGGAGGGGCCAGACACACTCAAACTTTCACGCCACCTATCTAGGGCAGGATTTAGCACATTATTAAAATCCCCGACACAAATAACCGGGGTATCAGGGGATAAAGAAATAAATTCAGCAGACTTTTTCAGAACCTCACTAGTATAAGGAGGGGGAACATAAACTGCAAGAATATGGAATGGGGAGGAGTGAATAGAAGCCCGTATAAAGACATATCTACCCAAGGGGTCCACTCTAACATCATCCAGCACAAAACTCAGGGATCTGCGAACAAGGACTGACACACATCTGGAATACGAGGAGTGTGTGGAGTGATAAGCCCAGCCTATCCAAGGTTTACACAAGGCCAAGACTTTCCCACCCACCAAGTGTGTTTCCATCAAACAAATAATATCAGGCTGAGCCTTTTTAACCTGCGTCAATACTAAGGAGCGCTTAACCCTATCATTGAGGCCCCGGACATTCCAAGAGAGAATTTGGAGAGGGGAACCTAAACTAGTAGACGTCATGGGGTTAGCCACACATCAGAGGGAAGAGGAGATACAAACAACTGAGACATCACAGCAGGGGGTGACCAGCGAGACATGGCTGCACTACACAATAAAAAAAACAGTAAAAAATGAGAATAAAATAAATACAAACATAATAGTTTAGAAATGACATTACAATGGCGTAAAGTAAAGCCAAAAAATAAATTCACATATAATAACCCTGAGGAAAAACCCGCATCCCACCCTGTATATCCACCCCAACCAGATATACCTAAATCCCTAACCTACCAACTACTAACCCCAAAACAAAATACCCGATAAACCCCTTATTTTATTTAGTTATAATAAAGAGTAAAATAGAAGGGGGGGAGCAATTCTTACCTCAGCCATAAGGTGGAGTAACAGCCAGGCTCAGAAAAGAATTGCCCTCTCCGGGACCCAGCACCTAAAATAACTGTATAAACGGGTACCACAACACTAATACCAATTAAAGAGCTTCCAAAAGCTAATAATCATTAGATTATCTAAAGAGAAAACACAGCTCACGGAATAATAAGTCCAGGTCAGTCCGGAGGGGCATCTTCACCACAGCCCCTAAGATCCAACCACGACGAAGCTTCATGTGGGGAATCAAAGAAATGAGATCGACCATCAGCCACCACACACAGACGGGCAGGAAACAACAT
Source organism: Taudactylus pleione (assembly GCA_031769625.1). Taxonomy (NCBI): domain Eukaryota; kingdom Metazoa; phylum Chordata; class Amphibia; order Anura; family Myobatrachidae; genus Taudactylus; species Taudactylus pleione. Next base: position 2,453,612 of record JAUIMM010000098.1, read on the forward strand.
GGCGTAGGGAGAAGCCCAGATCACGTAAGCGACGTTTAATCTGTATAAATTGGGACCTAGACTTCTGGACCTCCATAGAAAAGTCCGGGAACACTGCTACCCGATTCCCATTATATTCCAAAGGACCACGTAGACGAGCCAAACGAAGAATCAAATCTCTGTCCTTGAAATGCAGGATCTTGGCAATGATCTTGGCACCAGGAGACAGAGCCCTGCCAGGGATATGGTGCGCTCTTTCTACTGCAAAGTGGGCAGTAAAATCATCTCGGGCAAAGGTGTCCACCAACCATTTTCCAGGAACGCCTCTGGTTGAGACCCCTCTGACTTCTCTGGCAGACCCAAAAAACGGATGTTATTTCTACGAAGTCGGCCCTCTATGTCAGAGATTTTGGTACGACAGGCCACCATCTGGGACTCCAAGGTTGTAAGCCGTCCTGCAACTGGAGCAGTAATATCCTCTAATGTAGAAATACGAGTCTCAGCCTTACCAACACGTTCTCGCATCGTCTGCATATCATGACGGATAAGGGAAAGCTCCACATGAACTTCAGAAATCTTGCCAGACAGCGTTTTCTCTGAAGAGGTAATTGCCTGCATTAAATTATGCATAGTGATTTCAGGCTCCGAGGGAGAATTTTCTGGAGCAGGCAGAGAAGAGGGCTGAGAATGAGACGGAGTCCCTGAAGAGCTAGATCCCGTAGCCCCGAGTAGGACTGATGTTTGAAGATATCAGTTGAGACCAATGTTTGGATTGGATGAGATGAATGTTTGGAGAGATTGGATGTTACCAATGTTTGGAAAGATCGTATAGGTCCAGTGTTTGGAGTCAGATATCAGCTGGAACCGATGGATACAGGTAGGAGCAAGTTTTAGGGGAAAAACCAGACTGGAGTACAAGATGGAATTGGAGACTTGTGATAACCAGACTTGAAACTGGTATGGCACGGACTGGAACCATTCAGATACAGAGTACTGTACCTGGGAGCTCAGCACAGAGCTGTAACTTCAGCAGGAGCAACATTGTACTGGCAATGGAAGCCAGTCAGGAAGTGGAATTTATAGGGGTGGATCCCCAGGGATTGGATTCTGTGATCAGCTGGGAGCAGTGCTCTGAGTGGAAAAAGAGTGTCAGGTGACTGAGTCCAACATGGCTGCGCCCATACTGTTGTTTTAGAGGGAACTCTGGTGTGCAGCTTGTGTACCACTATGCTGAGGAGACACGCTGTGAGCAAAGAGCTGTGGGGAGCCATCTCCATGCTCAGTGACAGAACACTGAGTAGACTGGGCAGGACCTGCACAAACAAACCTCAGTTGCAGCCAGGAGTGATGTACAACACAAGCAGACCTCAGCGCTAGCCATGACCTACACCACAGAGGTAAAAGGGTAGTTTTTAGGGACTGGAGTGTGACAATAGGTAGGTTTTAGGCTAAGGATCATCACGATCGGTCATCAGGGGGCTGTGGGCGGGTTCATATATATATATATATTATATATATATATAGTGATAACTTGGGGTAATTAGCTCAGTAGAGGGTGGATTGGTACAGTGTTTAGGTGCTTAATGAGGGTCCACACACAGCTTTCAAGTAAATAAATGTAATAGTCCTTTTACTTTACAGCATGGAATCAGAAAACAGAAAATAATAAACAACCTAGCCCCTATTTAGGGCATCTAATTTACTTCTTGACCCCTGACTATCACGATGCAACTAGTCTGGCAATAAAGTCTCTGCCTGCTTCTCTGAAGGTCTATCGCCGGCTCCAGCCCGGCTTGGCTTGGCTGCCGCAGCTATAGAAACACAGTCAGTCTTGGTGGACTTCCCTGTATCATACAGGTATAGGCCCTGGCTTCCTCAGCCTGCAGCCCAGCTGCTTCAATGTCACACAGTCTGAGAGGTTTGTGGTCCTCCCTGCCTCTGCAGGTCCAGACTCAGGCCTCCTGGTCCCCAATGGCTTCACTGGGCTCGCTGGATTCCACAGTCCCACTTGGACTGTCTCCAATGGCAGCCTGACCGGTTTGCCTTTTCATCAGCCCACACTTGAGCTCTCTCCACAAGGCAGCAATTACACATCTTCCCAGAATCCTTCTCTCCTCCGTGTGGGCGGATCTCTCCTGTCCCACACAGAATCTGCTGATCACCAGCGCCATCTCTGTTGATACTGCCACTATATATATATATATATATATATATATATATATATATTACAAAACACCAACAGGACATCAATAGTTAGTTAGTAGAATAGGATTGAAATATATATTCTTCAAATAGTTTGCTTACATTGATGTTTCTCTTTTGTGTTGTGGAATAGGCGGTCCTTAATCTCCTGCTCACAGTTCTCGATGTATATCACAAGCTACTTGAGACTTCCTCAGTTTCCAAACTTCTGAAATGGCCTATTATACGAGTATATAGTATTATGAAGCTGTTCTTGGATGTGTGGAAAGACTGTACAATATATTAACGGGTAGTCAACTAATTGCAAGCTATTTTTGTTTATTTTCTGCAGGAATTCCTATTAGAGGTTCAGACAGGAACTGACTGACATGACAAGGCCTATCATGTTTAAGGCTTTTTTTATCAGCCAAATATGTCAAACCTAGTGTCAGGAGCTGAAGGGTACTTGTATGCATTTCATTGGTAAAGCCAATGTTCTAGGGCCCTGGGACCTTTCCTGGCATGTGATGGGAAAGAAGATGTCCACGCAGAGAATTTTTTACATTTTTTATTAAACCTCTGCCTCCAGAAATCAGAATGGCAGGGATCTAATGGCAATAGATACTCCCTCCTGGCAATTGTCTAAAATTCCATTTACCTGACAACTTGTGAGTAGTAATGTGTTGAGAATACCTATTGATCAGTGCTCTCAACACACCATGTGTCAAGAACAATGATTGGTCAGTGCATTGACAGGGCTGGTGCAAGGTCTCACGGTGCCCTAGGCAAAATTTTAGCGTACCACCCCTAAAATACCCTCACAAGTGACTGTCCGGGCAGTTCAGTAATACATTCAGGTAAATAAGGATTCCATATTGCTGCAAATTGTGGCAATAAGGAATCCTTATTATACAGGATAGATCACATATATTAATATATATGACCCTTAGAGTTTGGAAGGGCCATTTCCTAGCTTTAATTAAAATTTCAGTGTAAATACAAAGCACCTCTATATTTCCTCACTACATGCAAAATTAATCACTATTTTCCCTGCATGCGAAAAAATATAGAAATGCATTTGCACCCCTAGCGCTGCAATATGATTTGTTCAAATAGCAAATTACTCTTTTTTTTCTCTGCCGCAGCGTTACCCCGGACGGTATAACCCGGTGTGGCCCGCACTCCCCTAGTGAGGCCACTGCAGCAGCGTGCAACTCAGAATGAATCCCCTTGTGTCTAACAGGTGTCATTTGATTGCATCTTGAGGCTAACGCTTACGGGTGAAATAAATGTTGGATAAAATGAGGATAAAATTATTTGCAATATGAAGCAGTACAGTATACGAGGAGTGTGCAATAAGTTTCTGCATGCAGGTATTATATTTACAAACAAAGGTAACATTACATTTTTTTATTTAAAGTATTCACCAGATAAGTTCATGCATAGTTGCATGTGCTCAAACCACATGGTAAAGCAGCTGGACCAGTCTGAAGCAGGTATGTCTTCTACATGCTGGATGAAGGTCTCCACTGCAGCTTCTGGTGGCTCAAATCGAATCCCAAGCATCTTGCACTTGATTTGTGGTAACACAAAGAAGTTGAAGGGGGCCAGGTCTGGACTGTACGGCTGATGACTAAGCTCCTGGATGCATTAATGGACCAGAAAATCCATAACTTTCCTGAACTTGTGGGCAAGTGTATTGTCGTGAACTTGTGGGCAAGTGAAGGGCACCACAAGCGCGAGTTCTTAGACATTGTCTGGAAATGGCTTCCAGCACTTGTAGCCGACATTGGTTGGCTTACCAGTCCCCAGTGACGGAGCACTGCTGCACGAGTGGTATTGTAGCTACAGGTCCTGCTTGGCCACACTGCAGAACTTCTGTGGTGGTGTACCTCCGACTGGGGTCCGGCCAACTGTTGTTTTGGGTTGAAACTGTAGATGTATCATACAATACATCGTATAGTGGGCCTGATTCAAATGTGAACGCTATTTCAATGTTCACGCAGTTGAGTGATTATTGGTGAACTGTGCATGCAGCTTAGCTGCAATGTGCACGTGCAGTGATTGAATTGTTATCAAATGTGACTACAGTTGCAGTGAGGTTTTAGTCGCAAGTGATTGACAGACAGGGGAGGTAACAGGGATTGGCGACAAAAACGTGGGCATGTCGTGACCATTTTCGGGGCATGTATCTGCCCACATCTATGATCCCATACGCAAAAAATATGGCACTAGCATCTCAGTTACCGCAGCCATTCCTCGGCCATAGCGTTACTCAGATGGTTGATCATCGAAGGATCTACGACCACTGCTGCGTATTTGTACGCACTTGCTTGGATCTGCGAGGCCGCCGGAGAGAGTCTCAATACATTCCAGGCAGCTGCAGCATTAGCATATTTTCACATGGCAGCTGTGTACAAAATCGCAGCTGCTGATATATTACCATCCACATCTCAATCAGACCCAGTGTGTACCCAGCTTAAGATTCAAAAGCTGCCAATGAGGATGGAGCACATGAAGCGTAACCATCAACAAATAATGTGAAAAATTAAAGGATAAATTAATTAGGGGAATTATATGGGGCATAGAATAAACAACCACTGTGAAGAGAGGTGTCTAAACATTAGGGTTATGGAGGCCCCTTCAAAAAGTAGCTGTCTGGCTATGCCCCTGACCCTTCCTTTCTGACTTTTAACAGCTGGTTACTGCTACCCTGGTCATATACCTCCCATTATAGTAACACTCTCTACTTGTAATTAGTTAATTTTCTTCTATATTGCATTTTGCTGCATTATTTCCTCAGAATTTGGTATCCCCTTGTTCTGTATTGTTCTACATGATCTTTACAGAATATACCAGAGGTTCCCAAACGCAGTCCTCAAGGCTCCCCAACAGTTCAGGTTTTAGAGATATCCATGGTTGAGCAAAGCTGGTTAATTCAAATTGACTGAGGTACTAATTAAGGCCCTCATTCAGACCCACTCGCAAGCGGGCGCACGTACGTTAGGCGTACGTACAAAATTATTTAAATTCAATGGCTCGCTCGTATTTTCGTTCGCATCTAAAATTCCTCCCTAAACTCAGGCGACCCCTCCTCTAACTAATGAGCGTGCGAAATAGCGAGCGTACATCCCCGAAATGGCTTGAAGGGAACGCACGCACAAGTGAAACCGGAAGTGGCCTTGTCAGATGTCGATTACCTGCTCCTTTATTCTGCCTACCTCCCTCAATCGTATCATGCCAATCAATGTATCAATTAGCTAATTTTTTTTTTTTTTTCAACACAATGCAAGAAACTTTACTCTTGTCCGTGTTTGTGTTTACCCGCAGAATACGTACGGATGGAACATTCGCTTTTATTGTTCAAAAAACATGTGAACCACAATTAAACAATTGTTCTATTGCTGTGGATCCCCGCATATTTTCCGGGGTTCATTTCTTTATTTAAATTTGCAAACGCATGTCACTGCATCAAGCCTATCATAACTCTCCAGAGATTTCTGGCCCTGTTGAACACATGACTCATACACTAACCAATAAAATTGCTCCTGTTAATTTCCAAAATACATTAGCCAATCAGAAATTTGGGCCACACTTTATCAAAAATGTTTTGTATGAAAAACTCCATTGCCATCATGAGAGCCTCCGCATTCACCAGGCGCGAGCTGCTGGTGCTTACGGAGGTGATGGATAGGCGGATCACCAGCCAGCCTCCACCCATCACCAACCGGCAGAAGCGCTCCGCGTATGCGGAGGCACGGTCCCGCCTGCGGTCGATGGGTTCACGCCGCAACATCGGGCAGCTTGAGCGCAGGTGGTCAGACCTGCAACGGCGAACGCCCCGCTTGCTGGCATGCTTTCGCATGCAGATCCTGGAAAGTAAGTGTTATGTATTGTGGTTTTCATGTTTGTGTTTGTGGGGCAAACTGCGTGTGCATGTTTTCCTGTCTGTCCTATTAATTATTTGTCCTCATATCTGCGTGTGCATGTTTTCCTGTCTGTCCTATTAATTATTTGTCCTCATATCTGCGTGTGCATGTTTTCCTGTCTGTCCTATTAATTATTTGTCCTCATATCTGCGTGTGCATGTTTTCCCTCTATTTCAGTTTTTTTCATTCTACTCCTTTTTGCATATTTTTTGTTGCTGGTATTTTTTTTTTAATTTGGGCCCCGGATTTGCCCAGAAACTAACCTCAATTTGTTTGACATATTTTAGGAGGACAGCCAAGACTACGCCGTCACCGTCCGGCCAGACGGCGTTCCCGGCCACTATCCCCAACCCCCAGCCAACACTCCACCCCAAATATTTCCCCTATACCCCACTCCTCCCCAGCCTTCCCAGACCCTCTCCCGGAACTGTCGGGCCTCCTTCCCCTCCGTCCCACTTCCCCCTCTCCTCCACCCACCCCTCTTCCAATTACCCCCTCCCCGGAGTCCATCATTACCCCTCCCCGTTCTTTGGGGAATGAAGGCTCCTCCGAGGAGGAACATGGAGGGACTTCCGGAGCTCCCGTTTTGGCTCCCGGTATGTTTTTCTTTCTCATTTTTTTAAACCACAAACTGTTTGTATGTAATCATGTGTCGTGCCTTTATTCGTGCTTGTTTGGTTTACTTTTGTTGATTTAGCAGTTTGCCTTTACCTCTTCCTGCTGATTTCAACATACACATATCACACCTGTGTGAATTTGTACATAGGCCTTGTATTTTTGCCAGCACCCCCTTTTTGTTTTGGTTTTTTTTTTTTCGGTTTAGGAGTGATTTCGTTGTGTTTTGTTTTTTTTAATGTGGATTCCCTATTGTTTTATTAATCCACACACTTTTCTCACCCACAGAGGAACAGAGGCGTCGTCAACAGGTGGAGGATTGTGTTGGCCAGATGCGGCAACATGTAATTGGCCTTCTTGTGGCCCTTGACCGGCTGTCTGGCATCCTTCGCCAGTAGTTTTTTTTTTTTTGATTCGTTTTGTAAATAAATTTTGTAGTTCTAATATACGTTCTGGCTCATTCTTTTTTTCTAAAACACAAATAGTTTTCCCTGACATAAGTAGACTGTTCCTGCACGGATTTCCATTTTTTAAAAGTTAGATTGTATTTTGTATTTGTATGTTAAACAGCCACAAGAAACACATAACAGTAACAATGTCATTTCCCTTTTTGGGTGTAGTGTCAATTAGATATTTCGCCATTTTACAGGTTCCTAGTTGGTGTGCAAGCTGCTTAGGCCAATCTTCAAAATCCAAAGGTTTGGACAGGCTTCCTTTTGGTGTGGGTTGGGAACCTGCAAACATATTTCAGTTTACATCAACTGGTGTCAGTACTGGATTACCCCTTAGTCAATTGTAAGGTGTGTTAACCTGGTTCCACTTGCTGTTAACGTCCAAAAAAAGGAAGACCATTTCACTCTCCAAACATTTATTCACAACTTAAATGAGAAATCAAAGTGGTCAGTCCCAAAACCAAAAAACACTGATAATCTCAAATACAACACATACAAATAAAATATTTAATTTAAAAAAACAATCAAGAACTGGTTGACGAAGGACCATGCCAACATGATTCCACAAACATGGCGTTGCGATATGGGTTCCAGAATATATGGCCAAAATCACCAGATCCAGGTTTGGTAAGGGTAGCAGGAAGTAGTGAGCGTTGGAGTGGCAAAGATTATGTGAACAAACAGAAGATGGTGAAAAAATAAAAATAAATTAGATGTTCGCAAACAAACACAAACACATTAGGTATAAACACTGTTGTTTGGGTCAAACTTACCTAAAAAATCTGGCCACCACATCATCGCGTATGGCCCCCCCACATACTGACCTCCGACCAACCTCGGGGGGGCCATCCTCAGGTAAGGCATCCTCTGGCTGCATTGGGACACCACTCCTTATGGCGATGTTGTGAAATATCCCACACAGGACCACAATTTTCGACACCATATCCGGCAAATACATGAGCTCGCCACCAGAGCGGTGGAGGCATCTGAATTGGCCTTTTAAAAGGCCGATACAGCGCTCCACCACTTGCCTGGTGGCTGTAAGTGCGGAATTATACTCACTTTGTGGGCCTGGTGTGGGAGCCAAATAAGGAGTGAGCAGCCAGGACATGCAAGGGTATCCACTGTCTCCTGTGAAAAATAGGAGACAACATCAGGAACACTGTGTATCAAGCTTAACATTGTTATGTACTAAAGGTCTCCACTTACCCAGAAGCCACGCATCACCAGCTTGTAGGTTGGTTAATTTCTGCCATATCCCTGATTGCCGGATGACGAAGGAGTCATGTGCACTTCCTGGTAACTTAGCATTCAGGGACAGGATCTGGAGGGAGGCATCACATACCACCATTACATTCAGGGAGTGATAGTGTTTCCTGTTTCTAAATATTGGCTGATGTGGTATGTGAGTACCATCCACAACCCCTATGATGTGTGGGAAGCCAGCTATTTGGTAAAAATTGGCCTTGGCCACACTAAGGGCACCCATATCCAAAGGCATTTGAATAAAATGATGGAGGTGCTTGAAAAGTGCCTCCATCACTGCCCTCAGGATCCGGGAAAAGGAGGATTGGGAGATGCCCGCCACTATTCCAACCATTGTTTGAAACGATCCTGAGGCACAGAAATGTAACACCGCCATAAATTGCGTCAGTGGTGGTATTGCTGTTGGACTGTCAATTTGCCGCTCAAGATCACTTTCTATTAATGAGAGAGTGTCTATGATGATTTTGGGAGGTAGACGGTAGCGTCTTAAAACCTCATCATCGGGCATTCCAAAAAGGGTGACACGTGTTCGAAATATCTGGGGCCTTGCATGCCTACGATGCCTACGCCTGGGATGAGATTGAGGTTGGTCGGCTTCCGGGAGCATGGCCAGAACAATCCTCCCCAGATCAACCTGAAATTCCAAAATTTTAAAGTAAGGCTTTTGACCCACCCCAAAACTATATTAAAACAACTTAGCTTGATGATAGCATCCATTGCTGCTTACATGCCGGGGTATTGTCATGATACGTCCAAACTGAAAATAAACAACAAAATTACTTGACACATTTCACTCTGTGCATTTTTGTGGATACATTTTGTGCTAGACCAAAGTTAAAATATGCCAAACACCCATTTAGCAAAACCGCAAAGCGACATTTAACACAGTACATCAAAACGGGTCGAAATGTTGGCTCAAAAAGCGAAAGCTAAACCATCAAAAAGTTAGAATGATTATTAAGCTGTTTAAAATGTGCTAATTAGTTCGCTAATACAAGTCACAAGAGTAACTACTAAAAATGCGCTAATTAGTTCGCTAATACAAGTCACAAGAGTAACTACTAAAAATGCGCTAATTAGTTCGCTAATACAAGTCACAAGAGTAACTACTAAAAATGCGCTAATTAGTTCGCTAATACAAGTCACAAGAGTAACTACTAAAAATGCGCTAATTAGTTCGCTAATACAAGTCACAAGAGTAACTACTAAAAATGCGCTAATTAGTTCGCTAATACAAGTCACAAGAGTAACTACTAAAAATGCGCTAATTAGTTCGCTAATACAAGATAAAAAATGGACTTACCAAGAGCAAATATCTAAGATGCAAAATCAAAAGGTCTTTGGGGTCGAAAAAAAACAAAATCTAAAATAGAATAAATTAGGTATCCAAAAATTACAAAATATACGAAACACAATGAAACAACAATTGAACAAAAGTTAGACTTCACAAAACTTACCAAATCAACAAACGAGGTCCCAAAAATATAAACAAAGATAACGGAAAAAAAAACGCAAATCTAACCAACAAACGATTCTCCAACCTCCAACTCCTTTCTACACAATCAATACACTCCAGCCAAGATAACCTCCAACAATCCAAAAACGCCACCTCGACTTGAGACACACCAAGCCATAAATAGTGTTTCGTTTCCCGCACAAATTAAGGAGGGATCATAGGGCCGCACAATCAATGATGCGGCCGCAAAATAAGGACGCATGTATAAATACGTCACGAAAACACATTCAAATTCTGGTGTATTTCTTGTTTGGACCGCAGACATGGCGACAGACCAGGGAAAAAATGCCCAAGAGTCAGGCGGTAAGTCTTTCATGCATTTTCTATCAACGATTAATTTGAACCATAAGATGAGGCAAGTTGTGATTTTGTGAATTCTGTAAATTTACACAAATAGGTGAGGAGGATGACATGGAAGAGGCTGCTGGGCCCAGTATTCCGGCCAAAGCGGGCAAAAAAAAAAGGCAGCCACATTTCACAAGAAAGGAGATGGAGGTTTTGATCCAGAAGTGTGTGGACATCCTGCCACAGGCAGACAGGAATATGAGTCTAAGCCAGAAGTGGAGAATGTGGGAAGAGGTAGCCGTTGCTGTCAATACGGTGGGTGATTATGTCCGTCTAGCCCGGGATGTCAAACGGCGGTAAGTAAACCCTTGCCCCCCCTAAAAACAAACCCCATTTTAAACCAAAGGATAATGGCTTCCATTTTTCCCCACAGATGGGGCGACTTCAAATATCGCCTAAAGCAAAAACTCGCGGACAGGGCTAGGCATGCAAGGGGGGCAGGTGGGGGTCCCACCCCTGTGTCATTGGAGTTGACCGATTTAGAAGAGCTGGCACAGGGGTGTGTGCAGCCTGTGGAGGTGTTTGGCGTGTCCAACATGGATACGGACATGCCAGACTTTGCGGCTCCTCATGTTGGCCCAGGTAAGTATTGTGATGTCACCAACTCTGAAATGCTATTGTGCCAATATGTAGATTCTAATGTGACTCTTTTCTCATTTTTCAAACAGAGACACAGGCGGATGAGTCTGCTCCAGAGGGAAGCCTTGGCCGCAGAATTTCTGCTGGCTCTGCAGGGGAGGAACCAGTACATCCAGCTGAGGACCCTGCAGAAGCCAGTCCAGGGCGTGCCCCCTCACAGGCAGTGGGCCTCCTCACAGAACTCAATTTCAAATCGGATTTCCATACGGAGATTCTGCAGAGGATGGACGCCAGTCTGCTACGGGTGGTTGAGGCCCTGGAGCAAAATGCTGCGGCCAACGTGACCATTGGTCAGGCCCTGGCGGAAAATACCAGGGCCAACATCCGCATCGCCGATGCCCTGGAGCAGCTCGTTCGCCAGCACATGGTGGAGCCGACCTCCCTTCCTGCCGGAACATCAGGATCCTCCACCTCTGGCACAACATCAGCCAATCCTCCAAATGTGCCTAGCCCTGTGCCTAGTCCAGAGGCCACAACATCTGCCTCTGGACAGGCCAGCCCGATGGCATCCCGGACCCGGTCTGGCGCCCACCCTCCCCCATCCAAACGGGCGAAAAAACGGTGACAGCAATGGCGACTTTTCCCACACTCCTTCTGTGCTTGGCTCATATTCCTTTCTGGTCAAAACTTCCCTCTCCTTTCTTGTGAAATGTTTTTAAGTTATTTTTGTACATTTATGTTATCAGTTATTGTTTTTTTTTTTTTGATAAAAAGTATCTTTGGCAGAAAAACTAAAAAAAAATATTATGCCAATTGGTTTGTGTTTAAACAATAAATTTATGAAAAAAATCAGACATTGTATTGTGACATTATTGGACAAATGGGTTACATTTAATCCTGGCCCTAAAGGCAAAAAAGGACACCAAAAACCATTTCATTTGTCTAAAAAAAAGGCCTCTTGAAGGAACGTTTAAAAAAACACATAACGATGCAAATTGCACATTAAAAAAAAAAAGGGGGAGCTAATTAAAACATGATGACATTATTGTCACAATAGGCCATAAACAACAAATTGAGGCCAAAAAAAACCCCAAAAAATGTACGCCAATTGATTGTGTAATCCTGACATTAGCAGGTATGATTTCCACCTGCGTACGGTTTTGTGCTATCCCAATAAACTGCTTTCCAAACACATACCAAGCCGGTTTTCAATACAACACTAATTGCTTTTGTGACCACCCGCGATTAATCGCTGCAACATCGTGGAGTCCCGGGACGGAGGAGAAGGCCATCGCCAATGTGGTCGAGTAATCCAGACCCTAAACTGTGCGAGCATTTTGAAGGGAAAGAGGATGTTCCAGTGACGTATGTGACGGTCCGAACACATTTTACGCTCGCATCTGCTAATGTATGTACGCCCCAAAAACGCCTCGCCACGCCTGCGTTTTTCCATCTCCACCCCCGTCAACACCCAAAAACGCCCTGTTCTATCAATCACATTTGACATGTCACTTCCTGTACGCTATTTTAGGAACGACAGATAAAAAGCTCGCAATCTGCCGTACGCACATGCGCAGTGTAACACCGACGCATGCGTGGTTAGTCAACATCGGAACGCAACGAGCGTACTGCTGTTTGCGAGTGGCTCTGAATGAGGGCCTAAGTCACCTGTGCTCAACCATGGATATCTCTAAAACCTGAACTGTTGGGGAGCCTTGAGGCTGCGTTTGGGAACCTCTGTAATATACTGTGGCAGAGCCTGCCCTAGACAAAGGCAAACTAAGCAAAATGCCTAGATCAGTGGTTCTCAAACTTTTTTGAATCATGGCACCCTAGAGTACCAGCATTTTTTCCACGCCACTCCGGAGGGAAAAGTTTATTAGGCCGAGATGTACTAAATAGGAAAATGTGGTTAAACCCCTGAAAATGCAGTTTTCGGGGGTTTTACCACATTTTCCCATATGTACAAAACACTGGTATGCAATGCATTCAGGTGGCGTTACACAATAGAAACCTAAGGGCTTCTTTTCGGGATGCTCCTCCTTGGGAGGGATTCAATCGGATCCCTCACATGAGCCCCCGATGCCTTCTGTGCACGTGCAGAAGGACGCCAGAGGGACTTCTGTGTTTTAAACCCGGAAGTCCCTCTGCAACTCTAATGCGATGCTTAGTACATCCCACCCTTATTGAAAAATTCAGCAAAAATTAAAAATAGTAAATTGAGCTTATATGTCACCCTTAGGATCAGTTATATGGTGGTTGACAGGGCTCTGCTTCTTTTTGTCTGCATATTTTTGGACTGGCAGACACTAGTACTGGTTTTTCCTATCACACTGACTAAAAATCATTTTATTTGGTACTGGACCACCAACCCAAAGCACCCATGCAAGTGCCCTGAGGCACCCCAGTGTGCCACTGCACCCAGTTTGGGAACCACTGAGCTAGGGCATTTGGAATTCCTAGGGGCATCCAAGCCCTTCTAGGGCCAGCGGAGGTTTTGGCCAAACATGGCAGGAGCACCTGCTGCCAACTTGGCAGAGACTCTGGCAACTGCTACTGCCGCTGTGCAGCGTCCACGATAGGAGCTCAACTGACAGTTCAGATCGGGCCAGACAGCAGCAACCCGTGAGCGGCGTTTTGCAGGAACGGGGCACCTGGATGGTGACTAGTGGTTAGCGCTGGCCGGATCTAGCTTGGCATGCACTGGGATGGCAGGTGCTAACACGATCTGAATAAGCTTCTGCACAATGGCAGAGGCTCATTCAAGACTATAAGTAAATGGCCGCAGGAGGGCTGCTAAACCCGCATCAGCTTCTCCCACGGGCCTTTGCAGAACTCAGCGTAATGAGTCACACCTCACGGCTCCATGCTCTGCCTCCAGCAATCATCACACACAGCTGTGGCCTGCCAGCCTTAACCGAAAACAGCAGGTCTGCCGTCCGCGGCTTGCTGTACCTCGGGCCGGGCGGCTCTGCAAACTGTGCTCAAATAAAGTCTAGAACTGGGAAGGGGCTGGGGTGCTGTGATGCTCAATGCTGTGATAAGGGTGCAGTGCTGGCATAGGGGTGCTGGGTGAGGTTGGGTGCTTACAACATGCTGTGCTTGGAGAGGGGCGTTTTGTGCTGGGTGAGGGCCGGGATGGTGTGTGCTGTGCTGGGAGAGGGTTGATAGGTACTGTGATCTGATTTGTGCTGGTAGAGGGGTGAATGGTGCTGTACTGGTAGAGGGGTTATGAGTGATTTAATCTGTGCTGTGCTGTGTACAGGGTGCCGTGATCTGTGCTGTGCTGGGTGAGGGGTGCTGAGTGCTGTGCTGTGATCTGTGCTAGGAGAGGGGTACTGTGATCTGTTCTGGGTGAGGGGTGCTGGGAGCACAGCACAATGAGGAAAGGGACAAAACACAGTGAAACCATGTCCCATCCATGAGGCCACACCCCTTTTCAGGACCCCATGGGGGGCAACGGGTAATTAGCACATGCCCCTTTTCAGGACCCCTGAACGTAGCTTCCTTGAATACAATGGTTGTATGCTTATTGGATCTTTCATTCAAGTTATAAAATTAATACATTTCATGTGAAAACAATATATACAGTATATTTATGAAAAACTAAGGGGTATATTCAGTTTGGCGCGAGGTAAAAAACCCTCTATCTTCTCACTGGAGAGGGGGATGCTGAGAGTCACGGGGGCTGCTGGAAGGGCATTCCGGGGGGGGGGGTGGACAAGGCCACTCCTGGGGTGGGGCAAATAGACACTGGGGGGCTACACACACCAGGGGCCACACACATACATCACTCATATACACACACACTTACAAACACTATCAAACACTCTCACACACTGACATATTTGAAAAATTTACAGTTAGGAGCTGATTGGTTGGTGCTATTTCTCTCCAATTTTATCTCTCTCCAAGCGTAATTAAGCAAATTGGAAACTTCCAATTGCATAATTAGTCCTAAGGGGCGCTACCGCCTGGGGCCCAGAGCAAGTCCCAATGATTTTCCAAAAAATAAAAATTTTGGAAAAAATCACATGCACCTAACTGAATAGAAAAAATCCCGCATCTGCAGGAAAAAACTCGCAGGTGCGGAATTTTTGCTATTCACGCACCCAATTGATTATGCCCCTAAGGGGCCTATTCATCATAACTAAAAACTCGATGGAGGTAATTAGGTAGAACTAGCATGGAGTTCCAACTAATTACCGGAGGAGTTCATAATTCTTCTTCTCCATAAGTATCTATTCCGAAAAGCTGTCATTTTTGCTGCATGACAATCACTGATGTGTCAGAACAGAAGTTACCATGGATGGCATTCAGGGTTTTACAGCACATTCAGTGGCTGGATTTCTTTGTGTGTGATAAAAGCCAAACTTTCCCTGACCTGCAGAAATTAGGAATGCAGCGCTTAATCATCAGCAGTTGTGTGCAGTCTGTGGTCCTCAGCCCATACACATTTATTGTTGGGAAGTAATTTATGTCTGTGTCAGTACCAGCTGAAATCCAGTCCATTTTGTTTGATCCAACGTAGAAAGTAACGACTCGTCACTCAACACATTGTAAAGTACAGCTGGGTGCATATTTATGTATTTATATTTGAATAAACATAAGCATGCCAAAAATGTTGTTTTTACCACTATTATTGTTCTGAAATGAAGACAATCTAATAACAGCAGTGCTAAGAATGGCATAACTCAAGTGCAGACTAATACCCCTTTTACATCGGAGCTAAAACCCGGGTTATTGCAGGGTTAACACGGGCAGCTCCTTGGTGTAAAAGGGGTGAGGGTTGGATCGCCGGGTCGAGTGACCCGGCAATCCAACCCAGGTAAATACAGTGGCGTCACAAGGGGGGTGCGGAGGGTGCGGGCCGCACTGGGTGTCACCCTCCAAGGGGGTGACACCAAAGACCGCACACTCCCCCGTCGTTACACTTACCGCAGAACCTCAGAGAGGGGGTGGAGCACACCAGTAGCTAGCCACTGCATGGTCCCGGGAAGGGGATCCGCCCGCTGCCCGCCCATTTCCCACCTTCTTCCACGGCCGCTGCACATCCCGGCCGCCGTGAGGGTGCGCGGCGCGTGACGTCATGGCGTCAACCTGCGACTCCGCTGCTGGATGAGAGGAGCCTGTCTGCCTGCCGCTGCTGGAGGAGAAGAGCCCGCCCACCTGCCACTGCTAGAGGAGTGGAGCCCGCTGCTTGCCCGCCGTTGCTGCTGCAAGAGAGAGGAGCTGTCAAGGTAAGGGAAGCCAGAGTGCTGCTGGGGACAGAAGTGGGGGTGGCTGGCTGGGGACAGAAGAGGAAGTGGCTGGCTGGAGACAACAGTGGGCAGTGGGGGTCGCTGGCTGGGGACAGAAGAGAGGGTGGCTGGCTGGGGACAGAAGAGGGGTTGGCTGGCTGGGGACAGAAGAGGAATTGGCTGGCTGGGGACAACAGTGGACAGTGGGGGTCGCTGGCTGGGGACAGAAGAGAGGGTGGCTGGCTGGGGACAGAAGAGGGGGTGGCTGGTTGGCTGGGGACAGAAGAGGGGGTGGCTGGGGACAACAGTGCGCAGTGGGGGTCGCTGGCTGGGGACAGAAGAGGGGGTGGCTGGCTGGGGACAGAAGAGGGGGTGGCTGGCTGGGGACAAAAGTGGGCAGTGGGGGTCGCTGGCTGGGGACAGAAGAGGGGGTGGCTGGCTGGGGACAGAAGAGGGGGTAGTTGGCTGGGGACAACAGTGGGCAGTGGGGGTGGCTGGCTGGAGACAGAAGTGGGGGTGGCTGGCTGGGGACAGAAGAGGGGGTGGCTGGTTGGCTGGGGACAGAAGAGGGGGTGGCTGGCTGGGGACAACAGTGCGCAGTGGGGGTCGCTGACTGGGGACAGAAGAGGGGGTGGCTGGCTGGGGACAGAAGAGGGGGTGGCTGGCTGGGGACAGAAGAGGGGGTGGCTGGCTGGGGACAAAAGTGGGCAGTGGGGGTCGCTGGCTGGGGACAGAAGAGGGGGTGGCTGGCTGGGGACAGAAGAGGGGGTAGCTGGCTGGGGACAACAGTGGGCAGTGGGGGTGGCTGGCTGGAGACAGAAGTGGGGGTGGCTGGCTGGGGACAACAGTGGGCAGTGGGGGTCGCTGGCTGGGGACAGAATAGGGGGTGGCTGGCTGGGGACAGAAGAGGGGGTAGCTGGCTGGGGACAACAGTGGGCAGTGGGGGTGGCTGGCTGGGGATAGAAGCGGGGCTGACTGGCTGGGGACAGAAGAGGGGGTAGCTTGCTGGGGACAGAGATGGAGGGACAGGCTGTCTGGGATCACAAAAGGAGGTAGGCTGTCTGAAACACAGAAGGGGGGACAGTCTGTCTGGAAACACAAAAGGGGGCAGGCTGCCTGAGGTCACAGAAGGGGCTAGCTGGCTTTGGACACAGAAGGGGGGGCTAGCTATCTGGTTGAACAGAAGGGGGCCTGGCTGTCTGGAGGCACAGAAGGGGAGATGGCGGTCTGGGGACACAGAAGTATTGCTGGCTGGGGACAAGAAAGGGGAGAAGGCTGGCTGGGGACACAGAAGGGGGGAGCAGGCTGGCTGGGGACACAGAAGGGGGGAGCAGGCTGGCTGGGGACATAAAAGGGGTGGCTGGTTGGCTGGGACGTGTGCTATTTTCTGTGGGGGACCAATGTTATTTATCTCTATGGGGAGCATTGTTATTTTTTCTATTGGGGAGCAAAGTGTTTTTTCCCTGTGGGGGGGGGGGGGGAATGACTGATGGTGTACCATGGAAATTTTAACAGGTATTGCTGTCCCTAATCCTATGGTTATGTTAATGTCATTTATTCATAAGGTAGTCTTTTAACACGCCTCTTATTGTGAGACCACTTTTACTATATTAAGCTTTTTTGTGGGGGGGGCATATTTTATAGGTTCGCACTGGGAGCTCCAGCCCGTTGAAATGGCCCTGCTCTCCGGGCCAGCCTAATGTTCGGTCTGGACTGGTACTGTTGTGTTATGTGTCTATCATAGTTAGTGCCCACTGTATCTCGCCGATGCGGAGCTACAGGTCCCGTGAGATGATGTGTCATCATCTTGTGAGTCCCTCTCTCTCTCTGCTCATGCCCGCCGGCATTCTGGGTGGAGCACTGCAGTGTGAGTACTGGACTGTGTAACTGGTAAGGGGGGAGAGAGTGTGGAGCTGCGCACCTTGGTCCTGATTTATTTTTTTTTGTTGGAGAGGGAGGAGGGGTGTCACCATGAGATATAGCACTGTGTGACACCAACCCTAGTGACGCCTCTGGGTAAATAGCAGGGTTTAATATGGGAGTAACCCGTGAAACTCTGGTGTGTGTACGGTGCACTCCGGGTCTTGACGACCTGCAGTGCGCCACTAGCCAGCCGATTGGTCCGCCTTCAGTGGCGCTTGGAGATGACGTCATCTCCAAGTGTCCACTTTCACGCCGGAAAAGCCGGGTCTATGCAGACCCGACTGCGGTGTGAGCGGCGCCGACTCAGGAATATCCCGAGTCGGCGCCGGCTAAATTCCGGGTCTGATCCGGATAGGAACCCCGGAGTTTTGGTGGAAAAGGGGCATGATATTGCTTTTATACCTAAATTCTGGGTCTGACCGGGAGGTTGGAAAAAGGTTCCAAACCGGATCAGACCCGGAATTTAGTCGGTGCCGACCCAGCATATTCCAGAGTCGGCGTCGTTCACACTGGAGCCGGGTCTGCATCTGGCATGCAGCGCACTCCAGGTCATCGTGACCTGGATCACGTCGTTTACAATGCAGGGTTTCATGGGTCATTCCTGTGTTAAACCCTGCAAGTTACCTGGGTTGAATTGCAGGGTCACTCGACCTGGGAATCCAACTCTGTCCCCTTTTACACCAAGGAGCTACCCGGGTTTTAGCTCTGGTGTAACCCAGGTTTTAGCTCTGGTGTAAAAGGGGTATAAGAGCCTGATTCAGTACGGATCGCAACTGCGATGATATGCTAATCCACTGTAATCGCTATGCCGTCGCAGCACAACATAAGGATGTCCACCTTACCTTACACACATCCATAATACTTAGCAAGACTGCATAGCCATCGGTAACATTGAGTACAATTACAGCCTGACACACACTTGCAGGAATTGCAGGAACCTTACTCAGGAATTGCTAACCTTGTCACACACTGTGAGTACACAAGTTGCATATGGCATCGCAGTGGATAATTTATGCACGCCCATGCAACGGCGTTTTTCAAACGCACTGGCACGCCTGCATTTCTGCCGACCACCCCCATCATCAACCCCAAATGGTACTTCTGGTCTATCACTTTGCGATGGGTCTGCATAGTCACTGCGATCACAGTCCCGATTGCAGTGCAGTGTTCACGCACACGCACTGCGATGCATGCGCAGCATGTGTCGTCATTTTCCCAGTGATATTTGCTGCTCTGAAGTGCCGACACAGTGCTGGAGACTACGGACAGGTAAGTATAACAATATATTGGTGCATGGTGTGCGGTGTGGGGCCCCCTGGACCCAGGGACCCGTGTGCACCCATTATAGATATGTCATTGGTTACATAATTATATATTTTAAAAAAAGAAGCGAATGAACCGGTACACCTGTACACACTTTCTGACAAGGATTTGCTTTGCATTATTTTAAAGTTGGCTGCAGAATTTACATGTGATATCACTAGGTCAAATACAATGGAGTTCTAATCGATGTGCACCCAGCCGATATGTTAGCCTGACCGGTCGACATATCGGATCCTGGGTACACATATTGGATCCTGGGTACACATGAGAATGAGGTAATGAATGACAGACCGATCCCTCATTCCATCCTTCATTACCTGCATTAAGGCCGCATGTGATATCATCCAGTTTGACGTGCAGCACAGCCGACTGATCGATACCGCATGCGACTGCGCACATATTGGCCGTACACACTGAGAGATGCAGCCAATATGTCATTCCAATTAATCCAGAAACGACATATCGTGCTGCCATCGTCACAGTGTGTACACAGCTTTAGGGAACAGCCTTTATGTACCATAGTATTGTACATAGTTGCCTACTTCCCCGGAATGTCCAGGAGACTCACATCCATGCAAACATTGCTAGCACTAATTTATTCTGCACTAGTAAATGAATGTGCTACTGGTTGGGGATTATGGGCCTGATTCAGACCCGCTCGCAAACGGGTCGATGGTGGGCCAGTGCACATGTGCGGCGTACGCAATGCACGTGTGTGAGCCCCGTAGCGAGTGAGTACTTCACTCGCTCCAGGGCTTGCAGCAAAACGGGGCAGCTGTCGACGTTGATCGACAGGTCACCCCGTTTTGTAGGCGCGTAGGGGGGTGGCTGAACAAACGGAGGCGTTCCCGAAGGAATGCCTGCTGTTTGTGGGCGTCCCTACTGACATCACTCGTGATGTCAGTAGTGGACTTCCTGCTCTATTAGAGCAGTGTCCACTCGGGCTTGCGAGACCTGAGACCCTACCACAAGGGTCTCCTCGCAAGCCCTATGGTCGCGATAATCGCGACCATCTCCTGCCCACTCGCACTAGCTGTGGGTGGGCACCCACAGCTTAGCGAGCGGACAGGAAAAAAAATTAAATTAAATACTCCACGTCCTGATTCAGAGCGTGCACTTGCAAATAGCGAGCAGCTCTAAATTAGGCCCTATGTCATACTTTCCGACTATCTGGCTGCTCCTTCCGGGAGGGAGCAGCCAGATCGGCAGAACAGGGGGCGTGGCCGGGCGGGCTGAAGGCAGTTTCCAGGTGTAGCAGGGGGCGGGGCCACGCGATCGTGTCATTTTGGCCCCGCCCCTGCTACACAATGTCGAAATACAGGCATTGTGAAGCAGGGGGCGGGGCCAAAATGAAGCGAATCGCATCAGCGCCCCCCCCGCTGAAGGGGATTTATCAGGTGCTGGCGGAGGGAGACAGGGGATCGGCGGCATGCGGGAGGCTTGCCTGCCTTTCCGGGGGGGCGGGAGCTGCACCTGTTTATCGGGAGGCTCCCGCCCGAATCGGGAGGGTAGGCAACCCTGCCCTATGTGTATTATGTGTCTACAGGTTTATTATAAAGTGCCTTGTGCAGAAAATGTATAGCAAAATCTGTGTCCAACTTGTCCACCTGGGAGAGAGCCTGTGATATATCACTCTCAGTAAATTAATTGGCTTACAAGTCAAGCTTCAAATCATACTATGTACCACACTGGCTTCCCTAAGCTGCTGTAATACAATCATTACCTCTCCAAATTTACTGTATTTTAAAAAGTACCGGATATGAGGCATCTACATTATTCTTCCTGATTTTCCTAGGGTAAAGACTTTTCTAATGACTGAGGGCCTGATTCAGACCCACTCACAAGCACATAGTGTACGCATACAGGAGCCCCAGCGAGCGACTAAAGTTCAGTCGCTCCGGGGTTCGCTACAAGACGGGGCGGCTGACGATGTTGATTGACAGCTCAACCCGTTTTGTAGGCGGGAAGGGGGGGTTGCTGCACAAATGCAGGCATTCCCTTAGGAATGCCTGGCGTTTGTGGGCGGCCAAACTGACATCACTCACGATGTCAGTAGTGGATTTCCTGCTCTATTAGAGCAGGTAGTCCACTCGGGCTTGCGGGAGCCGAGACCCAACACAGGGTCTCGTCGCAAGCCCGATGGTCGCGATAATCGCGACCATCGCCAGGCCGCTTGCACAAGCTGTGGGTGGTCACCCACAGCTATGCGAGCGGCCTAGAGGCGCTTGCAAACAGCGAGCGCTTCTGAATTAGGCCCTGAGTTCAAAGCCTGTGCTTGAAAGTGCACCATCGCTTAGGTAAGGTGAGTAGCCACTGCATAGATACCTACTCTCCCTAAAGTTCCAGGAGGCTCCCGAATTTTCAGGTAACCTCTCGCACCTCTAGAAGAGTGTTCAGATCTCCCGCATCCCACCCTCTTCCTAGTGAAGTGGGCAGGATGGGGAGATAATTGCCAGGAATTGCTGCTCTGTATGGACAGGGTGGGGCTAAACAGAGCAAAAATGCATAATTTAGCTCCGCCCACAGTTTGCACAACTTTGCCATGACGGGGGCAGGGCCTAATGACATAGGAGCCCGGCCCCCTGAAGTGACCAGCAGCGTCTTCTCTCTGGGCATCTCCCTGAGTGGAGATATAAAAAGTTAGCAAGTATCACCTACAAGCCAAGGAATCAGATATATACTGAAGAATAGGGCCATACAGAAATATTAATGAAGGAGGGGACACTACATCATCTTCAATATATTACATACTGACCATATAATAGTAACAGGTTTAGTAGTGGATATGCTCCCCTAAACTGGTGAGCATTAGCTACGTTACCATTAATGGGTCAGTTAATGAAGGGATGATATAGCAGAAGAATGGAGACAGCTTACAGCTCCCTCCTTAGCAATATGGGGATGGGTACGGGATGCAGGCGCTCAGGATCCCAGAAGGATAGAATGCCAACACTTGTCGGTCAGTATTCTAAACCTCCCCCTATCCCTACCCTAACCCTCCCCCTGGTGCCTAACCCTAACCCCTAATGCTAACCCTTCCCCCAACCCCGCTACATACCTTCAGGATTCCAGTGGTCGGGATGCCGGCCCCAGGATTGTGACAAGTGTCGGGATTCCGGCACCAGCATTTTGAGCGCCGGAACCCCGACGGTCGGGATATTGACACAGTTTCAGAGAGCAAGATGTATCTAGCAGTGCTTCTTATAACATCATGCAGTGCCCCGGAGCGAGAGAGAAACCCTCTCGTTCCGAAGCTCTCTACAAAAGCTCGCCAGCTCGCCCCGTTTTTGTAGTGGGGAGTTTCCTGCTCGATCAGAGCAGGAAGCTCCCTGGGGCTGTCGGTTGCCGAGACTCAACCTTAGGGTCTCGTCGCAAGCCCCGATGGTTGGTAACCCACAGCTTAGCTAGCAACCAGGAGGCTGCACTAAAAAAAAAGGAAGCGGCCGCCCTCATTCAGAGAGAGCGATCGCTTCTTGCTACTGCCTCTGAATGAGGGCCTGTGTCCTTTATTCACTTGTGAAGCCATGCAGCTCCACACGTGGGGCCACCATAGCGCAGCCCCGCTTGCCTGAATGACTTCTCCGTCACCCATTTGGCCCCAATTGTTGCTCGGCAGCCACAGCAGTCTCTTATGCCTGTGGGGGGGCGATCACACTGATTGCGCCCCCCCGCCCCCGGCTTCGTGGCACTGTAGAAGTGTGTTTGTTTGTTTTTTTCTCAAGGGAGCATGGTCACACCTCCCACGATTAGGTAACACCCCCTCTTCACTTGGGCCCAGCAGGGCTCTCTACGCCTCTGGCTATGGTACCTTTTCCCCCTGCCGCTGCTCTCTCTACAGCTCATCCTGTTGTGATGCCATTTTGTTTGGTGGCCCCGAGGGGCCTTTTCCTTTGGTCACAGGGTCGGATGACGAGCTATCAGATGATTTGGACGTTCCAGTGATGAGCCATCTGCAAGGTTGTCGAAGGGCAAGATGCTCCAAGGCGTCTGGTGAGTCTAGCTCTAGTGTATCCATGGTTTATAGCGAGGAAAGTAGTGGCTTGTCTGATTCATCAGCTTCTAATAGTGAGGGCAGGGCTAGGGACAGGGCTGCTACATTTGCGCGGTGTGAGGTCGTTAGGCGGAGTAGGCATGAAGGCAAGCATAGCAGGAAGTCACGTGCCGCTTCCTTAGACCGTGCCAAATTCGGTATGGGGGTGGTGCACTGTGATAATGCGGCTGCATTACGTAGTTTACACCCCAAGATGCGTTGCTGGATCACCTTAGGACGTTATGTCTTTGTTATGTCTTTGCAACACGGATAAGGCGAAGAAGGACTATAGGGCGGCTAAGGGCAAAAATGGTGTGGGTTCAGAAGCTTTAAATCCTATTCGAATTGGTTAGCAGGGTTTTTATACTTTTGCGTCGCATTATCTTGTAACTAGGCGGCAGGAACACGCTAGCATTATACATTACCTGCACCTTACCAAAGAATTGCAAAGGTCTGGTCGGGGTACGGTGTGGTGAGCTTACGACAAGGAATTTCACCACAAGCAAAGCAGGTTTAAAAGTATGGAATTCCGATGTAAGGACGTGGAGGTGTGGTTGGAGTCGATCAGCCTTTGTGTTCTGCATCAGAAATTCCAGCTACACGCCGTGGTCAGACTGGTCCCTGTCCGGGCATCTCTACAGTTAAGGGCAAATGCTTTGCCTTCAATAATGGGCAGTGTCGGTTCAGACACCTTTGCTTGAAATGTGGTGCTGGTCATCCAGTGTTGCGTTGTATTTTGACTCTCTGGCGCCCACACACGTGACAAGCCCAAAGTTGCTCTCTCCCCCTCTGGTTGCGGCCCCTCTCATATTGCCGGTCCCGCTAAGTAGGGCTTTTTCCCCCGTACGTATGGAAACCATGGCTAAATGGTTGCAATGGTGCCCAGACCGGGAGGCTGTGTAATTTTTGTGTCAAGGTTTTAGTTGCGGTTTTCAGTTACCAGTTTTTGGCCCTGTGCCTGCAGGTTCTCCAAAGAATTTGAAGTCAGCTCAGGAATTCCCTTTAGTGATCAGGGAAGAAGTTTTAGCTGAGGTGCAGTTAGGGCATATGGCAGGTCCATTTGCTGAACCTGCTTTTGCAGATCTGGTGCTTTCCCAAAATGATGTCGTCCCTAAGTAGTTTCGGCTGATCCAACATTTATCTTACCCGGCAGGGTCGTCAGTTAACAACGCCATCCCGGCTGCTGTTTGCTCTGTGGTGTACCAGTCATTTGATGAGGCATTACTGATGATTAAAGAGCATGGCCCGGGAGCTCACATTTCTGCACTGGTGTTTGGAGACCGGAACAGGAGGTCATGGGATAGTTCCCTATCTTGATGACTTCATTTGCATAGGCCCTGCTGAGTGTCCTAGGTGCTCGCAGTTGCTGTTTTTGATCCAGGCATTGTTTCATTCCATGGGTTCCCGTGGCTAAGGACAAGACAGAGGGTCCTACTACAAGGTTGTCCTACATTGGTATTGAAATTGATACCATAGAGGGCTGCTGCAGTTTGCCAATGGACAAGGTTAATAAAACTCCAGAATTCAATAAGGGCTGCGTTGGCGGCAGGGAAAGTTACCCTGCGGCAGATACAGGCTTTTTGTCAGAATTCAGCCTGGGATCGGCCGTTACTCACCACGGTGCCGGCTTCCCCTGACTAGCTGTGCGGTCAGACACCAGGTGCTGCGGCGAGTGACACACTAAGTATTCTCCCTGGGGCCCTGTTGACTTCCATGCAATACTCCATATCGGAGTTCCCGCAGCGGGGGTTATGGGCGCAGCCATATTGTCTGTCTCACCTGACCAGACCCTCCACCAATGCTAGCCTGGTCATCTCTCAGCGCTGTTGTATCCTCAGTGTGCTTCACCAGTCTCTGTGATATTCTCCAGTGTTATTGAGCATCAGTCACTACGAATATTCTTCAATGATATTCAACATCAGTCACTACCGATATTCTTCAGTGATATTCAACATCAGTCACTACCGATATTCTTCAGTGATATTCAGCATCATTCACTACCGATATTCTTCAATGATATTCAACATCAGTCACTACCGATATTCTTCAGTGATATTCAACATCAGTTACTACCGATATTCTCCAGTGATAGTCAGCATCGGTCACTATGGATATTCTTCAGTGATATTCAACATCAGTCAGTACCGATATTCTCCAGTGATATTCAGCATCAGTCACTATCGATATTCAACATTAGTCACTACCGATATTCTCCAGCGATATTCAACATCGGTCACTACTGATACTCGTCAGTGATATTCTACATCGGTCACTACAGATATTTTCCAGTGATACTTATCATCGGGTACTACCAATATTCCCTAGTGATAATATCCAACCACTCCTTCCTGGATCCCTGACCAGGGGGCTGCGACCTGCTCATTGGGCGCAGCTAAGCACATAACCCATTTGGAGGGGTCACTGGTGAAAACCACCAATGAGTTAGACTCTGGGCCTGATTCAAAGCCGCTCGTAAGCGGCCGCTCGTTCGCTATGAGTGATGTTCGCACAACTGCGCATGCGTATGGGTCGTAATGCGCATGCAAAAACCAGTCATTGCGGCCGGAAATCGTGCGCTCGCAAAACAGCGAGGGGCTGCTAATTTGATTGACAGAATGTACCGTTTGTGGGTGGTAACAGGGGAAGGTGCTTGAAAACGGGGGAGTGGAGATCCGAACACAGGCGTGCCAAACGGTCAAAAGGGCGTTTAATGGGAGTGCATAATTAGTAAAGGAGCGTCATCGACCACGTCACTTGGTTGTCTTTTAGCCTGAACTGCTCGCAGTGATTGCGGTAGGAAAAACCTACCACAAGCACTGCGAGCAGTTCAGATGCCTTTTGATGTACTCAATTAATCTAATAAATACCGGAGATGACGTGTGATGCGAACGGCAAAGGCGCGTCTTTACAAAATAGCGAGCGCATTTTTCGTTCGGTCGCTCAGACATAGAGGCATCAACAAACCGCATAGAGCGAGTGCTCAATTTAAATAGCCGGCCCCTTTTTTGGAACGACCGTCCGCAAATAGCCTCCTCACCTAGTCACCCCGACTCCCAGTCCTCTGGCTTGAAACCTCAAGGGCCAGATCGTGCCAATCTTCTGGGTCTGTTTAACTTTGCATGTCGTGTAATTCCAATGGGCCGAGTCTTCTGCCGTAAGCTTGAGAGAGCGACGGTGGGGTAGGTGAGGCCTCATCATTTCATCCGGTGGAACTTAAGAGGGACCTGCATGTCTGAGCGTCTTTTTTAAAGGACTTTAATGGCGTTTTGATTTGGATTCCTCCAGGTGTTACCAACACAGAGTTATAACTGTTTACACATGCAGCAGGATCCACAGGTTTCGGCTGTTACCTTGATGGATCTTGGTGCATGGCCCCGTGGCCCGTTGATTGGATTTATCAAGCCTTTATAAAGGATCTCATCCTTGTGGAGCTTTTCCTCATTGTGATGGTATTGGAAATATGGGGTGAGCGCCTGCACAATCGCAGCATCATTATTAGATGTGATAATCTGGTTGTGGTGCACGCTCTTAATCTCCAACGGGCTATATCGTTGCACATTGTCCATCTACTTGTGCAGTTTGTGTTGCACTGTTTGCAGTGTAACATCGTTTTTAAAGCTCACCACGTTCCTGGTGTTGAAAACAGCATCGCCAATGCTTTTTCCAGATTTCAGTGGATTAGGTACAGGAGCTTGGCTCCCGAAGCTGACCTGATCGGTGAGCTTTGCCCCTCTCATGTTTGGCAGGTGATCGATCCGGCACGGAGGGCTTAGCACAGCGATCTCTTGCTCCTGGTACACTGAAATCCTGCCAGGCATCATGGGCTGAATTGGAAAAGTTTACCTCCCAAAGGGGGCATAGAAGAGTATACAGCAAGAAACACAAATAGGGAAAGTCTTTTAACATACAAAAAGAAAGCAGAAGAAGAAATGTGCCCACTATTCATCACCCAATATAATGATCATCACAAGTATATAGAAAAAATAGTCTGCAAACACTGGCATGTGCTAATGAAAGACGACTCTTTACAGGACATCATTCAGAGAAAACTTAAATTTGTATACAAAAAAGCACAAAGTATCAAACAGAAGCTGGTGAAGAACCACCTCCCCCCAGAAGTAAAGAACAATTCAAAGGAATGAACTTGGCTGGGATAGAGAAACCCTAGGTTCTATCATTGCAATAGGTGCCTAGCATGTAGAACAACTAATCAGAAAAACACTGCCCCTATCACAGAAATAACAGCAAGATCCACGGGAACCATACACAAAATCAAAGATACAATGACCTGCAATACCAAAGGGGTAATACTAATTTATGTTATCACCTGCCCATGTGGCCTACAGTATGTAGGCAGAACAGCCAGAAAACTAAGCCTACGCATAGGAGAACACATAAGGAACACCAAACACATAGTGTATCTGATCACTTCAGTAAAGAACACAATGGCGATCCTAGCCTAGCTACCTTCACAGCGATAAAAAAGTGAAAACAGCATGGAGAGGTGGAAATTATATAAGATCTATGCCACAAGAAGAAATCAGATGAATTTTCAAGCTGAAAATCCTAACACCAAAGGGTTTGAACATCGGTTTTGAATTCTCCGAATTATTGAAAGAATGAGAACAGCACACAGCCTCAGGAGAGAGAGTAAGACTGATCGTGATATCTACTTACATACCACCCTGGCCACGCCCAACCACTTCCGAACTTGGAAGCTAAGTAGGGATGGGCCAAACCAATAATGAGAAGGGAGACCACTCATGAATCTCTGGTTATGTAGTAGCATCACTGTATACAGCAGCTCTCTCTCTCCATATGGGGGTAAGGTGCAAGAAACATCAAGGAGAAGAATACTTGACAACTCAGAAGAAAGGTTAAATAAAACCGGTCTACTGTAATCTAATACAGAATAAATCATTTAATAATCCAGCATAAAATATAACAAAAACACAAAAACAAAATAATCAATATATAAAATAATCCAAGGATCCCCTCCGATCTCCATCAATAATTTAGGTCTAACCATCCAATGATGCTAACCATTTACTAGAATACCTTATTAATAACTAATCTACTGACCAATTATCTCCATCTATACACCTGCTTACTAAAATAAAAGTCCCAACTTAACTATATTTATATTTTTATTTATATATATATATATATTTTACTATCCCAACCTGACATCTATTGATAACAACATATTCTCTATTATCTGCTCGATATGTATTAATGACTGTGCCACTACATACAAATCTGGTTGTGTCTAAATTTGCATTATTAACAATGTTACTGCTACCATAGCACAAAGATCTGCCTGTCATGTGTTCATGCATTGAATGAAATAAACATTACTCATGAGATGAAAATAATAGGATTTGGAGAATGAAGGAAATGAGTACAGCAGGAAAATCCCAGCCTGTACTAGAATGGGCACTGAAGGAGGAGCCCAATCTGCACTTACATAGAGGACACATCACAGGCTACAGAGCACCACAGCCCTGACAAATCCCGCACAGAGACAATCGGGTGAAACGCGTTGGTCACGCCCTCCTTTGCTACATGGACCCCAGAAGCTGCAAATCAGCATTGAGACAGTGTGCACGATCACCGCCGGAGTTCCTGAATCATTGGCTGCCACCCTCCATCAAAGGCAGCAGGAACGTACTGACAACAGACCCAGGATAAGGCATACAACTGGGGGCTTTACACAACAACAGCATACACATGTGTTAAATCTACACTGAGGACCACAATGACATTGTAATATGAGGTAGGAGGTGCGCGCACCTGTTAGCTACTGCAGTAACTTTCAACACTGTATTAATACAGCAACTGTTTCAAGCTAGACTATACCCCAACTTTGCTAAAGATACAAAGGCGGACATATTATCTTATCAGCTCTGAATAAGGGCCGTATTTAATTAGGTGCAAAAAGTCAGTTTCTGCAGAAAAGTATTGTGAGTGACGTCATTTAGCCTTGTGAAAAGTTTCCCCCGTATTCATTCCGAAGAGTTTTCGCCAGTGTGGAAAGTCAATGCAATGGAACCTGCGGAAAAGTTTCGCCTATTAATAGGTGTCGAAAAAAAGTGCCCAGCTAGTTTGTTACTCATAGTGCAGCATTCAAGCTTCTGAGTCGCACCATGTAAAGTTGCATGATGGCTTTACTGTGGCGTACCGTGGCGTTCTACTATGTAAGAGAATCAACAGCATGCAATACACCGCTTAACCGCTGGGTGGCGAGTGCTCCACTGATGACATTTATACTACTGAATACCATACTGTAGAAGTGGATGGATACACCTGACAAGCGGGCCAATCATGCTCACGCAGTGTATTTGCATGTTGCATGTTCGCACACACCAATCTTTTAAATAATATCACAGAAGCTCGTTGAATGGGACACAAATCAGTACACATACAGTACTTTACGGTAGTGTAATTGCCGTGTTGTTATGACGCTATAACCGATACATTAACGAGATGCACGCTCAGCTTTCAATGAGTGAGGATTAAATAATATTCACTAATGGTGGGGTACTGTGTTTACATGTACTAGTATAATATTTTGAAAGGAAGACACATTTGTTTTTTTATTATTATTATTATTATTATTATTATTATTATTATTATTCCCTTTCTAGGCCTAGTAGTTAGAGCGGTTGTTTTACAGGGATCCGTATGATTTACCGCTGGCCACAACCGACAGGTAAGTATTTTTTTCTTGAAATAAGATTATGGTGGTTCCGCACAGAATTTGTATTAATTTGTGATATATTTCACACCTTGTAATTACCAGTAAAATGCTCCCTTGTCTCTTTTATTCCCCTTTTAATGGCATATATTGATTTTTATTCTTATAATAAAAAAATAAGAATTTTTTTTTGGTATATATGTTATTCCGTATGAGACACTTGGGTGCTACCTATTTCACTGTATACTTACGTATACTTCTAGTAGAAAGGGAAAAAGAATAAAGAGTGAGAATTGTTGGTGCACTCTGGAGACTATTTTATGTAAGGCTTTGATGGTTTTTAGTTAAAACTTAACTTTTATTTATTCTTATAATAAATTGTGTGAAAGATAATTAAAAACTTAATAGAACGGTGCTAAAGATTAGAACTAAAGTGATATAAAATAAGATGAAAATAAAATTAAAAGAACCTCTGTGTCTTTTATTTGTGCTTTAAATTCTTTAAGTAGTTTATGTCGTGTTAATTGGTGTTTTATTAATGTT
Organism: Taudactylus pleione; assembly: GCA_031769625.1. NCBI lineage: Eukaryota > Metazoa > Chordata > Amphibia > Anura > Myobatrachidae > Taudactylus > Taudactylus pleione. The sequence continues at coordinate 2,484,230 of JAUIMM010000098.1, forward strand.
TTATTAAATTATATTTTATTCCCAATCTTATACGACTTTTCTTTAGAGTGAGTTACTATGTCAGTATAGTGCTCTTTATTCAGGTGGGGAAATTCAACTAGCTATGTTTCCTTCATGGTTGTTACATAGTTTAATGTCTAATTAAGTACAGTATCTACTTCTTACACAACATTGTTGCAGTTATCACTTTTGTTTAGAATTTATGCATAGCTCAATAGTTCTATTAATATACTCCTTGACAGAACCTATTATGGAACTTTCTATTTATATTACCGTTTGTAGATATATTATCATATGTAAATTTTAATTGCCAAAGGACATAATTCTTTTTAGGACTTATGAAATTGTAATGTCCCTATTTATTTACTGTCCAACTGCCGCCGTTAATATGACTGGCTATTATTGGGCATCACACACTGATTACTGTCTGCCTCCTGCCATGGCTTATGTAGGCACAGTGTGCAAGTCTCCGATTGCCGTTCAACAGAAGCGGCTGTTTAAAACACTTTACATATGTGTTGTACGCGTCCACCTCCAGCCGCTATTCCATGCGGCTGTATCAGACACTAACAGCCGTATTCAATTTGGAGCAAAAAGTCAGTGCTGGACTTTTCGCTCCACATCGGAGCTTTTCCTGGGATAAAGTATCAGGCGTGCGCCCGCTTTACCAACGTATTCAATTAAAAAGTTACGAAAACGGGAGCCGGCGAAACAGGATCGGTGAAAAAAAACGGGATTTATCTGGAATAAATTGTAGGACTCCCCTAAAGCTGTCCAGATATGGGGGATCACTATGAGTACCCCCGTTTTAGCCTGCAAAAGTAAGTCGGGGTTTTAAATAGCTGTGGCAGGTGTTTTTTTCCCAACATTGAAGAAGTGATGCAGAAGAGCACTTAGGTTATTTTTTTCCTTTTTTAAGTCCCTAAAGTGTTTTTTAAACAATTCTGCAAAAATGCACCTGCCGCTAATAACCTATTCTAGAAAACACCTGCCGCATATTTGCAGAATAGCCCTGAACCTATTTCCCTATTTTTAAACACTTTTTTTTCTTTTCTTTTTTTTACCCCAATTTTTTCAATTATTTTTTTGGGGTGTCCCTATTTTTTAAAAAACTTTTTTTGACACAGTTATTTTTTAAATGTAATTCCCAGGGGTGCAGGCTATTTTTTTTAAGCCTGCACCCCTAAACCCCAATTCTGCACTTTTTTTCGCCATGTAAAACATGGTGAAAAGTTATCCTCATTTTTTTTCAAAGACTTTTCGCACCTGCAAAAAGTCTTTGAAATTGAATACGGGGATAATTGAAATCGACGAAAATGACGTAATCGGTGATAATATATCGCAGATTCAGAACTTTTCGCTCCAAATTGAATACCCCTGTAAGTATAGGTCTCTGTCGGGACCTGTGCTGCGGTGTAGCGCGTCCCTTCTTTACAGTACTCTGCTATTGCTGCAGTGAAAGGGGATCATCAAGGTGCGCTCCCCGCCGCTCTGGTTCGGCTGGAGACCTGATATTACAATATGCACCACATGATGAGTTGTCAAGGGGTGTGTCAGGGATTTTATTCTGAGAAAATCGTCTTTTTCTAATTGTTTTAATTTGAATATTTTTATATTATATTAATTAACTTGGAAAGTTTATAGTTAAATGTTCCTATATTTAAGAGATTCTTCGAATAGTATTTTTATATTAGGAACTTATTAATGAATTTAGTAATTAGTTGTGTCCCTTATAATGTTAAATATAGTATGAAGCATAATAAAAGGTTTAGGAGTAAAATTGGAGTTATAATGTTCAAGCAGTGATAACATACCATATTATATTCTGCTCATAATTATATCTATCATAGATTTAATATATACTAGGTAATAATATAAAAAGTAATAAAAATTCCAGATTATATATGGTTTATCTACATTAATAAGAGGATCTTTGGTGATATAATAGTTGTCCTAGATCTAAGTGATATGGTGACCATCTTAATATAAAGTGATATACATGAAATAGTGACAGATTTAATTGTTTAAACACAATACGTCATGGTGTATATAATATTTATTTTAAAACATGTCAAATCATTTGTGTTCATAAAATAACATACATTTTGTGTATGAAAAGTGAGTGTGTGAAAAATCTGATTCATAATATGTGGTCAATATATGTGATTGATATTTTGTGCTAGAAAAAATTATTTTCTTAAACATAATTGTGATTAAATCAATTCAGGTTATATAATATGTAGAGTAAATGATTGAATGAATGAAGAAAGTCAACCTCCAACAGGACACAAATTAGTACACATACAGTACTTTACGGTAGTGTAATTACCGTGTTGTTATGAAGGTATAACCGATACATTAACGAGATGTACGCTCAGCTTTCAATGAGTCAGGATGAAATAATATACACTAATGGTGGGGTACTGTGTTTACATGTACTAGTATAATATTTTGAAAGGAAGACACATTTTTATTATTATTTTTATTATTATTATTATTATTATTATCATTATTATTATTATTATTATTATTATTATCATTATTATTATGCTTCCCTTTCTTGGCCTAGTAGAGCGGTTGTTTTACATGTATCAGTATGATTTACTGCTGGCCGCATTCCGACAGCGGAAGCCCAGTAGTGAGATCCCAACAGGTAAGTATTTTTTTCTATTTGCTAACCTAACCTCCCCCTTAACCCTAACCCTCCCTTAGGGGTGCCTAACCCTAACCTCCCCCCAAGTGCCTAACCCTAACCCCCCTCTAAGTGCCTAAACCTAACCCTCCCTTCCCTGCTGTCTAATGCTAAGTCTCCCGGGGGAAGTGCCTAACCCTAAACCTCCCCCTGGGGGTGCCTAACCCTAACCCTCCCATTGGTGCCTAACCCTAACTGTCTTTTCTAGTGCCTAACCCTAACCATCCACTAAGTGCCTAACATAACAAACCTACAGTAAACCTAACAAAAGGCAAGTTGACCCACCATATGTGAGTCAACAATTATTGTGTCGGCCAAACTATTATGTCAACAGTTCATCAATGTCGATCTATTGTCCTGTCAGCCACTACTGTGTCAACCATGAATCCCAGTCAACCTTTTGTCCCATGCCAAACCCTAATCGTTGGGGTAAGTGCCTAAACCTAACCCTGTGTCAACCTTTTGACCATGTCAACCTTCTTATATGTCGACCTTCTTACATATCGACCTTTAGTGTGTCAAACTTTTGTCCCCGTCGACCTTTTGTCCCTGTTGACCTGTTGACTTCTATCATCTTGTGTCTATATAAAGGTTGTCGACCTTTTTTACTGTCTAACTGTAGACCGGATCCCGTGGTGCCTAACCCTAACCGTCCACCTCGAAGCCTAACTCTTTATCCGGTTCGTTCCTAACCATAACCCAGCCAGGAAGGTCCCTAAACCTACACCACCCCATCCCCAGCCTAACCCTAATACTAACCCATATACTTAGCTTCAGGATGCCAGCGGTCAGGATGCCGACATCTGCCGGTATCTTGATCTCTTTCAGATATCGGCGTTGGCATTGTGACAGCAGTCAGGATTCCAACATCTGGGATCCCATCCTCCGGCATCCTGACTGCATCACCAGTAGCCTACACAAAACCTGATAGTACTGTACATAAAGTAGCAGAGGAAATGTTGTGAACCGTAGTGTATTGTACTTGTAAATACAAATTTTTTAATTTTTTTTTCCCACCATGCACTGAACACCCATATTGAGTATTCCGGTAAAGTGGACAGTAGTTTATTTGGGCTGGAGAAGGAAGAGGAACTGTTGGCAGTTATTCAGTAGCTGCATTGAAGAAAGTAATTTTGTGATACTGAACTGTTTGGCACTCTGTAACAAGACTGTACTGTAGGTGGTTCTATTGTAAATACTGTATACAGTATATGTAAATTATTTACAGTTTCAAAGCATGCTAATGTCATAGTCTAATACAGTTGTTGAGTAAAGACTGAATGTCATTTTAATTTACTGTACACTATGTTGTCTGACCTATTGTACAATAATAATTTTTTTTTTACTTTTTCTAGTCGCCATCATGCACTGACCATTGGCAAAAGTACTGTATCCTGATCTATATACAGTACGGCACTCTGAGCCATACGGCTTCTCAACAAAAAGAGTGCACATTTTTAAACCTTCATCTGTATTGTACAGTACAGTACTGTAGCTATTGTAGCCATATTGACAATAGGCTAGAAAATTGATATAGGCACACGGTGGGAATTGGGGTACTTTGAATGCTTTGAGAGTGCTGTCTGGCACCTTGATGTATTTGGGGTCCTTGGTGCCTATTGTGATGGACATGTATATAGGTGGGGAATGTATATACTGTTGTGAAGATTGTAAGGGGATAGGTAAAGCCACAGCAGGGGCAGTGTATGGTGTCTTATTTTACATAGCCTTGGAATGAGGTAGGGATAGTGAGCGCGAGGAAAAGAAGCTGCCAGAAGCAGCGCGAGAGGCCAGTGAGGAGAGCTCGTGAGGGAAGCGGGAAGAGAGGGGCGCGCGGCGGTAAGAAGTTATATATAGAGCAGCGCTAGCGCGGGAGGGTAGTCTGCTGTTCCCCCCTCCAGAGACCGCATCGCACTGACCTGATAGAGCAGCGCTCTGGTCAGCGATCAGCGGTGCCAGTGTGGGGCGTCTGGGTGAGAGCCGGGAACCACCCGCAGCGCCAGTGGGGAGCGGGCTGGAGACATCCGGCTCCGGAGGACGGGGGAGGATCCAGAGGACCTCCCACAGAGCTAATGGCCGCATAAGCAGAGGGGCGGAAGCGGCAGTAGAGGCTCACCACAGGAGGGTTCCCTCAGATCGGCCAGCAGCCAATCGGAGACGGAGGAGGAGGGTTTTAGCAGCAGCAGCAGCCCTGAGTACCACAGCGCCTGGGAGTGCAGGTGAAATTAATATAATATAACTGCAGCAGCAGCAGCCCTGAGCACCACAGCGCCTGGGGGTATAGATGAACTTAATAATATAACTGTAGCGCTGCAGGGACAGTGTATACATTGTTATTCACACCCGATTATGCTATATTGCCCGAGTAACAGACGAAAGATACTTAAAGGAGTATAGTTATCCGCAGAATATAAGGATACCGTAGTTTCACATTTTAAGGAGCATCTATTGGAAGAAAAGAATTACAATTACTGACTATGCTTAAGAGAAAAAAAGTGTAGGCAAAACTAATATTAGGAGGAAGTTTTAATAAATTAACCATAGTTTAATTGGTTAAACTTCTAGCTGCAGCTAACACTACCAATTGCTGGAAGTTTACAGTATAGCACTTGGGGAGTGTATTTCTAGGATTTTAGTTTAAAACTCTAGCCGCTTAGAATAAATTAAAATACACAAATAACATTTAGCCTTCTACTCTGGCTTTGCCTGTAATTCCCCAGGAAAATATTGTATTGCAGGAAGGATAAATTATTGTTCCTATAAGCTCTCAAGCAAGCATCGGTATATACTAAAGAAAGGAATATTAGTTTCTCCAAGTCCTTCTTGCAGTCAGTTAAATGAACATTAGTTTCACCGAGACTTTTGTACCGTCAGTGGAGCCTATCTGTGACTATTTATAGTTCTACATTTAGATTTATAAACTTCAAAGGGACATTTAATAGAGACATTATCAACAAAGTAATATTTAACTAAAAGAAAGAAGGAAAAAGAGTAAAGGACTTGAAAGATGTTTTAATGGAATTGTATTTTGAAACCTATGTATGATACTGTGTTGCAAAGGTTAAATATCTGAATATCTGTGTATGTTATTCATTCTTTTCATCTCATAAAGCAATAGAAAAGTAACAGTTATTAATGAGTAATATTTGCCTCCCCGACATTTAAAGGAGTATCCAGAAAGTAACATCCTGTAAAGAAGAAAAGACTCCGGTGGTAAATCCCAGCCATACACATTGTTATATATATATATACGTAGCATCTGCATATTTATGTCTGTGCACCTAACTACTTTATTGCACATTGATCATTGGGCATTACACACTTAGTTACTCAGGTTTCCCAAATAACCTATAATAGTTTGGGTGGAGGCACTATTCCCTTTGTAAGTGTAAAATAGGGTTACACTATTGCTAATGTTTCTATTCTTTTTTTTCAGTTTGTAAAAAAACTGTTTACTGTACAATATTTTTTTAGTGCTACAGTATTTGCAGAAGGCCACACTTGTTGAATGGCCCTAGGCCTAGAGACAGGGCTGTATTAAGAGAGGAGGGGGCCTGTGTGCACTCCTCGTGCGGGGCCCCCTCCTCTCTCCCTGGTGGATGGCAGCCGACTGACTCGGCTGGCCAGCCACCACAGCATTAGTAGACTCCGGGCACTAGACTGTGCCTGGAGTCTACTGTGAATGCGCAGAACGCCATAAAAAAGGCCGTGGCAGTCAATTTCCGGAGTTCTGTGCATGCGCAGTAGACACTGGGCACACTCTAGTGCCCACAGTCTACTGCGCATGCTCAGAACACCGATAAATGGCCACGGCAGCTATTTTTCTGGTGTTCTGAGCAGCAGTGACACCCGACGCGGGACATCGGACAGGTAAGTTTAAAAAAAATATGGGTGCAGTGTGTGCGGTGCGGGGCCCCCTGAACCCGGGGGCCCATGTGCCACGCACACACTGCACCCATTATAGATACGCCACTGCCTAGAGAGCATAAGGCCTTCCCTTTCCTCTCTAAATGTAGGCAAGTGTGTGTCTGATGCAGCAGCCATTTTGTTTCCTATCTTAGCTAAAAGCATGTATTAAAAAGTGTGTGCTCTTGTCTCTGCAGGTGTGATTAACTGCATTTGCATACAGTACATTATGTTGTACCTTATTAAGTAAAAGCATTGTCATTCATTTAAAAATCGGTATTTGTGTATAATTATTTCAGTCTTTAAGTGCATCTGATTCCGGCCACGTGCATCTGTGTACCCCATCACTGTATGGGTGTCTGTTATTGCAGGGTAGGGGTAGTTGTGAATAATGAAGTTCAACACAGTACCCCAACAGTAGTGAACAGGAAGTCATCTCGTCTTATGGTGCCTACACACTAGACGACCTGCAAACGATGCAATGTCGTCAACAATTTCGCTTGAACTCTCCCGGGCAGCACTCCGGCAATCCAGGACATGATATGGAGAAAAAAACAGTACGTCACATAAGATCTATCATGCACGATCTTATGATTTTCGTATCATTAGATTGTGGGCAATAGCAGACAGATGCTTGCAGCAAGGGTCAGGGAGATCCGTGCTGCAAGCATCGGTGTAAATATGAATCACAGATGCATGCACGGATCAGTGCGATCCATGCTGCAAGCAGCTGTGATTAAAAAAAAGTAAATAAGACACAGATGCATGGACGGATCAGAGAAATTCGTTCATGCATCTGTGTTAAAAAAATGTATAGTGTACATGTGTAAAAAAATTTTTTTCAAAATGCCTGCCCCCCCCCACACACACACCCTTTAGCACAACCAGCTGCGGGCTTTTCAGAGCCTGTCCTGGTTGTGAAAATTCAGGAGACAAATGATGTAGGGGTCCCCTGTATTTAGCACAACCAGCACCGGGCTTTTCAGAGCCAGTCCTGGTTGTCAAAATATAGGGGACAAACGACATAGGGGTCCACCATATTTAGGGCCTGATTCAGAGCCGCTCGTAAGCGGCCGCTCGTTCGCTCCGAGCGATGTTCGCACATCTGCGCATGCGTATGGGTCGTAATGCGCATGCGCCAACCAGTCATTGTGGTCGGAAATCGAGCGCTCGCAAAATAGCGAGTGCCTGCTAATTTGAGTGACAGGATGAGGCGTTTGTGGGTGGTAACAGGGGAAGGTGCTTGAAAACGGGGAGTGGTGATCCGAACGCAGGCGTGCCAAACGGTCAAAACGGGCGTTTTAAGGGTGTGCATAATTAACAAAGCAGCGTCATCGACCACGTCACTTGGTTGTTTCTTAGCCTGAACTGTTCGCATGATTGCGGTAGGATAAACCTACCACAAGCACTGCGAGCAGTTCAGATGCCTTTCGATGTACTCGATTAATCAAATAAATAGTGGAGATGACGTAGGATGCGAGCGGCCAGGGGGCGTCTTTACAAAATAGCGAGCGCATGTTTCGTTCGCTCGCTCAGACATAGAGGCGTCAACAGACCGCAAAGAGCGAGCGCTCAATTTAAATAGCCGGCCCCTTTTTCTGAACCAGCGAGCGCAAATAGTGTCCGGCTCTAAATCAGGCCCTTAGCACACGATATGTCGTTCGGATGCGTATACGATGCAAACGTGACTTGTAGTTGATTTGTATTTGGGTGCACTCAATTTTGTCTGAAGTCTGAACCACCCACTACACCTTTCCGGGTGATTTTTCTTATTTTGCAAGGTTGAGTCGGATACCCCCTTTTTTAGTTCTGTGTTGTAAGCACCAGTATGGTGGCTTTGTGTTTGTGTTAGTGCATTGCTGGGTTGCGATGATTATTGCCCGTCCTTTCTTGCCACCATACAGTCTTTTATTTGTTATCTTTTCAATAAAGAGCTAACCTTTTTTAATGCCATTTCTGTCTCAGTGTCATTATTTTATATAAGTTTAAGGTTATTGGGACCTAAGCACAAAACACACATCAGACATTGGGAGGTTTATGGTTATGATATTACACAATGGGGGTTATGTAGACTTGGACCCATTAGCACCAAGAATACAAGCAGGCAAAGACATACACGTGATAAAATACACTTATGTTCACTTTAATGCATCTCAAGATGTGTCCAGCCTTACATCGCTAGCATTTGTACCAAGCATACAGTACATCCATTGAAGTAAGTGTGTATACTTATGTCACCTGATGGTATAGAGAAAGCGTAGATTAGAAATGTTGTTTGACAGTGCTAGCAGTAGATGCAAAGGATGAATTACCGTATTTGTACTGGAGGAATTATCGTATTTGTACACAATATTATAATGTAATGAAGTGTCATATATACAGAGAATGGTGTATTCATAGTGTTATTAATAAATGTGAAAGTCATACAGAGATAGGCCTTCTGATGTGATCCACTACCAGGTATTCTTGTGTCACTGTTACATAAACATGCCTACTCTTGCCTGTGCCTTCCCTCACGTTTTATCTCTCCAAAGGGCAAGTTTATCACAATCCACACTTTTATGGCTGATGGGATAAGACATTTTAACATAATTTTTCATTGTGAAAATGAACATTTTCACGCAAATTTTCAATTATGCTCTTGACGGGAAGCTGGATCCGATAAGAGCCTGCCCTGGCGAAGAGCTGGAAGCACACTGGGGACACAGGAGCCCATAGGCTATCAGCACCTTCTGACCTTTGGGGACTGCTTTGTGCTTGGAAATTGAGGGACCGCAGCAGATATTGGAGATATTTGGTAAATAAAGGGATTCTTAATATATTTATTAGTTTATACAGATTTTCCATATGTTTTAACGAGGATATTTGCAGCAATTAGGGATCCAATTTCAGGGCAATTTCTCCTATTACTCATACTGGGACAGCTGCTTTGATCTGTAGCTGTCCCGGCAAATGCTAAAACCTTTACTTTTGCCACTGATCGCGGGGGCAAAAGATTATATTGCAGGGTACTGTTGCAACAGTGTTACAGCACGAGCGCAAATTTAGGTAGCGAGACGGAGTGAAAAGATGCCTGTTCACACTCCAATAGCTCTTTCTATAGGTCCATTAAAGACCCTAGGAAAGAGCTGCTTACACCATTATTATTATTATTCATTTTTATTCATTACTATGATTAGCTTTTATTTATTTTATATAGTAAAAAGTCACTTACAGTACAGAACATTGCAGGCTATGGACATGGTTTATAAACATTACTGCATCAGCAGTCATGATACCCAAATACACAGCAGTGCGGCAGAACCCGAAGGCATGGTGCGATTAAAGGCAGCGGGGAGGAGATGATGGTATAAGTGAGGGAAATAAAAGAACAAGGGTAGAGGGCCTTGCTCATGAGAGCTTACAATCTAAAGGGGACTGGCAACAGTCCCAGGGTGACAAAGATTGTTCAGATGGGCCAAATGCAGTCCTCATTGTGAATAATGGGGACTTCTGCCTCCATCATTAGTTTTCACAATGCAGAAGATATCCAAGATATGCTCTTTTTCTCAGGACACTTGTAGCTAAAAATTTGTAACAGTGAAATATGAAATATAGAAACCCTCCATGAAGCAGACACTGTTTTATTTTGTCTATTATAATTAGCGAGTCTTGTTCTATGTACATTTTGTGCTCAGAAAGGAAGACGTTTTTTATGTGAAGAGGCAGTAAAGAGCCTTGTTGGCCTAAAAGATTGATGATAAAAGCATGTTTAGGGAGCTGTCCTGGCAACCTCTCTTACATGTGAATAGAATGATTCTACTGCTCCCTAAATCACCTAGTTACTCATAGATATTAAAAACCCTTCTAAAGAAGGATTTACATTCTTCATTAACATTTCTGAGCAATGCATATATTTAAGATATACATTGGTTTATTGCTTCTAACCCTTAACAACCTTGTCTAGCTTACTTAACTCAGGCTAATAAATAACGACACAGACAACAAGAGTTTGGCTAAAAGGTCACAGCTTTTATTTATAATTAATTAACTAATTAACCTAAAAAGGGTGGCAAAGAGACGCTGCAGGCTCAATTCCAGCTTTCACCTTACTCAAATACTCGGGGAATGACTGAAACGCCCCCACCCCTCTCTAGACGCACTAACGCTGCAAGGGTCCCACTTCCGTCCTGGGCCAATCCGAGAAGCATCCGTATACAAAAGCGCCCGGGTCCCCCTGCACTGAGAAGGAAAAATTTGCCAGGTTCATCAAGGGCAAGTGCCCCCACAAAATTATCTTACACCACATAAAGCCACTGAGCTGCAGCGTACTCCGGCCAAAGCCAGACTCCAAAGGAAACTGGCCCGCCACCCAACACCAGCTAAACCCAGAACACAAATCCTTATTGAGCACAGAGACCAAGGCCACTAAGATGCCATCCAACAGGATGGAGAATACCGAGTTAAATCGCCAACTAAAAGCTATGACTCAGAATCAAGCTACATAGCGACAAAGCATGGCTGACTACTGACACATTCACTCTCTTACTCGCCCTGTCCAATGCACCATGCTTATGCGCTGCTCTCCAAGTCAAACGAGGCACCATTACAGACCACACAATCCTCTCATCCGGTCTTTATTCCAACAAAAACCTCTCACCACAAACAATCAACTCCATACCTTCCAGCTGCGCCACGTCATTGTTACCGACAGGCAACAACCACTAGTCAGGCACACCCTATGTAACCACCAAGGACACAAGCAAATCAAGTATGAAACTCTACACCAAACCACGCACACCATTCTACTACCTGTCACCCACCAAAACAACAAAACCGCTGCGTGACCAAACCATGCCGCTCCAGCCCAAAAAATATAGGAGTGGCCCACAATCCAAACCATACTGTCAACCGCAGCAATCCCAGTGAAAAACAAAATTCCATACCATGAGCACCCCACCAAACCCAACCATCCCGGCACAACTTTGAGAAGAACACATAGCAACTAACTTGCAGGTATGCATAAGAGGGAAAACAAGTAACCCGAGTGAAGAGGAAAAACTAAAAAACCTACCCGTGAACCAAATTGGGTCAGATCAAGGCTCCCGGGAGGAAAAATTAAAAAATCCCTTCACAACCCCCTTATTGTTGAACGCTAGTCATTCAACGATTGGCTGATAAACAACATTTCAGGTTGGTGCCAGGTGCGCAACTACCACTTGTCGCAACGTGTAAGTCTCGTAGTCAGCCGACTATCAACGCCCTAAACTCTGCATGTATGAAGCATACAAACCTAACCCAAACAAACCCCACCCAAACAGCAGCAAACTGAAATTTGGTAAGCAAGGTAAGATCGGCTTGTAAACCACCATTGTGCCCCACCAGCAGGGCGCCACCTCTATAATGCGCCGAAAGGTGTACCAGGCAAATAAACCTCAGGATGTTGAGAAAAGAAAACTATCTATCCCAACCTGTTTGGTCTCTTCTGCCCACTGAAGCTTGCAAAGCACCACTGATCTCCTAAAGACAAAATCTTTAAACCAGAGCCCTGATGATGAAGATGCCTTATTGGCAGCCACCAACTCTCTCAACCTAAAACGGCCCAAAAAATGCAGCCAAAAAGGGCAAATGGAAAAGAGAGGCCTCAATCCTGCCAGAAACCACCTGACCCATAACCACAAGCAAAACCTTTAAAAATTGCATGATAATAGGCCGCCGGGAGATGACACGAGCGGGGAACCCCTTCACCCAACTTGTCATAGCGTAGCAAAATAAATGACTGGGTTGGGTCATGAATACCTTCAAGCTTACCATAGAATAAGATCCCTGCTAGCACCGCCACCACCACGAGGACCTTAGATCGACCCTGCGACAATCTCGAGCCCCAAACAACAAACAGTAAATGCGACCAACAATCATGTCATGTGTAACTGGAACCTCCAAAACATGTAAAAGGTGTCTATTGTTAGAACTACTACCACTACTATTGTTACTACTACTACTACTATTATTACTTCTACTATTACTACTACTACTTTTACTTATACTACCACTGCTAGTACTACTACTTCTACTATTACTACTAATTGTTTTACTACTATTGCTTCTACTACTACTGTTATTACTACTACTATTACTACTACTGATATTACTTCTACTATTATTACTTTATTACTTCTACTATTACTTTACTATTACTACTACTTCAACTGTTACTCCTACTACTATTATTTCTTTACTATTACTTCTACTATTGCTACTACTATTGTTAGAACTACTACCACTACTATTGTTACTACTACTACTACTACTATTATTACTTCTACTATTACTACTACTACTTTTACTTATACTACTACTGCTAGTACTACTACTTCTACTATTACTACTAATTGTTTTACTACTAGTACTGCTGCTACTATGACTACTACTACCACTACTACTTTAACTTCTACTACTAATACTGCTTTTACTACTAGTGCTACTACTACTATTACTACTACTACTAAATTAATTCTACTATTCCTACTATTGCTTCAACTACTATTAAGTAACAGTAGTAGTAGAAGTAATAGTAGTATTAGCAGTAGTGCTAATAGTAGTAAAGTAATAATAGTAGTAATAGTAGTAGTAGCAGTAGTAATAATATCACTACTACTTTAACTTCTACTACTAATACTGCTATTACTACTAGTGCTACTACTACTATTACTACTACTACTAAATTTATTCTACTATTACTACTATTGCTTCTACTACTATTAAGTAACAGTAGTAGAAGTAATAGTAGTATTAGCAGAAGTACTAATAGTAGTAAAGTAATAATAGTAGTAATAGTAGTAGTAGCAGTAGTAATAATATCAGTAGTACTAGAAGTAATAGTACTACAACTATCACTTCTACTACTACTACTGTTACTTAACTATTACTACTTCTACTATTACTACTACTACTTTTACTTATACTACTACTATTACTTATGCTATTATTACTATTATTTTTACTACTATTACTACTACTATTACTACATTACTTCTACTACTACTGCTACTGTTTCTACTATTATTACTACTACTACTGATATTATTACTACTACTACTATTACTTCTACTATTACTACTACTATTACTTCTACTAATACTTCTACTACTGCTTCTACTACTATTACTACTTCTGCTATAATTACTACTACTATTACTACTACTGATATTACTTCTACTACTACTATTATTACTTTACTACTATTACTACTACTACTATTACTTCTACTGTTACTTTACTATTACTACTTCTACTATTACTACTACTTTTACTCCTACTACTATTACTTTACTATTACTTCTATTATTGCTACTACTACTGTTGCTAGAACTACTACCACTACTACTGTTATTAGTAATAATAGTAGTAATAGTAGTAGTAGCAGTAGTAATAATATCAGTAGTACTAGAAGTAATAGTACTACAACTATCACTTCTACTACTACTGTTACTTAACTATTACTACTTCTACTACTATTACTTCTACTATTACTACTACTACTTTTACTTATACTACTACTACTATTACTTATGCTATTATTACTATTACTTTTACTACTATTACTACTACTAATACTACATTACTTCTACTATTACTACTACTGTTTCTACTACTATTACTACTACTGCTGATATTATTACTACTACTACTATTACTTCTTCTATTACTACTACTATTATTACTACTACTAATACTTCTACTACTGCTTCTACTACTATTACTACTACTGCTATAATTACTACTACTATTACTACTACTGATATTACTTCTACTACTACTATTATTACTTTACTACTATTACTTCTACTGTTACTTTACTATTACTACTTCTACTATTACTACTATTTTTACTCCTACTACTATTACTTCTACTATTGCTACTACTACTGTTGCTAGAACTACCACTACTACTGTTACTACTACTAGTGCTACTACTAGTACTGCTACTACTGCTGCTACTACTATTATTACTACAGCTCCTACTACTTCTACTACTACTATTATTACTACTAAATTACTTGTTCACTTACTACTGCTGCTTCTACTGCTATTACTGCTACTACTAGTACTACTGATATTACTATTGCTACTACTATTACTTCTACTACTGCTGTTACTTGACTGTTACTTCTACTGCTACTGCTGTTACTTAACTATCACTACTACTACTACTTTTACTTCTACTGCTCCTACTATTACTGCTACATTACTTCTACTATTACTACTACTGCTTCTACTACTATTGCTACTACTACTGATATTATTACTACTGCTGCTACTACTATTACTACTAGTATTATTACTTTACTACTATTAGTACTACTGCTACTACTATTAGTTCTACTACTACTGCTGTTACTTAACTATTACTACTACTACTATTACTTCTACTATTACTACTACTACTTTTACATATACTATTACTACTACTACTACTATGACTTACTTCTACTACTACTGCTGTTACTTAACTATCACTACTACTACTTTTACTTATACTACTCCTACTATTACTGCTACATTACTTCTACTATTACTACTACTGCTTCTACTACTATTGCTACTACTACTGATATTATTACTACTGCTGCTACTACTATTACTACTAGTTTTATTACTACTGCTGCTACTACTATTAGTTCTACTAATACTGATGTTACTTAACTATTACTACTACTACTATTACTTCTACTATTACTACTACTACTTTTACATATACTATTACTACTACTACTACTATGACTTATACTATTATTGCTTCTACTACTACTGTTATTACTACTATTACTACTACTGATATTACTTCTACTATTATTACTTTATTACTTCTACTATTACTTTACTATTACTACTACTTCTACTATTACTCCTACTACTATTATTACGTTAATATTACTATTACTTCTACTATTGCTACTACTATTGTTAGAACTACTACCACTACTATTGTTACTACTACTACTATTATTAGTTCTACTATTATTACTACTTCTTTTACTTATACTACTACTGCTATTACTACTACTTCTACTATTACTACTTATTGTTTTACTACTATTACTGCTACTACTAGTACTGCTGCTACTATGACTACTACTACCACTACTACTTTAACTTCTACTACTAATACTGCTATTACTACTAGTGTTACTACTACTATTACTGCTACTACTACTAAATTAATTCTACTATTACTACTATTGCTTCTACTACTATTAAGTAACAGTAGTAGTAGAAGTAATAGTAGTATTAGCAGTAGTACTAATAGTAGTAAAGTAATAATAGTACTAATAGTAGTAGTAGCAATAGTAATAATATCAGTATTACTAGAAGTAATAGTACTACAACTATCACTTCTACTACTACTGCTGTTACTTAACTATTACTACTTCTACTACTATTACTTCTACTATTACTACTACTACTTTTACTTATACTACTACTACTATTACTTATGCTATTATTACTATTACTACTATTGCTACTACTACTATTACTACATTACTTCTACTATTACTACTACTATTACTACTGATATTATTACTACTACTACTATTACTTCTACTATTACTACTACTATTATTACTACTACTTATACTTCTACTACTGCTTCTACTACTATTACTACTACTGCTATTATTACTACTACTGATATTACTTCTACTACTATTACTTTACTACTACTATTACTACTACTACTGTTACTTCTACTGTTACTTTACTATTACTTTTACTCCTACTACTATTACTTCTACTATTGCTACTACTACTCTTGCTATAACTATGCCACTACTACTGTTACTACTACTACTACTGCTGCTGCTACTATTATTACTACAGCTCCTACTAGTACTACTACTAAATTACTTGTTCTCTTACTACTGCTGCTTCTACTGCTACTACTAGTACTACTGATATTACTATTGCTACTACTATTACTTCTACTACTGCTTTTACTTAACTTTTACTTCTACTACTACTGCTGTTACTTAACTATTACTTCTACTATTACTACTACTGCTACTACTACTATTGCTACTACTGATATTATTTCTACTGCTGCTACTACTATTACTACTACTATTATTACTTTACTACTATTAGTACTACTGCTACTACTATTACTTCTACTACTACTGCTGTTACTTAACTATTACTACTACTACTACTACTTTTACATATACTACTACTCCTACTACTACTGCTATTACTTCTACTGCTGTTACTTTACTATTACTACTATTACTTCTACTATTGCTACTACTTTTACTTATACTACTCCTACTGTTAATACTACATTACTTCTACTATTACTACTACTGCTTCTACTTCTATTACTACTACTACTAGTACGACTGATATTATTACTACTGCTACTACTACGATTACTTTACTAATACTACTATTATTACTACTGCTACTACTATTACTGATTACAGCAAACACACAGTGACACAGACTGCCCGCGGCCCGTATGACGCTGCGGCCCGTGGGGCACATGGCACCCTGCCCCCCGGCCCAGCCCGCCACTGGCTGTATTACCGGCATCCATTCTTGGGCTGTCACGCCGGCACTCCGCTGTAAGGAAAAAACTGGCCTGGGTGCCCTCAAAAGGTGTGGAAACCAATGTACAATATGCAAACAGTAGCGGCACTCACAGGACTGGATAATGAAGACTCAATATGTCTAATCCACTGCGATACAATATGCAGCCTGAGGCCTCTTAGCGTGCGCTGAGGTAAGCAATTCCTGAGTGAGGTCTGACCTACCTTAACTGTGTGTATGGGTCCAATGTTACTCGATTGTACCAATGTTTTCACAGTCTTGCTAACCATTACGGATGTGCGTGTAGGTAAAGTGGGAGTCCTTATGTTGCAATTGCTATGGATAAAAATGAACTGCGTGCGTATTGCGATCCGTAGTGAATCAGGCCCAATGATCCCTATGGCTACATGCATTTTCTAAAAAGTGATTTTTGACCACCAGGTGGCACTCTCTCTTCTGTGGGCTGTAAGATGGATGTCCCAGGAAGCTGCTGCAGGGAAACACTGTCATCTCGGAATGGCACAACTTTTCTCCTCTCAGGGCGCTGTATAGCCGCCCGTTTAGCCAGCATTCTGTTACAGTATAGGGCTGGAGCTGGCAAAAACTTTTGCATCCTGCGGCTGGAAGCAATGTGCTGGGGGTATCCGCTGATTTCACAGAGGATGCAGAGCCTGTTGTCCTGTACATGCCTGAGAGGTAAGAAGCTGCATAAGACAGAGAATGCCATATCCCAAGTTACAAAAGTATAAGAGAGTTTTCAATTTTGGGTTTAATTACTTGTAGCCTTCAAGAAAGATATTAGTAAAGTGAGCTTTGCATTGCAAACTGTTTCAGTTACTCACTATATTTCACTATATGTATGTATGTAATGTATGTGAGTGTTTCATCTTTTTTGTATCTTTTATATTTTTGTAAGTGCCCCTGCAGCTGCTGGAGAGGTGAGCGTCTGAACCCGAAGCACAGGTTACCTAGTAACGGAGGAGTCAGGGCACGCCCCCGTGACGTCAGCTGGGATCTGCAGCAGGACCCTGGGCAGGAGGCTGAGTAGCAGAGCAGTCTGGTGGCTGAGCAGTGCCGAGCAGAAAGCTCTGCAACAGTTGGGATACTTGCACTACACCATGGCACAGACAGTCACTCTCAGTGGCCCCTCACCCTGGGGATTTAGGTTGGTAGGGGGGAAGGACTTCAGCACTCCTCTGACCATCTCTAGGGTAAGTGACAGCATCTGACTGGGCACATATCTGTCATTGCATACACTGTGCTGGAAAAGCAGGGCATCCTTCTCTGATCTCCCTGTAACATAAGCGATCCCTCATCGATCTTGGCTGCTGCCACTTGTGGGAATGGGCTCTTCTATGCCCAGTCCTGGGGAGTTACATTGCCGGGTGATGGCACTTTGCTGAGACTGTAAAGTAGCATCAGTGAAACCAGTGAGTCTTTTCCTTCTGATGTCTGTACATCCATCACTAAGGACTCATGTCCCATACACTCTCCTTTTCATCACTAAGGAGTAGGACTCATGTCCCATACACTCTCCTTTTCATCACTAAGGAGTAGGACTCATGTCCCATACACTCTCCTTTTCATCACTAAGGAGTAGGACTCATGTCCCATACACTCTCCTTTTCATCACTAAGGAGTAGGACTCATGTCCCATACACTCTCCTTTTCATCACTAAGGAGTAGGACTCATGTCCCATACACTCTCCTTTTCATCACTAAGGAGTAGGACTCATGTCCCATACACTCTCCTTTTCATCACTTGAGGTTTTGTCGTGATTAGTTTGTATTAAAGGTCTCTAGTTTCTACATAAATATTTTTCCTCTATGAATTGATGTGAGCAAGTGTTATAGTACGGAGTACTGAGTGTGTGCAAGGAGCAAAGACTGAATTCTGTTGGCAGGACGGACTCATTTACTGCTACAACTGAGAATACAAAATAGTCTCCTTAATGGTTATAGAAATATTACTGATAACACATAAAAAACCCAGCAACTCTGTGTAATTGTATTTATAGCTCATTACCAAATAATTAGAACAATTAATGGCAGTAATGTGATGATATCAGCATTTCATGGACTTTCTTAAATTTCACAAATAATATCAGATAATTCCAGCTATTTTAAATATGATTATGTTACAATGGGTGATTCTCACTTCTGTGTTTACAGGATATCAAACAGATCCACTTAACCCTTTGTTTAAACTCTAGGTCACTAAGCCCCCACACTTCTACTTATGCAGTTTCTACTTAAGACACCCTCTGATTCTGTATTCAGTATGCCAGGGTGTCTTTATAATGGTAACATCTGGTTAATATTGGCATTACCCAATTTAGAACTTTATTTCCTGTTTAGACGTTAGCTTGTGTTAATTAATATTGTCAGTTCTGAATTATTTTCAGCACCAACTTATTGTCACTGTCTATGTATTGTCAGTGTCATCACCTACCCTATGCACAATATTACTGGCCTTCCAGTAATATTGTGCCCAGAAATGCCCATTTCATGGATAGTGTGGTCTGTGGAAGGACGATCAATCTGTATGCAATAGCGAACTTCGTCCATGTGCTTATGTCTGGTTTGGTGCACGTGCAGGTGGCGATTTCTTTCTTTGGAGCATGTGCAGTATGCTGTAATCCGTGAGAACCGTCCCCATTGCCACTTGCTTCCCAATCAGAATCAGCCCCGTTGTGTGGGGATAATACTTGTATCCTGAGAAACATATAAGAGTAGTTGTCACCAAGGGGTAAATTTACTACAGCGAGAGTTTTTAGAAGTGGAGATGTTGCCCATAGCAACCAATCAGATTCTAGATATTATCTTCTAGAAGGTGCTAGTTAAATGTTAAGTAGAATCTGATTGGTTTCCATGGGCAACATCTCCACTTCTAAAATCTCTCACTTTAGTTAATGTACCCTCAAGCATGATTTATTTATTTTTTTTAAAAAGGAGTTTAAAAATATATATATTTTCAGTTTTCCCTGAATTTAAATTCTGAGCATCTTCTGTGCTGCAACTAAATCTTATTTGCCTGCCCTGTATTATAATGACAGTATACAAGTCAGCATTCTCTGTGCCAAATGGCCTAATATAGTGATGTCCTAATAATAATTACATGGGGACCATTTATACATCATATATCACTACTTGCTTGTGGTCCGTGTACTATTAAAAAATTAAACCACACTAGTTTATGGTGGTTGTCAAAAAACATGGAGCTAAGGAGCCTTTTAGGGTTTATTTTGCAAGCAGGCTATTATTTAGACCACCCTGGCTTAGTGCATGTACTCTTTGTAGAATCCTGTTTACTGCAGATGCCGCCAGAAGGATGTGTGTGTATGTGAGAGTGCTATAAGCAAAGAACGAGTTCTTTAGGGGTTGAGATAAGCTGTTAGATGCACAGTCTATTACCACCAGGGCATGTATACAGTGTATAGGGGACGTATTTACCTCTACTAGTTCCACCTATGACAAGATTCCATTTGAAGACACTTTCATTAATCTACAGTTATAAAACATGCTTAATATATGTACAACTGTATTTTATATTCATCGCTTAAACTTGCATTTTTTTTGCCATATATTTTATATTTTATTCAATAATTAAGTACAGTCGTATGCTACCTTTTGCCCTCCAGATGTTTGGAACTACAAGTCGAAGCATGACACAAGAGCAGTTGAGTCACAGTATGCCTAAACCTACAAAATAAAATTTTCAGATAATTGAGAAAATTTGCTTTAGAATATGTTGCTGTGACAGCTGCTCTTCTTCATAAATCATTAGGTTGCCATGGCCGTGACTCTTGTCACACACAAGAAGACATTCCATAGTTCAGTGTTTTGGTGCACCATTTTCCAGATCCCACCCAAAAAAAGGAGTGTCAGTTACGAAAGTGTTTCACAATGATGGAACGTAACAAAAGCTACATTATGTATCTGTTGACTTTAGTAATCTCTTTGGTCACAGGTGCAAAACAATTACAACAAATATGTGCACTTCCAGTTTAGTTTCAGTTTTATGACAGCTCATTTTCATTTGTTTAAAATCTCGTTAATTAATTTTGAGAGGTGTAAGGATAATATGGCTGGGAAGGGTGGTACTAACGGAAGCAGGGGCATATTAAGAGAGGAGGAGGCCCATGTGCAGTCTCCGTCAGGGGCCCCCTCCTCTCTCTCTCCGACGGCTGGCAACGTACTGAGTGCAGCACCACAGCAGTAGACTCTGGGCACTAGTCTGTGCCCAGAGTCTACTGCGCATGCGCAGGCCACCCGGAAAATGGCGCAGCAGCCATTTTCCTGGCGATTTTTACTGCGCTGATAGCGTCGCCGTGGGTCTCCGGAGAGGTAAGTATTAAAAATATGGGTGCAGGGTTTGCGGTGTAGGCCACCCCGGTCCTAGGGGCCTGTGTGCCCCGCACACCCTGCACTCATAATAGATACGCCCATGAGCAGAAGTATATGTTTTAAAAATAGAGTTGGCAAATAAGGGAGTATATTAATTATAACGTATCCTTACAAATTTCTAATCTAAGATACCCATCTTTAAATCAATGAGGATTCACATCTCAACATAGTACAAACCTATATGTCCTGTTATCATTGCCTCCACTGAGACCCAGGCTTGTGAATGCTTGAGTGTAGTGTAGAGCAGTTAGAGCAATTAACCATGGGTGTAGCTATAGTGGGTGCAGGGGGTGCCACTGTTACGGGGCACAGAGGCTTAGGGGGCCACAGTCCCTCTCATATAGTTGCCTTCCAAATTCCCAAAATTGCCTGTTATGGAACTGGGTCAGGCCTGTTGCCCGGCCAGAAAAGGGGGACTCCTCAGTAGTGATCTCTGTCTCTGCCTCTTTGTAAAGCTCCACACTGATATGAACCATCTCTCACACTCCTGTTTCACTTTCACAGACACAGCTGGGACAGTCAGCGAGCCCGGCACTGTCGTGAATAGGCTTCGCCTTGAGTACAGCCAGATTAGGACTGTCCCAGAAAGGGTGGGTGTTCCGAAATTAAGTAGCTCTCCATTCAAAGTGGAATTTTCTGCAGTAAAAATATCCCCCTCAGACAAGAGATGGTCGGTCCCCGCTCCCTGTGTGGCATAATCAGAACTGGAGGCACTGTGTGGCGGAAAGTGTACTGGCAGCACTACAATGTGGCATACTGTGAACTGGGGGAATACAACATGAGATAATATGGTCTGGGGGCACTGTGTGGTATAATGTGACCAAGGGCATCCTCTGTGGGGCATAAAGTGAACTAGAGCATTACTACGGGGCATACAATTAACTAGGGCACTATTATGGGGCATAAAATTAACAACCATTGTGGAGAGAGGGGTCTTTCTAATCTAGAAGCATTGGGGAGGGGGTCCTTCAAAATGTTGCTATAGGGCCCGCAAAGTTCTGACTACACCCATCAGTGTAATCCTAATTTCATGCAGCAGAGGACATCTCTATGTACTCAGGGCCTGATTCAAACCCGCTCGAGAGCGCATAGCGCTCGCAAGCGGGTCGATGGTGGCCCAGTGCGCACGCGCAGCGTGGCAAGCCCCGGAGGGAGTGAGACCTTCACTCGCTCCGGAGCTTGCAGCAAAATGGGGCGGTTGTCGACGTTGATCGACAGTTCGCCCCATTTTGTAGGCGGGTAGGGTGGGGTGGCTGAACAAACTGAGGCATTCCCGAAGAAACGCCTGCCGTTTGTGGGCAGCCCTACTGACATCACTCGTGATGTCAGTAGTGGACTTCCAGCTCTATTAGAGCTGGAAGTCCAGTTGGCATTGCGAGTACTGAGACCTTACCACAAGGGTTTCCTCGCAATGCCTCACAGCTGTGCGAGCGGCCTGGAGGCCGGATTTAAAAAAAAATAGGGACGCCCTGATTCAAAGCGAGCGCACGCATATAGCCTGCACCTCTGAATCAGGCCCTCAGAGTCTAATGGAGCGACAAAACCATGGTCTGGTGAATTGTGAGTGATATATTAACAAAATACTGACTAGCTTTTCTTTAAACATAATGACATCTAATATTTATTCCACCATAAATACACTGTACATGGATAAAATGCCAGGGACCTTTGGTGTTATATAATAATAACCAATTTTTCTAATAAATCTCTAGTCCATCACAATATAGTTCCATCAAATATATTTACATAAGCCCTTTGTCCTACAGCCTCTGAAATACAAGGAGGGAAATCTGGGTGGAACCTCAGTTAGATATCTGTCTGGTGGCTGTAAGTCTCTCTGAACCCAGCACAAAACTATCCGAATCATCCTTCAATGTCTGCAAGTCTATTTTTCCACCCAGATTGCCTCCTAGGGGGTATGCAGTTGGGAAGCCGGCGAACCTAATCCCGACAGCCGGCTTCCCGACTGTCATATCCCGGCAAGGGTCTAAAGACAGGCGTCGATATGCCGACGCCTGTCATTAGACATACGCCGGGAGCCCGAAGCCCGGCATCCCGATCGAAGGGACGCCGGGCACCGAGTGCGGATAGCTGCGCGGGGGGGGGGGACTTAGGGTTAGGCACCCCCCGGGGGACTTAGGTTTAGACGGCGGGGAAGGGGGGGTTAAGTTTAGGCACTAGGAGGGGGGATTAGGGTTAGGCACTGAGGGGGAAGGTTAGGGTTAGGCACCCCTAAGGGAAGGTTAGGGAGTAGAAATAGGTTAGTATATACTTACCTTTGACGATCGGGATTTCCTCCTCTGCCGGGATGCCGCTGTGGGGATTCCAACCGCCGAGCATGGATCCGGCGGTAAATCATACCGATTCCCTCCTGGGGCTCTTATAGCTATAAACTAGGTACACACTTGTCGATATATCATTTGTTCGTTCACAGACATATCAGGTCGGCCCTGCAGCACCGCTGATGCCGTGTGTACGGGGGCCATGCCGACCGCCCTTACACTAGCTGCAGGGACCGCTGACGCTGACATCCCATCTGAGTGGTCAAATGTAAATGCCCGCCCAGTTGTGATGTCAGGCCAGACATATTGAGCGGCCGATTGGTAAGTGTGTATAGCATACAAACGGTCGCTCAGACGGTGGATCGTTCTGCTAACCAATCCGTCATTTAATTGTGTACCCAGCATAAGAACAGAAAGCCCTGGATATACACGTGGCTATAATATTAATAGTAATAATAATAATAATAATGAATAATGTTTATATATATATATATATATATATATATATATATATATAAAAAATTCCAACGGGCCTCCAAGCACTTTACATTTGTCATATTGGGATTTCTCAGTAGCCAGAATATTTCTTGCATATTATAACAATTTAAATGACTTAATAACAAAACCTGGAATCTTGGTCATGCTTCGTTTTATTAAAACTTGCAACAAGTATAATAATAATAAATACATAAAATGTAAATAAATAATTACATAAAATCAAAACCTTAATAAAAAAGGCAAAAAAAAAACCATAATATTACTTCATATTATACTTTTCCTAACCTAATACAAACACTTATCTACCCTACTACCTATATACAATCCACCTGGAATCTTGGTGATAGCCCCACAGACCAGGAAGGCCTAATTCTTCTGCACACCTTGGAACATAGGGCCTGATTCAGAGCCACTCGTAAGCGGCAGCTCGTTCGCTCCGAGCGATGTTTGCCCAACTGCGCATGCGTACGGATCGTTATACGCATGCGCGAACCAGTCAGTGCGGCCGAAAATCGTGTGCTCGCAAAATAGCGAATGCCTGCTATTTTGAGTGACAGAATGAGGCGTATGTGGGTGGTAACAGGGGAAGGTGCTTGAAAACGGGGAGTGGAGATCCGATCGCAGGCGTGGTTAAAGGTCAAAACGGGCGTTTTATGGGTGCGCATAATTAAAACACCAGCGTCATTGACCACGTCACTGGGTTTTTTTTAAGCCAGAACTGCTCGCAAAATTGTGGTAGCAAAAACCAACCACAAGAATAGCGAGCAGCTCATACCCTGTTCGGTGTACTCGATTAATCTAATAAATAGCGGACATGACGTAGGATGCGAGCGGCCAGGGGGCGTATTTTTCCAAAAAACAACCACATGTTTTGTTCGCTCGTTCAGACCTAGAGGCGTGAACAGACCGCAAAGAGCGAACGGTTCATTTGAATATCCACCAATATTTTCTGGACGAGCGAGCGCTAATTGCGTCCGGCTCTGAATCAGGCCCATAGTGATTCTTTGGACCTTTTGCAGTTTTGTTCCATATAAAGCTATCTACACATTTTTAAACAGTAATCCAGTGATTTATTTATTACCAAAAACAGGAAGGCTGTAAATAAGTACATTGTTTGTTGGCAGAACATTGTCTCTGGAGCCACCTTACCAAGAAGTGCCTCAGAGACTGTGCTTCCCAAAGTTTTACTCACGTCAGAGAATAACTTATGGTCATTTTCCTGATACAAAGTAATAGGATTATATTTACTCTGCCGCGGTTTGCCATAGACTCCAATGGTGGGTTTGAATGATGGATTTAAAGTAGCAATAGAACTAAATGCTGTCAGGTTGCTTTAGCATTTCTTTCTGTTGCTGTTTTAAATCCATCGGTCAAAGCTGCTGATCATCATCAGCTTTAACCAACCGAGACATATTAAACCTACCCCATAGTGTGCTATAGGACAAACACATCCCCAAACAGGGGATGTGGTTGCATCCCATGGCGCACACTAGCACCAGCCCTATACATGGTGCCAGAGACCGGTCAGACCCCTGGTTAGCTCTATAGCCCACCATTCTTAATACATGCCCACGGAAAACCTATCCCAAGTGCGAGCGTCTTGTTGCCACCAAGTTACACACATGTAGCCACAAGTGAATATCCTGCTGAGATGTGTACGACACCATGTGTAGTTACTGAGAATTGTGAGATCCTTCTTATGGGCAAATCTGGCTCAGTCCCAATGTGTTTTCATTGTTACGTTATAAGAATATAAACTTTAATGGTGTAAAAAATTGTACTGCAGTAGATGAGAGTGGTTTAATTAGGCAGGACATCTAAAGTATAGAAAGGAGACATCTGCAACCAGTTACTGCACTTCCGGGCTTAACTGGTGTTCTACAATGGCCCCCTCCTCAAAGCACTCGTACACTTGCTGTGTTATAACAGAAACTCTAGAACAAGAGGTCAAGCGCATGGACAGAGGTTAGCAATTTTAGGGTTAATAGCAATACTTTACACAGAGAACAAAGGTTTCATGTAACAGTATCCTAGTAGAAGATTGAAAAGTCATAGACATGGAAGTATTTGTACTAAACTGACAGAGACAGATACATAAGAAAGATGCATTTAAGCTTAAGGAATTTTGTACTAAATAATATTATTTTGGAAACAATACAAGGCATGATCAACAACAAAACTGCTCTAGCGTATAAAATGGCTTCATTCACTGTGCGAATCCAACGCTGCAACTTTTGCTAAATTCATTATTTTTTCTCTACTTTGTGTGCTGAATTTACAAAATGTAAAAGGGTAACACTATTGAAAGCAAAACACTCCTTGTTTTATTTTGAATGGTATTGCCGTATCAAACGCAATGCCGGCAGCAATCTGTGCACGCTGGACTCCGTGACCTCAGGACAAGTGGTGGGTGAAGGAGCCACTGTACAATCTATGGAACACCGCTGATCACACGACCGTAGAAATGTACCACAAGCACATTATTTGTATATGTAGGGATCTCTCAATACAACTAAAACATCTCAAGTTAACCCACTGCCTGAGAGCCCCACCTCCTCCTCTAGAGGTCATGTTCCAGACTGTGCACTAAATTGTACACTGTTATTCTCTTGGAGGGTCAGTTACCTTGTTGAGCACAATCAGTTTTTGTTTTTTTTATAGAAACTCCACCACTAATTGTCTAATAGTTAGCCAAGCAACTGTGGTGGCTGGTCACACCCCCTATGGTGGATGACCACACCCCTTAGACATGGACCCCTTCCATAACTTGAATAAGTTATTATTGGAGGTAACAGGTTTGACGTATGGTGCGACGTATGGTAACAAACCCCTCCTGTTTTCCTGCGCAATTTGGCTCTTCAAAGTTTTATAAATAGAGCCCATAATGGCAAGATTGAGACCACATATTAGGTTTTATTTTTTCATTACAAATCTATTAAACTTTTCTCTATATGAACTGCATTTAGCCTGGGTAATACCTGAAATCTTCATAGTATGTCAGATATTAACTGTGTGTACTGTATAAATGAACAGGATAGCTGCAGACAAAAGCCAAAAACCAATCAGACAGATCCATGCTGGAGGGAAGGGGATTTCCTCATTCCAGATGGTCAGATAGAACTATAGTTTCACCACAGTTCCCCAGTGACAGAAGATTATGGCCAAAACAAATCAATCAGGGAGAACACAGGTTTTACATAACAATGAGACTGGAATGTTAATCACATTTTCCCCTCCTTGTAAGGCTTCAGAAACTTTCACTTACCAAACAAAGTGATTGTGAGAAATGAAGAAAAGCTGGATGGTTTCCTCTCCATTCAGGACAAATAACTACAGTACTGTCTGCACCTGGGTTTTACCTGACCAGCCATATTAAAGCACCCACAGATACATGCAGTATTGCTGTATTGGAAGCACGCTTATAATGGCTACAATGTAGTCACACTGCATGCATGTGGATTGCAGATGACTATCAAAATGAAGGAAACATCCACATAAAGTAAAGCCACTATTTGACAACAATATGTATATCCATACTTGTCTGCTTTCCTAACTTGTATCCTGGAGTTGTGAAGGCATATTAGAAAAAGTAGAGGTGACCCAGGTAGGGTTGGCCATCAACCATCGATGATGAGCAACCATTGATGGCCTGATGGCGATGGTGATTAGATTTACCATTGATGGGAGACCACCAATGGTGTACGTCGATGGGAGAGTACTGATACCTAATGGAGCTGCAGTATGAGCATGTGCAATTTAATCCATCAATGGCTCAAACATTGATGGTTTCTAACCAATGATTTTAACACCATTGATGGCAGAGCCATCAATGGAAATCTCTAGATTAAGGATTGATGATCGCATCATCAAGCGAGTGGAGAATTTACAACATGAAGCCCCATCAACCTCAGTAAACTCCAAATAGCTTGGGAGTGATCACACCAAACACTTCAATCATACTGCAGCACAAGGTGGGGTTGGCTTTCTTCTCTCCCTGAACCTCCCCTCTGGTGATGGTGCACGAGGAAATCACTGAAGGTGGACCCTGTAGATATTATGCTTTGTGCAAATACACTGGCACAGTGCTATAGATGAATGCAGTTTACAAAAATAATAGAGATCAAGTCATGTTGGGAATATGTGCCATTATTGATAAAATTATGGGGATCGGATGATTTATTAAATCAGATTTGAATGTACCTTGGCAGACTTATGTTCACTTTCCATAAACTGATCTGGTTAAACTGAAAATATATATTTTTTTTTATATATAAATATGACCGGGCGTTGGTAGTTAATACAGGTCCACAAAACTTTTAGCTTTTGTAAATCATCCCCAAAAGTGAAGACTGGAAGTTAATCACAGTTTTCATAGCTGCCATCTGGGAAATGCATAGGAGAGGTATGAAGAGAAGAGCTCGCTATGATTTGTTGACATGATTTCACTGAGATGGGCGTGGCTTTGTGATGGCATTTACATATTCACGACATGCCACTGGCTACCTTGCCACTGATTCTGTAACATAGCAATTGGCATGCAGATATAATCACAGTTGCACACAGAAAACAGGCACGCCGCATATCAATTTAATCAGCGGGAGCTGCCTGTGTGTCCTATTCACATCACTTTGTGAATAAGACGTACTGTAAGGGAAAAAGTTGCATGGCGCTTGCGTTATGTGTAACGCAACTTGTAGCTCACGGAGGATAAATGTATGTGGACAATTCTGTATGCCGCTCCACTAGCCACCTGTCGCCTTCTCCTTATGGAGATGACTCTACAAAGCTAAACAGCAATGTATGTTGGCTGCCGCATTGAGGAGGCTGTTTTTCGGTGGACTACAGATACCGGCAATTGACTGAGCTCGCCATATTGCTGACCAGCTATATCAGCTGTGAATAGAACAGGTATGCCTCTGCTGGAGATTTACTACTATTCTGGTGGCCACTTGAACAATGCACTAAGGGCCTGATTCAAAGCCGGACGCTCTTTGAGAGCGCTCGCTCTGAATCAGGGCGTACCTGTTTTTTTTAAAGACGGCCTCCTGGCCGCTCGCTAAGCTGTGGGTGACCACCCACAGCTTTAGCAAGCGCCCAGGTGATGGTCGCGATGGTCATGACCATCGTGGCTTGCGACGAGACCCTTGTGGTAGGGTCTCGTTCCCGCAAGCTCCAGTGATAGAGCCAGAAGCTCACCACTGACATCACTCGTGATGTCAGTGGGGCCGCCCCCAAACGGCAGGCGCTTCTTCGGGAATGCCTCAGTTTGGCCAGCCACCACCCCTGCCCGCCTCCAAAACGGGGCAAGTTGTCAATCACAATCGACAGCTGCCCTGTTTTGGTGCAAGACCCGTAGCGACGGAGCTCCCGTCGCTGGCCGGGTCTCGCGCATGCACACGCCGGCATGTGCATGTGCAGTGGGGGACCATCAACCCGCTTGTGAGTGGGTTTGAATCAGGCCCTAAGTGAGTACGGCTCCTATAAGGTGATTTTTTTAAAATATATTTTTTCATTTTTTAACAAAAACACCAAGCATATTCAATAAGTGTGTGGATCTACCATTAATTTACACACAGAGACATTCTTTTTCAGCTGGACGCAGCTGTGAGGTTTTAATTAGTTACTTTGTGGAGCTGTGGGGATTTGGATACAATTCCTGTTACTGCTGTTACATATTTTGTATTGATATGTCTTTAATGTGACGTCTTCTATGCATTTCATATTTGTTACCTGAGTGCTGACATATATGTTTTACTACATTTTATTAATCTGTGGATACATTTTATTCATTTTCACAGCGCTGTTTTTCTAATTATCTATTGGACAAATCTGTATGCATGTGTATACGTTTTATGTCTGAGTTCTTGGGTTAGCTGTTCTTTCCTTAATTCTTACCTTTTCCTTTTTAAATGAAGAAAATATGCATATTGTTGAATGGATCAGCTGCAATAAATCCTGCATGTCAGACACACTTTTGAAAGAGAACAATGGTATAGAGGTGTGTGTTATATTTCAAGAACATTCTCCTGGCTATGACCAATGGAATCAGCCAGCACTGTAATAAAACTCACAGGCAGCTGCAACAACGCATAACATTTTTAGAAAACTAGATCCTGGCTTTTTTCTATTTTCCCACTTGGGATTGCATTCCGGGGGTTTGGATAATGCTGCAGGTTTTCTGCTCGCTGTGTGGGAATAAAAAAAAAAACAAATTTGAGATTGTGTGAGTGTTCCATAGAGGTCCCAATCTGCAGTGCAAAGGTGTCAGACTGTGTAGGTAATTAGCTATAGTCTAGTGCTACAGTATGTTTTTACCCCACGCCATTTTCAGTCCCTACATTCATACACTAACTTACTCCACCTTAAAAAATATATATAAAAAATGTCCCCAGATCTAAAGAAAATGCTCCAGAAGATGTCATTTACAGATAATGACTTTTTATGTATTTAAAAATTAAGCTGGGATCATTGATTCCTATGACAATCGTGTCTCAGCTACAGCTACAAACAGCATAAAGCACTAAGGGACTGGGCTCCGTAAACTGTCATTTCTTATTTTCACATATAGCAGCAATAAGAAATAATAACTTTTTTTGTGGCTATTGAATTTCTTTTGATAGGACAGTGGCTCAGACCTGGTGAAGAATAAAAAAATTACGCTATCACTTTACTGCCGGGTCTGTGCTCGACTTACCAGCTGCGCATGTGCAAGTATAGGCTGCCAGGCTGGATCTGAATATCCCTCTCCGGTGGAAAATAGCCCCCAAAACATGTAATGATACAAACGGGGGGAATTCAATTGGCCGCGATAATTTGATAACTTTAGTGCGATTTTGTTTTGATCTGTTAGCCCATTAATGTCACTTTTCTAATGTATGCGCACACCAGTATTTTGCACAATGAAATTAGCAAAGTCGCCTTGAGACATTCGTGCGATAATTTTTGCAGGTTTTAGCCACGAAAAGCATAGGGGAAAATGGGGGAATCTGTCTGTACCACCAAAAAAAGGCAAACTTATATAGGAACATCTAAGAAAGAGAAAGGGAGCGCTAGGTAGAGAATATATTACTTGAATATAAAATTAATGATGAATGAAGAAAAAGAATCATAGTAAAACATGCATAATCAGCATTTACAATAAACAATATAAAACATACCAGACCAGTGAGGCGCAACTGATCATAAATAAATAAAAAAATATAAAAAAATATGTAGAAAATTAATCCACCAAGACAGATCTGATAGAGCAAATGATCACACAGAATTACCCTGTTGAAATTAATGTTGACCAACAAATCTCTGACTTGGGCAGATGTTATAAATCCAGCGTAATAGCAGGTGCTGTTAGTAAGCAAAGCGTGTGGTCTCCAATTATGTATAGACCCAGTCACAAATAATAAGTAATGAAAAGTGTCACAGTTAATATTATTGAGCAAAGCATGCAGTCTCCAGTTAAATGTAAACACAGTCACTGATGATGTAGATTCAAAACACTGTCAGTGCTGTACGTCTGCAAAGGTACAAAGCGTGCAGCCCCACTCAAAGCAGCATATCTTAAAAAACAGGCTTAAAAAATATGTGTAAAAACTCTATATTACCTGATATCATGCCTGTTGTCCCTGATCAGCGGTGGCCAGCCGTGACACTGAGGGACTGTCTAGGAAGACGGAATTAGATTCCTGGGGTCCCAGTCAATTCAAGACTGCTGCTGTGGGTATTTCTTAAGACACGCTGGTGCAGATGTCTCGAGCGTGTATTCAAGAAAGGGTCATATACAGAACGCAAGCCGCCAAGTGTCCCGCTGCGTGAGGACCTCTGGGCTGTAATCTTCCTCTATGGAAGGGAGAAACACGGCTGTGCAGGGAGTCTGTGTGGATTGCTACTACTTCTTGGTTGTCTGTAAAGCACTTCCAATAGAGTGTTCTGGTGCAATTACTAGAGTTATGCACATAGTAAACAAAATTACATTCCTTTAGTAAAATCATTGATATAAAACTTAATAAGTGCCTACAAACTAGGGATGTTCAGGCTCGGACTAATCCGAGCCTGCACATCCCTACTCCAAACGGAGAAATACTATGATTTCAAAATATATTTGAATCACAATAGATCCTAAGTTTGCTTTCTTTCTCTTTTCTTGTAGATTACAACATACATATAATATCACAGAAAACCCTACTGGTCGGACAGTTCTACTAACAGGATAAACTATATTCTATTCATAATTATTTCATATTTTGATTTGATACATTTAATTCATTGTCTATCACAGACAATTCCTCACATGGGAAACGACCAGAAATAAATATATATATACACACATATGTAAAGATATATATAAGTATACATATATACAATTATACACACATAAGATGCACAGTTAAGAAAAAAAAAACAACTAATGGCGCTAATAGTGAAAATTAAGAATAGGGACAACATATATAGTACACCAAATGCAAATGGTCAAAGGCATCTTGATTACACTAAACAAATGACTCAGAACAGTACCCATAATTCATTTAATGGGTCTAATGACTCAATGGTGGTTGATGAAGGAACAAGCAATGATCAAACTTGTAGCAACACCAAGCAACCTGATGACTAGTTCCCAGAAGGGCCCAGGTCGTGACCGATAGGGACCTGTGACCGACGTCGCGTCCCGGCTAGCTGGGAGTGTGGATCATCAAATGTAATTCAGATCCACAGTATCATTGAGACCATGTGGAACCAAGGTGACCAGTTGAAAGATCCAAAAGGCCTCCCTCTTACACAATAACTGGTATCTATCTCCTCCCCTCTTAGTACGATGGATCTGTTCTATAGTCCTGATAGTTAAACTTTCAAGGGGATCAGTCTGGCAATGGTTCATATGACGAGAAAGGTTGTGATTCCTAAATTTATTGAGAACATTCCGTCTATGTTCAGTAAATCGAATATGTAAAGGATGCGTTGTCCTTCCGACATACTGTAGTCCGCATTTGCATTGAATTACA
Source organism: Taudactylus pleione (assembly GCA_031769625.1). Taxonomy (NCBI): domain Eukaryota; kingdom Metazoa; phylum Chordata; class Amphibia; order Anura; family Myobatrachidae; genus Taudactylus; species Taudactylus pleione. Next base: position 2,517,574 of record JAUIMM010000098.1, read on the forward strand.
TAGATCACATAGGATGATTTACAGTTTAAAAAACGGTTTATAGGAAATTTCTCTTTTGTCTTAAATGAAATTATTTCTGTTGTCTTATTTGCTGAGAACTTACATGTCAGACATCTGGTATTCCCACATTTGTAAAACCCCAATGGTTTTGGAGGAAATCATGACATGTTTGTTGTACTGGATGCCTGCATACTATCTTCCCTTTTGTTAAACAAACTTGATGCTAATTTCTGTTTCAGACTTGGAGCCTTCCTAAAGACTACTCTATTTATCCATAGTTGAACCTAGTAATTTATCTGATTTTAATAATATTGATTTTTTTTGTGATAATATTTTTATTATTATTATCCTTTATTTATATGGCGCCACAAGTGTTCCGCAGCGCCTCACAAAGTACATTAACAAATGAGCAAACTCGTAAAACAGCAACTTACAGTACAAGACAATACAGAATAAGAACATTGTTTATAAACATTGCTGCAGCGATCATAACACTCAAAAAAGCAGTAGGGCGTCAGCTACCAAGTGTAAAGTGCCCTTGTGGAGAGTTTTGAGTAGATGATCATATGAGTGAGAGAAGGAAAAGCAAATAAGGGAAGAGGGCCCTGCTCATGAGAGCTTACATTCTATAGGGGGGGGAGACAGACAGGGGTGACACAGATAGGGTAGACAGTCAGGAAGAAGCATGTGAGCAGCAGGTTAGGATGAGAAGGCTTTGAAGTAGTGAGTCTTGAGAGCCCGTTTGAAGATTTGTAGAGAGGTGGAGAGTCGGAGAGGGAGAGAGTACCAGAGGTAGAGAGCAGCACGGGCAAGATCTTGGAGGCAAGAGTGGAAGGGAGTGATCAATAAGCAAGAGAGGTGGGATGCATTTGTAGGAAAGGGAGGGAGATTAGTGTGATGTTTTTGATTGCCTTTGCAGAGGAATTAAATTGTGTAATAAAGGGAATGTTTGTCTAAATCAAGACGATTGATGTTTAATGATACATTTGTGGGCTTAATCTGAAATAATGTGGTTCTATCTAAAATGTCTACTTCCTTAAATTTTCTGTCCAATAGTGGGTGGGGGTAACCTTGACAGACAAATGCTTCATATAGATTTTGGGACTGAATCCGGAAACTGACCCTTGGGAATATTTTCCTTCCAGGGTCTGTAGTGACCACTGGAATAATTGAGATAGCTACCACAGTCTACTTGTTTGATATAAGTGGCTGTATGAATCTCGTCTTCATGAATGGTAAGTGCGATATACAAGAAGTTTATTGTTTGTGCACTGTAAGTGCTCGTGAATTTCAAACCAAAAATATTCCTATTTCAGAGAGTTCAATAAAATTAGTGATGATGTGATTATCCCCATCGATAATGAAAAATAAATCGTCTATGTATCTGCCATAGAGAACCAGGTACGCCTCGAAATCACCGCCCCACACATACTGGTCCTCAAACCATCCCATGTATAGGTTGTCGAAACTCGTGGCGAATCTGATTCCCATGGCAGTACCAGGTGTATGTAAATAAAATTGGGAATCAAATGAAAAAATAATTGTGCTCAAGTATGAACCTAATACTATTAAGGATAAAGTCACGTGATGTCACCTGTATTTCCGGATCATTACTCAAATAGTACTTCACTGCAAGTATACCCTGTTCTTGTGGTTTATTGGTATAAAGAGACTCAACGTCACGTTAGCAATTGGTAAGACTGTTTCCATTTGACCAATTTAATAAGATTTAAAAAATGTGTTGTGTCTTTAATATGCGATGCAAGGGACGTCACATAACCCTGTAACTGTGCATCAACATAGCAGGACAAATTGCTAGTGAGGGACACTATACCCGAAATAATAGGATAACCCGGTGGTGTGCTCAGTGGCTTGTGAAGTTTAGGTAAATGATAATAAATGAGCGTGGTGGGGTGAGAAATAAACAGAAAATCATAAATCTCCTTGGATATCGCACCTTCTGAGGCCGCTATCTTTAATAAGATGCACAATTGTGCCTGAAAATGACTTGTAGGGTCTGAGGTAAGTTTTAAATAAAAGTGATTATTAGATAATTGTCGGAGAGCCTCATTTATGTAATCACTTGTATTCTGTATAACTAGGCCTCCCCCTTTATCTGATTGTTGCACCCTCAGATCTTTATCCTTCATTAGCTTTTTCAAAGATGTTCTTTCTGACCTAGTCAAATTTTTGCTATTACTCCTAATGTCGGCTTTCTGGAACAATTGTCTAAAGTCTTCTAAGGTCGTGCTGTTGAAGCTCTCTATATAGGGGCCACGATATTGTAGGGGATAAAAGTCTGAGGATTTCTTGAATCTCGGGGAATGTGCATTCCTAATATCGAATACCTTTGTGTACTGTCCAGATATAGTATCAAGTGAATAGTCAGTGTCTTCTATAATAGGATTAGCCTCATTAGTTGATTCACCTGCGAGAGATTCAAGAAGGTCCAAAGAAATTACGTCTTCTTTATCCAAAACAATGGGGGATCCCACCAGATATTCATATTTCAGATTTTTTAGGGCAAAATAGCATTTATGGCTCAAATTGCTTACAAAATTATTCAAGTCCACAAACAATGTGAACAAATTGGGTTTAGTGACCGCTGCAAATTTAAGACCGTTTTTCAAAAGGAAAAGTTCAGAATCGTTTAGGGTTTTATCAGCGAGATTAAAATCCCTCTGGTGTTATCTAAAGCCACCTTACAGTTTTTTTTAAACTTATATAGGAGACCAGTATAGAAGTGTAGTAGTGGCCATAATAAAAGTATTTGGGGTTCTTAAATTGTGTTAAATGGCTGTTATATGCATTTTTCTAAAACAGTGAAAAAATTATAAAAAAAGCAAGTGTTTTTTTCTGCAAAATAAAGGTTTTACCTAAATTGGGAGTGCATAAAATGCCTCTTAAGTATGTATTTGCGTCATTTAAAGACACTATTAAACCTTAAAAATACTCATCTAACATCCACCTTCAATCTTAAAAACACCAGTACTTTTCATACAGCACCCATATGCCTGTCCAACATCAATTAAACCATTTTCCTGCACTTTATCACCCCAAAAATGTCATGTCATTACTGGCCAATTTAAGCTAATTAAAAAATTATTTTTACCTAATTAGTCACTAGGTTGTCCCAGTGGTTCTGAACCAAGTCCCGAAATTTTTACCTTTAAAATAGGGATTTTCCCCAACGCATGAAAACGTATTATCGCAGCTAATTGAATTCTCCTTAATAGTACATGGATATGGATTAAATACATGACACGGAAGATGCATACTTTGGGAAATGCATAGTTTATAATTGAAATGTAAAACTAGGACCCATGTGATCTGGACCTTACTCATTATATAAACCCATATGTCATGTTAAGTGAGAAAGGGAAGTAAAAAGTACGGTCCCCAACCACTCCATTAGGCATCCCAGGCCAATTGCCACCCCTCTGTGAAGTTTTCATCCAGATCCATCCAGTGGAAGGTTCAGAACAGGCTCCCCATGTCAATGTTCTGCCCAGCGTACACCCGGGAGGTCAGACTGGGACCCTTACCACCCCTAAAACCTGGCCAGGATCCAACTGGACCACCTCGCATTGGTTTCATTCCAATCGGTGCAGGGGTGTCCGAATGCATTACCAGACAGACAAACAAACAGACCAATGAATATTATATATAAGATAATAGAAGTAGTGCTGTAATGTTACTGGGATTGTTCTTTCCGCTCAACCAATCTTTTGGTGGGTGCTAGTGGAGCTTTAATATAGTCTAGCAGTTAAAACTATTTTATGAATGGTTACCACCTTTTGCTGGGAGTGAGAGGTAGAGTAAAATACACAGTGTTGAAGTTGCGATGTGCCATTGTTATGAGAGTTCATATGACATCCCAACGGCATATCACCAGCATCGCTCCAGATTGATTTGAATCCTAGGTATATTAAATTTGCTTTGTCTCTCCTGATGTACAGTACGGACTTAAAAGCAAATCAAGACAGCATCACTTTAAAATGTCTCTGGTTTTCCAGATCACATAAAACTGAAGCGTATTCTGAATATTGTCCAGGAATTCTGACAACCTGATTACCCAGGAGAAAATGTAACAGGTGGCAACTCTAGATGGAACTGTGTTGCATGTGTAAAGCCTTTTGTGTGGGTCTATAGCTTGTATACAATGTGTATACAGTTGGATCCAATTGTAAAATACGACTTTTAAAATGTCACAATTTTGCATCTACAGTCAGGTGCATAAATATTGGGACATTGACAGAATTTTCATATTTTGGCCTCTATTCACCAACACAATGGCTTTGAAATGAAACAAACAAGATGTGCTTTAACTACAGACTTTCAGATTTCATTTGAGGGTAATTACATCCAAATCAGGTGAACGGTGTAGGAATTACAACGGTTTCTATATGTGCCTCCCACTTTTTAAGGGGCCAAAAGTAATGGGACAAACTAAACAATCGTAAATCTAACTTTCACTTTTTAATACTTTGTTGTAAATCCTTTGCAGGCAATTACAGCCTGAAGTCTGGAACGCATAGACATCACCAGACGCTGGGTTTCATCCCTGGTGATGCTCTGCCAGGCCTCTACTGCAAATGTCTTCAGTTCATGCTTGTTCTTGGGGCATTTTCCCTTCAGTTTTGTCTTCATCAAGTGAAATGCATGCTCAATCGGATTCAGGTCAGGGGATTGACTTGGCCATTGCATAACATTCCACTTTTTAACCTTAAAAAACTCTTTGGTTGCTTTTGCAGTATGCTTCGGGTCATTGTCCATCTGCACTGTGAAGCGCCGTCCAATGAGTTCTGAAGCATTGGACTGAATATGAGCAAATAATATTGCTCGAAACACTTCAGAATTTATTCTGCTGTTTTTGTCAGCAGTTACATCATCAATAAATACAAGGGAACAAGTTCCATTGGTCGCCATACATGCCCACGCCATGACACCACCACCATGCTTCACTGATGAGGTGGTATGTTTTGGATCATGAGCAGTTCCTTTCCTTCTCCATACTCTTCTCTTCCCATCACTCTGGTACAAGTTGATCTTTGTCTCATCTGTCCATAGGATGTTGTTCCAGAACTGTAATGGCTTTTTTAGATGTTGTTTGGCAAACTCTAATCTGGTCTTCCTGTTTTTGAGGCTCACCCATGGTTTACATCTTGTGGTGAACCCTGTATATTCACTCTTGTGAAGTCTTCTCTTGATTGTTGACTTTGACACATATACACCTACCTCCTGGAGAGTGTTCTTGATTTGGCCAACTGTTGTGAAGGTGTTTTTCTTCACCAGGGAAATAATTCTTCTGTCAACCACCACAGTTGTTTTCCGTGGTCTTCCGGGTCTTTTGGTGTTACTGAGCTCTCCGGTGCATTCTTTCTTTTTAAGAATGTTCCAAACAGTTGATTTGGCCACACCTAATGTTTTTGCTATCTCTCTGATGGGTTTGTTTTGATTTTTCAGCCTAATGATGGCTTGCTTCACTGAAAGTGACAGCTCTTTGGATCTCATATTGAGAGTCGACAGCAACTGATTCCAAATGCAAATGTCACACCTAGAATCAACTCCAGATCTTTTACCTGCTTAATTGATAATGAAATAACGTGGGAATATCCCACACCTGTCCATGAAATAGCTTTTGAGTTGATAGTCCCATTACTTTTGGCCCCTTAAAAAGTGGGAGGCACATATAGAAACCATTTGTAATTCCTACACCGTTCACCTGATTTGGATGTAATTACCCTCAAATTAAATCTGAAAGTCTGCAGTTAAAGCACATCTTGTTTGTTTCATTTCAAAGCCATTGTGGTGGTGAATAGAGGCCAAAATATGAAAATTCTGTCAATGTCCCAATATTTATGCACCTGACTGTATTTAGAGTCACATTCGCAAGTCTGAAACATTATTTATTTGTGTAAAACAAGTGTTCATCAAGGTTTAAAGTGACTTTGAAAACACTCTTCCAGCAGTTTTACTGTTTTAGCATAAATGATTGGGTTTTAAATGTTTGCAGCCAATCAAACGCAGTCATCATCATCAGTATGCAACTGACAGCAGGGTTGAAGCATCCGCAAGTCAGACCCCTCCAGATGACTACGTTTGTGACTTTTTGGCGGCCATTTTGTCCACAACTTTCAACTAATTGCCTTTACTGTACTTAGGCTGAGTCTGGACCCCCCAACTGCTGCGACTACACCCCCATTTTTGCCACCAACCCATCCCCCTATTAGATTCAGTCGCAAGTTCAGCAGTCTGAAAAAACACGCGCATAGGCGGTACAGAAAAGTGCAAGTTGCGTCTGAAAAAAGCCACGGCTTGTGATTACATCTGACTCTGAATAAGGCCTAGAATGTGTACATGATGTGTGTCTGCATTTTAAACACATTTTACAGTATACATCCCAACCGTCTCTATTTTATGCTAGACACTCCCGACTTATCGGCACTGCCCTGCTTTTCCACAGTCGTTACGTTTGTCCTGTCTTGCGGGAATTTTGGAAGTACAGTATATCCCCTGACCACAGTGAGAATATATCGCACACATCAAATGCAATTCAAGGGTGTTTTTAGGGGAAGGGTAAGCGGGATTTCTAGGGAAGAAGGAAGTTAGAGAAGTGCTAGACTATGTTGCATGGTCAGTCACGCCCAGTGTAATGTGGACCTGCCCCTTCAGAGGAGGTGTGCCTGTGTCATAATTTGGAAATTTCAAACGCTGGAGAATAGCTTAAAGATATTGTTTTATAAATGGTTTTAATATTTTATTTCCTTTTTAAAATGGCTATTTTTCTATATTGTGCAAGCTTACATGAATCCATTCTTTGTGATCATCAGGAATAAGTGTTCTATTTTTGAATTCATGCATCATACTCTCTGTCCTGGAAAGCTGTTAAGTCACTTGAACCGGGAAGCTTGGGTCTGTGGCAGAGCCGAATTTCTCTCACACACTCTTTTTCCATTTATGTCATTGACTGTGATGGTGGTTGGAGACTTCTGGCACAGCTTAGAAAACATCCATCAACCTTAAGTTTCTCTATTAAATTAACAACATAATTCGTTCTATTCAGGCTCAAGTAAAATACCAGATATCTGCAAGTTTTCATTAAGATATCATCATACCAAGCTGCCATTATGGAACTGCTGCCGTGCACAGCACTGTGCAGACAACCAGAAACCGCCATCACACAGGAAATGTGCACCTCAGGTATTGCCAGGATGTTGCTGTGCTACTAGAACAGTGTTATCCTGTTTTTTTTTGTTTTGATTTTTTTAAAGTAGATGGTTGCACATAGATTATAAGTTTGTTTTAGAAGATATTTACAAATCTTGAAATGTGCATTTAAAAATGCTTTTTTCCCCCAGTCCCTGTATAGTGGGAGTCCCTTTACGTTAGAACCATTCCTCAATACATTCTGTGCTATGGTGGGACACCTAATGCAAAATTTAACTAGTGAAACAAAATTTCTCATCCAAATGTTGTATTCATTAAGTGCGTTTTTTTTTTTTACAAGTGCGTTTTCCGGAGTGTTGTATGACTTGTCGACAGTCAGAAGGTTGACATTTAGAGTGTCGACAGGTTCTGAATGTCGACACTTAGGCTGTCCACATGGTTATTAGGTCAACATTAATATGTAGATATGTATTAAGATCAACATGGTTAAAATGTTGACACTTTTTTTAAATATATATTTTTGCCTAACACTAACCCCTAAACCTAACTCTAAAAAGTCAACAAAAACCCATGTCGACATTTTAGTGGCGACATGTTAAATGTCAACATTCTGAACGGGTCGGTATTTTAACCATGTCGACCTAAATGCATGTCTACATAATGATTGTCGACCTAATGACCAAGTCGACATTCTGAACCTGTTGACATTCTGACTGTCGACCTTCTAAAAGTTGACCGGATAACGTTTTCTGTACCATCTAAAACATTTCAGGATTACCGTATGTATTTTTTTTTTTTAAACAATTTTTATTGGTATTGTAAAGACAAGCAGAATAATAAAGGTAGTGTTCCATTTTATGTAATAAAATACAAACAATCTCAATATAAAAATAGATCAGAGATAAGAAAAAACAATAATACATTATAATATATACAGGGATTACCGTAAATTTGATTTTCTTTTATTAATTCAGAATATCAGGCCTGTTTCAGCAAAGAATGGAATTGCAAAGCCGCACACAAACAGCAGTGCAATTCCATCCTTGCTAGTACGATAATGCAACAGGAAGCGTCATGCCTCCTGCATGCTTTAATGATCCCAGCTGCATCCTTGGACACAGCATTGGATCCTCTGCATAATCCTTGGCCAGCTGAGTGACCATGTGGTAAAGCAAGCTGGCCGTCGCAGATGAAGAAAAGAGGGCAGGAAATCTCCATCAGCCGATTGTTTTTTCAGGGTTGGGAATGCCCAGAAATCACAGGGCGCTAAGTCCGGGCTATATGGAGGGTGTTAGAGGGCTGTCCCATTAATTTCAGTCAGTGCTGCCAATGCAACAGCAGCAACATGTGGTCGGGCATTGTCTTGGAGCAAAAGCCACTGTTTCTTCAGCAAATGTGGTCTTTTCCTCATGGCTCCATGCAAATGGGTTATCAGGGCGTTTGCCTAGTAGTCACCAGTAATTGTCTGTCCACGGGGAACCCATTGCTATAGGATCATACCGTGCGCATCAAATAACAGCAGAAGCACGATGTTACATGCCGAAAGAATCGGACAGAATATTTGGGGCGGAGGCGAATTCGCGTGTTTCCATACACTGGACTTTTGTTTGGATTCCGGATCATAATGACGAACCCACGATTCATCACACATCACAATTGATGTCAGGAAATCTGTTATCTTCTCTGACATTTGAACAGTGCTCTTGCACAATTCAACTCGTTGTCGCATCTGTTCTTCTGTGAGATATCTGGGTACCCGCCTGGCACGCACTCGATGCATTTCTTTTCTTGAATGTCTTGAATTGCTTTACAATATGTATTACACTTGACAGCAGGACAGTAAAATCAATAGCTATTAGCAGATACATTTCAATCTCAAAAGTTGAGTGAGTTTCAGGGGCAAAAGCTTTAAATCACCAGATGGGCCTAGACCACTGGTATGTTCCTTCAGCACAAATAGGTTACCTGTGGTTGGCTTGCTAGGGAAACTGGTGAGAAGACATTAGCACCCATCACAGATTTACCTGCTATGTAGACATAATGTGCTGTAGAATCTCTACAACAACCAAACAATTGAAAATATAATGGCTAAGAGGCCATATATGGCCATCACTGTTCTTGACTAAGAAAAATACATAAATACACGATAATCAATGTCATGTAGAATACCTAAATATAAATATGTTTCCTCTCAAGCAGCCACACAGAATATGCATTAGGGTTATCCAGCAGGTCCCCAGTAGAGCCAGGGTATTAGTTAATAAATAGCTTAGTGCAAGTCCTACTTTTGCATAGCAAGTCCAAAGAGAAACAGTGTCTCTACAAACAGTAGCCTGCATCACTGTGCAATCAGTGGCCATAGCAGAAGGCTAAGACAGAGGAATACATTCATTACATGTGTTTAGTCTCAAGTGAGCGATCATCTGAGAAATGTTACTGCTGAAAGAAACATCATAAAGCTTTCAAGAATAATGTTTACAAGGGTTATACGAGGCAAGACAAAGAAAGCCAAACACTTGGACCTTGTCTCCCTCTGTCAGAGTTGGCTTATTTATGCTAATGTGGATTCCAGCACACTTGTAACAATCAGCAATGTTCTGTCTGCTCAGCGACCATTGTATACTGTCACTGTGTTGGATGCCAATCAGAGTCTTTATACTTTATGCATACACCAAAATAATTCTGTCTTGTTATGTAATGGCCGGATTTCATCAGTATTCTTCTCTGTTTTGATGAGTTTCATTATTATCTGGATTTATTGCCATAATTATGTTTATAGCCTCAACTGGTATTATGGTAACCTTGACCATATTAAACATGGGCGGCCCCATGAATGTAATGGAGCAATTTATACTATAGAACCCATCAGACCGAATAGCCCACTGTCTTCTGAATGGTAAATGCAGTACGCAACCTGCTTTCCACTGTAAACTGAACTTAATTCATTGGCTTTCTGTTGTGTTATATTATATTCTGTATCCAGTGCTGTAAACATGAAGATCTTTAGTGATGCATGTATATAATATATCCCAAGGCCAATAACAGACATATAACCTGATGGATGTGAGTTCTGATAGCAGTACACAGTATATCAGTAACCACACGCGCCTGTTTGAAACTTTGCAGTCTGACAGCATATTTATGTCATTGGATGTACATCTTCCCTGGCTGCTTATATCCCACTGACTGGTTTCTGGATGTTACATTATTATGTACACAGTTCTGCAAATGCATTATAAACAAAGACTACACTAATGAGGGCAGAAACTGGATATGTTTAGGCTGACAGGGAACGCTAATCTCTGCATAGTTCTGGTCTGAAGATGGACTTAATGTTGAATATAGAGACAGCCCAGCAGAAGATACAAATTGGGGCCTATGTATTAATAATCACGGCACTGCTGCGATTATTAATGTTCCATCTCGCCGGGAATATTTTCATTTTTAGGTTGTGGTAACTGATGTCCCCGCGAGTTATATCGCCGGCATTTTGGAGGTCTTTTCACAGAAGTGAAAGACTTCCCCGGGGGAAGCTGACACTGCGCATGCGCACAGCGTCAGCTTCCGTGACTGGCCGTGGGCTGTGAGGGAGAGATTGAATGCTCTCCTTCTCCTGGAGTCCCTATAGACAAATAGTAGTTTAAACCATCTGAAGATGGTGTAAACTACCAGGTTAAAGTCCAACAAGCTGTGCTTTTTGGAGTTTATTACATAGGGGGCAGATCGTAGTCCCCATTGATAATAATGGGGACTGCGATCTGAAGTGCTAATTAGCTCTTTGCCGGAGATTTGCAAAGTGCTATTAGTACATAGGATCGATACATAAAATGATGCAGAAACTGCAGTTTCTGCATCATTTTATGTAAAAAATGGCTTGATACATAGGTCCCAAAGACTGGAAGAAACTGCAACTCAAAGACCTTTGGCCATGTTACATTCATACTGTTAAATGTGCAAACAAGAACATTTGCTGTTTATGTACAATCATAAATGTCACAGGCTTACTGAATGGTAAGAGGTAGAAATGTGGGTGCAAGTCGCACAACGTTGGCTAACAGTCACATCTGTTCCATGTTTCTATCTGCTGCAGAATCCTCTTTGTAAAACTGATGGAATACATCCAATCCCGAGAGCTGCACTAAATAAGCTGTAGGTCAGTATTTCTGCACGTGCCAGAGAACAGCGCTGTAATGTGGGATATGAGAGAGTCTGTTTTGTGTTCTACAGACTTATTTCAGAGCAAGTGCAGAACAGCTACAATTGGAAGGAAGAATTATGGCTCCTGTATGACAAGTAGATGACACTGTTTCTGGATTCTATCTGCTGACTACTGGAGAACACTTCTGAAACTGAAGGCCCCCATACATCAGAGATTGATTGCAGCAATTGTGTATATCGATTGTATATAAATATTTTTCCCTTTTTCAATTGATTGTGGCAATTCTGCAATCTGCAATCGATTGAAAAAGGGAAAGATGTTTATACACAATCGATTGCAAATTGCAAGATTGCTGCAATCAATCTCTGATGTATGGGGGCCTTATGTTGCTGAATCTATGAATAAACAATATGAGTCACCTGCATAGGATGGGCTGTCACAGTATAGCCCTAATTACATATAACACCAATGCTTCTACCAAATAATTTATGATCTGTAAAGGGAACGGTGTTATATTTTATTATGGATAAAAATGTGCCCTTGTTATGTTTTCATTGTTATATGTAAATTTCACTTAAGATGTGTACACGTGTGGGATGAGTCACAGTAAAATGTAATTCCTTTGCATTACATGAATAAACAATATGTATATGTAGAGATGTATGTATCTCTGTGCCCGGAGCACCCCTTTGATTGGTTTGATTGGTTCCATCATCATTATTCGGGTGCACTTATACCAGCCCTATCCTTGGTGTAACTTGGCATAGCCCGGAATAACATGAACACGCCCCCACGCCCCCACTATTGTAGCTCAGTCACAGCCATTATACAAGAGTAGATGTGTTACATTTGTGTAAAATGCCACATACACAAATTGAAAACAGTCGCGCTCCACAAACAGACGGGTTTAACTCTTCATCTGTCCCCTTGGACGTGGGCATTTCTTTAGACCTCTCAACACTTTAGCAATTGCTAAACACATCAAATCTTAGAGAGTGGCCAAGATATAGAAACACATTTTAGAAAGGAAGTAACAAAAGTTTGCACTGACCTTTTGTGGATACACTGGTCAGGGCCTGATGAGCACTATAAGGCTTCCCTTGGTCAACTGTCAGTGGGATAATGAAGTCACTCCCACTGCTTGATGGGGTTAGCAAACATCATTTGTCAGCGGAGAGAAGATTAATTGGGACGAAAAACCTTAGACAAAACCTCCTGTGTCAGGTTTAGCCATAGCTAGCCATATATTAGTAGTACAGAGTAACTTGCTGTGTTAGTACCTAGTAACCTTGCAAGTGGACAGAGCAATTGTGAGCAAGACATTGATTTCAGTCAATCAGCAGCATTCTCTATCAATGTTATTATTTTTTATTATTATTATTTATTTTTTTATTATCATTTATTTATATGGCGCCACAAATGTTCCGCAGCGCCTTACAAAGTACATAAACAAGTTGTAGACAAGTAACTTACAGAACAATAGAGGACCACTACATGGATAATATATATTGCTACATTAGCGACCATAACACCCAGATAAGCAACAGAGCATAAGCAACCAAGTGTTAGGTGCCCTAGTGGTGAGTAAGAAGTAGATGAAACTAAAGTAGGGAGAAGCACAAGAGGGTAGAGGGCCCTGCTCGTAAGAGCTTACATTCTAAAAGAATGCAACTGAATGTGTCCTCTTTTTCAATATTGACCAATAACATAACAGGAACAAAATGGAAGTAAGTTCGAACTAAGGGCCTGACTCAGACCCGCTCGCGAGCGCTGAGTGCTCGCAAGCGGGTCGATGGTGCCCTAGTGCGCATGCGCGAGGCCCGCATAGCGATGGCCAAGCCGTCGCTATGGGTCTCGCTCCAAAGGGGGCGTGCTGTCGATGGTGAGTGACAGCACGCCCCCTTTGGTGGGCGTGCAGGGGCGTTGCTGCCCAGACGGAGGCGTTCCCATGGGAATGCCTACCATATGGGGCCGGCCCCACTGACATCACTAGTGATGTCAGTGTGAGTGCTTTTGGCTCTGATAGAGCCAAAAGAACTCCTGGGCTTGCGGCAGCGAGACCCTACCGCAGGGTCTCGTCGCAAGCCCGATGGTCGCGATGGTCTTGACCATCGCGACCATCTTTTTGGCCGCTCGCATAAGCTGTGGGTGGTCACCCACAGCTATGCGAGCGGCCAGGAGGCCGCTCCAAAAATAGGTAGGAGGGCCCTGATTCAGAGCGAGCGCTCTTGTCAGAGCGTCCGGCTCTGAATCAGGCCCTAAATTCAGTAAACCGTAAACTTCACATAGCGGGAACTGTAGTCCTCCCAGGAGCGCAGAGACAGATTTGCTTATAAAGTGCTCAGGCCCCTGGTAATTATTTGACAAAGTTGGAAACTGTGCTCCTGTATCCCAAGTACTGCACACACTAACCACATGTTATGCTATGGTTTGAATTACAGTTAATGAAATAGTGACATAATGAGACGTTTTTATTGCTGCTGTAAGACAAAGTCAGAATTGGTTAGTAGAGACATTGCAGAGCAAATGAAATTCTAATATATTCACATCTGTCGTCTTCAGACAAAGGAGGCCTTATAAATGTCTCCAGAAGGAGACTGAAGCTGGTTTATGGAGGAAGTGACACGTGGGGGTATTTTGTATGTTTCAGCATCATGTGAAAACTGTATAATGCTGTATAATAAGTCTAAAGAGTAATGGCTGAAACTACTAGAAATGCTATTTATATCAATGGTTCAGTCATTTTCAGGCAATTTAATACTCCAGAGTTCAGTCATTTTCAGGCAATTTAATACTTGTATTTTCTTAACAAGAAACGATCTACTATTTCAGAGTTCCAATTGTTTCCTATTATCCAATAAAAACCCTGGAATTGCCAGGTGGTGAGCTGTCCTATTGTTTTGTAGCTGTGTACTTGCTCCTCTGCTGTCCAGTGCTGGCTATCAGGCATAGTTGACTGTCTTCTAATTGACTTTTTTCTTTTGATCCAAGTTTATTGGGCAAATGGGATATTGTCATCTTGACTTGTGTAGTGTAAAAACAAATTCTACTTAAATATGAAATTCAGTTTGTGTTTGTGTAAAATACAATTTAAAATTTGAGTGCAATTAGGTATGTGCCTGTAAGCGTCTTTGACCTTGATGAGGTCAACGGTGACAGTACCAGGTCCCAAAATGTAATCTGGAACAGATAGCGGGATATATAAAGTAGATGGTGTGAAAGACAGGTGTTATTTAAACAAGGAGACATTTATTCCCTGCACTCACCAAAGACAATGATATTTAATACTTTACAAATACTTCATGCTGAACTGTATATACAAATACTTCATGCTGAACTGTATATTAAAAACAGGGAATGATAGTTTTACACATTGTCAATTATGTAAAGCTTGGCTTGATGTTGTAAGCTTAATATATATTGCAATATGTATAAGTAAATTAGTTACAATATATTCTATTATCTACCCTGCTGTTGAGGTACATGACTCACTTATTTAAAGTAATGACGTACTTGTTGAATTTCAGGCTGCTCTCCCAGATTCAGGGCCCAGAAGAGTTGATCAGCCTCTCATATTGTGCCCACTTCCCCAGTGAAGAGGGGACTTGACAGTGAAATTTGCAATGAATTGTGTCATTGTTATCCCGCCCCCTACTGTTCAAATAGCAACATTGAACATCATGGGCGGGGCTGAGATGATGTCATTCACTGCACCACACCTCTTGCACCTCCCAACTAGACCTCTTCAGGGTTAACTAAACATGTAAACAAGTATGAGTTACCACCTTATTTACTATATTTTTATACTACTAGCGGTCTTTTGATCTTCCGCCTAACCAAGTGTTTGGAGTAGATTGTATTTTCAGATCATTATTTCCATGGCCACATGCAGGTAATGGATTATGTTCATGGATTAATTTAGAATTTATTTTAACAGCTCAAGAAAGATGTTAGCAGATTCCTAATATCTAATTAACCATAATCAGTACGTTTTTGAGTTGTGGTAGAAACCCCATGCAAACACTGGACCTGATTCAGCAAGGAATACAGTTGCAATGGGCAGATTGTTGCATTCTGCGATGCATATGCATCACAGTGCGCGACCAAGTCATTGCGATCGGGACTACGATCGCAGCGACTACGCAGACCCATCGCAGAGTGATTGACAGGAAGTGCCGTTTGTGGGTGGTGACGGGGGGTGGTCGGCCGACCGCAGCTGTGCAAGTGCTTTTCAAGGCCGTTGCATGGGCGAGCATAAATTATCCACTGCGATACCAGACACAGCCTAAGGTCTCATAGCGTGCGCTGAAGTAAGCAATTCCTGAATGAGGTCTGAGTGCTCCATATTGGTAGAACGTTGATTTAAAATGTAACATTTCAGTACAAGGATTAACTAACTTCTATGAATAAGCTAAGTAAATATTACATTTGAGAAGTTTACAATATTAGAGCTATTGAAGGTATCTCTGTACATATTTTAGGCAGGCAAGAACGTGAAATACAGCTGAAACCTGACAGCCCAGAATAAATATGTTTCAAGTGTTTGGATAAAGTAGCAGAGTTAGGATGAGTGTTAGTAGGAATGGCTGATTTCATGGCCTTATTTTACTTTGGCATTGTATACCAAAGGTCAGAATCAGGTTTTGGTCTAAAGAGGTCAGTCAGCCATTGATTTAACACTTGCAAGAGATATAGGCTGGGATTGCCAAACAAAGAGGAACACCTGGATATAAAAAGGAGACCAGCCACATTCATGTTATGCTGGGTACACACTAGGCGATATATCGTTGGGATGTAGTCAAGCGGCCGCCGGTCTCTATGCTGACGCTGAAATCCCGACAAGGGAGTTAAGATAGGCGTTGAAATACTGGCACTTATCTTAATCCTGATGCCGGAACCAGGTAAGTCCCTGTTAGTCGCGGGGAGGGAGGGAGGGTTAGGTTTAGGGCAGTTAGCAAGGTTAGCGTTAAGTTTTGGGGTGGGAGGTTAGGGTTAGGCACCCCTATGGGAGATGGTTAGGGTCAGGCAC
Source organism: Taudactylus pleione (assembly GCA_031769625.1). Taxonomy (NCBI): domain Eukaryota; kingdom Metazoa; phylum Chordata; class Amphibia; order Anura; family Myobatrachidae; genus Taudactylus; species Taudactylus pleione. Next base: position 2,533,932 of record JAUIMM010000098.1, read on the forward strand.
CACTGGGGTGGGGGGTTAGGTTTAGGCACTAAGGGGGGGAGGGTTAGGTTTAGGCACGAAGGAGGGGGACTTAGGTTCATGAACTAACAGGGAGGGTTAGGGTGCGGGTGGGTTAGGGTTAGGCTACAAGAAGGATGGGTTAGGGGGAAAGGTAAGTATACTTACCCAACCCCTGTCTGGATACCAACCATCGGGATGCCGCTGTCGGTATTGTGACAGGAGGCATCCTGATAGCTGGCATTATATACCCATTCCTTTCTCCCTCCCTCACAGCAGCCCAGCACACAGCTACCACAGCAGTCTCATGCCTGTGGGGGAGGAGCGAATCACACTGATGGCGCCCCGGGCCCGATCTGCGCGGTCATTTCTGAGGAGGCCTCTCCCGGTAATTTTTGTCCATAGGCTACTATAGCAATTACACCATCTGAAGATATCATTATTCTAATGGGGCAAGCTCCAGAATGTGAAAGGAAAATCTGACAGCTTAACAGCGTCCTGGTCAGTATTGCCATTGCAGCCATTTAATTTTTTAAAAGGCAACAGCTAAGAATATAGTTAATTTATTAATTTACTGCTGTGGCTGGGGATTTGGGAACACTTAAAGAAATATGCCAATAATCAGTGAACAATTATTTGGTTTATTAATGTAAACAATTTTAGTGGTCAATGAAAGGCAGATAATACAGTTCTCAATCTTTTACAAACAAAACCTTAAAACTGCTTTTTTTTGTAGCTCCATTAGAGAGTGGTTGAAGGTAGACACTAGCTACGCCCTCCATGGAGTTAGCCACACCCCCTGGTTAGACCACACCCACACAACACTGGTCACGCCCCCACATAACTAGTCACACCACTGCAACGCTTGTCACACCCTCTGCAGCAACACACAATAGGCCCTTCATAAATTTCAGCTCCAGACTCATGAGGACATTAATCTGGCACTGATTCTACATGATAGTACTATCTGGATTTAATCTTGCGAAGAAGTGTTTTGCAATTGTCCTAGCAGGGCCGTATCTATAATGGGTGCAGGGTGTTCGGGTCCAGGGGGGGCCACATCGCAAACCCT